>OY821519.1:1507500-2157500 GCA_963682025.1 Cordilura impudica
ATTAAATATTTGAGCTCGAGGTCTGATTTTGACAAAAGTTATTTATTAAATCCAATATTGGATTTAATAAATAACTTTTGTCAAAATCAGACCTCGAGCTCAAATATTTAATTTCTTATTTACAATTGGAAAGGTCGAATAAAAACATCTTTAAATTTAATTTTTTATTTTACATTTTTATTTTTAATTTTTCATTATTCATTTTTAATTTTAGTTTTTCATTTTTCATTTCTTATTTTTCATGTTTCATTTTTTATTTTTTATTTTTAATGTTTTAGCTTTAATTTTTTATTATTCATTTTTTATATTTTATATTTCATTTTTCCTTTTTATTTTTTTTTTAATTTTTTATTTTTAATTTTTTTTTCAATTTTCATTTTTAATTTTTTATTTTTTATTTTTCTTTTTTAATTTTTTATTTTTCATTTTTATTCTTAATTTTTTATTTTTCATTTTTTATTTTTTTTTTTATTTTTCATTTTTAATTTTTTATTTTTCATTTATTATTTTTCATTTCATATTATTTTTCATTTTTTTCTTTTTTATTTTTAATTTTTTATTTTTCACTTTCAATTTTTCATTTTTCATTATTCATTTTTAATTTTTCGGTTTTATTTTTCATTTTTTATGTTTCATTTTTCATTTTTCATTTTTTATTTTCCATTTTTAATTTTTTATTTTTCATTTTTAATTTTTCGTTTTAAATTTTTTTTTTTTTTCAGTTTTCATATTTCGTTTTTTATTTTTCATTTTGTTTTTTCATTTTTTATTTTTCATTTTTAATTTTCAAACTGGTTATCATAATATCATAATTTTTTCACCAATACAATCACATTTTGTGTTACGCTCACACGTTACGCTTACATGTTACGCTGTTTTTGAAATTTACCTCCCTGCGCATATAGATGTTTACACATCAAAAACAAACTTATTTTTATTACAAACACATTAACAAATTTAATAAACACACACATAGCATTGTATAGTTTTATGTATGTGTTAGTAGCGACTTTGGATGTAATTTACTCAAAATAAAGGAAAAAATAAAAAAATCTGTAAATCTGCAAACCCGCTATAAAGAAATACCTTTCAAATAATATACGTTTGGTTATAATCGGGATAAAACGGTAGAACAAAACATCGGTCAGAAGAAATCGCCTAGCCTATTAATATTATAGATATGTTTTCTTTCCAAAAATAAACTTATGTATGTTAAAAAACTTCGATTAATTAGAAATCCCAATATTAAAATCTCTTACATCAATTGGTCGACCACTACGGTGTTCATGTCGGCAGCTCGTACTGCCTCGCTTAGAGGCTGCCACCCAATATTTTATAGTCGTAAACGAAGAAGCAGACAGGAGCAGCGCAGAGTCAAGCTCGGCTTTAATATTGGCTGGACTGAGACCTTTCAAGTGCAGGTAAAGGCGATCAATTTTTTCCATATTTTTCGTTTACTTTTTATGGCTCACAAAAACAAATAATAAGACGTGAAACTTAAAGGAGATGGTTTTTTAAGGTTGCCACCTTTCACCGAAGTAATTTTTTCAAAATACTAGCGCCATCTATACGTCAGATCGGGTTGTTCTGGGACTGCCCTCATAACGAATAATGAAAAATCTAAATGCGCCGAACTTTTACCTTTCGAGTGTGCTAAATTTGTAAAAACAAAATATGGTGACACTTAGTATGACCAAAACTGGGAGGAGAAAATTTTTTCGAAAACTAAAAAAAAATTATATTAAAAAAAATCCTTAAAATTAAAAAAACTTATTTAATCGAAAAAAAAATTGTTTTGAAAACGCAATATTATAAATTAAAAAAAGGTTTCACAGTAATAATATCCCCAGTATGGTTAAGGCCGGATATTTTTGACCATTTTCGTTGCTTTATTTTTAAAGTTACTGTGCGCATTAATAATTACAATCAACAATTAATGAGTCACATACATTTTTGCATCACACAATTCCATTAACTAGTGGATATCGCAGAAGCCTACATACTTCTTATGAGTATCGATATGAGTATTTGAAACCATTGACGTGCCTCCTCAATCTACATCCTGAAATAGCAACGACTGAAAGAGTGTGAAGTACATATTTTATGGTTACTGCTAAAAGAAACAAGTAAATTTTCTTTAAAAACACACCTTTTTTGGTCATGAACTTTATAATTTGTGGCATATTGAATATTTTGAACTAACATAACCTTATAGTTTTATTTATACTACAATTTTTACCTTTACAAGTTGACCTTTTGTGTTAATGTATCTTTGCCATATTATCAAGGCTACCTAAATTCCTTCTTCTTACTCTTAACAGCCGTAGTTGTTTGCTGTAGAACGTATAAAAGGAGCTTAATGCACTTGTAAAATATGACTCTTGAACTTAATTGAATATTGTGTAAAAATTTTCTAGTTACGTGTAGTGGGATTTTGCAACAGAAATTTATGTCCATTACCTTTTTATTTTAAAACATTTCCTTATATTGCAACATTTGTATAATGTTCACCATAATTTTATATTAACTTTTTGTACATTATTCTGCACAGTATTCGTAGCAGTCGCAAACAGGTCGTATAGCTGATTTTTCTTTTAGTGGGTACCGAATTATGTTTTAATGAGAATTAGGTTATTAAAACATAATTCATAAATAAAGAAGGAGTATGATGATTAAAGGACCACAGTGGACTGGTTTCAACAGGATAGATTATATTTTACAATGAAATTATATTCGTGTTCTGATTGTTGTTATTAATCCTGTTGGTATGAATGCTTTTCTTTGTTTTCAAATACTCGTAATTCATTCGGTTTAAGTCAATGGATTTTTTTTAGCGAAACAAAACTAAAATAATTTATTTTTCACATATATTTTATTATTTTAATTTCGATCGATATCAGAGGCTGATCTGTCTTATTGTCACCCATTGCTGAATTATCATTTATTCTGTTTATCAGCAAATTAAGACGTATATAAAATGTACAAAACCCAACTAAATAAAACTAGTTGGCCATAATAATTTTACTTTGTATGTAATACCACTGGTATCATAAAATGTTATCTACTAGAAATAAATAACAAAAGTATGAGTAATACAAAATTAAAAATAATTATACGTTATAAATGTAAACTAAAGGCAAATTTCTCTAGTGGCCAAAAGAAAACTATGATTTTTAAACTCTTTCTTTTAACTCATACTCTCTGTGTGTCTGTCTGTCTGCCATGGGTGGACCCCATTCCCCCTTATCAAATTGATCTGAAACTTGGCCCATAGTCTTGTCGCGACTACAGATTAATTTTGGGGTAGTCACGCACAGTCATGCGTGGTCACGTACAGTCACCGAATGATCTAAATGTCATTTCCCCTCATCCGATCGATCTCAATCTTGGTCCATACACTTGCTGTGAAAAAAGATTAACTTTGACTTAGTCACGCACAGTCACACATGGCCACACACAGTCACGGAGTGATCTAAATGTCATTTACCCTCATCCGACCGATCTTAAACTTGGTCGATATACTTGCTGTAAAGAAATATCAACTTCGACGTAGTCACGCGCAGTCACGCATAGTCACGCACAGCCACGGAGTGATTTAAACCCCATTTTTCCTTATTCGATCGATCTAAAACTTGGTCGATAGACATAGTCACGCACTGTCCCGGAGAGATTAAAACCCCAATTCCCCTCATCCGATGGATTTGAAACTTTGTCCATAGACTTGTTGTGGCCAAAGATTAATACAAATAGTTTAATACAATAATATTTTGCGCTTAACGCAATGATATTTTCACATCATATTTTTGCCTGAATTAAAAAACTGTGGTGTATCTTGTGACATCTTAAAATATATATAATTGTTATTAAATGGGTTAACATTAAGAAAACTACATGATGTTGTTATAAGTATCGGTATTGTTATAAACACAAAAGTGTTGGTATACAATTAGGTGTTTCAATTATGTTTAACTAAATAAAAATCCGAATTAGGAATTAAATTTTCCCAAATTTTTATATTTTTCAAATTTGTTAATTTCAGTTTTAACATAGCTGATAAAAACAAGACCTTTTCTTACGTGGGAAGAAAGAAACAGCGTTTAACAAGGACATCTAAATTTTAACCAGAAAACAATCTACACTTGTATTACTGCATTTCAGAATACAACATTTAACTTAAAAAAACCACCAAATGTAGTGGATCTAGACCAACTAATCGATACCCTATACCATGAGTTAAGAGACAGGATCCTGGGTCCATCTAATGGAATACATATTCATGTTCTTCGGGTTGACTTTTGTTTATAAATCAATTATTTTTTTTTAAGTTTTAGTTTGATATATGGCCCAGGTAAAAAATACATATACATTCTTATACTGTTCACAATTGCAAATATTCAAATAAACAAAATCTACACTTTCAGTATTGCTACGAGTATGCGAATACTTAGTACTTTCAATATTAAAAAGGTTAACAAAATACTAAATACAGCATGGAAACTTTTGTTTATAATCAACAACGAGTTTCGTTCATCCCTTTAAAATTCATTAAAATATGTACAATTTTAGAAAGTTACATCTTTACTTTATTTTATTAACAGCGTATTTTTGGATATTTTTTGATTTAATTTATTCTCAATAAAATTAAAAACTTATTTGTTTATAAGAATAAAAAGTCAATATATAATATTTACAAATATATAAAAAAAAACAAGTTATTTTCGACATTTAACATTTAGAATTTATGTAGGATCAAGATCAAATGTTTAAACTTTCATTAAATTTAATTTGAGTTTGTATTTTTACAATTTATTTAATAAGTAGAGACCATGCCTCGTAATTTACAATAGACTGAAGTAGAATTCTTTATTTTTTTTTAATAATTTTCATGTACATATATTTTAATCAATATTGCAACTGTTACCTGAATTCTACACTTTTAGGTTTTTAATATATATAATTTAAAAAGTTTTTTCTATCCTCCGTTTATTTGTAAATTAAGTTCACCGTACTGCTTCAGTCTTACCCAACTATTGCCGCGAGTATGCGCGCACAGTTTTAGCTCGATTGGATCGTGGGAAAGGGTTACAAATCGATCCGAAGACAACAAATGAAAATTTTTAGCTGAATATATTTTTATTATTTATAAATATTTATTTATAAATGCATATTTTTAGAAAATATTTTCCCATTTTTCGAGCATGTTTTTAGAATAATTTTTTTGGGATTTTATTGCATAGAAATCACAGTACTGCCGATAATCTGTTGCTCAGTTGTGCTACATTTCATTATTGAGTTCCAAATGGCTCTTGAGTAAAGACAGAAATTCAAAGTCAAGTATAAAATTTAGTAGCTTAATTTGAAATTTTTATTTTACATGTTTTTAATAAATAAAAAAATATAGGTACATTAAATATTTATAAAACATATTTGCTAATGCTCCATTCTAACAAAATTTGCAATTTATTTCATTATTTTCCTTCTTTAAGTTTCAAAATGCAATTTTTAATCAAACAATATCATATATTTCTAAGTAAGACAGAAAATTCTTGCCAAATTTGATCAAATTGAAAGACGGTGAGATCTAAACAGCTTATTTTCTAAATTGATTTCAAATAAAAGCTTCAGCATAACTTCTATCTTAATGAGATCCAATATCATTCAAATGTTTGCTATAGGCATTAAAGAAAATTTTGACAATGTGGGGTTTTGTCTGAATAATTCAATTAATAGCAATCGATGAATTACGAATAATGTATTACAAACTTTCACTCCACTTGATAATTAATTATATATTATTATCATAAAATTCGAATTTCAATTTTACTCCATTTTCTGAATCATAATTCAATGTGTTATAAATATTAAATATATAAATTACCGCTTACTGTTAAAGTGTAGGCATTTAATTACAGTTTTACCAATAAATTAAAGTTTCAAAAAACAAAGTATCTTCTATTTGAGTAAAATGTATGTACGTATGTATGTTAAGGAATAACTTTTAAAAATACCATATGTTTAATTTTATTTCAAAGTTAATTCCAAGCCTATAAAAGTATTTAGCATAATCGTTAGCAACATATGTTCACAACATTATAGCCAATTACTTGTTGTTCATAATAAAATAGTTCTGATACTGAAGAATGAATAGAGACGAGTGTAACTTGAAAAATTTATGTACACATATTTATTTTCATACCATTTACGTAATTGTTGAATCGAGTTGTTATGATAGCAACAAAAAACTATTATTTAATATAGACACAACACAATTTAGGTAAAATTTTAGACTCTGTCATGTATTACACGATATTGCCGTACACAGCATTATGGGTTTGATTTAATGTTTGTTACCACAAAAAAAAAACGGACTATACGATACATAGGGTATCATGCATTTAGAGAAGGAGTCTTAGGCCCCACTAATTGAATGTGGAAAATAAGCCTAAACAAATTCTGTGTGCAATTTTTATAAATTTTTTTGCCGGTAGATCTGAAAAAGTTCATATCGGATGCTATATTTAAATGGCGACAAGTTCGAAAAATAGGCCGATCCTGACAGTCATACATGAAACAAAAAAAAAACTCTGTAATATTTTTGTTTTTTTGATAGATTTAAGTGAAGTTCGGGACCATCTCAAAGAATTTTTAATTTGTCTCTAACAAACAGACACAAACCAAATTTGACCGGACCATTTAACCGATTTTTACCAATTTCAATACCAATCGTCCTATCGCCGACGGAAGATCATGTACCAGATTTCAACAATATATATTAATAGTTGGTTTTCAAGACTTACATGGATAGACAGATGGACGGACATAGCTAAATCGACTGAGAAAGTCATTGTTAGTCGATCGGCGTAATAAGATCAACACAAACTCATTATGACCTGACCACATAGTAGTAATGCGCATAAAAAGTACTAGATCTAGATCCACTTTTTTTCCAATCACTGCAATAATAATCTCTCTCTGAGTTAATTTAACGAAGTCTGTCCGTAAGCCATAAACTACAGACAGAAAGCTACAGTTAACAAATTCAAAAAATGTGGATACATTTTGATAATCATGGAACACATAAAATATGGAGGCTTCTGTTTGGTTCAGAATCGCTAAAATTTTGTTCTATAAACTATCATTCCGAGATATTCTCCAATACATCGCACATCCGGTGCAATATCGACATAAGTGCAATTTTTTCCGAAATTGAGTTAACAACACCCAAATGTCAAATTTTATATGGTGTAAAAACGACATTGCTGCATCTTTGCTAGCGCCCAAGTGAGACCACTTTTTTATTTGACACAAAAGCTGTAACGACAAAACTTTTCAAATCAACAAAATCATAATAATCACTTGCACGCGATACTTCATGAATGATTAGTAAATTAGAGTAAACTTTGGGGAAACAATGACATAAATGCACTTTGACTTTTCTAAATATATAGATTTTTTATAAAGTAATCAAAGCGTGTTTCAGTTACAAAATGTCCATTACTTTATTGCATAAAAGTTTCAACTATCGATGTAAATTTACTCATACGGCAAGAATGACATAATTGAGGGTCGTCAAACCCTTCAAGGACTCAAAAAAGAGGCAGGTGCAAAATAAAAGAATAATAATATTAATTCTAATTAGAGTATTCATAAAATCAACATATTTTGAAAACTGGTTTTCGGGGCATTCGAAAAACTATAATTTTGTAAAACCGGTTTCGAATACGGTTTTAGGTTAAAAAACCGGTTAACCGATTTTTTTTATTAAATAGAAAATATTTATAATTTTCATTGTTTTATTAAAGAAAAATAGATGACAAATAATTCAAATGTTTGTATTGCTTTATTACAAAGAAATAACAAAAAAATTATATTTAAAAAAAATATTTAATTAAAATTGATTTCTGTTTATAAAAAAACGTTTATAATAACGTTCCTACTTGTTTCTATTTTATTTTTTATTATAATATATATAATGAAAATAAGATAGATACTGTAATACTTCATTTTGAATTAAAATAAAAATTAAATTTTATAAACCCATTGGGCAATAAAACTTAAGTACAACCAAATTAAAGTAATCATCATCATGAATATAATACATAAAAATTAAATTTTTCTAAAATAATATTTTAGAAATAATATGCAGTTAAAGTGATTTGTTTTTAGACGATTTTTTGGTTTATTTTTAATGAAACTGGAAGAGGAAAATACTCGCTCATTGGACAAATTGTCAAAAGGCAGTTGTTATATAAGTTTTACATCTTTTCGGTTCTTTTGTTGAATTTGTCAAGATATATGTATGAAATCTTCATCTAGTGATGAATGTTTTTGTATGACACCTTTCGGATTTTGAATAATATTCATTTTGTTGTTCAAATCACAAATTAAACTACTGGGATTTTCAATATCTCAACTTAAATCTTCATCTCAGTCTGTTATATTCTCATCTATCTCCTTATGGGGATATAAATTAACAGCAAATTCTTTAGACTCCGCTTTGGCGGAGTACTTCACTATATTATCATTAGAAGGGTGTTTACCGGAACTAAGGTATATAATGATTGTATTAATAACTTTCACTCTAAGTTCATTAAGTTTCATCATTAGAAGTTCACACATTTTTTGTGCGTTGTGTGTGTCAAGTTTGTTTAAATGATTGAAAAGAAATCTAAGAACTGCTTTTCCCTCAATTTGAGTAACAGAATCCTTTAATAACTCTTTAATTGATATTTCTAACGGTTGAAAAGTCTTCCAAATATTATGTAGTGCCTCAATTTAAAGAGTTGTAAAAGGACTTATACCTAAGTCCAACAAAGCATAATTGATACATTTACATATTCTTAAAAATTGCTCAATCACTTTCGACAAAGAGTTCCATCTTTGTTTAACATCGCAAACTAATCGCAGCTTATTCTTTAATTGATTTTAATTTTTCTATAGTCTCAGATTTTTTATTATTATAAAAATTTTCAATTAAAATCCAGACTGTATTTTCGCTTGCAGGCATTTTTAAGCCTTTCGTACTCAAATAATCTTAAATAATTTTTGAATTTTTTACGGCTCTCACAGACATACTATCTTCTTCCACGCATCTAGCCAGAATTTTACCAATATCAGTATTGGTTTTGGAGTTCGCCTTAGGGAATGTTATTTTTTTTACATATATTTGATGTGGATGGCATATTTTCTGCAGTTTGGTTAGTAGATTTTGTTGCTATTTCTACCTTATGGACGTTGCGAAGGTGGTTTATCAATGCAGATGTGGATGATCCTCGACAACTCAAAATCTTTGGACTTTACCGTGTGCGACTTTTTGTCATCTTTTGCGAAATACTTCCACACTATACTCATTTCTAATAGAAAAAAATACGTTAAATTTTGTTGTATTTATTTTTAATTTAACTTACTCAAATTTGTTTACTTACTTTAATTTGTTACACATTAACACTTCCACGTGATGAAAATAATTCATATGTTTTTTCTCTTGCCATAAGAGAGAAAATCGTTTTATTTAAATATGGTGTACTTCAAAAACTTATTTTTTCACTGCTAATGTAACATAGAGACTTATTTTGGAAATATGTCAAATATACATGACAAGTGGAAGTGTTGAGAAAAAAAGGAAGTGTTCATAATAAAATAATAATATGAGTAGCCCAGTATCAATACAAGGAGTTAAGGCCTAGTTAGCCACACGTAACCGTATCCGCACCGTAACGTAAAAAAGAAACAGTATGTTGCTGTGTAAAATTAACCAAATTTTATCAGCTGTTTACAAATGTTACGTACAAACTTAGCCAAACTAAAAAATCAAAAGGTTGGGACGTTCCAGTTACGTGACAGTTCAGTTCGATAACTGCTCTAAATGCTTTTCATGAAACATAAAAAAACAGATGACACGTTTGGTTACGGTTACGTGTGGCTATTTCGGCCTTTATTTGCTCAAAAATGTTAAAAAATCTCTTCATTAAAAAACCGGTTAACCGACACCAAAAAACCGGCCTGTCGAATTATTCAGATTTATAAAATATTCGAAACCGGTCGGTTTTTTAAATAAAAAACCGGTTAACCGGTTTCTGGTTTCGGTTTCGGTTTTTGAATACTCTTATTTTAACTAACAGAATAGTCACCAAATTTTAGGACTCTTTAAGTCAATTCCTATTTTAGGAATTATTTCGAAAACTTTGAACGTAATTTCTCAACAATTAGGAAAGTTGCACTTACGTCGGTATAGACATATATAATTATTATCCCTTGAATTTATTTAGTTCTCTATAAAAACCTCATCAAGTTTGATTGATGATTGTATTTTGTGGACCCGATCCTTCAACTATAAATTAAAACGTTTTATTTTATATTTATATATTTATTCTAAAGGAAGCTGAAACTTTTACAAAAAAAATGTACTGGCAGCGTTATTTAAGCTTTCAATTCTTTGCCGGTGCTTTGTTTTTTGTAACATCAAACATTTCTAACTGGGAAGTTACGTATTTATGTATATACATAGTAAGATAATAAAAAGCATTATAGGACCAATTGTATGGCTTACCTTTAAAATCACATTGTTTCGTAATGTAAAACGACATCAGCATTTTTTCTGTTTTTTTTTTAATTTATTTTTTCTTATTCTATGCGACAGAATGAAAGCATGTGCCACAAATGACCAAACATTCAACTACATATTCGTATACACCGATATTTATAGAGACAATGTAAAAACATAAAAACCACAATCACTAGATAAATCATTTGGCATCGTATGTTCGTTCGTTCGTTCATTCATACATACTCATAGTAATGTAGTTTATAATCTAGACAAAACATTCTTAAAAGTGGTTACACATGTGTTTTAAACGACAAGTGTGCAGATTTGAATTTTTGAAAAGGTAAAAGCAGAGCTTAACAAAAATCAGAATCTCTATTTTATTATAACGAAACAATGAAGTTTCTTGTCATATTTATACCAGAAGCACGTAAATGGTCACATAAAAATATCATAGATTTCTTACAACAACACTGAGATTTTTGCATGTGTGTGTATGTTTTTTAAGTAATATGAGTAATAAAAAAAAAAGACACCAACAACAAAAAATATGTACCAAAAAACTTGCGAAATATTCGTAACATATCGTATCAAATACACTGATGGTCATTATTATAAGAATAGCTTAACTCAATTATTTTTCTAACTCAAAAAAAAAACAATGTTTTTGAACTACGATTACCAGAGTATGTGACACATGACGGATTCACAAAATATGCTAACTTCACTAAACATAAAAAATTTCTGATGGTGCATTAGCTACGGTCTCTTCCAATTTAAGTGACCACAATTTAACTTTTTATTGATAGTACCAAATTAAAAAAAAAAAAAGCTTATGAGTTATCTTTTCACTGGACCTCATCCACGGGCCGGCACTGTTACCATACATATCTGTCTAGAATATACATATATACATATATGTACATATATAAAAGGGAAAGTTTGTTTGTTCGATGTCTTGTTTGTAGTTCATAAAAGGCTGCACTACCTATCTAGAAGGAATAATTAATACTCGAAGACTATATTATTTACTTTATAAGTTTAAGCAAACCATTATAATTAAATTACGGTATAAATATTTACAGTAACTTTATTCATTTTTATTTACTTGTAATCAAGGCCGTGGAGTCGTCAAAATAAAGTTCCAACTCTCACTCCATCCCCTGAAAATTTTAAGGTCTATCTCTGACTCCGACTCCTACTCCAAATCTGACTCCGATGTTAAATGTATAAGGACTTCTTACTATTAAAAGGCTAGGCGATTTCTTGTTACCGATGTTTTGTTCTACCGTTTTATCCCGATTTCGACCAAACGTATATTATTTGGAATTGTATTTCTTTTTAGCTGTTCACCAGATTTAAAGATTTTTAATTTTTTTTTCCTTGTTTTGAGTAAATTGCATTTAAAATTGCTACTAACACATACACAAAATTATACATATGCTATGTGTGTTTTATTGAATTTGTTAATGTGTTTGTTAATGATTTTGTTATCTTCATTCACAATAATAATAAACCATAAAAATGTTGGTTTGTGAATTGGCTGGAATCTGTTAGTATTTATAAAAACAGTGACAATTATGCTGTGTGCAATTGATGCCAATGAATCAGTATAAAATTTCTTTTTTTTATTTTAATATTTTATTTATTTTTATAAATTCTTTTAATAATAAAAATAGGATAGGATAAAAATAGGAAGTGGCTTCATTAATAATCTCAAATCGGATCTGATGATTCGTAGTGCAGTATATAATAATTCTGTGGACACTTATTTCGATGATCACTATAATATAAAATATGAACCATAATATTTTATAACACAAACAAATCTCAATTTTAATTTTATACTCAATATTGTTCAAATTCAATTAAAAAACCACAAACTTTAAAAAACAAAAACATCTGTTTTCGACTAGATCTATAACAGAGTATAAGTTCTGGTAATGCACTTTAGACTCTCGCCAGCACTAATAAATAAAATTCCAAAATAATTTAAATTATGAAACTCTATTATTTAATTTAAATACCTGAATGAATTTAATCTCATAAAATAAATTATAATCTACTTATTCATAGTGATCTGAAAAATATTACGTCGACAATTGGCAATTAAAAAATAGTTGTTGTGAATAAATTGCATTATGCAACAAGCAAAAATTCGTTGAATAACCACTATATTTTTTGATCCGCTATAGTCACCAACTGCAAAGATCTTCATTATTTCAAATTCTATGTTAAAGTTTTTTTTAAATTTTTTTCTAAAATTTGAGATTTTGAGAGGTTGCTCATACATCTTATCGTAACTTTGGAACGATGTATTCGATTTCCTTATGCAATACGTCAAAAATACGTTAAGTTTTCCTTTAAGTTTTCCTAATATCATTTTGATGTGTAAACATCTATACGCGCAGGGGGGTAAATTTCAATTTCACAATACAATCACAAAAACAGCGTAACATGTAAGACGTAAGATAAAATCGGTGTGACTTACGATTGTATTGGTGCAAATATTATGATATGTAATAACCTGTTTGAAAATGAAAAATGAAGAAACGAAAACTGAAAAATAAAAAAATAGAAAATGAAAAATAAAAATAAAAAATTAAAAATTGAAAATGAAAAACGAGAAATTAAAAATAGAAAATGAAAAATAAAAAAATGAAAAATAAACAAGTAAGAAAATTATAGTCGGTCTAGACCGACTATACTATACCCTATACCATGCGTTTAGAGACCCTATCTCATAGACCCAACTAACTGGATATAGAAAATAAGCATAAACCAAATTTGAGTGGGATTTTTATTAATTTTTTCGGCTGCAGAGATGAAAAAGTTCATATCGGATGCTATATCTATAGGGGGACTAGGCACAAAAATGGACCGATACTGACCATGTTTGGTAAAGTCTCTTGTATTTTGCAAAAATATATACAAACAAAATTTGAGAAGAATCAGTGCAATATTTTTGTTTTTTGATAGATTTAAGTGAAGATCGGGAAGCAGCTCTATATGGGGCCTATGACTAAGAGTTGTCCAATAGGTATCATTTTTGGACTACTAATTAATGGATGTAATATGTACATACAAACCCAATTTGACTTTGAGATTTGTATGATAATTTGGATCTTATGGCAATATATGTTGATTTCATAGGGTCATTTGTATGGGGGCTAGGTCTGAACATGGACCGATTCTCACCAATTTCAATAGCGGTCATCCCATGGCCGATAGAAGCTTATATACCAAATTTCAGTAAAATATATTCATATTTGCGACCTGCAGTTTGATTACAAGCTTTACGTGGACACACAGACGGACGGACGAACGGACGGAGGGACGGACGGACGGACGGACATCGTTAAATCGAATCAGATAGTGATTCTGATGCGATCGGTATAATTAAAGATGCGTGTAGGTCAAATATTTTTGGTTGTTACAAACAGCAGCACAAAGTCATTATACCCAAACCACATAGTGGTATAGGGTATAAAAACGAAATATGAAAAAAAAACTGAAATATGAAAAATAAAAAAAAATAAATAAATAAAAATAAAAAATGAAAAATAAAAACTAAAAAAATGAAAAATAAAAAATATAAAATTATAAATAAAAAATTAAAAATTAAAAACAAAAAATGAAAAATTTTAAATGAAAAACGAAAAATTAAAAATGAAAAATGATAAATAAAAAAAAGGAAAATAAGAAATGAAAAATAAAAAATGAAAAATAAAGAATGAAAAATAAAAAATTAAAATTAAAAAATGAAAATGAAAAATAAAAAATAAAAAATGCAAAATGAAAAATAAAACGAAAAATGAAAAATGAAAAATAAATAATAAAGAATGAAAAATGAAAAATAAAAATGAAAACGAAAATTTAAAAATGAAAAAAAATAAAAATTAGAAGTTTACCGGTTGAAACAATAAATAATAATAATTATTTTTATTTTAGCAGAGCCCCTGCAGTTGACTGCTATAAGTGATACATAGATGACGGTTTCTGTTCGATTTTACAGAAGCGCCATAAAAAAAAATCTTTAATTACTAGATGTTTACCATTTCCCCTGTCATCGTACTCACATGATTTCTTTTTTTTTTATATAGCCATTACTTTAGGAGTTATAGAGGCGCAAGTGGAAAAAAATTATAAAATTTTTGTAATCAAAAAATTCATAAGAAATAAATAGCAACAAATACTTACCAACTTTAGTACTTAATCTTAAAGCTGCATGTAAAAGAAATAAAATAAATTTTGTTTTTTTCTTTAACAAAAATTCAAGCAATAGTTCATTTGAGTAGCATTTAATATATATTTTGTATTAAGTAAAGTTAACAAGTGGTTATACGTTAATCAACAAGATTAACAAAGCTTAATATAATAATAATTTCGACTTTTGTTTTGTCTCCTATGATCTCCTGAGCTTGATTCTCTTATATGAAACCAAGAAAAATCTTTCATCATATTTTCATTCCATAGTCCCTAATAACGTTGCTTCATGGTATTAGATTGTTGATTAAACCATTCACCATGCTCGTCGCTTGCGGCACCAAAGTTTTCCGGGAAAAAGCCCAAATGAGAATGCACGAAATGGATTTTTAGTGAAATTTAAACATCTAACTTTAGAAATTTAAAAAATAAACAACCATGAATAAAATAATCATTTAATTACTATTTACGAATTTTTGAATAGTTTTCAAGCAAATCATGAACGACTCCTAATGGTTCCTAGAAACTTAGAACCAATTTGTCGAAATGAATTCCATGCAGTTTTCTCAGCTTTCCCTGGTGATAATAACTAGAGGACCATCGAAAACCCCAATTTTTGCAAATGAAAGATCAGGAAATATTGTTTTTACATGAGCGAAGACTCTACTCGATTTGTTTATAAAGACCAGCTTTATATGTAGTGGTGGTAAGATTAAATTGTCCTTTTTAATCAATGCAGAATATTTTACATTATGCAAGTCTGGGGGTGCCTTCAGCTCTTGTTTTCCAAATCCTTTTATATTTAGTGATTTTTCCGATCCTGTCTATCCCAGAGGCAGAGAAATGAGCAATATTTTGTATAGCCACCTTGGTGGCCTGTTAAAATAGCAGCAACTTTTAAGTCCAATTGTGCTTTTCACTGTTCAAATTTCGTAATAAAGTGATCATAGTTTCATATGTTTCTTTGATATTCACAGCATGTGTAATTGGTATAGATGGCCTCTCGTTGCCAATCTATAGTATTAATAGGCAAGCCGATTTCTTGTGACCAATATAAAATTGTAGTTAATAACCGATTTCGAAAGGCATTTCTATTTAGCTGTTGGAGTAATGTTCATTTAAAGTTGCTACTAACACATACATAAAACATATACTGTGTCTGTGTTTATTGTAAATATGTGCTGAATTGTGAGTTGGTTAAAATTGATTAGTATAACTTTTATAAAATAATTTATTAAAAGAAAACATTAAATTTCCTAGAATTCGATCTCAAGTTTCGAGGGCTGGGCTCTGCGGCCTTATGATTTTCTCTGCTACTATCAACAAGTAGCCGCCACACATTTGCGACATATTTTTGGCCGATCTTTTAACGCTTTAAGTACTTAAATAAATATAGCAATCAGATCCATGGATCGATGTTTTTCTCCACATCATAGGTTGTAGAGTTCTCTTGTATGTTCTGTAAGTTGAGAAAAAATTGCAGTGATAAAAATGGACATTTATTTAAAACTTTATTTAAAAGCATATACTGAGAGTTCGATGAAAATGGATTTCTTCAAATAATTCGGCAGTTATCATATTTTAAACTGGGCGTCAAATATTGGTCTATGTCTTACACTTTTGCTTTAAATTAATTTTTGTATTAAATTTGGTAAAAAAAATTGAGAAATGTCGCCGTTTATTTTTGGTCATAAATTTGCCGCACGCATAACAAAGCATATCCGGCTCAATTTTTTTTTTCAGATTCTTATTCATTTTTTTATTTTTATATTTTAAATAAACACTTATCTTGTCCGCAATCACTTGTTAATTAATACAGATTTTGCAAAGTGGTGCCTTTACATACCTTTTTAAAATCGCATTTTTTCTAATTTTTCTAGCAAAAGAAACAAACGACAGTCGCAAATGGGACGCACATAAATAAATTATATAGATACTACACAATAAAAGGAATCAAAAGAAATATTATGTATTAAATAGGGTAAGGACGCAAATTTCGATAAAAAAAAAAGTCAAAACTAGGAAGTATCTATCAGGAATAAAACACGAATTTATTCATGAATTTTCACGAAATAAAGTTTATTTTTTTCTATTACATACAGCATACTAAAACTGATAAGTATTTGTTGCTTCCTATTTTTTTTTATGAATTTTTGAATTCAAAAATTTTATAATTCAAAAACAAAAAATTTTTTTTTTTCACTTGTGCCTCAATAATTCCTGGTGTAATTTAAAGTTCTTCGATGTACTGCATAATAAAATGGAATAAGTTGTTCCAAAGTTATGGATGTGTGGAGCAGCCTATTAAATAATCTCAAATTTTAGAAAAAAAATTAAAAAAAACTTACCATGGAACCAGAGTTCAGAAAAAAAACACACACTGAATAAAAAACTCGTACATATATGTAAACAAACATAACTTAGACCAACACACACATATTTTTATTTTCATATCAATTATGTTTGTTTTTAACGCACATGAAAATAAAGATATGTGTTGGCTGCTTTTGAACAGAACATTGTGTGTTTCATGTGTGTATTTTCTGAACCTTGCATAGAACTTGAAATAATGATGATTTCTGCAATTCGGTGAGAAAAAACATTTCCCATTTGTATCATAGTGTTATTATACTTTGTCAGAAATTCCCTCCACTAGGGAGAAATTTATTGTGAAATTTATTCCGAAAATGTACCAAAATAAAATCCTGAAAATGCACCAAAATAATACAATTATATTTGCAAAGAAAACAAGTAAGAAAGTTATAGTCGGTCTAGACCGACTATATGATACCCTATACCATGCGTTTAGAGACCCTATCTCATAGGCCCAACTAACTGGACATAGAAAATAAGCATTAACCAAATTTGAATGGGATTATTATAAATTGTTTTGGCTGCAGATATGAAAAAGTTCATATCGGATGCAATATCTACATGGGGACTAGGCCCAAAAGTAGACCGATCCTGATTATGTTTGGTAAAGTTTCTTGTATTTTGCAAAAATATATACAAACAAAATTTGAGAAGAATCAGTGCAATATTTTGGTTTTTTGATAGATATAAGTGAAGATCATGAAGCAGCTCTATATGGGGCCTATGGCTAAGAGTTGTCCTATAGGTATCATTTTTAGACTACTCATTAATGGATGTAATAAACGCATACAAACCCAATTTGAATAAGATCTTTATGACAATTTGGATCTTATGGCAATTTATGTCGATTTCATAGGGGTCATTTATATGGGGGCTAGGTCTGAACATGGACTGCTTCTCACAAATTTCAATATCGTTCACTCTATGACTGATAGAAGCTTACATACCAAATTTCATCAAAATATATTCATATTTGCGACCTGCAGTTTGATTACAAGGTTTACATGGACACACAGACGGACGGACGGACGGACGGACATCGTTAAATCGAATCAGTTAGTGATTCTGATTCGATCTGTACAATAAAAGATGGGTCTAGGTCAAATATTTTTGGTAGTTACAAATAGCAGCACAAAGTCATTATACCCAAACCACATCTGGTATAGGGTATAAAAATTTAATATCTCTTAAGTTATATCGATCTCAAATGATCATGAGCGTCTTAATAGTTTGTGTGGGTTTATAAATTAGAAATGGGCGAGATCAGACGAGAGGGTGCTGCACCTCCCGTGATAGTCCATAAGTTATTAATTAGCAGAGTCCAGTACTAGAAATTCGAATGCATATTCTAGGAAATTTTATTTTTCAATAAATTTTTTTCTTTTAATGTTTTTTTTTTTTAATTTATGTACATATGTGTATAAAAAAATTATGAATATTTCAATAAAATTCATTAAATTGTAATTTTTTAAATAAAATTCATTAAATTTCATTACTAATATTTGTTGAACGCAGAAAATCTATAATATTAATAGGCTAGGCGATTTCTTGTGACCGATGTTTTGTTCTACCGCTTTTTCCCGATTTTGACCAAACGTATATTATTTGAAAAGTATTTTCTTTTAGCCGTTTTGCAGTTTTACAGCTTTATAAATTTTTTCCTTTGTTTTGAGTAAATTGCATTTAAAGTTGCTACTAACACATACATAAAATTATCCATATGCTATGTGTGTTTTATTAAATTTTTTAATGTGTTTGTTAATGAGCTATCTAATAATAATATCTAATAATAATAAACCATAAAAGTGTTGGTTTGTGAATTGGCTAAGTTGAGATATAAAGATGCATAGAAATCGCACTCGAATTTCGAGCGCTGTAATCTGCTAGTATATATAAATGTGTTTGTTAATAAATAATTTTATAAGAGCCTAAAGGTATGCGAATCAATTTCATCCAATTCGTAAACACACACACAGAAATGTATATGTTTTTAATTGCAACTTAAATATGTATTTTATGTATGTATTAGTAGCAACTTTAAATGATTATTACTTCTTAAAAATGTACCAGATGGTGCATATCTGTTAAAATGATACACATCTTCAAAGATATACCTTTTAAATTGTATAATTTTTGTCACAATCGGCTGGTAACTTAGAGTGTAGAAGACGTCACAAGAAATCGCCTTGGCTATTAATATTGTAGATGTAAGCAGTTGAACTAAAAATTGGCTGGATCAGACCAGTGAGCATGGCAACACCCATACAAATGAAATATTTTATAGCATATATCTGGATTCCATATGTTATTAATATCGTAACGAAGCACAACGGGGATTACTAGTCCACACAAATTTATGCGTCATACTCTTGTCAGGCATGTTAGGGTTGGTACAATTGTACATTCTGTATACAAAAGTATGGTTATATAGGAGGTATCTACCGCAAAAAGAAAATTGAAAGAGAGAGCAAACAAGCCAACTATTCATAAGAATATTTAATTGTAAATGGTTTATTTTCCTCAAAAATTTACTTCATTTATTTATTAATAAGTTGGCATTTATCATTAGCGATTATATTTATTATTAATAATTGCAAAAAAAAACATTCTTGGTACAATGGTCAAATGATCATCTCTGACTCAGGCACATTTGCATATATTCGATGCTTAACGTAACATCCATATAGGGGACATGAACATAGTTATAAACGAAAATACAATTGCATATCTGCATATACACATATACATACATACATACATACATATAAACAAAAACGTACAATACATAAGCAAGTATATGATCATATGTGCACATGGTACGTGTCTAATTTTTTGGATATTTTCATGCAGCTCGTGTCAAAAGTTAAAATATTGTTTGACATTATGTCTTTTATAAATAAAATAACTATTGTTACACCATCCATGGGCACTAGGGTTTCTTTTTGCAAATTGTATGCAAATTTAAGTGAAATAATGGTGAAGTCTACAATCCAAACTACTGACTAGTTTTGACTTTATCTCTGAAGCTAAGCTAAGTCAATTGTTTTTAAATTATAAGTTTTTTATATTTGAAATATATGAAATCAAGAAATTAAGTTAAGAACTTAATAACTAAAAAAAAATAATCACTAAAAGAAAAATTTAATTAAAATTTCTGGTACACCAAGAAACTTTTAGGAACTTTCAGGCATTGGCGTTGGTTTTAGAAGAAGAAACCCTTTTAACACATATGGACTGTATACTTATGTAATAAAATACACTCAGAAACTTTTTTCGTTGTTTATGTTGGCAGATATATTAAAAGTATAAAAATTATATAATATTTTTCTCGTCGTTTTTCCGATAACTAGGTCAATAACTACTGAAGATGTCTTCAATTGGTATTCATATTAAGGGATTTTACTATTGTAATTATTGCATTTTATTTTATCTTTGCTTGCAATTCGAGGATATTTTACTTTTCATTTAATAAAGACCCTAAAGGTATGCTTCATAATTCAACTCATTTTAAATGAAGAAAACAAACTCAAGCCATTAACAAATTTAATAAACATACACATAGCATTGTATAATTTAATGTAAGTGCTAGTAGCAATTTTAAACGATCATAACTCCAAAAAAATGTTCCAGACGATGAAAATCTGCAAATCTGGTGAACAGCTAAACAGAAATACCATTTAAATGATAATTTTTTGTCAAAATCGGGGTAAAACTGTGAAACATACAGCGGTCACAAGAAATCGCCTTGAATATTAATATTGTAGATAATCATTTATTGTTATGGTTTTATGTTCGATGAAAGAAATTCTAATTCCCTTATCATTTGATTTGCGATATTAGATTTGCATTAGATTTGTTACATGTTACTGATTTCATTTGATTTATTAATTTTAATTTAATTTATTTAAACAGGTAATATTTCTTTCGATGTTACAAACATTCTTTCTTGAGTGTATGGAATATAACGTAATAAATGTCAAGTGTATTTAAAATAAATATTTTAGTTTTATTATACGGACATAAAAATCTGTGACATTTTCTAATTTAATGTATTCAATTTGAATAATTCATTTTGTATGGTACGATTTTTTAAATTTGATACATCTATTTATATCACAAATAATACTGGTGTTAATAACTCTAAAAATTTAAGAGTTTGACATAAAAGTCGGTTCACAAATCAGTCACCGACCTTATACATTTAAAATAAATATATATTTTACAAATAAATTCTGTTGATATTGAAATCTTAGAGTACATATAACATTTAATTTAGGATCTGAAACAATTTTCCTGTTATCACGTGGCAACAATCTTAAAAAATACATCCTTGACAGCTTTAACATTTTGTGAAATCCTTTATTTATTACAACCGCTTTCTTTATTACCTTCCTGCTTTTCTCTATCGCATATATTCAACTTTTTATAATCTCACGTAAACACGAATATCTCGCGCAGTTTTACTGTAATGCACAACAAAAGCGTTTAAAAATCGTATATCACAGAACGTAACAAGAAGAATATTTTATATGTTGTACTGCTTATAAGAAATAAAAATGATTTCGTATGAGAACTCAAACTTACACAAATAACTCTTACATATGAACATTGTCACGTTTCTACTTATATATTTTTGTTTGTTTCTACAATGCGAATCACATGATTTTTATTTCTATGATATATTATAAAAGTTGGGAAATGCAACCTACACTTATGCCCATTTGTACTCGATTTCTTCTTTAATTAACACGATTCATGAATGTTATCAATTCATACGGCTTACAAAAAGGCTAATGCCGTCTTCTGACAAAAAAATGTCACATTTTATTTGCACTTTTTTCGAAAACTGTATTTTTTTATATATTCAGAATTAATACATCAATCGAAAGATCTCAAAATCGAGCCCTCGTAAATGGCAAATAATTGCAGCCATTGACCGTTTTCAGGTCATAGTGCGAGAATATTTCCCCATTGTTCCCCTTTTTTGACTATTTTCACCCTATGACTTCAAAGAGGATATTAATCATAATTTTGTTTATATTTTATGGACACAGCACTTTGAGACCTTTCGATTGATGTATAAGACAAGACTGCTCTGATTTCGGAATATATAAAAAAATACACATTTGGATAAAAGTGCAAATTTAAAGTGACATTTTTTGTCAGAAGAGAAAACGGCATAAGATTCTGGAAAAGAAAACAGGCGGCAAGAAAATTCTCTCGTGAATTTTTCAGCTCAACTCGAAATTTCTATAATCACTTCACCATATACAATATACAATATCTGCCAATAATAATAAAACATAACATTTCTATTTCTCATCTTTATAACAAGCGAAGTTGATATAGCGATGTCAGTCTGCACGTCTGTCATCAGTGGAAATCATGATTAGGCCCCCAATAGGTCACGTTGCTAAGTTTTAGTGAAGATGATTCACTGGCATCCTGAGCAGCTTGCTGTATAAAATTATCGAATTCGCTTCAATAGACACTGCAATTTCAATGAAAATATTTAAAAAAATCTTCAAAAATATGAATTTTCCATGTTGTTGTATGGGATTGCTGTAATTTTTGTTGCCAATGTAGTCGTTGTAGTCGTAGCATTTGCTTCATGAGTATATGCATGCTGCACATGTAATATTAGCTTAGGCCACATTTTCTCACGTTACCCCAAAATAAATACAAAAAATCGCCAAAGTGAAAGAAATATTATAATAAAAAAGTAAATTTTCTTATTCAAGAAAAAAATAAAATAACTATTTATAGATTTTAATAAAAAATAAAAATGAATCCGATTTTCATTAAAATTGAACTTGTGGAAAAAATCCATGTTAAAAGTTTTTTCGTTTCAAAACATTTAAAATTTTTTTTAAACAATTTATCATGTTTTGATGAATTTAGGATGTTACTTCTGTAGAAATACTTTCAGAGTAGAGAGTTTAAACATTTTAAATAAGTTTCCTATTGAATACGTTCAAAGTCTATTTTTCAATATTTGGTAGAAACTTATATTTTTCCTATAGAATCACCGGAAATCATACAAACCTTAAGTAAAGGTAAGAAGAAACATTTTCTCCGTAGACTTTTAAAAAAATTCACTAGGTCTGGCCACCCTTGCTTTAAAATAATATACTCACAGAGTTTGTCAAGTAATTCTTTGAAAAATAAAAAAGTCATAGTTTTAAATTTAAATTAAAATGTTATTAACAAAAACAAAATTTCTCTCACTATTTCTTCAATTCTGTTATAAGAGTAAATAGTAAAATTAATAAAAAGTTAATCTATATTATTAATAGGCAAGACGATTTCTTGTGAGCGATGTTCTGTTAAACAATTTTACCATGATTTTGATCAAACGTATATTACTTGAAAGGTATTTTTTTTTAGCTGCCTATCAGATTAACAGATTTTTAATTTTTTTGAGTAAAATGCATACACATACGTAAAATAATACAATGTCATGTGTGTGTATTAAATATGTTAATGTGTTTGTAAAAAAATGAGTTTGTTTTCTTCATTCACAATAATAAACCAATAAATATTATAATTTAAAAAGTGTTGAATTGTGAATTGGCTAAAATTGATTTGATTTGATTTGCTGATTAGGGTCTCTAATAAATGAAAAAATAACTTTTTCTAGAATTTACACTCGAATTTGGAGGGCTGGAATCTGCTAGTATTAATAAATAGTTAGCATTAATAACGAAAATAATAAATTTAAATATAAAACAAAAAACAACACAAACCAAAAAATAGCAAATATTCACTTGTCAATTAATTACTTGCAAAATGCAAGCACATGTTTTATAACCAAAACTTAAAAACTATAGAAGAATTAGTGTTATTATATGGTATGGTGGCCGCTGTCTAAGGCCATTGAATTTATAATATTCTGGGATTTTCTGCCATTATTCTTGAATTAATTTCATTAATGAGTTTTTATTGGTAGAACCCTGTTGAGCTATTTTCTTCATCAAGAAAGCCGACAAATTTTCAATGGGATTTAGGTCAGGATTTTGGGCAAATGTGTCAATAACTTTGCTGCAATTATACTGCAGTAATGTCCTGCCAAGCAAGGATTTGTGTTTCGGATCATTAAATGAGATACAACCGCACACAATTACAGAAAGCTTGTCAATCATCAATGTTAAGATTATATTCTTCTGCTGGAAGGCTGTGTTAGGCTTTCTGAAAACTATGCCAGGTCCATCATGATAATATAACATTATTTTAGTTTCATCACAGGAAATAACGTTATTCCAGTACACTCAAACCTCATTTTATGCAATTAATTTGTTCCGGAAAAATCCGCATAAATCGAATTCGCCTAAAATGATGCACTAGTTCCATATAAAAACGAATGATTCGTTCCTGAATTTTAAAAATTCGCATAAATTCAAATCAAAACATCAAAACTCAAACAAAATCGCATAAAAAAAGTTAACAAAAAATTTATTTCATTTATTTTTGTCCATTTTATTATCTGAAAAAGCAAATATTTTTATCTTAACAACTTTTAAATGGTAAATATACTATTCATATGTACTTTGTTCACTTTTACGATAAAAAAAACTAAATGCACTTTAAATATTTTGTGTATGTACATATTTCACTACAACGTAGAAACTAACAATGCAATAACATTAAGGCACACGTTGTTAAATGTATCCGTACCGTAAATATAACGTTGGCATTTAGTGCAGTTATGGAACGTAAAAAACGAACCAGCATGTGGCTGTGTAAAATTAACCTAACTTTATCAGCTGTTCAAAAAGCGTAGCAAAAATCTATTTTCAATAAATTGGGACGTTCCGGTTCCGTGATATTTGAATTCGTTAACTGCTCTAAATGCTTTTCATGTAACACAAAAAACAGCTGACAGGTCTGGTTACGGTTACGTGTGGCTAACTATACCTTTACACGTGTAAACAATTTTGAGAATTGTTTTTTTCCGGCCAAGACGTGCATCAGTGCTGCCAACTAAATTAAAATGTGTAATAATGACGCAAAAAATAGTAAAAATTAGAAACCGCATAAATTCGAATTTGCATAAAAAAAAATTCGCATAAAACGAGGTTTGAGTGTATTCTGCAGGGTTGTTAACGTTAGCAATAGAAAAGTTGAGCCGCCTTTCAGTGTTAATAGCAGAAAGCAATGGCTTCTTTCTGGCTATATGTGATGAGTCCTTGTGCTTTTCAAGAACTTTTCTTACAGATATGTGGCTCACTTTCTTATGGCAATCGTTTTTATGTCCAATGCCAACATGCCTCAAGGATGTATGCGGATTATATCCAATCTTTTTAAAAATTTTCGAATGGTAAGCTTTGGTGGTTTTAACGATCCTAACTGGCTAGGTCTACCATGAATAGAGCAGGGGCTTCCTATAATACCGACAGTGCTCAGAGCTGGGGAATATTTTTACCCATTTCAAATGTAGATTTGGAATCGATGCAAAAATAACAAAAATAATGGGGATACTTTCCAAGAAGAAATAGAATAGTTTGTTGATTGTAAGGAAAGCTTATGATGGTATCCTTTCCATATCCTTTACCCTCCCATCGTACTGAAAATAGCGTATTTTGTAGTCAGCCCGAATATATAAAATATTCTTTTGCAAATTTGCAAATAAGTTTCCTTCCGCTTCTTATAAAATCTCTCCAACTAATAAATTTTACTACTAAACTTTTCTCACCAAAAGCAACTTATCAATTATCAAACAAATGCTAACTTGATTGAATTACAAATTTAAATTGGAATTTTGGTAAAGTAAATGTCACATGGTCTGTCTCCAGAATTATTTAGGTACAGTCGATTTTCTTTTTCTTATAACGTTTTAACGTTTTAAATTGTACTTAACATTTCTCTTAATTCCTTTGCTGTTTTTCCTATAATGATTGCAATAAACTAATCGAATTAAGTTTTCATCAACCTGTTTTCAAGGCATGGTTAAAAACACGGATTTCAGTTAATAAAAGCAATAGAGCAAAGCATACCAAAGAAGCATATTTAAATTTTTTTTCGAATTTGATGTACCGTTAGTTAGTTTTGTATTTCTTTTCGATGAGTGTTTTCATTTTCTAAATAATTAATTACCAAATGATTATTTGCTGTTTTGATACCCTATACCACAATGTCGTCAAGATATAATGACTTTGAGCTGAATATTTGACCTTGACCCACGTTTTATTATACCGATCGACTCAACATCCCTTCTGAGCCGATTTTGCGATGTCCGTCCGTCCGTCCATACGTCTGTCCGTCTGTGTGTCTATGTAAACTTTGTAACCAAACTACAGGGGGCAAATCGTCGCATTCGATATCGAGTAAAATCAATCGAATTTCCATATTTTGGTTTATTATTTAAAGAATATGGGCAATCGTCAGACCTAGTTTCACTTTTACTGTTAACAATGGACCATAAATCGTTAGCTGTGACAGAGTAAAATTACTCTTAGTATTTTATTTAAGAAAATAAAAAAACAAATTCGATCGAAAAATTTCGGTAACGAATGCGACGATTCGACCCCAGTCACAAATGTGAGCATATTTTGATGAAATTTTGTATAGAAGCTTGCAAATACACAGGCCATAGGATAAACTCTTTCAAAATTGGTGGAAATCAGTTCATGTTCAGATCTAGTCCCCATACAAATGACCCCTATGAGATCGACTTTAATTGCCATAATATCCAAATTATCATATAGATGTCGGTCAAATTGGGTTTGTGTGTATTTATTACTTCAAAAATGAACCCTATAGGAAAATTCTTAGTCATTTCCCCCATATAAAGCTATTTCCCGATCTTCATTTACATCTATCAAAAAACAAAAAAAAATTGCACAAATTTTTCTCGAATTTGGTTTGCATATGGTTTTGCAAAAAACAAATGACCTTACCAAATATGGTCAGGATCGATCCATTTTTCGTACTATTCCCCATATACATATAGCACCCGATATGAACTTTTTCATATTCAAAGGAAAAAAATTAATAACAATGCCACTCAAATTTGGTTTATGCCTATTTTCTATATCCAATTAGTTGGCCCAAAGAGGTAGGGTCTCTAAACGCATGATATAGGGAATCGTGTAATCGATCTACCCCGACTATAAATTTCTTACTTGTTTATTTTTGATTTTTTTTTTTTTTTTGTTTTCTTATATATTGAAATTTACCATTTTTTTTTATTAATATTAATAATTCATATTTACCCTTGTAATATAATGAAAGAAATGGTGCGTGGTAGAGAAGAAGAAAAATTCATAACTACACTGTATTCTTAATCGGACCGGTTTCTGGCATTTCAGCCTTCATCAGCGATTTATTGAACATTGTGATAATTGTTATGTTATAATTGAATAGATTGTTTCTATATGAAATTTTTCTACTTAGGGCGGCCGTGAGGCTTGAACCTGTGTCTATCTCGCATACACTCGCTTTAACACACTCACCTAAAGTCAAGCCTACGAGCAGTATGGTTAAAAATCAGTTTTCATACCATACAGCATTTACTTCGTATTAATTTCAGAAGGTACAACTCTGTCCTAACAGACAATCGTTATTTTTGAGTTTTTTAATATTTTTGTATTTATGCTTCTAATTTCCACTATTCTCAGTTACATAAGAGTTGCCATATTTGATGTATGGTTTGTACATTCTGCATATTACACTTTTTAGATATATTTGAGATGCTGATCTGAAGCGAAAAAAAATTTTTTTTAAATAGTTTGATAGATTTGACGTCCTTTTTCAGACATACTGTTAATACTATAATTAATATGCAAATATTAATTTTATTACAATGGTGCGTGGTAGAAAAATTAGTTGACAAACTGTTTACTAATTAACTCACATGTTATTGTTAATAACGCATTCAATTACATACTGCAAAAAATTAATTTTTTATGACACCTGATAACCAATATATTTTTTTTTGATGGTTTGTCCAATTTTAAAATTCCATGAATAATTTTTTCTTCTAAATTTTTTATTTTTTAAGAGGATGCTCCACCCATTTTGTCATTACTTGAGAACAACTTGACCAATTTTGTCAGAAAATTTTAATTTAAATTCTCTTTAAGTTTTGTTAATATCATTTTTTTATACACCAAAGAAATTCGGAGTTATTCAGAATGAAATGATGAAAACATTTTTTGGCAACTGTATTGAGTGGTAACCTTATTAATAGCGGTTTAAGACACAGGCGGAGGATATCAAAGATTCGTCACAGCCAAATTTAACACTCTTAATTGTTTCGGTACAGAGTTCCCTCGCATAACACGGTATTGTTGTTCCTGAAAAATAATTGTTAACTAAAACAGTGTTAACCGAGACTACAAGGTGGTATAAAAAAGAGGATTGTCTCTGTGAAAATGAATAAAATTAAAAACCGCTTTAATTCGTTAATTCAACATGAAATAAATCAAAAATTTGATTACTTCTCTTCATAAAATAAAGCGTATTTTTATTTTTGCTCCAACTAAACGATATCATCTTTTAAATATTTATTTATTTGTATTTCCTGACTGCATATCCAAGTAAATTAAAATTTTAAAATCCATTCAGTGAAAAGATCGGCATTCATAAATATTATTCTCAGGTTAAATTTAGTAATTTTGTAATATTGATCATTGCAGTTGTCTATTTGCCATTTCCGCCAAATCAGCATCGTGAATTTCTTTTGCCATTTTTAAAACTTCAGTATTTTCAGTTATGTCCCAAACGATTAATGTACTATTCTTATCTTAACTAGCGATGCACAGTGGCGCCATTTGAGTTTTTTCATTGCAAAAATCATAACTTTTGAACAAATTGAGCTAATCAAATAAGTTAAAAGTCGTATGATAGATAATTGTCCAATCTATGAAATAAGTGCATAAACTAGGGGCTACGCCTCCTATATACTTACTTATTGGTTATTAAAGCTGAAATATGTTAATGTCATGAAAAAATCATATGTATGATAAATAAAAAATATGATTTTTAACCAATTTATATTTAAATTTTTCTTTTTCAAGGTTTTCCATAATTTTAAATTAAAACAAGTAGGAAAATTATAGTCGGTCTAGACCGACTACATGATACCCTATACCATGCGTTCAGAGACCCTATCTCATAGGCCCAACTAACTGGACATAGAAAATAAGCATACCACCTGATTTGAATGGGATTTTTATTAATTTTTTCGGCTGCAGATATGAAAGAGTTCATATCGGATGCTATATCTATATGGGGACTAGGCCCAAAAGTGGACCGATCCTGACTATGTTTGGTAAAGTTTCTTGTATTTTGCAAAAATATATACAAACAAAATTTGAGATGAAACAGTGCAATATTTTTGTTATTTGATAGATTTAAGTGAAGATCGGGAAGCAGCTCTATATGAGGCCTTTGACTAAGAGTTGTCCCAAAGGGACCATTTTTGGACTCCTCATTAATGTAATAAACGCATACAAACCCAATTTGAGTTAGATCTATATTAAAAATTTGGCTCTTATGGCAATTTATGTCGATTTCATAGGAGTCATTTGTATGGGGGCTAGATCTGAACATAAACCGATTCTCGCCAATTTCAACAGCGTTCATTCTATGGCCGACAGAAGCTTATATACCTAATTTCGTCAAAAGATATTCGTATTTGCGACCTGCAGTTTGATTACAAGGTTTACATGGACACACAGACGGACGGACGAACGGACATCGTTAAATCAAATCAGATAGTGATTCTGATTCGATCGCTATAATAAAAGATGGGTCTAGGTCACAAAGTCATTATACCCAAACCGCATAGTGGTTTAGGGTATAAAAATAGACAGTTGGTAAATGGCGATTTACCTGTTGAAACACAAAGCAAACAGTAATTTTTTTCTCTATAATATACGGAATAAATACACAAATCAACAGAAACAAGAAAAAAATACGATTTTACCCACTTTATTTTATATTCTACCTGAAAAATTGCCTGGACCAAATTGCCTAAAAATTGTGAGTTTTTGAAAACTGAAAATCGGTCAACTTTGAAGGGTGATATCTTCTTAACTAAAAATTTTATTAAAGATAGCAAATTTGTAATCTTTGAACAATTTCCTGTAAGCAGAGTTTATTCAAAATATCGTAAGCGCACATGAAATTTTTGATTTTTGCAACCTCATTTGTTTAAAGGGCGCCACTGTGCGATGGCCATATCTATTTGAAATAAAAATTTAACAATAATACGCAGATATTTAGTCTGTGTGAAAACAAATTCTGATTCAATTTATTTGTGTTATAGGAAAAGGAAACCGTTTTATACGAAATGTGTTGGCAATATGTTTTTTCTGTTAGAGTAAAGCCGTGTTTTAGGAAAACGTGTTATAGAAGGGAAACCTGTTTATAATTAAATATAATTTTTTCTGAGAAACCTTTCGTTGAAGAAAAATTTATTAACTGATATTTTCTGTGAAATATATTACTAACATCACAACAAACACTCTAAAGGACTAAAAAGCAAGATAATATGATTTCTATTTACTGCTAAGTTGATTTTATTTATATTTACAAACATCTTCGAAATCATATATGATCATATTGCGTTCTTGGCAATTCTGAAATACCATTTACATATTTCAGCATGTTAAATATAAAATAGAAATGTATCTTCCACAAATTTTTTTAAATTCTATACAAACGAGTACATATGTATATGTATACATATATAGTTATATTATATGAGCGAAGAAATGCGTATACTTCATAGCTCACATGGAAAAATTATGTTGCACGTGATGTGTTTTGATAATTTACTGCCGTTACCTACAATTTTCTGCAAACACATACTTATCTACTCGTGTGCACAATGTTATGCTACATTTACTTCTTGTGTTTTTTTTTTCTGTTTTTTAAACCTTCACAAATTAAAGTATTTTATATCTTTTATTATTAGGATCTCCACCAAAGTACGTACATATGTACGTGTACACATGTATGTACGTACGTACACATGTATATAAGAAGTTGTAAAAAATGTTTGTTACATCTGTATGTATGTGAGGAAAATGTTTATAAAGACACCTTGAAGTGTATGTTCCCCCAACCATTTTGTACATTAAATTATATTTCTCATATTTGCTCCTCTAAAATGCTAGTTAAAATATTCTTTCTCTGACATACGAGTATGAAAATGACACGTTATGATTAAATTTAAGATTTTTAGGTTTTTCGCAGTAAAATGGTTTACTTTTTTTAGTCATTTTTGTTTTCATTCATATGTATGAAAAATTCAAAATTTTAAATATTTCTAAAAGTTATTCATATAAATATAAACTGTCAACAGAGTTCTGTTAAGTTTTTTTTTTTTTTTTTTGAAAGAGGGTCGGACGGACTCTCGGAGATCATACAATTTCCACATCTTAGTTTGTATAAATATTATAATTTGTAAATTCATGTAAATTTGCGAAAATACAATACAGAACTAAGACATTTTCTGCAAAAAGAAAAACTTTTGAGGGCATTACGGGATAAATGATGCAATTGAAATAATGGGGGTCACAGATTACACTGTATTATGTTGGTCATTTTAAAAACATGCGATATTTAATTTTTTTTTCTTTACTTATTGAAATACATATTTAAATATTATATATCTAAATCGTTTCAAGGACTAAAAATAAACATTAAAAATGGTTATATAAAATTTCAGAGCTAGAGTTCCAGTATAAAATTCATACCAGTCATTTATATGAAGATTTACTCTCTATTCATAGTATTAGAACTTTCGTAATCAATCTAGAAATCGAAAGTGTTCAAATTTAAATATTCGAATTACTTGGGCAATTCCATAAAAATGTCATCTTTGATGAAAAAAAAATTTTTTTCATTTATATTAAGTAAGTAAAATACATTCAAATATGTTCCAAGTTGCATAATGTAATTTCTTACAAGTATTCCAGATAATAAAATAATTATAAATAATTATTTGTTTACTCAATTTTCTTTAATAAATGTTTAAGAAACTTTAGTCATTCCGTCACAGTCATTCCGTCACGTCAAATGACAGTTAATAAATTCAACACTATTACAGGTAAGTTGCTCTAAATTATAATTTTTTATTGCTTATATATCATATGTAAAATATGCATTAGTTTAAAAACTGATTAGCTTCTTAAATCACAAAAGTTCCAAGGTTTTAATACCAGGACAGAGCCATGGTAGCAAAAATGTCATTCCGTCAATGCGAAATTACTTAAAAATGAAAGAATAAAATAGTGAAAAAATTGTTTCTGAGTTTTTTTAAATCTCTTAATCATTAACAATCATTTTCAAACCGAAGAATGAATTTTCAATTGCAAATAGCTTTGTGGAATAGCCTTAACTTCAATTCTACAACACAAAATGTCATTCCGTCACATATGGAATTGCCCACTTAACAATAAATGAATTCTAATTTTAAAAACTATGGAGGTTAGTACCAGTGTTCCTATGAAACTGATGTCATGGTAATCGCAATGAAATGGTTGAAATAGTGGTTTCTATATTCTCAGACTTTTAAATATTTACTTTCATAGGAGGTAAATAATTTATATATTGGTGACATTAAAAAGTCTGTACTTTTGGCTACATTCTCCGAATTACGATGGATACCAAAACTTGCATAAGTGGCAGAAAAACGCAATCGTAGTTATTACGAATAAGAGTTGATAAGATACACTGGCGCAATACGAGTACTGGATGATGCTGCATAATGAATTAAAAGAACCAATTTAGTATTCACTTCTCAAAAATTATTCTGGTAAAAAAATTTACACCTTTTTCTGGCACCATAAATGGTCAAATAGCGAATTGAACTCAAAAAATGCCAATATAAAAAATATTAATTTTGACGCAAATTCGTTTTTTTTTATTTCAATAAATATTTTCTTTTTTCCATAACAAATCATACAAATATCGATCCAACAGAAGCTTACTTGAAAACTATCTTGCATATTATTTTAAAATCAAAGTGATTGGATTTTTGTTGCGTCAACCTTTTCACTAACAGAGTATCTCCTTAATAGTGTAAAGAAGGTTTTATCCATCGTTCAAATGTCAATCACATCCAAAGTCATTGTTAAAGTAACTGCTTACATTCCCTGGGGAATATTTGTATTCACACTACCGTTAATAGCTGTGTTTTGTGCCTTGCTGAAGAAGAAAAAGAGAGGAAGAAGCAGCAGAAGAACTTTGTTAAATATATATGCATGTATGTTTAGAACACGTTTCATAATAAATGTATGTGTACGTACACTTGAATGACACGTTTAAACACTTTACACATTAAATGACAAAACCGTCTTATATTTATACTTATGGCGATAACAAGGTTATTAAGTGAGATTCGAGAAAAGCTTATGACTGTCATATACAAATATATATACGAGTGAATTTTATGTGTACTCCAAGTACATAATGTTGCTACGAGTATTATATGTCATCCAGCTATGCACTTTTGGAAAATCTTTTATGAACTCGTATGTATGTAAAGTCTATTGTTTCATCCATTGTTCTGTTATACCGGGACTAACATATAATAGCGTCTAAGATTAGAGCAGGGTAAAATAAAAGCTAAAAATCGTTTCGCTTCAACGCACATTGGGGCCAAATGAATGAAAAGTGGCGATTAATTCAAAATATGAACTTTAAAATTCATGATCGTGTTTGGTACCGGGTGAAAGTGGATAAAATTCTGCATCACTAATTGCAAAAATTATACTTTTAAGTTGTTTGCTTTAGTTGAAGTGAGCACTTAAAGTTGAATAATTGTTATTTTTTTTGTGCATATTGAAAAAAAGTGAAAATTTTGATATTTCAATTGATAATTTTTTCTATTAATACTTCTAAAAGTTAAATTTTTATAATGGAACCGTCAACTTCAGGTAGTTTACTATATAGTACATGTTTTTTTGTTTAAATAAATGTTTTAAAAATATTAAATGTTAATAAAATAAAATTAGCCCAAAAATGGGCTATTTTTGATTTATATATGGAGTTTCAACAACTTTGTTCGTGAGCTTGCGTAAAATCGTCTATATAGTGTTATAATATCAGATCTCAACTAATAAACCCCAAAATATTTTTTTGCGATTTTTTGCGATTTTTGAGTTATGCTTGTTTTTGTGAAATAACTCAAGATGCTAAAAATCCACAAATATGAAAAAAAAAAAAAAAACAAAACAAAACATCAAATTGTTTTTACTTTGTTTTGTCATTATTTTCGTTATAGTAGTTGTTATTGTAGCTAAAAAATGTGTTGTTAATTAGAGATGGGGGCGTGAGTAACTTTAATTCACGCATGCTCACGTGATTGCGTATGTTGGCTTTATTTACTATGAATAAAACTAATTAAATTATTTTACATGTGTTTATGATATTTCAATGAATTTTACTTAAACATTTGTTAATTTTAAATTATTAGAAAATTGTATATGGCACAAGTGCACTATTTTGAAAAATTGAAGGAGGTCACGCTCCCATCCCTATTTATTATTGTAATTTATTTGAGTCCTACATAATAACTGTTGGTCATATACATGCATCATACGAGTAAAGTTTTAATTTTGTTTTAAGCTGGTGATATCAATCTACTAATATAATGATAATACATTTTTAAGAATTTCTATCCATCCGTAGGGTATTATTGATTCGGTACTGACACGTTTATTTATTGTTTTAGCTGTCAATGTTTTGTGATGTGATGTTACATATTTAAAGTGTTGTGAAAGTGTAAATTATTCGGTACAGGGTTAAAGGAATTACTTTTTGCAAATTTTAAACGAATAGAAATCTTATTAATTTTAGGAACATGTCCCAAAACAATTTTCATTCCTCGTCATGAGTTGCATAATTTTATGAGGAGTGCAGAACCTAAATCACTTTAGGATAAATTTAAACTTTTGAGATGGGAAGTAATAAAACGTGTCGACCCTTCGGATATGGTAGATTTTATGACAAGGTTTCATAATTTTTGCTCTAGCTATGAGATTCGGTGGCAAAATTGTCATAGAAAGAATGAAATTTTTGTAAAAAATAATAAGAATTGGCTGGATGCCTCAATCTCATTCAGTCCACCAGCAGAACCACAACAAAAAAGAGGTCGCAATGATCTCTCATTTGAAGAGTGCAAAGAAAAAACAAAAGTTAAGAAATGTAAAGACATAAGAGATCAAATTACTTTGCCTGTTTTGGCTTACGCCACACAAATGAGCTTGAGAGCTGTTGGAAAAATAGATGAGTCGAAAATTGTTAAGGAAATAATATCATCTCCAACAAAAGCCCAAAAATACCGAAAAAGTATAGAACAGGTACCACCACAGCAGTTAACTCCGGATGAAGCTCTGTCCGTTTTGGTAGAAGCGAAGCTAAGTCGCCACCAATATAATGTTATTAGAAAGGTTGCACCTGAGAAATTTCCATCATATAAATTGGTCCAAAGAGCTAAGAAAAAATGTTACCCAAAGGGAGAACAAATGAAAATTTCTGAAACATCAGCGCAAGTTAGCCTACAAGGAATATTGGATCATACCACTGAACGCCTTTTGTCGGTTAAAAATGCAGATTTAAATTCGTTAGACAACGAAGAAATCGAAAAAATTACTTTATACACTAAGTGGGGCTTTGACGGAAGTTCAGGGCATAGTTCTTACAAACAAGCCTTTCATGACAGTAATGCATCTGATTCTTCTGTATTTATTACGTCAATTGTACCATTAAAATTAGTTTGTAAAAACAAAATCATTTGACATAATCCTCGATCGTCTTCAACTAGGTTTTGCAGGCCATTAAAAATTGAATTTATGAAAGAAACGGTCAACAGTATTAAAACAGAAAGAGAAAGAGTGGAGACAGAAAAAAATGCTCTTATCGATACAGTGATATCAGTTGGAGAAAGAAAGATAAAAGTGAACCACAAACTAATTCTCGTTATGATTGACGGTAAAGTGTGTAACGCGATTACAGACACAAAGTCCACACAAAAGTGCTACATATGTGGCGCTACCAGCAAGGAGTTCAACAATATTGCACAAATGATTTCTAGAGATTCCAACGTAGACTTCATGGAGTTCGGTTTGTCTGTCCTACATGGCTGGATAAGATTTTTTGAATGTCTTATTCACTTGGCATATAAACTTCCAATTCAAAAATGGCAGGCAAGAAGTGACGAAGAAAAAAAAATTATTGCTGAAACTAAAAGTCGTATTCAACGCGAATTTAAAAAGAGAACGGGATTGATCATTGATCAACCAAAACCTGGTTTTGGTAACTCTAATGACGGGAATACTGCAAGACGTTTTTTTAAGAATGCAGAAGTATCTGCTGAAATTACTAATATTGATTTAGAGTTGATCAAAAATATGCACACAATATTAATTGTAGTTTCTAGTGGTATTGAGGTCAACATTGAAAAATTTACAAACTTCGCTAATAACACTGCCAGGCTATTTGTGAAAAAATATCCATGGTACTATATGCCTCCTACTCTTCACAAATATTTTATTCATGGGCCTGAAATTATATCATTATCGCCATTGCCAATTGGTCAGCTAACCGAAGAGTCTCAGGAAGCCAGAAATAAAGATTTTAAAAGTTATAGGGAGAATTTTGCCCGTAAATGCAGTCGAGAAAAAACAATGGAAGATATCTTTAATAGATTTCTCTTAAGTTCAGATCCGTTTATAACAAGCATGAACAATAGTTCTAAAAAGAAAAAAGAGCTAATGCCAAAATCTGCATTGGAGTTGCTTGTACTTCCCAGCAATCAAAATAGCAATGATGAAGATGGAGATGAAGATGGAGATGAAGATGAAGATGAAGATGAAGATGGAGATGAAGATTAAGATTATTGTAACGAATTAATTTATGATTATGAAATTGAATGTGAAGTAAATACTAACATTGAAGGTAATAATGATTATAATAAAAAATTGTTGTTTTCAAAAAAAAAAAAAAAAATAGAATAACCGAATTTAATTAAATTTTTTTTAAATAGTGTGTTTATGGTTATTTATCAATAAAAAAAACAATTAGATTCTCAAATGTTTCATTTTTGAGCAAAATTTTAAAATTTCGAGAAAAAAGGTATGATTTTAATTTAAAAATTTTCTAATAAAAATACATATAAAATATTTATTCCTTATTATTTTTAAAAATATTACTTAGGGTTAAAAAATGTGTTTTTTCACTCTGTTTTTTTTTAAATGTTGGTTTTTTATGTATTTATAAATATCCATTAATAAAAAATATTTTTTTTTTAAATTATGACTTCTATGAATTAATCGCCACTTTTCATGCATTTGGCCCCACTGTGCAACGTGTTTCAATAAAGCCGTATGTAATGTAAATCTATGTTCTTTATTAGTTATGAAATTTTACAGATAAAAAGTGTTTCTATACCGTTATTAGTGGCCGATACGTATCCGATGTTTTTAACCTTATACATATTTTTTATAGTTTTAGCCAGTTCATACAAAAAAATAACTTTAAAAAGATAACTGGTTTGTCCATCTTAAAGTTATTTCTGATATAATTAATCTCATTAATTTGCATTACACCAAATTGCAATTGAATTGAAGCGCTTTCAATACACTACATTAAGGATATTCTCTTGATGAATAAAGTGTTATAACATATAAATCGATTGTGTGACTGTCACCCTGTCAGCATCAACAACGAAATTATATCACACAAAACTATGTCAAGTATCTTGGATTGTATATGGACCGGCGACTGAAAATAAATTGTATTGACTTCTTCGTCCCAAATCGCAACTAAGCGTAGAAAATAAAATACAACTGTACAAAGTGATAAGCAAACCAATTTGAACATACCGTATCCATCTCTGGGTACCTGCGAGCAATTCCAATTGGAAATTTTACTGAGGTTTCAATCTAAGGCACTGCGGACTATTCTGAGCTCACCATGGTTTGTCAAAAATTACAAAATTCGTAATGATCTCAAAATACCGAAAGTGAAGGATGAAATCAGAAGGTTTTCAGACAAACATTTAAATAGATTGAGTTATCACTCCATTACATTAGCCGTTTGCTCATTAGATGAAACCAAAGAAACAAAAAGATTGAAGAGAATACGTGTGTTAGATCTCCCATTTAGGGAACAAAATTGTAAATATAATTTGATTGATCGATTTGGTTTTATTGAGGCTTTAGATGTCTTTTATAAAAGTTTTAACAAACTATAATTTTATGTGAAATCTTAAAACTATATTGTATTATTTTAATATTATTAAAAATACGTGTATGCAACGTGCTTATACATAAAGTGAAAATTAAATGTTAAGAGTTTTACATTTATTACAATAAAGTCAACTAGTGCCTGCTCCCAGCACTATTAATTATTTGTAGAGTAATTTCTACATTTAAGAACTTAAATCTAAATTGTAAATATATTGTATAACTAGCTGTAACCCGATGCGCTTCGTTACACCCAACGTAGCGAAATGAAAAACTGGAATACATTTTGTAGAAAATTATTTCATTTATATTTGGCGATTTTTGATTTTTTTGACTATTGTTTTTGCGAGTTTAGATTTAGGCAATTTATAAATGTGGTGATTTTTGTCTTTGGCGATATTTGCTTTTTTCTTATATTTGATTTTGGCGGTTTTTGTTTTTCGCAATTTTTGATTTTGGCGATTTTCGGCTTTAGCGATTTTTGTTTTTTTCCATTATTGATTTTGGCGTTTTTTGACTTGGCGATATTGGTTTTTTGTGCTATTATTTATTGTGGCGAATTTGGTTTTTTTCTATTTTTGATTTAGGCGATTTTTGTTTTTTTTTTTGGCGATTTTTGATTTTGACGATATTTTTATACCCTATACCACCATTTGGTTTGGGTATAATGACTTTGTGCTGCTGTTTGTAACTACCAGAAATATTTGATCTACACCCTTTTATTATACCGATCGACTAAGAATCACTTTCAGAATCACTTCCTGAGTCGATTTAGCCGTCCGTCTGTCCTTCCGTCTGTGTATCCATGTAAACCATGTAATCAACCTGTAGGCAAATATGAATATATTTTGATCAACTTTGGTATATAAGCTTTTATCGATCATGGGATAAACGCTATTAAAATTGGTGAAATTCGGTCCATGTTCAGACCTAGTCCCCATACAAATGACCCCTATGAAATCGACATAAATTGCCATAAGATCCAAATTATCATATAGATCTCAGTCAAATTGGGTTTGTATGTGTTTATTATATCCATTAATCAGTGGTCCAAAAATAATACCTATAGGACAATTTTTAATCATAGGCCCCATATAGAGCTGCTTCCGGATCTTCACTTACATCTATCAAAAAACAAAAATATTACACAGATTTTTCTCAAATTTGGTTTGTATATATTTTTTCAAAATATGAGTGACTTTACCAAATATGGTCAGGATGGGTTCATATTTCGACCTATTCCTCATATAAATATACCGTCCGATATGAATTTTTTCATATCTGCAGCCAAAAAAAATTAATAACAATGCCACTCAAACTTGGTTTATGCTTATTCTATATCGAATTAGTTGGACCGAAGAGATAGAGTCTCTAAACCATAGTATAGCGTATCGTATAGTCGGTCTAGACCGACTATAATTTCTTACTTGTTTTTGATTTGATGTTGACGATTTTTTACTTGGCTATATTTGTTTTTTTTTTTTTTTGCTGTTTTTAATTGTGGCAATTTTAGTTTTTCTTTTTTTGCAATTTTTGAGGTTTTTTATTTTTGGCGTTTTTTGTTTTTTGCAATATTTGTTTTTTGCTATTTTCGATTCAAGCAATTTTTGTGTTTGGCGATTTTTGATATAGGCGGTTCTTGATTTTGGCAATTCCGCTCATATTTTCCACGATTACTCACATTGCTAAGTAATGTACTTGTCAAAAGTTTCATTTTTATAGTACTTCATATTTTTTTATAGGAGGTGCCACGCCCACTGGTCAGATTCTGTCCATATTTTGACAGCTACTCACATCAGTAAATTATGAATTCACACAAAAGTGCCAAGGCTTTCACTATTATAGAACTCCAGTTATATGATATAAAATACTTACTTTGGGGGATATCACGCTCACTGGTCAAATTCCGCCCATTTATTATCGGACTACTCACATTAGTAACTCATGAACTCAGACAAAGTATCAAGGCTTTCACTATTACAGTACTTCAGATATATGACATTACATATTTACTTTGTATGGTGGGTGCCACGCCCTTTTAAAATATCAAAAAAAAATATTAGGCATATATCCGGTACTTTTTGGATTTTGTACGTCTTCAGGCCAGTTTGCTTTTTAATTTTTCTTACAGAAGTCTTCGAACAATTTGCATTTTGGTCACTTTTCTTTCAGAAATATTTGTTTTCTTTGAAAAATGCTTACTTCTTTCCCAGCTATCTTGCGGTCTGAAAATCCACTTTTTCTACAACAACCACCTTTTCTTTTGACAGTCAGAAGCACTTTTAATTTTTTGTCTCCAGAGAAAGAGTACTTCGGGATACCTCTGCTGGCCTAGGCAATTGTTTTATAAAAATTTTAATAATACGTTCGGCATATTTTTTTAATTGTGGATTTATCACGATGTAAGACTTGTTTCATGCTAATATTGGTGTTCCAGATCATTTTAGGAGATACGATTAAGGTAGGGTAATGCTTTACAGTGACGAGGCACAGTAAATCTATTTTTATATCTATTTCTTAAACATATTATGCTGTTTTCACCATAAAATGTTCAAAATTTTATAGGATGGAGTGAGGGAAGCAAAACTAGATTTTTAGAAGGCAAAAATTGTATCTACACTAGACGAAGGAAATTCTATACATCTTTTTCAATTTGTGTCGAAAGGCAATGAACATTGTATAAAAAAAAAACAGTCATGCAGAGCTAACTAAATTCATGTTCGCACATACTTGACTTGCCACTGGTAAATGTATTTGGTTCGCCTCGAACAATGCATTGTAATGAATAAGCTTTGCCTTTGAATGGAACAATATTCCCACATATGTAAAACGCCTCGTAAAAGTACTCCTTATATACTTACATACATACATATGTATGTATACTTTTACCTTGCATGCACATGCATGTAATGCATTGCATTGTAAGATGTCTTAAAAAAACATTAATTAATAAATATATCTAACAAAGGCGATACTATTGTTGTTATTATTATGGTATTTGTGGATGTGTAAGAAATTGGTCATTGCTGTTTTGGCTTACGGGCCAATATATATTCATTAGTACAACAACCGAACGTACACTAAGAAGGAGCCGGAAACAATGTACATATGTAAACCACAGTCATATTTCCGCCTATTCTAACTATGTTTTCAAAATATATTTTGCAAGACATAAAATAACTAAAGCATTCCATTTAAAGCTCATTGTAAAAATGTAAAATTATAAGCCATGTAGTGGACTTTCTCTATTTGAATTAAATGGAAAAAGGAAACAAAATCGCATACACTCAAAAAATAATGCACAAATGAATGTTCAGTGGATTCAAAACAAATTATTCTTTTTATTTCAGTTATAGACAACTGAAATAAAACCATAACACAGATTTTCTCTTGTATCTTTTTTCCTTTAGAGAAATACATTTTTTATGATATTATTTAAGTTATAGTCAAAGAATCTGTACAAAATATTAAAACAATCGGAAAAATTGTTTGTTTCTAAATACAATGCGGGAAGAAATAATTACAATTTATAAAAAAAAAATTAAAATCATACCTACAAAACTACTCCTAGGGAGGCTGTAATGACAATAAAAATGATCTCGCTTACAATTAAAATGTCCTATAAAAATAACGCCTGAAACTGGGGACAAATAGGACAATTTTCTTCGTCTAATCTCTCTAACAGAAAAGTTATTGTAAGAAGTCTAAAAAAAAGTGCAGCAGTACATATTTCTATGATGCAAAAATTAACGGATGGATATTCTTAGAAATGTAATGAGGGAAAAGATCGAGCTCACAAACTCTTTCGAAGTTTGTATAACAAAATTTGGGTGATATTCAATGGTGAATAAAATCTACGTGCATATCAAAATTTTTATGTTGCTTATGCTAGAACATAAAAATATATAGACGAATATTATAGACGCAAAAAAGCAAAGTTTGTTAAATAAAATCTTAGTTTACAGGCAATTTGATCGCGTTCGAAAAGTAGCAATTCGTTTATCCTAACTGATGCTATAAACGCGGATCAAAGAACAGCTGGAAAAGAGGTAAGTTCCATTCTTAAGACAGTACAAAATACCCACGTGATTTTGGCCTGCCCATACCTTATTTCACTACAGTAAATCGGCCGTTTCGTGGTAACTAAAAAAAATAATATTTTCCTGAACTTAGACCCTTCGAAAGATACTTAACTTTGGGTAAAATAGTCATGAAGGACACAAAGCTAGTTGCTAATAATGCCCCAATAGTACATTTACAGCAAGAAATTCACATAAAATACCTACTTTTAAGTACCCAATGGAACGAGTTCCAGACAAATTTTAAAATTTTAAAATATATTCTAATAATACTTATATAACTTTCTTGAAAATGTTTTGTTTACTTCCAAAGTTATTGAAGTTTTAATAACATCAGTCCTTAGGTTTTTAAGTGCATTTCTCGTTTTTAAGTTTTTTTCGAATTTGAAAAAATTTTCTTACGATTTTTTTTCTTTATTCTGAAAATGTTTGTTTGATATAATGTTATTTCACTTCAAGTTATAAGTATATAAAAAATTGAATTATGAAATATGCACGGTATGCCAAAAGTCACCATGGAGTTTAAAAATTTTATAATTTTTTCGCCTATACATTTTTTATTTTATTTTTTTTTTTTTTCAGATTATATAAATAACACCTCGAGAATAAGTAATGGAGAGATTCATAACTGAACAAACAACCAGAATAATAGAATTCTATTACTTAAATCACCGATCAATTATTTTAACGCAAAGAGCATATCGTCGTCATTTTACCATCAGAATTGCGCCCTCTGGCGCAATGATTATTTGCTTAGTTGATCATCAGCACCAACATGGCATCGTAAGAGTTTTGCCTTGTATCAGTAGACCACGTTTAACTCGAATAGCGGAAAATATTGAACGTGTAGAGCAAAGCTTTAATGGCACACCAGAAACATCTACCAGAAAGCGTTCTGTACAGCTTGGAATGTCTCGTACGTCACTGTTTACTGTTATTCCCACATAAGGTGAAATTGGTGCAAGAATTTAAACCCATGGATTATCGGCAACGTCTAAATTTTGCAGTTAAATTTCAACAATTGCCCAGCAATGAAATCAGCTTTATTGAAAATCCGAGTATGACTGATGAAGCTCATTTTCATTTGAATGGTGTTGTTAATAGGCAGAATTGTAGGTTCTGGAGTTCTCAAAATGCAAGAGCTATTCACTAACGCCAATTGCGCCCCATTAAGTGTACAGAATGGTGTGGCATTATATCAGAACATGGTAGAATATTTTTACGTCCTGCCCTTGAAAACAAATCTGAGATGTGGTTTCAGTAGGATGGAGCCACTACCTACACCGCCCAGGGCCGTCACTAGGGACGATCTAGTCAGGCCATGGCTCGGGGTATTTTGGTACACAGTAAGAAAAATATATATAAAAAAATGAATATATAAAAAAAACAAATCTGTAAATAACGAATGATGACATAAAATAAAAATTATTTTATTTTTTGTTCGATATTTAAATGAAATTAGGCTTTTAAAGTCATGTACTTTTCAATTTTAAATTAAAGGCATTTATTTAACTTTCATCATCCAACGTTTCGCTGGTATTTTTTCAGCCTCTTCAGGGATTATATTGTTATACCCTATACCACTATGTGGTTTGGGTATAATGACTTTGTGCTGCTCTTTGTAACTACCAATTGGTATATAAGCTTTTAGCGGCCATAGGATGAACGCTATTGAAATTGGTGAGAATCAGTCCATGTTCAGACCTAGCGCCCATACAAATGACCCCTATGAAATCGACATAAACTGCCATAAGATCCAAATTGTCATATAGATCTTAGCCAAATTGGGTTTGTATGCGTTTATTACATCCATTAATGAGTAGTCCGAAAATGATCCCTATGGGACAACTCTTAGTAATAGGCCCCACATATAGCTGCTTCCCGATCTTCACTTAAATCTATCAAAAAACAAAAATATTGCACTGATTCTTCTCAAATTTTGTTTGTATATATTTTTGCAAAATACAAGAGACTTTACCAAACATAGTCAGGATCGGTCCATTTTTTGACCTTGTCCCCATATAGATGTAGCATCCGATATGAACTTTTTCATATCTGCAGCCAAAAAAATTAGTAACTTGAGTGGCATAAATTTGGTTTTTGCTTATTTTCTATATCCAGTTAGTTGGACCGAAGAGATAGTGTTTCTAAAACAGTGTATGGGGTATCGTATGGTCGGTCTAGACCGATTATAATTTTCGTACTTGTTTTTAATAAATAATTTTTTGTCAAATTTTCTAGAAGGCCAAAACTGTGATACGTAGTGTTAGGAAAATTTTTGCTGTGATATTTTTAATTTTTAAGTTTATGTCCAAGTATTTTTTAAATTAAATATTTGTTTTTTGTTGTGTTATAAGTACCGTGTAAAACAATTATTATTTTTGAAAACTAAGTACAAAATTTGGCAAAAAATTTTTTATTTAATAAAATTTAATCCCTAAAGAGGCTGGAAAAATACCAGTGAAACATTGGATAATATATATATTATATTTTATATAAGTATGTAGGTATAAAAGAGGTTGAAATTCAGTTGTTCCACCCATCCGAAATAAGGAGATAATTTCCTCAATGAATATGACCTTTCTTATTAAACAATCTGACATAAAGATTACAAAATGATCAGAAGAAAAAAACTAAAAAAAATTTTTTTGCTAAAATTTAAAACATTACAAAAATTATTTGGGATGGAAGAGATCAAATACTTGTAAGAGGAGAATTTTCTTCCGTTGGAAGTTCTATGTAAGAAATGTAAGTCGCCAATGCGCTTTAAAACGGTTCATATCCGGTTCGAAGGACCATGAATAGTTACTTTATGTTATTAAGTAATTATTAAATATTTAATTTGAAATGGGGAATATGATCAAATATTCTACTACATGTGGGATAAAATAGGGTATTATGAAGCAACTTACATGTTTATTGGGATAAAGATAAACCTGTAATGCATGTAGTTTTCGTTTGACATTGAAATAATAATTATCGGATGACAATCGGGTGTTGATTAGTCGAAAATGGTGCTCTCTAAAGCTGGTGATTAGGAGTTGATCAAACGATGGAAGTGCATCTGCCGAGTTGGGCTGCTAACGTCTGTTGCATTGAAATGCAGAAGGAATAAGAATCTTTTAAAAAACGGAAAAGGCAGGTTTAGTACCATTGGTCAGCATTACACCAAAGTCAGATAAAACTATTTATGTAAAGATAATTCTAACGCAGGGTTGCATATAAATTAACGAATCAAATACATTACTACTATTACTACTATTAACAATAGTGAAAATGTAATAAAAAAGTCATGTGAGTCCGATCACAGGGGAGATGTGTAAACATTTAGTAATTAACGATTTTTTAATGTCACTTTTTTAAAATCAACCAGGAAGCGTCATCTATGTATCATTTATAGCAAAAACTTTTTCAGCTAATTCAACAACCCTTTGCTGTAAAACGTAAAAAAATATACCAATATAAACGTATATAAGTGATACATGGATGACGCTTTTAAAAAAAGTGGCATAAAAAACAATTTTATATCATAATTTTTTCACAAATGTATCTATGTATCACTTATATACTTGTGGGGTTGTTGAATTATGTATATGTTATACGTTTATATTGTGAAATTTTTGTCGTTTTGCAGCAAAGGGTTGTTGAATTAACTAAAACAATTTTATATAATAAATTTTTCACCAATACAATCACAAGTCACACCGATTTGTCTAGCGGCTCACAGCGTAACGTGTTACGTCACATGTTACGCTGTTTTTGTGATTGTATTGTGAAATAGAAATTTACATCCCTGCGCGTAGATGTTTACACATCAATAATACAAATTACTTTACATTACTACATATGTTAAACAAAAAAAGAACAAAGTTTTTTGTAGGAACGAAGTGCTTTATGCAGCAAGTGTGTTTCTGAGTGGTATACCAAATGCATTAAAGATTTTCCAAAATTTTATCGCCAAAAATTTAATCCCAAATGATATAACAACTGAGGGTCCTGGAATGATATGATAATTTAGGCTCGAATTTGTCAAGTTTGGTAAGAGAAAATAGCATCGAGGATACGGAGTGAAATGCGTTTGGGTGTTTGGTGGTATCGAAAGAACATCTGGAAAAAATATTCTTTTGAATGCAGTCGCTAGGAGGGATGCTTAAATAACGCTTACAAAAAATAACATTGAAATATATTTTGGAGGGCATTTCGAGGCAACTAAAACGTCAACTTTTATAAGTGGTATATGAAGTGATAAATCCCTTTGTCGGATTAGTCAGGAACTTTCCCATTAGGTATGCAACCCTGAATATATATCAGTCTTGAGTTAATATGGCATCGAATCAATAGTCGAATGGTTTTTTTTAAACTTTCTCTTAAATTATTTTATTTGTGTGTTGTTTCTTTTATATTTTTACTAGCAAATTCCAGCCCTCGAAATTCGAGTGCAAATTCTAGGAAATTTATTTTTTCATTAAATAAAGACCCTGAAGGTATGCTAATCAATTATAGCCAATTTGCAAATCAACACAAAAAAACAAACTCATTTTTATTGCAACCACATTAACAAATGTTATTAACACACACATAGCATTGTATAATTTTATGTACAGTGTTGCGCAAAACAAAAGCAACAAAATGTACTCCAGACTATAAATACATAATTTTCATAAAAACAAAATATTTAAAACAAAGGTTACCATTTATTTTTACAGAGGTATTATTAAGCTATAAAACCAATACATTACAACAACAACAACAATTGCTTTTAAAATAAATATGAAAAAATTTACAGCAGAGTCGGAATTCACTTGCGCAAAGCAATAGCAACAAAGTAGAGAAAGAAGAGAATATGTTTAAAAAGGATGTGATCTAGCGGTACTTTTACAATGTTTTTGAGGAGCTGCTGTAAAATACTTTCAATTTGTGCAATATTTGATTCAGTTTGTCAACGATCTTTGCATATTAACGACGTTAAGAACATTGCGAGGGAAAAGTTTGGAGACAAATTAAAAAGTGAAATAATTAATGAATTTTTAGGTGTTATGAAGCAATCAAAGATAGCAAAAAAATTTAAAATTAATAGATCGTGCATTTGCCGGTTGATAAAGAAGTATCGGCAAACAGGAGAAGTAAAAACTAAACATTTAGGTGGAAGAACTCGAAAAACTTCAACTCGAACTGACCGTGAAATTGTTAAGATGATAAAAAAAGATCCGTTTATTTCATCAAAAACAATTGTAACATCTTTAAAACTGAATATTCATCACAGTACAGTACGAAGACGGGCTGTAGAAAATGATTTAAAAAGTTACAGACCAGCCAAAAAAGGTGAGTTTTTATTTTTAGTGTAATGCTTTATTAATATTAAAATTATTTCTTTGGAAAAGGTTAAAATTTGCTAAAACACATCGCAATTGGTCAGTAAATAATTGGAGGACAGTACTGTTTAGCGATGAATCTAAATTTAATCTAATTCAATCGGATGGAATGCAGACCGTCAATCGACACAGAGGATAACGTCTTAAAACCAAGAACATTCTCGTCACTGCAAAGCATGGTGGTGGAAATATAATGGTGTGGACATGCCTTTCGGCTCAAGGACCTGGTCCATTTCATAAAATATATGGAATAATGAACGGTGAGGGATATCGAGCCATACTAGAACACCAAATGCTACCACATGCAGAGTGGAATATGCTACTTCGATGGGTGTTTCAATATGATAACGACCCGAAACACACATCGAAAGTGACAAAGGAGTGGCTAACAAACAATAGGATTCAAACTCTTGATTGGCCGGCACAATCACCTGATTTGAATCCTATTGAAAACCTTTTTGGCATCCATAAAAGGCGAGTGGCAGGACATCGGTTTTCCAACAAAGAGGAGCTATTAAACAAGTTGAAAACTGAGTGGGAAAACCTTCCGGAGGATTGTTTTTATTCATTAGTTGCCTCGATGCCAAAAAGGTGCGAAGATGTTATTAAAAACAAGGGCGGATACACAAAATATTGATTTTGTTGCTATTGCTTTGCGCAAGTGAATTCCGACTCTGCTGTAAATTTTTTCATATTTGTTTTAAAAGCAATTTTTGTTGTTGTTGTAATGTATTGGTTTTATAGCTTAATAATACCTCTGTGAAAATAAATAGTAATCTTTGTTTTAAATATTTTGTTTTTATGAAAATTATGTATTTATAGTCTGAAGTACATTTTGTTGCTTTTGTTTTGCGCAACACTGTATGTGTTAGTAGAAACTCTAAAATCAGTTTACTTCAAAAAAATGTAAAAATTTAAAAATCTGTATATTTGGTGAATAGCTAAAAAGAAATACCTTTCAAACAAAATACGTTTGGTCAAAATCGAGATAAAACGGTAGAACAAAACATCGGTCACAAGAAATCGCCTAGCCTATTTATATTATAGATAAGATTTTGTATTTTTTCTTATCAGATATCAAATTTAGTGATTTTCGTATCTAGATTGTTTGATCATAAAAGTCATATATCTGTGGTTTTCTGGAATAACCGCGTATGTCCATTTTTGTCTGTTTTGAGTTAACGATGCAAAATATATTAATTTTTAACGCTCTACATGTGTTCAATTTTTTTTTTAAATATTGACCATTTCTGAGTTTTTTCTTTAATAACGACGTAACTTAAATGTTTATTAAATTAATTTGGAGCACTATCGACGTATGTCAACATACGTTTGATTGCTGACAAATTTATACGTTGCATTACTGAAAAAAATGCAAAATAATTTTGGATTAGTTTTCAGTTTATAACCAGTTATAAAAACTTGTGTGCTTATTTCTGTCATTTTTTGTCACTATTACTCTTGATACTTTGTTATATTCTCATCCTAAGTCCCGTTAACTTATTGTTGACGAACAAAAAAATCCATTTTTCAAGCAACAACAACTTAGACATGGGTGGTTGCATTGGTAGTATTCTTTTTCAAAGAAAACGACGTTTGTCGACATAAGTTGTTTTATCTGCAAACACTTTAAGTGTAATTTACATATTGTTTTTTTCGTCCTTCTGTAGGATCTATTCCTCTGAGGATTTTTGACTCAAAATTTTATATGAAGTATTTATTGCCCATATCTACAGGACTGTTAAATAAAAAGCCCTAAAATCTTTATATCGAGCCCATAATTTCAAATATAACGTTTGTTGGCTCCCCTGAACATATTGATTTTATGACATACCCGGTTATTCTAGAAAACCACAGATATATTGATAAAACATTTCCTTATCTGGTGGGGGGGGGGGGGGGGCGACAACTGAAAAAGCTCCATTAAAGTTTTATATATTAATTTAAAAATAATTCATAATTTAGGTTAAACAAAATACAATTTTTAGCTATTCTTGTTTTTGCTGCTTTAAAAATATTGGGCACGATTTATACCCTTGGCCTAGGTTACCACAAATACTCGGGCTGGTGCTGACACTGCCCGAAGCACGATGGCAGAGCGAATAATTTCTAGAAATATTCAAACGAAGTCATCATTGTTGCAGAAATTCAAACGCTTCTCCACTACAATTTACCAAATATTTGTACTTGCATTATGTGTTATAGACGTTATTTAAGAAAATACTTTTAATTATTATCCAATTCATAAATTATTTTTACATTTTAACAATTCAAATGTTGTTTTATTTTCCATTTATTTCTCCAAGTGAGTTCATTAATTATAACAAAAGACACAAGTTAATAAAACACATACAATTTCGAAGATTAAAAATACATTAATTTTTGTTTTCGTGTAATTACAAACCAAAACCTGAAAATCATGAAAAAAAGAACCCAAAAGTAAACACACACACAAAAAAACACACAACCATCTCGGCACTTCTCAACCACTTCTGTTGTTCCTCTAAGCATGATTGTTGTTTGGCCACGCAACGTACGACTGACTGTACATACGTAGGGCAGCAGTGGTATTAGCTGGAGCAGTATAAACAAAAATAAGTTTTAAATTGTAATTTTTGGTATGATTTTGAAAAGTTTGAAATAAATCCTTATAAGGCACATAATGAGCGTTACACCAAATGAGGTTTTTAACAGGTTATGGAGAAAAAGTATTCTAGAAAAGAAAAAGAAAAAATAGAACAAAAGGAAATGCAGTTAAACTTTACACAGATAAACAATAATTTGGGAAAATAAAACTAGAGATAAGAAGAAAAATACTTAATAAAAAGAAAAAAAAATATATAAATATATTTTAAATTAGGTTGGTTTTCAATAATAGAGTTTCAAAAACACTCGTAGCATCCCGCGTTTTATCTAAGATCTTGTAAAGAGTTTGCGAACTAATTTTCTCATAATCAGATATTTTGTTTTTCGCTATGGTAAATGGGCTCATGGTGCGAATGATTATTATTAAGTAGTCCTTTATTAATTTAGATGACTTATACGAAAAAAAACTAAATTTATATCAAAATAATGTTCAAATTTAAACAAAAAAACTAGTTTTGACATTTCCCTGTCGGAAAATTAAATATTAACATAATTTTTGTTCAAAGGACATTTTGAATTTGTATTCGCGTTTTAAAATTGTTGCATTTGTTGAACTGTGTTTTATTTTTAGCAAGTGACCTACCTTGAATTGAAACAAATGTAATTAAAAACTACTTAAGCTACAAAAATTAATTTTAATAATATGCGATTTAAATCTTTCAGTCCTGGGATATTCAGTAAACACATAAATTACAAAATTATAAATAAATTCCAAACAATCATAGACTGTTTTTCTCGTTGTCATTCTTTGGTAGAGAATGTTAAAATAGTTTTATTTCAAGCGACTATGTTATACAATAAATTAACTGACACTTTTTAGGAAAAAACACTTTACAATCACTGGGATTGAACAATATGAAAACGACGAGACGGTTTCAGTTTAAATTTACAATATGGTAGTCACAACTATGTCTGTTAATTGTTTTTTTTTTTTTCTTTTTGTTTGCAATTTTTTTTTTTTACCTACGATAAAAAGTTTTGCGCTTTTGCAATTGCTTCTCATTATCCTTGAAGAAATACTTGCGTATGCCACTTAAATACGACCGAAAATATTCATTCCAGTCGATGGTACCAATATTAAATTGCAAAACTTTTTTTTCTTCTGTTGTCATCAATTCATCCAATTCTGTAATATTGCGATTGGAAAACATCCATTCTTTGAGGCCGAACCAAGACATCATATAAATGATTTTTGTTATCTTTGAATAAGCTTTTATATAACTGGAAGAATAAGAAAAAGCAACAACGCACACATATAGGAGCACAGATTATTCAAGTAGGGTCACCTATTGAAATAATTGTCAATACTTACATGCATTTCTGTCCAGTCACCAAGGCAATTAAATCTAGCATATAAGCCGGAATGTGATGCAGAAAAATGGAGGCAGCATAATGTAATGGCTTCCATGGTATTATTATGTATGAAAAGCACCTGATCATCGACAGAGCAAAAAAAAAACCAAATACATAAATTAATATGTACATATATATATTGCAAAGTTGTACATATGTATGTACATATGTTACAACAAAAATGTGAGTCTATTCATAAAACCCAGCAAAGATAAGTGAAGTAATCGAGAAGTCGCTCTAATCCGGTTGATTCGTCAATGAATTTCACATTAGATATTAAAGCGTGTGGCTTAACTATTTATACAAAAATTCAAAAGAATCGTTTTAATATATATATATTTTTTTAGAAATGGAATTAATTTGTGTGACAACAATTAGAAGTAAAATTTGAACAAAACCTTTTAACATTTATTGCTGGGTAAGATCATAAATTTGTAACAATGGCAGAATGTTTGTTATCGTTGGTGTTGTTATTGTTTTTTTTTTTTTTTTTATGTATGCGAATGTGTGTGTGCAATGTGTATTCACCACCATCACTATCATCTTATGGTTGGTATCAATATTGTTGCATCGGTTTTAGGTTGCATTGCAGATAAAGTTATTGAATACAATAGTTTGCCAAGTGTTTTGAGTTAGTTATGGTTATATAGTGTTTTTTTTTTTATACAATAAATGTTGTTTTGATAGTTTATACAAGTACATAAATGTACTATATTCATACACACTCACATTAACGTAAGTATGTGTGTTTGTGTACTCTCCATAAATTTTCATTGTTTGTTTTTGTAGTAAGTAAATCCATAAAATATGTCAAATTCATTCGAGCACAAGCCGTTAAAAAACCACCACAACAACACAGACACTACAAAATAAAATGGGGATTTTATTATTTTTGTACAACTATAGAATTCTGCCCAAACTGAATCCAGCTTTGTACTAACTCTTCATCCAATATTCAATACTTTTCATTTTAGGTTGAGTTTAAATGTATATTAAGTTGTTTTATAGGCAGAAATTTTCGGAAAAATATGCAACATTTTTTTTTTTTTTTAAACCAAACTTTGCTGGCATCTGCAATACTTCTCTACTACAATATTGCTCCACTTATTTTCAATTTGTACCAAATGCACTTACCACAATGATTTATCAAAGGGTTCGCTGAAACCCTTGCGTGACAAGTCCATGTATTGACCCCAAGTTAAATTGTTTTTATCGAAAACATAATTATAAACGGGAATTTCAGGTCGAGTGTCAGCGTTTTTATTGGAGTTTTCATATCTGGAAAATCATTTTTATTATTTTTGTATAACATCAATATCAAGAATGCCTACCGCCTTGCAACATCCCAAGCACTTGATATTATTGCATTGACACAATAATCAGCTGGCACCATATTCGCTTTACACTTAGCATTTCCATAAATACAACGTACCAATCCACGCGCTGACCAAGTGCACAAACCTGATGGTCCATATAAATTGTCAGTCCATCCGGGCACAGGATCCTTGTATGTAGATATAACTAAAATCAATCCAGCAAATTAACATGGTATTTTAAATATATCCATTAAACCAACATCTTTGAATCACTAATAATCAATTGTTTAATGTTGTGTTTTAGTTACTTTAATTATTTATTAAAATTATTTAAATTCAAATATTATGGAAAAATAATAAATTTCTTATAATTGTAAAACTTTTAATATACTCTGGGCTGAGCAGATCATGTTCAGTTGGACTTTAGAAATAATGATTTTTCCCCCTAAAGGAGACCACTACTCCAAAAGTGCTGAACCTGAGACCCTTTTCCGAAACTCATAGTGTAAAGTTAAATTGAAAAATTTATATTGAAACAAATAAAGGCACATTTAGCTACAGGTCTCTACAATGGCATCAAAAGTGTTTTTCATTCATTTATAAACCACAAACCGGCAACTCAGAAAGTAGGACAAAGAACATATAAATGGAAATAAACGATTTTGGTGATTTTTTCTTTAAAATAAGAGAAGCAGTGACACAACAATGTTTATAAACATTTGTTGTCTCCCAAGTATTGTGATGATTTAATTTCGGATACATAATTTGAGTTGAAATAAAATTTATAGAAAAAGGAAAAATTAATTATAATTTTTTTTTATGAAAAAAAACAAGTAAGAGTGTTAAATTCGGCTGTGCCGAATCTTTGATACCCTCCACCTCGGTTTGAGTCTTGACAATAAATGTAAATGAAGAAGTAAACAATTTGTTAAACTTAATACCAAATTATTTCAGCAAATTCTTTGGGTTGATTTTCGTCTTTTCTATTATTTCGGATTTATTTCGGTGTTTGCTTTTTGGTCATCGTGGTTGCTGATCGGCATGCATTTAGATTATATACCTATATGCATGCGTTTCCGGTTATATGACATAACTTCTCGTTTAATTTAGTTTTTGCTAATTAAATAGCTCGCACTAATCTCCATTGCAAAGGTAATAGTTGTGTATGGAGGCTACATGCATTAAATCGTGCTAATTGGAGATGGGTGTATAGCTTCTTTTAAATGGACAAATATTTCTTTATTGCGGCCATATAGGTCGGATGGAGTAACAAAATAATAACCAAAAAAAAGCCCTCTCAACTTTTTTATTAAAATATTGCCATATTTGGAAAACATAGAGAATAAATTTATAATAATAATAAATAATCAAATTAGGGATGCCAAATGCAAAAAAACAAATGTCCCAAACATTTTAAATAAAATAATTCAGCCAAAAAAATTGTGAAAAATAATATATAAATAACATTCTCATCAAATTGCGTTTATTTATGTAACAATTTTTATGTTCGCAATTCTTAAATATCATTTGAGGTTTTATAAAATTCATTGAATTTAAATTAATGTTTTCTGTAGTGTGATTCTGTAAATTTCAACGATCCGACAATCGCAAAATATATCGACAGCTATTGTTGTTTGCACTAAGGATTAAGTGATTCACTAAGTACATACATCTTAACGACAGTCGACAGATCTATTTTTCTATTTATTTAAATTGTAAACGAGTGGCATCTCTGTCAAAATAAGCGAAAAACACAAAGAAGAATAGAAAAAAACAAATTACTTCGTGTTTGACAGGATGATTTTATGTTTATGTTTAATATCTTTATTTTTTTACTAATATTTCTGTTTATTTATTTGAAAATGAAATAATGAATTGAATATGCTATTTAATTTTTTTATTTATATAAAAAAGTTTTTTTAATTAAAGCAAAATATTTTCACTATTTTATGATTTTTATTTATGTATGACGACATTTCAACCTAAAAATTTAAGTTTTTATCGATTGAATAAACAACACAAAAATGGTTGTCGTTTAGATAACAACAACACCTGACTTTAACAAAAGCGAATATCGTTTAAAAATTTTACAGATAATTTTGCTATTTTCTTTTTTTTAACGATTCGAGTATCGTTAAAAGAAGTTACTGAATCGCGGTACTGAAAAACTATTAATTTCTCCTGAATGTCAATATTTTTTTTAAATGTAAAAATTTTTTATTGTAAACATAGGTATTTGGTGTTTTTTTTTTTTTTTGAATTTCAATTTGTGTTTAACGAATAAAATTTATATATTAAAGATGCAATTGATGTCTTCTAAATTTAAAATTATAATTTCCGACGTTTTGATATGATTTTGTGAAATTCAATTTACTGTAATTTATAATTGGAAATTTTTAATTCTAGTTTTTAGAATTGATATTTTCTTAAATTTGAATGGAAATTTTAAAAAGTGCAATTTTGTATTTATGTGAATAATAATGATTTAGTAATTATAAACAGTTTTTAAAAATTAGATGTAAACGCAATCAGATATTTTGTAGGTAAAGCAGAATAGTAATTCTATATAACTATGTAGAATTATTTTGAAAGCAAAAAACTCATTGATGAACTCGGTAACTCTATTTTGTAAAGACAACAAAAAGTTAATATGCCAAACTTATGTTCATATTTGTAAAAGAATAATGAAAAAACGTATGAAATAAAAGACCAGCCCGTGTATACTCTTAACATTATTCTGTATGATATCTAGTTGAAAATATTAATATTCATGTTAAAATAGAAATAACTATTGCAAAGCTAATTAGAACAAACAAAAATTGTGGCGCCATCTACTGTGGCATGGCCACGCTGAGCAAAATGAAGTGACACTCTGTTAATGCAAAAGAAATGTATTTTCCCCACAACAAAATATTGCAGAATTTTATGTAAATAAAATAATATACCGATTTATTTCTAACATGCAGTTGTTATGGATATACATATATATAATATACATATATATAATATATGTATATTATTTGTATTACTTAATATGTGTATGTATGTATATGTAAATATTACACACAAAAAATACGACATCAAACGTTATTTTTGTGTTTTTCTCTTTAAATAAATTTATACATAAAATTTTTTTTGCTAAATTTACATTGTTTTTTTTTTTATTAACAACTAGGTATTTTAGCATTATTTGCTTTAGATGCTGGTGAATTTTTACTCCCTTTACATATATTAACTCGTAGTGTCTGCTTGTCGAAAAAATTTTGGATCGATTTAACCCCTTTACCCTGACCCGTTCGATCTGAACTTTTGCAGGCAGGCTCGTGGTAATAATAGAAATGATCTAACAAATTTTTTTAGTGATACCAAAACAATGGAAACTTTTAAAATTTTCTACCAGAGTTAATAAAAAAAATGTACAAAGGGTTAGGTTTTATTATATTAATACCACAATGACCACAAAAACAACTACTCCAGCTATGACAACAACACAACATTTAGAATAACAACAAGAACAATATAGAAACATCATATTTTTCATTTTTTTCTTTTACTTTTTCAGAGATTTCCCTGGACCAGTTCCACCGATTTTAATGATTTTTGAAACAAAAATCTTCCCATGAATTTGGTGAATCATTCTCACTAAAAACGACCACTGTAGCTGCACTATTGAGGGCGTGATCGTGACAAGAACAACATAGAAAATTATATTTTTTCAAGACTTTTTTTAGTTCTTCATTCAAATCTCGGGCCCTAATCAACCGATTTGGACGATATTAAATAGCAAACTTTTCAGGATGTCAGAGAATCATTTTTTATGTCAACGAGCACCCTAGCTGCCTGATTGATGCCATCATCGTGATTTCCACAGACGGACAGACGGACATCGCTATATCAACTCCGGTTGTTATAAGGATCACAAATATATATATTTTATGGGGTACAAAATTTTTTTTCTAATTATTACAAACGGAATGACAAACTTATATATACCCTCTGCACACTGGAGTGGAGGGTATAATTTAATTTTAAATACTGAAATACATTCTAAGACACAATAAAGTGTTAAAGGGTAGGTTCAAGGGCATGTTGAATAGATCATTTTGAGTATACCCTTATTTTCCAGCTGGTTTGAGTGGGTCAAAGTTATCATTGTTGGTGGAAGGGTGCATTATACTAAATGAAAATAATGTTGTAAGTTAATGTCTGAGCGATTTCTTATTGTCAGAGTTATATTGTCGAATTTTATGAAGATCATTTTTGTGGAAGATCTTAACCCCTTACGGGTAAATTTTGTCCCATTTTGATAAAAACAAAAAAAAGTTCTTTTCGAAAAGGACATTTAAGGATTAAAATATTCTAATAAAATTTTTGTTGGAAAATTTCAGTGGGGGTCACCAAAGACACCAAAGTTGTAAATTAGCCAAACTACACGCCAGGTTATACAAAAAAATCACTGTAATATATATACATATATAATTTTTTTTCCAAATTAATCAATAAATATGGCGGTTATATGTAAACGAGGCATTGTGAAAAACGGACTTGGAGTGATGGGTAACTGTAAAATAGTTGGAATTATGGTCAATTAAAATAGCTGTAGCTTGCAAACTGAGTTCTAGCATCTAGTCACATCTGACGTACATATCGCGTGTGATTTTTACTAAAATTAAAATAAAATCTAAAATTAAAGAAAATCAAGCATAATTGAATTTGTATGCAAATTAAGTGGTTGATTTTATTTTGTTTGTGGACATTTAACGCACCATCAAGGCAGGAGAAAGATATTTTCTCCAATTGAAGAACCCTATTTTCTTTTCTTTGGAATACGATTTTCGTCTGAAGCTTGGATACCAAAAACTGTATGCAGTACTGCGAAAGTGCTCTATAGACCTGGTACAAAAGCCATATTAACGTGGTGTCATTTTCTACACCTATGATACCGATTGAACCTGAAGATCACAAATCAGATACATGCTATTTCTGCGTTAATTACAAATTTGGTAAATGCCAAAGGCACTACGCGGCAATGGCATACGAAGCAACATGTAATGTAATTTTACCAGAAGTGCATTTTCGCATACATTTTCGGCCAACATGATACACACCAATACAAAAATAACAACGGCGGTAAAAACCTATCAGATATAAGTTACTTGCCTCTTGATGATTTTATAAGTTGTCCTTATTTAAGAGACCAAGCTGATTTTAAAGATCTTGTAAGGGATTTAGGACCAACAAAGGAGAAAGCTGAAATATTATGTTCCAGATTGAAAAACAGGCATTTCGTAAAAGCCGATGTAAAAGTTATATTTCCAAGAAAAATTCACGTCGATTTGGAAAGTTTTTTTAAACAAGTGAGAAAATTATATACAGTCTAGACCGACTATACGATACCCTATACCATGGTTTAGAGACCCCATCTCTTCAGTCCAACTAATTGGATAAAGAAAATAAGCATAAACCAATTTTGAGTGGCATTGTTATTCATTTTTTTGGCTGCAGATATGAAAAAGTTTATATCGGGTGCAGTAATGGAGACTAGGTCGAAAAATGGACCGATCCTGACCATATTTAGTAAAGTTACTTAGATTTTGAAAAAATATATACAAACCAAATTTGAGAAAAATATGAAATATTTTTGTTTTTTGATAGATTTAAGTGGAAATCGGGAAGCAGCTTTATACGGGGCCTATGACAAAAAATTGTCATATGGGGCTTATTTTTGGACAAATGATAAATAGATGTAATAAACATACACAAACCCAATTTGACCGAGATCTATGTGATAATTTGGATATTATGGCAATTTAAGTCGATTTCATAGGGGTCATTTGTATGGGGACTAGGTCTGAACATGGACCGAATTTCACCAATTTCAGTAGCGTGCATCATATGGCCGATAAAAGCATCCTATGGCCGATGTTGCAGTATTGAACAGAGGTTCTGAAATATCTAAAGCTTCCACTTGACTCTTCAGCTTGGAGACTATTTACAAATAGTTCAAAACACAGCCTAAAAGCAGTTTTGCTTTACAATGGAAGCAAGCATCCATCAATACCGGTTGCTTATTCCACAAAAAAGGAGGAAACATATGCAAGTATTTCAAATCTTTTAAATAAAATTGAATACGATAAATATAAATGGGAAATATGCGCAGACTTCAAAATGATTGTAATATTAACAGGAATGCAAAATATATGTGTTTTCTTTGTAAATGGGAATCGCGAGCTATGAAGAACGAAGGAAAATATTATTGGCGCCTTAAATGTAATCCATGAATCCCTTGTGGCAAAAGATAAGATCATACTTCCACTGCTGCATATTAAGTGGGCCTGGTGAAGAATTTTAATAAAATCTTAAAAACACAAGTAAATGTTTTCAAACGTATTCAAGAAATTTTGCCCAGATCATTTGCAGCAAAATTAAAAGAAGGTAAAATACAGTTGTAAGAAAGAATTTTTTTTATTATTTATGCAAAAGACAACATTTGACTTTATGCAGCTTATTATAACAGAATTCCTTGGAAACTCAAAAGTACAAAACTATACAGAAAATATTGAAAGCATGCTATTCGCTTTTAACAACATTAACGTAAAGCCGCATTTTCTACACTCACATCTAAATTGAAAAAAAAAATTTAAAGGTGTTGGAAGTAGTTTAATTTTTCATCTGCTGTAATACTACTGCTATTTTCTTACTTTAATGTTTACCAATTCCATTTTATTAGAAAACTTTGAAACAAAAAAAAAAAATACATACTATAATAAATCGCTTTTAACAAAAATTATGGAGATTTTATCTCCAAAAATTTCTCGTCAGAGGTGAGCATAATTAAATTCCAACTATTTTACAGTTCCCCATCACTCCAAGCCCATTTTTCAAAATGCCTCGTTTATATTTAACCGCCATATTTATTGATTATTTTGTAAGAAATAAGTCGTATAAGTTGGAGTGTATTTTTAGTAATTAAACGTATAGAGCTTTATTTACAACTTTGGTGTATTTGATGTTTTTGGTGTCTTTGGGGACCCACACTGAAATCTGCCGGAAAAAATTTTCGTAGAATATTTTAATCCTCAAATGTCATTTTTTAAAGAGCTAGAGGGTAAGGATCCTCCATAGAAATGGTCTTCATAATATTCAACAACATAACTCTGACAATAAAAATTCTCTCAGACATTAATTTATACAATATTTTTTTCATTTAGTGCACTGCTCTATATAAAAAAAAATCTATAATAATCTAACCTATAAAAACAAAGTTTTTATTAAAAGTCCTTATTTCCTTATGCATATGAGTTTTGAATATATCCGTGACTGTGCGTGACTGTGTGTGACTATCTCAAAATTAATCTTTGGCCACAACAAGTCTATGCACAAAGTTTAAGATCGATCGGATGAGCGGAAATGAGGTTTTAATCTCTCCGTGACTATACGTGACTCTGCGTGACTGTGCGTGACTAAGTCAGAGTTAATCTTTTTTCACAGCTGGTGTATGAACCAAGTTTTAGATCGATCGGATGAGGGGAAATAACATTTAGATTACTCCATGACTGTGCATGACTGTGCGTGTCTACCCCAAAATTAATCTGTAGTCACAACAAGGCTATGGGCCAAGTTTTAGATCAATTGGATAATGGGGAATGGGGTTGCCCCACAACAGACAGAGAGATTGAGTTAAAAGAAAGAGTTTAAAACAACTCAAACCAGCTGGACTATAAGTTTATTCTACAAAAATGATGCTCTTTCTAAATAATGGAGTCCCTATTCTGTTCCAATCAAAAACTTTTAATTTGTTGGAGAGTGTTATTTACGTAATATAATAAAAAGAGGTATGTTCCTTTTAAAAATCTCATGATTCGAACAACATTTTTGCATTAACATGTATTGAAATAGTCGATGTTATCAAGTAATTACAAAAATTTCCAAAGAAACCCAAGATGAAACCTTTGTCAATGGAATGATGTACAAAGATTTGTCCAAAAAATATAATATTCTTTACCTGGAACAAGAAAAATATGTGAAATATATAAAAAAAATTAAGCGAAGTTTGGAGGAAGTTCTGTAGTAGAAGAAGTAAGAGCTGATGCTCAATTCTGGCATTTACTTCTGGCAGAAAGATCAAGGAAGAGTTAAAATTAAATATTGCATTCCGAATAATGCAAAGACTACTCAACTGTAGCGGTTTGAAAAGTTCCTCTGCGGAGAAAAAGGCAAGAAATTATGTCAATATGCCAGAATCATTTGGGAATCGCTTCATTTGATCAGACAAGTCAGAATTTTAGTTAAGAAGTATAAAAAGTCATCAACGAGTGCGGTGTGAACCTACATAGAGAAACTCAAAGATAAAAATATTACCCATACGTCAAACGAAGTGGTGGAAATCTCAGGGTGTGGATCTGTTTATCAACCGCAGGAGCAGGCTGTCTGGTCAAAATAGACTTAAAATGTCTGGTGCGCACTACGTTAGTAGATTTGCAAGAAATCTTAACAGTAAGGATGAAGAAATGGGTTTGGGGGGCGACTTTATATTTCAACACTACTGAACTTACTAGCAAGGTCGCAAAATATTTTTTTATGAAAATAACAATGAAAATTTGGAGTTGCCTATTCAGAGCCCGGCTTAAATCATACAGAACACTTGTGTCCCATAATTGATGACAAAATTGCTCATGAATAGCGATTCAAAAAAAATATTTTTACAAATTTGAAACCAACAAAATTTTAATTTTTAGTTAATTTTAGTTTTTCTATATATTTATAAATTAATTTATACTTTATTTTTTCAAACTAAAAACGCGATCTACTTTTAATTTTATATATTACTAGATGTAACATGTAGATATAAATATAGGACCCGATATGAACTTTTTCATATCTGCAGCCAAAAAAATTTAATAACAAGGCCATTCAAATTTGGTTTATGTTTATTTTCTATATCCAATTAGTTGGACCGAAGAGATAGGGTCTTTAAACCATGGTATAGAGTATTGTATAGTCGTTCTAGACCGACTATAATTTCTTACTTGTTTTTATATATTTTTTTGTGTGAAAAGTCGAATAATTTCATCATCAATTTAGTTGCATAATTTATTTATTTGAAAATACTCTTATTTTTAGCAATACATAAATTTTATATATATTGTGATCTCCCAAGAAACCAGGATGGGTAAAGGCTCATATTGCGTTCCCTATGCGGACATATGTTTCCTCTTTTTTTTTTGGCAGTAAGTACAACCATATGAATATTTGCTATATTAACTCTTTTATTTTTCTTTATTACAACGTTCCATGTGCTTTCACTATGCTAGAGAATAAAAAAAAAATTAAAAACGAAAACAAAAATAAAAATAAAAGCAACACGATATGGTTAAGAGCTCATTTGAGATTTTTTAAGTTAATATATGAGTATACATACGAGTGTAGTACACACATAGAGCATACTAGAGAAATAAACATTTGCCCTTAACCACAAAACCAAAAATTTCTCAAAATTTGAGGTTATACGGAAAATGCATTTCTATATTTAAGTTTGTTTGATTATTTGCATGTATCGTTTTTTGCTGTTGCATATCCAAATGACAAACTTTTTCTTGGTTTATCTATTTACATCTATGCTCTGATTCTCTGCTCTAAACTGGAAAAAAAAAGTTCTGTTTTTTACTGTTGTTTGCATTTTAAACATAAAGACATTCGCTTTAACTACACTGACAAAAAATTAGTTTACAAAAGTGTCGGAACAAAAGTTTTACTAACTTTTTTTGTTGGCCTTTTAGTGCACTTTTGAAGCAAAAGTATTTGGTTTTCAGTGTATATGAAGAATGCAATGTAAATGTTTGTCCGCAAAGAATCGTACCCACAGCCACTGGGACATGGTTTTACTCACTAATGTACTTGTTACAAAAAGAAATGTAAAAAATAGTAATTTTTTATCATTTAGATTCTCGAGTACAAACTAAAAGCATTAACTGACTATTGATAATGACTTGCAACATTTTTGTTTTCGTTTTCGTTTTCATTTTGTTTCACCCAAGGGGTTGTCTGCTTAACTGTTGTTCTGTTAACATAATGATGTTTCAATGTACGACTACCACACGTTATCTATCGTTTATATCACTTTATTTGTAATACAAAAAAAAAATAAAAACAACAACAAACAAGTAAGAAAATTATAGTCGGTCTAGACCGACTATACGATACCCTATACCATGCGTTTAGAAACCCTATCTCTTAGGCCCAACTAACTGGACATTGAAAATAAGCAAAAACCAAATTTGAGTGGGATTTTTATTAATTTTTTTGGCCGCAGATATGAAAAAGTTCATATCGGATGCTATATCTATAAAGGGACTAAGTCCAAAAATGGACCGATGCTGATCATGTTTGGTAAAGTCTCTTGTATTTTGCAAAAATATGTACAAACAAAATTTGAGAAGAATCAGTGCAATATTTTTGTTTTTTAACAGATTTAAGTGAAAATCGGGAAGCAGTTCTATATGGGGTCAAAGGGATCATTTTTGGACTACTCATTAGTGGATGTAATGAACGCATACAAACCCAATTTGAGTAAGATCTATATGACAATTTGGATCTTATGGCAATTTATGTCGATTTCATATGGGTAATTTGTATGGGGGCTAGGTCTGAACATGGACCGATTCTCACCAATTTCAATAGCGTTCATCCCATGGCCGATAAAAGCTTATATACCAAATTTCATCAAAATACGGACGGACGGACGGACGGACGGACGGACATTGTTAAATCAACTCAGAAAGTGATTCTGATTCGATCGGTATAATTAAAGATGGGTCTAGTTCAAATATTTTTGGTTGTTACAAACAGCAGCACAAAGTCATTATACCCAAACCACATAGTGGTATAGGGTATAAAAAGAACGAAAAACAAACTTACCAATTGGTGGTCTAAATATACCAGCAGGTAAATAAAATGCTCTATGATTTACTAAATTCTCAGCACATTTCTTAGTCATTGTGTAGGTGTTTGGCATTTCTCCTATCAAGCAGGGTCGTAACTGTTCCAAAGTTTTATCATCAAATATACGAAATATCTGAAATGTATCGTTATCAATGAAGGATGATATAATGCTACAACAAAATAGTTTCTTGCCTGCATTATTTTTTCATAACCAATCTCGTTCTCGTATACTTTCTCTTGAATATTTTTCCGATTGCAATTGCAGTACAATGTTGAAATATGGACAAACGACTGAAATTATGAAAATAGTTCATATTATTAATGAATTCAAGCACACAAGTTACAGACGAAAACAATTTTTTAACTAGAACGGAAATTATTAAAATATTTTTATTTATTTATTTATTTATTTATTTGATGACCTAGCACAATAAGACAAAAATCTTATAAATTATAGTGCTGGTGAGTAATGAGAACATAAATCATATTTAACAATAAAATTAAAAGAATATAAAAATGAAATTTTTAGGTAACAAATGTATAAAGAATTTAATAAAAAACAAAAGGAAATGGTTGATAAAGTAAATTTAACAGAGGAATATAAACAGCTCATTTTTAAACTTGTTAGCGTTGCTTATGAGTTGAGTTCGATTACGAAGAAGGTTCCAAAGACTAGTGGAGTAAATGAAAAACTGACGTTGTGATAAAAGGCTTTCAAACCTTTTTTGGATTATATTTTTGCCACGAAGAGATCTAGCAAATTGTGTCTTTCTATAAAGGTAGATCGGTAACACTGATGTAATAATTTTGTGTAAAAAAATAAAGCTTTTAAATTTAAGAAGATCTTCAAAACTCATTTGATTTATCTGATATGAATAAATGGATATAGATTCACCGCGTTCTTTGTTATAGATATATCTAGCAATATATTTATAAGCAACTTTAAGTTTTCTAAAGTCATTACTATCACAGTTTGCATAAATTTCGCAGCCATATAATAAAACGGGGATGAGATACGTTTTAGCTAAATACATACGTATATTAAAAGGGGAGGACGATTTTACGCCCGAAAGATTTCGAAGTATTCCATATATGCGTCCTACGACGGAATTGATACGGTTAAACCAAGTTAATTTATTATATATGAATATCACTCCCGGATTTTTCAAAGAAACCACGAATTCAATAGTTTCGTTGTTTATATAAAGTTGAATATCATCATTTAAAGATATTTTACTTTTTGAGAGAAAAATAAGTTTGCACTTTAAAGGATTTATGCATAATCCATTGGCTGAAGCCCTGTTGTATATGTTGACACGAATGAATGTTGTTCAAAGCTGCACTGTTGTAAATTTGAACGTCATCAGCATACATTTCAACCTTGCTGTGAGTTACTATTTCTGGTAAGTCATTAATATACAAACAGAATAAAAGAGGTTCTAGTATGGATGAACTCCCTTGTTTACATTAAGGCCATCTGAATTTTTACCAATCAAACTTGCGATCTCCCAGTGAGATATGAATTGACAAGCTTGCACGATAAGTGAGACAACTAGCACAATTTTTCAAGTGTTTTGGTTAATATGGAATGCTCCACTGTGTCGTAAGCTTTACTATGTATGATCCAGTAGTATTAAGAATGAAACCATATTGTTATCAAGTTGAGCTCTTAATTCTTTAATCATGTCTGTTAGCGCTGTAAAACAGTTTCTTCCCTTCACAAATTTAGACTGGAAATCGGACAAAATATTATTCTGACCAAGATAATCATTCATTTGTCTGCACATGAGATTTTCCATTACTTTAGATAAAAAGAGGAGAATTGCTATAGGCCGGAAATCATTGTTTTGTTTAGGAAAACGGAGTTTCCATCCTTCAGGAAATATGGATTTTATAAGGACAGTGTTGAAGAGATGAGTAAGAAAAATCAAGAGCTTTTGGATTAGGGCTTTTAAAAATAAAGGGTTTATTTCATCTAAACCAACAGCATTCAATTTTATGGCTAGGATACTTTCAGGAACTTCACCTTGGGTGACACAACGGAAACAAAAAAGATTTTCAATGGGAACAATGCATAAAGCATTATAAATGTTGCAAATGGGCGATTGCACATTGTTATTTACAAACTTATCATTTAGATAGTTTACATCAATCGTGCGAATTTCTTTCAATTTGGATCGATTGTCAACTGCTGATGAAAGTTTTCTTTTTGAAAATGAGGATTTCGCCAACTGTATTTTTTTTCATCATCTTTCCTAGCAGATCTAAATATAAGTTAAAGTTCTGGTATTTTGTCTGTCTGTCTGTCTGCTATGGGTCGACCCCATTCCCCCATATCCAATTGATCTGAAACTTGGCCCATAGTCTTGTCGTGACTACAGATTAATTTTGACTTAGTCACGCACAGTCATGCATGGTCATGCACAGTCACGGAGTGATCTAAATGTCATTTACCCTCATCCGACCGATCTTTAACTTGGTCGATATACTTGCTGTAAAGAAGGATCAACTTCGACATAGTCACGCGCAGTCACGTACAGTCACGGAGTGATTTAAAATCCATTTTCCCTTATCTGATCGATCTAAAACTTGGTCGATAGACTTCCTGTGAAAAAAGATTAACTTTCACATAGTCACACACAGTCACGGAGAGATTAAAACCCCACTTCCCCCTCATCCGATGGATCTGAAACTTTGTCCATACACACAGAAAACATATTCGCCAACTGAATTGATCTAAAGTGGAACAACCATATTTTCGAGTGTATCAACAAAAATTTAATAGCATCTGCAAATTTCCTATTATGATAAAATATTTACTGTTAAGGCAATAGAATTGTAGTCACAGTGAACCCAAAAATCGGTTACTAGCATTATCGCAGTTCGGTTGGCAATAAATTCGGTTGCTAAAAGAATCTGTTTTCTGTGTGTAGACTTGTTTTGGCCAAAGATTGATTTTAAGATAGTCACACACAGTTACGGAGATATTAAAAACTCATATGCATAAGGAAAGAAAGAGTTTTAATAAATACTTTGTTTTTATGGGTTAGATTATTTCCACCTTATCTATTAATATCTATTAATACTTTTATTTCCTGATTGAACCATGGATGTTGATTTTTATTATTATTATTATTATTATTATTATTAATTTTTATTAATGAAAATCCTAATATAACAAGATTTAAGATCTAATAAAACAACATTAGTCATAACAAATTAATTTTCAATAAGAAGAATGTTTGTAAGTTTAATTTATAATTAAAATTAGAAGAATAATATAAAATAAAATATAATATAAAATATATAAAAAATTAAATAAAAATGCAAAAATAAAGTGTAAAAATATCCTGCACAGCAGGTAAAAATTATATGGAAATTAAAATTAAATTAACTAAAGAAATTAAAATGAAGTATTTTAAAAATCAATTGAGAAAAAGTTTAAAAAGTTCTTTCTTAAATGATGTTTTATTTGATATTTTGTGAAGTTGATTATTTAAAGTATGTAACGAGTTCCAAAGACGTATGCCATTTACAAAAAAGTGTCTTTCCGATATTAGTCTATTGTACAATATAGGTACAAGACAGTTATTACGGTTAGATCTTGTAAATAGTAATCGCTCGAAAAGGTAAACGGGTTCTTTAGTGAAAATAATTTTATGAACCATAAGTAAAGTTCTAAATTTAAGATAGTCTTCAAATGAAATGCCATAAATTTTATTTAGAAAAGCGGAGATACTATCATATTTGCGTAAACCATAAACATATCTAACTACACTTTTAAAGACGCGTGTAAGTTTACCCATGTCTGCACTATCACAACCTGACAACAATTCACAACCATATAAAAGCGTAGGTAAGATAAACGATTTTGCAAGAACAAATCTAATTTTCTGCGGTGTGAAGTACTGAGAAGACGAAAGACTACGGAGAATACTATAAACTTTTCCAGAAGCTTTGTTAATTTGATCATTCCACGTTAGGGGATTATTAAAAATCATTCCAAGGTTTTTAGCATTCGCAACGTAGGCGATATCCACTACATTAATACTAACTTTCGGAAGACAAGTGGTATCATATATCTTTTTAAAAATAACAAGGCACTGAGATTTTTTCGGATTTAAGGTAAGACAATTGAACCTAGCCCATTCAAATACGTGGTTCAGTTCAGTATTCAGGTTCTGTACACAATTTTCCACATCTCGTACGTTACATGATGTGTATAACTGAACGTCGTCAGCGTACATGTGCATTTGGAATGAATTAATTACGCGTGGTAGATCATTTATGTAAATAGAAAACAAAAGAGGGCCAAATATAGACCCCTGCGGAATACCCCTACTTAAAGACGCAGAGGTAGACGACTTGTCTTTAGAGACAACTACTTGCTCTCTGTTCCGAAGGTAAGAGCTAATCAATTTAGAGGAGATTACAGAATAACCAAAAATATGTTTAAGCTTTCTAACAAGAATATCATGGTCCACTGAGTCAAAAGCTTTTGAGTGGTCCAATAAAGTCAAAAAAGCAATATTACCACTGTCAACGATATAACGAAGATCTTCCGATACATCAATTAAAGTAGTGATACACCCCCTTTTCCTGCGAAAACCAGATTGCTTAGATGATAAAAGATTATTATTGGATATATGTTCATTCATTTGTTTGCTCATAATTTTTTCGAAAACTTTCGAAAGAAAAGGAAGTACGGAAATTGGCCTGTATTCTTTATTAGATTTCGGCAAGGGAATTACTTTTGCCCATTTCCACAAATCAGGGAAAATAGATTTTGTAAAAATAGTGTTAAAAATATGAGTGATATAGGGTAAAACCTGTGGTAAAATAGCTTCAATAAATGTTGGATTCATACCGTCTAGACCAATTGATTTTGGTTTCCCAAATTTGGCTTTTATGGGAACACATAAATCAAATAAATTTTTTATATTATCCTGAACGAAAATACATGTCTTAGGAGGCCTGACTCAAGAACTGATAAAGCTACAGGACAATTTGTTCAGATAACGACCACGCCCACTTTTAAAAAACTTGTAAATCTCAAGTTATTCACCTCAAATTGTATATATATATTCCCAATGTATGTGGAAATAATATTACAAAGAACGGGGGGCGGTCATATAACTGTCACGCCCACTTTAATAAAAATATATAATTTTAATTTATTTCAGTCAATGGAATATGACTCACAGACTATGATTAAAATAATTACATATGCATAAATTTATATACAAAAATTTACAAATCTTTTGATGTACAAAACTCTATTAGCCGGTTTTGGGCATTTAATATAAAAAATATTATGGTAACGAAGTATTCTAGGTGGAACATACAATTGAATTTGCGATAACAAATCAGGACAGTCGACACCTCCAGTAATTATATCAAACACAAATAATACAGCTTGAAATCTATGTCGATATTCTAATGTTTCGAGACCTAAAAATCCTTTTGATCTATATGAGGGTATAGGATGAACAAACTTAATGATGAGTGATGTATGTTCAACAATATGGGCTCAAAACAGCAGTAGCATATTTTACTTTGATCGGACGTAAGATGTATATAACAACCTAAACGTACATGGATCAGAAAAGTCATGACCGAAATTGCTCCGGCTTATTGGCGGCATTGCAATGCGACTAAATTTATTTTCTTTGTTCTTATTTTATAACCGCTTGTCACTTCGTAGTTAAATTTGTAAATTTCTTTCATTTAATAAAACGATTACGATGAATCACAATTCAAAAAAACAAAGCACCATTACAAAAATTCAATTTTTCGGAAATGCTTTAGTATCTTTTTTTATATTTTTACAATATAATCAACATTTGACTGAGAAAACTTTTCTCCACTATGTAACCGATTGACTGAAATCACAGTTTGAAAATAAGCAGTCAAAAAATGTTTGAATACTTGGAATAATAAATTTACATATAAATAAAGTAATGGAATTTCTGGAAAAATCGTGACACAACATTCCGAGAGCATCACAAAAAAACAAAAAAAAAAAGAATAAACCAAATATGCCATTCATTTTGTTATTTATGACGGAGAGTTTGTAAAAAAAATAAACTATATGTTAAAATTAGCCGAATTCAAATCTTCATCAGGACCATAACGAATAACACTTTTTGTTTTTCCTTAATATTTCTAATTTTCCGTAAAACTTTTATATATTTTCTTTCCATAAAAATCTTATTCGGACTATAACAAATATTTACATAAAAAATTTGCCAAATCTATCCAGCCGCTCTCACATGTGCGCTTAACAACACACAGAATTTAATTTTTATTTATTTTTAATCTAAATTTAATAAAAAAAAAAACGTTAAAATATTTTAACAGTTTACACTTGACACAATTTATGAGAAAAAATATTAATATTTGTTACACGTCATTTTAATAACAAGCAGAATTACTGGTTCTTGTATGATTGTTTCCGTGCTATAGGGAATGTTTTGTAATACATATAAATAAATCATGACAATCGGACATTTGTGGCCAAATGTAGCACTGTGCAGCAGTGACAATTTAGGATAAAAAATTAAAGACTTTTAAAAGAAAACAAAACTTCTAACACTTGTTTTTATTTTTATTAGTAATGTACGAGTATTATAATATATTTGAAATGTTTGTTTCATGTACCAGTACATAAATACATACATATGTCGAATGACTCAGCGATGTCATAAAACCTATACACATGTCAATCATCATTTCATTTATATCTTTATTGATTTTTGTACGGTAGACACTCACCAAATCGAACTCTCAATAATTCGAATTAGTTTTATGTTAATTTGAACGATAATAAGAAACAACACGTTGTTGTTTTTCATCACATTTATTAATATTTTTTTTAGAAATTATGTGTGTGAAATTTGACACGCGTGTACATATGTATTTCGAAAGCACATTATTACAAATATCAAATAAATTAAAAATATCAGAAAAGCTCAACAAAGTCGTTCAAAGAAATCGTTTAGACCTAGATTTCAATGTAACTAATTCTTCAAGCAGCTATGTATCTCAAATTCAATAGTGATCCATATTAAACGCTGTTTCCAACAATGATCAATAGCAATAAATACATCATTGCATACATAATTCGATAGACATCTTTATGCGTGGTTTTTAAAACAACGTCCAAATAGTCTACATCGACCGGACCAATATTATACGAGAAAGTTAAAACATTTTTTTTTATGTGTAAACATATATACGCGCAGGGGGGTAAATTTCTATTTCACAATCACAAAAACAGCGTAACACAAATCGGTGTGTGACTTAAAATTGTATTGGTGAAAAAATTATGATATAAAATTGTTTTTTTATACCACTCTTTAAAAGCGTCATCTATGTATCACTTATATACGTTTATATTGGGATATTTTTAACGCGTCAGAGCAAAGGGTTGTTGAATTAACTGAAACAGTTTTTGCTATAAGTGATACATAGATGACGCTTTCTGTTTGATTTTAAAAAATGACATAAAAAAAACTTTAATTACTAGATGTTTACACATCTCCTCCGTGATCGGACTCACAGGATTTTTTTTTGTAAAGAATATCCTGATAAAGATGAAAATGATTTTCAGATAAAACATATGTTTCTGTTTTTGAAAATAGAATATATTTTGATGAAATTTGGTACGTAAGCTTTTATCGGCCATAGGATGAACGCTATTGAAATTGTTAAAATTCGATTTTCAGACCTAGTCCCCATACAAATGACCACTATGAAATCGACATAAATTGAATTAAGATCCAAATTATCATAAAGATCTTAGTCAAATTAAGTTTGTGTGTATTTATTATATCCATTAATCAGTAGTCAAAAATAATCCTTATACGACAATTTTTAGTCATAGGCCCCATATACAGTTACTTCCCGATCTTCACTTAAATCTATCAAAAAACAAAAATTTTGCACGAATTTTTCTGAAATTTGGTTTGTATATATTTTTTCTAAATATAAGTGACTTTACCAAATATGGTCAGGATCGGTCCATTTTTCGACCTAGTCGACATATAAATATAGCACCCGATATGAACTTTTTCATATCTGCAGCCAAAAAAATTAATAACAATGCCACTCAAATTTGTTTATGCTTATCTTCTATATCCAATTAGTTGGACCGAAGAGATAGGGTCTCTAACCCATGGTATAGGGTATCGTATGGTCGGTCTAGACCGACTATAATTTTCTTACTTGTTATTAAAGAAGTATGGAAAAAAAATAAGTTTCTTTTCTTTTAACAGGTCAGCAATTCATCCGAACGTCTGCATTTGTGCTGAAGAGATCATAAAATGGAATGAAGTGAGTCTGAAGTCGGATTAGCACATGATACTTGTAACGATTGTGAGTTTTCATATAGAAGCGAAGGCAATACTTTTAAGTCGGACCAATTGTTTCTAATCGTTAATAGTTTTATAAAATGGTGTAAAAATAGTGAATTATATTACACTAAACATTTGACCAATCTCTTGGGCCTCCGTAACGATATCGTTACGTCAGATTTAAAGAAACTAAAAAAAACAAAAAATATTACTGATTATATGTTAAACAAAGACTAATTGCAAATTTAAAATTAATATCTTAAATTTTATCTCTATTGCTATGATTTTTTTATTTTTATTTTAAATTTTAAAAATACATGTGATGTAAATGGACTGCATTTTTATGTATTCTTATCGTGTTTATAAATAATATTAAAATAAAAACAATCAAACCCCGATTTGATGTAGTTTATAAAGTCAGTTTCAATCTTGTTTTCATTCTTAATTAAAAAAAAATACCAGAAATTAGAAAAATTCAGAAATTCCAATTATCTGGAATTTGCGAGCGTCTACTATATTATTATTTAGCAACTTGATGCTGGCTGATAACAATAAAATAAAGTATGTCCCGTCATATGTTCAAAATATTTAACATTGGTATACATTGTTATACATGTTTTTTTTTTACTCTCTCATACCTTTAGCATTTTCATTTCCATAGCCAAATCCAATATTTTCTTAGTTCCCAAAACATTGATATCAATAGCATCACCAAGTTTTTCATTAAACTTAACAGAGGCTACAACATTGAAAACAATCTGAAAAATAAAAAAATAATCAATATAAGAATTCATTCAACTAATTCTTTCATGAAGTATACCAAAATCATATCGTCACTTAAAAACAAAAAACACCTCGTAAATTAAAAACTATCATGCTTAGAAAACAACAAAAACAATAATAAAAAATTTTTAGATTTTTAATAATGAATTTTAGAGAGCAACATGGATAAATGTTAAGAGATAAAAATGTTAAAAATTAGAAGTACAAAAATTTCGTGTTGAAATTCGGATATATGATAGCAAGATTGCAAAATTAAGGGAACCAAATCTTATATTTAGGAGTTTATTTTATACTTTTTGTCACGGTGTAATTACTCTTTTTCTTAACAGAGTCATTACGTGATGCGGGAAGTTAAGCATGTTCGCTTATGTCTGGTCCATTGGTGACTCTGGAAAATATCCATCAAATGATATATAAATATATGCATACATATATTGTATATAGTTCCTTAAAATAAATTTTATTCTCCATTTACTGTTTTAATTTCTATTACCCATCCAAATTTAAACTCAATCGCAGGTTATGAATATTTCCGTAGACATGTGTGGTTTATGATATTGTTTTTTTTTTTACCAGTGCTGTCGAGTCGGATTTCGATTTATGGAGTCGGTGTCGCAGTGTCTGTAAAATCGCAACTCCGACTCCAAAATTTCTCGTTATTGCACGTGCATGCAAGTTTCAAATAATTTAAAAAATATTTGGTAAAAAAAATTCTTCGAAATTGACGACGTAATATTTTACAGATCACTTTGAATAAGTAGATTTTGATTAAATTTAAGAGAGTAAGTTCATTCAACTACTTAAATAAATAATACAAAAGAGTTTTATAATTTAAATTACTATATTTTGGTATTTTATTTATTAGTGCGGGCAGAACTTACACTCGGTAATTGATCAAGTTGAAAACAGATGTTTGTGTTTTTTTGTTAAAGTTTGTGATTAATTTAATTGAATTTTAACAATATTCGATAGAAAATTCAAATTGATTTGTATGTTAAAAAATATTGCGGTTCATATACATTATAGGTTTAGTTATTTTTCAAAAAAAAAAGGATTACATTGAAAACTGAAAACATTCAAATAACTAATTTGAACTCCAGATATGTAATAGAATTTTATATATTTTTTAACTAAAAATTTAAATAAAAATACTTATATACACATGATGATTCTGTCGTCGCTTAAATTTAGTAGAAAGTAGCGGAGACAAAGAAACTTCAACATTCTTAACTAAATTTAAAATAGACTTTTACCAGGCATTAAAGGACGTAGAGAAATGTGACTGTTCTTCAAATTTAGCAAAAAAAAGATGCAATTCCAAACTACCCTGAGATTATCCAGAGTGCTGCTCTGATCACCGAGGCATTGTGATCGAAATAGATGTCCGCGAATTATTATATTCTCAGAATCATCAGAACCGATTCGAGGGTATCAATGAAGCCAGATATTATTGAGGCTATCCCATTTCTAAAGGCAAATTCAAAGTAATTTCTTATATTAGATTATTCATTTTTTTGTTTTAAGTTCCCGATATTATTTTTTCATTATTAAAAGAATTAATATAACAAGTAAGATACCATATACCATACGTTTAGAGACCGTATCTCTTAGGTACAACTGATTATGTAAAGAAAAGAAGCATAAACCAAATATGAGTGGTATTGTTATTAATTTTGTTTTTTGCCTTCGGATATGGGAAAGGTCATATCGGGTGCTACAAGTATATGGGGACTAGGTCGAAAATTGGTCTGATACTGACTATATATGTTAAGGTCACTTATTTTTTGTAAAAAACTTAAACAAAATTTGACAAAAATCTGAGAAATATTTTAGTTTTTTGATAGATTTTAGGGAAGATCGGGAATTAACTTCATATGGGGGCTATGACTAAGAATTGTCCTATGGGTTTTATTTTTGGACAATTGATAAACGGAAGTAATAAATAACACACAAACCCAATAAGACCGAGATCTATATGATATTTTGGAACTTATGGCAATTTGAGTAGATTACATAGGGTCATTTATATGGGCCCATGGCCCTTAGAAGCTTTTAAACCAAATTTCATCAAAATATATCCATAGACACAGAGAGGTCTAGGTCAAATATTTTCGATAGTTACGAACATCAGCACACAGTGGTGATATAGGGCATAAATAAATAAAATATGTTAAAAAATAAATGTTGATCTTATTTAAAAATGACAAATTGTGATGTTGTCAAATTGCATAGGATGGTTTTAAACTGTTGTTTAGTTTTTTTTTTTTTTTTTTTTTTTAATAATGATTTTGAAATATTCCTGTTAAATTTTAACTAACCCTTTAATTTTTCTTAAATTTTAACTAACACTTTAATTTGGGTGTAAGTATCCAATTTTTTATTATTCCGTTTTTGGCACTTTTATTTTGAACAAGAGAATATCACTTTCTATTTATTACTTTATTAATTTCAAGGAAATCTTTACCGAATAATATTTTCCGAACAATATTTTAAAATTTTAGGAAAAGTTTATTATACGAATTTAAATACATAATCTCGTCTATCCGCACTATTGTTGGATTATGAAACACAACTAGTTTGACATTCCACAAGGAATAAAATTAAGGCAAACTAAGAATATTGTAACGAGTAATGGAGTAGAGCGTAATAATAATAACTGCGAGTAATTGTGATCTCACTGGAAGTTATTGGAAGTTATTGGTTTTTTCTCTATTTTTCACTCTTGATTTTATATATGTATGTAATTTTGTAATTGGAAATGCAAAAAATTAAAATAAGTACGTACCAATAGAATACCAAGAATTCGTCTTTGAATAATTGACATTAATAATTTTTGTTCTTGATTATTTGCATATGGTATTACTTTTTATAGGTTATGTTTCACGAAAATGGAGGATTTTTTCGTCTTCTTTGAAATTTGAAGGTTATGATCTTTTAATACAACACAAAAATCATGGTTTTACGATAATGTAAATTTTGTAATTTTTATAAGAAATTTATATGAAATTTTTGTATTTGATTTAACAATTTTCCCTGGGTGTATGGAATATGTTATTTTTAATTTTCTAACAAAAGGTATCCCCTTTTCCAATATATTTATTGTATTTTATTGATAGAATTTTTACGTAGTTATATTTCGGAACAACACTTTATCGGGCTTATTTTAAATTTTTTAATTTTTAAATGAAAACTAATACCGTTTAGATGATGTTGTTAAACTAACTTAACATGTACATACCATAAAGAATAGAACAATGACGTTAATGCAAACCTGAAATAATTATGAACAATGTAGTGAGATGATCCGTAAATATTGCTGGAGTATTACTTGGTGAAGTTTTGATTGCGTAATCGAATACTCAATGTAGAAATCTGGTTCGAACAGGACTAAAATGTTTATGTGATGAACTTGGCGTTTCTTGATTTGAGTGGATGAATGAAATATTATACTCCAGAATTATCACCTCGTTAATTTTTCAGTCAATGTTTGCAGGATATGAAAAGGAAAATATATTAAGGAATCTGACTTCTCCTTGATATGAAAAGACCTTACCAACGTTCGTGTTCAATGGTTGTTCAAAAAGTGATTTTATTTAGTAAAGCAAATATAAGAACCAAGTTTAAATTTCGTAACTTAAAACTACTTTTTAAAGCGACAAAAGATACGTTTGCGCAATCTATATTTCATTTACAATAATTCAATTAGTATGATTTTATATTATTGGCATAAACAAATGTTATATTGATTCACTGGCATCAATTACCCACAACATAATTATCACTGTTTTTATAAATATGTCTATAGGGTAAAAACATATGAAATCAACCAATGAGTTGACCGCACCGATTTCGAATTGGATGAATTTTGGTACGAAGGGAAAGTTAAACATAATAAAAGCGTTTGCCAACTTTCAGTGTCGTAGCTCTCGTATTTTCAGAATTATGGCCATTCCAAGTTGGCAAAAATCAATAAAAATGCACTCAGATACCTTAACACAATTTTTAATATCTCGAAAAGTATTCATTGTACGTTAATAATCAAGGACTCATTTTACAGACTAAAACGTGCGCCATTCCAAAAAAAAATTTTTTTTCAAATTTTCGATCAAGGATAATGTAAATAAAAAAGGACTAAAATTTCCAAAGGATATTTCTCGAAAATCAATATTTTTAAAAATTTCAAAAAAATATATGTTAATTCTTATTATGTTTTGTATAAGTTTGTCAAATTTCAATGTGGAGTCTTTATTACAACATGAGTTATTAAGAAAAAAGCAGGCGAAGGTTTATGTATTTCATGAAATGTACCAAAATACAAAAAGGTGACAAATTACAAAAAGAAGGACATATCAAATGTAACGGAACTTTTTCGACTTTACAACCTAGACGAAATATTTATTGCCTGTTCACACAAAAAATTTACAAATATTTTATGACCTGTGGTCGGCTTATTGGCAGTTGCAAATTCAGTCCCTATTTAAAAAACATTTTATGACCCGTAGTTCACGCAAATTTTCCAATTCAAGAAAAGCAAGGCGTGTATTTTTTTACCTGTAATCTATTTTTTGTACCAAAAAAAACAGTATAAATCGTTCAGAGACTGTAAGTCAAACTTCAGTTGAATACTAGATTTCATAAGTGCTAAACGTCAAAGTGTTATAGTGTTAAAGTGACTTTGAAAAAACAAAAAAAAAGAGACTAAATATTTAAATAAATTATAATTATTGTCAATACAAAAAAGTCGTGCACAATTCATTCGGTTGTGGTATTAAAAAAAAAAAATATGCCATTCCATTCAACATTTTGCTGTAATCCTTTTAAAAAAATCCGGTCACACTGGGTGCAATAAAAGTTTAAGACAAGTCCAAGAATGGATGCTACAGTATACTAAGGATAAAAACATTACGATCTCAAATAAAATTTGTGGGACATGTAGAATAAAATTTTCGCATCTGAAGAAATCTAATAAATCTAATTTGGAAGAAGGTTCAGACATAAACGAAAATGTAGATACTTTCGATGACATTGCGTCAGGCACGGAAGAAGATGACATTGCGTCAGGCACGGAAGAAGTTGCTATTTCAAAATTAAACCATTCTTTACCGTATCTGGAACAATCTCCGATAAAAAAGAAGAAGTTACATCAAAAACGGTACAGAGATGGAAAATTCAGGAAAATAAGTGATTCGATTCAAGACAAAATTTTCCACGGTTCAGCACAATCAACTTCGCATATGTGCCCACAATCCGAAATAATAGAACAATTAAAAGAAAAGTTTAAAACATTAACAAAAAATAGCGAGAAAATCCAACTGCTAACAATTTTACCAAAAAGCTGGGCAATACATAAAATTGAGGAAGAATTCCTGGTTACAAACTATATCGCGCGAAAAGTTAAGCATTTGGTTGAAACAAAGGGTGTGATGAGTACGCCTAACCCAAAACTGGGAAGTCCAATTTCACCAGTGACAAGCAATTTAGTAAAATCCTTTTATGAATCCGATGACGTCAGCAGGTGTATGCCCGGACAGAAAGATTTCGTGTCTTTTTTTGAAAATGGTACAAAAGTCAGGAAAAATAAAAGGCTTTTGCTTGGAAACTTAAGAGAAATGTACGCCTTATTCAAGGAACGACATGATGGAATAAAAATAGGTATTTCCAAGTTTTGCCAACTTCGTCCGAGGAATATAATTCTAGCAAATGCGAGTGGATCTCATAACGTGTGTGTTTGTACAAAGCATCAAAATGTGAAGCTGATGATTGATGCCATAAATTTAAAAAAATTAACTGCTGGTGTTCCGAATTATCAGCTTGAATGTTACAAAGATTGTTTGAAACAAATGACATGCATTCCATCTTCTTCAAAGTGTCACCTACGTAAATGTAACAAGTGTCCAGGAATTGAAAATTTAAAAGCAAAACTAAATCAATTACTAGAGCAAAATGATATTGATGAAATAACATATAAACAATGGGTAAGTGTAGATAGGGATAATTTGGAGACCATGATTGGCCAAGCCGACGTTTTTGTGGATTCCCTATGTGAAAAACTTGAAATTCTATTACCTCATTCATTTATTGCAAAACAGCAGGCAGCATATCTGAGCGAAAGAAAATTAAATTCGGAAGAAAATGAGTATATAGCAGTTTGCGATTTTTCAGAAAATGCTCCTTTTACTATTCAGGATGCAGTCCAGGGATTTCACTGGAACAACTCTCAGGCCACTTTGTACCCAATTGCTATTTATTTTAAATCAGATGGAAAAACACAACATACAAACTTCATAATAATATCTGATTGTCTTGTACACGATTCTGTAGCTGTTCACCTGTTCCATCGCCACCTGAATGTATTTTTGAGAAAAAAGTTTAAAACAACCCCGAAGAAAATCACGTATTTTTCAGACGGTAGTGCTGCCCAGTTTAAAAATAAAAAGAACTTTATCAATTTATGTTATCATATGGAAGATTTTGGATGTAATGCTGAGTGACATTTTTTTGCAACAAGCCATGGAAAAGGCCCAAGTGACGGTCTTGGAGGTACCCCAAAGAGAGAGGCACGTCGAGCTAGTTTACAGCGTCCATTACAAGGTCAAATAACTACTCCAAAACAATTATATGAATGGTGCCTGCAAAATCTTTTGAACTGTAATTTCGAGTTTTTAACTCTAGAAGATCACGAAGAAGAAGCACGGTTCCTTCAAATTCGTTTTAAAGATTTGCGTACTATTCCTGGAACTCAAAAGCTGCATTCTATTGAACCTGTAGATAAAAAAAAAAATAAAGTCAAGCGATACGCGGCAGATGCAGATTTTTTAATTGAAATCCTTCAGAAATAAATAAATATGCTGTAATAAAGTGTTTAATAATGATAATACATTATGTTGTACTTTTTATTAAAGGTTTAGCAATGGAGAAAAAGAGTTTAAGCAAAGAAAAGTCGAAAAAGTTCCGTTACATTTGATTTGTCCTTCTTTTTGTAATTTGTCACCTTTTTGTATTTTGGTACATTTCATGAAATACATAAACCTTCGCCTGCTTTTTTCTTAATAACTCATGTTGTAATAAAGACTCCACATTGAAATTTGACAGACTTGTACAAAACATAATAAGAATTAACATATATTTTTTTGAAATTTTTAAAAATATTGATTTTCGAGAAATATCCTTTGGAAATTTTAGTCCTTTTTTATTTACATTATCCTTGATCGAAAATTTGAAAAAAATTTTTTTTTGGAATGACGCATGTTTTAGTCTGTAAAATGAGCCCTTGATTATTAACGTGCAATGAATACTTTTCGAGATATTAAAAATTGTGTTAAGGCATCTGAGTGCATTTTTATTGATTTTTGCCAATTTGGAATGGCCATAATTCTGAAAGTTCGAAGGCTATATGTCTGAAAGTTTGCAAATGTTATTGTGCCGATCCATAGATCATGTGTACAAAACCTTATCAAATTTGGAGGTGATGAGGTCACAAATGTTAATATTTTCGGTTGATTTCATATGTTTTTACCCTATATACATCTAGCATCGTAGTCAGATTTGGAGTAGGAGCAGGAGGCGGAGTCGGAGTCGCAGTCGAAACTTAAAAATTTTAGCGGATGGAGTCGGGGTCGGAGTTGGAACTTTTTTCTGATTACTCCACGGCCCTGGTTTTAATATACTTTTAATAAAATTGTTAAAATCATTTTTGAACATATCAAATAGAAATTTCGATTTCGAATTTTTGTGTGATTACGGTCTATTACATTTTAGTTGACAATATACATATGTATGGCCCGTAATAACAGCAAATTAAGTACACTTTATATTGATTCTTTTACTGATTCTTTTATTGATTCTCAGGCCAAACTTTTTTTTATGACATTTAATATTTTTTCCTTATCTTGTTGTTTGTTTTCTTAGTTTTTCAGCTAAAACTCGAGAACCATTGATGATTTCGCGAAACATTCATCAGCAAACAGCTTCAGCAACTAAAGTTGGTCCAATTTCTATCGAATGAATATTAAAAAATAGTAATTTTGCTTCTTTTTATACCTTATACCACTATGTGGTTTGGGTATAATGACTTTGTGCTGCTGTTTGTAACTCCAAAAATATTTGACATAGACCCATCTTTTATTATACCGATCGAATCAGAATCACTATCTGATTCGATTTAACGATGTCCGTCCGTCGGTCCGTCCGTCTGTGTGTACAGGTAAAGCTTGTAATCAAACTGCAGTTCGCAAATAGAATATATTTTGATGAAATTTGGTATATACGCTTTTGTCGACCATAGGATGAACGCTATTGAAATTGGTGAGAATCGGTCCATGTTCAGACCTAGCCCCCATAGAAATGACCCCTATGAAATCAACATATATTGAAATAACATCCAAATTAACATATAAATCTTAGTCAAATTGGGTTCGTATGTATTTATTACATCCATTAATCAGTAGTCCAAAAATGATCCCTGTTGGACAATTCTAAGTCATAGGTCCCATATAGAGCTGCTTCCCGATATTCACCTAAATCTACCAAACAAGAAAAATATTGCACTGATTCTTCTCAAATTTTGTTTATATATATTTTTGCAAAATACAAGAGACTTTACCAAATATAGTCCCCATATATATATAGCAATCCATATGAACTTTTTCTTATCTGCAGCGAAAAAAATTAATAAAAAACCCACTCAAATTTGGTTTATGCTTATTTTCCATATCCAGTTAGTTGGGCCTGAGAGATAGGGTCTCTTAGCGCATGGTGTAGGGTATCGTCAGTCTAGACCGACTTTAATTTTCTTACTTGTTTTTACAAAGTTTTTGAGTGACATAACATTAGGGCGGGTCGATTTGTAGAGAGGCAAAAAAATCGCTCAAAATAAGAAACTTTGCCCAAGGAACCATACCTCTAAAACGAAAACTGATGTCCCGACTTTTGATCTGTCTGTCTATCAGCCATTCCCCCTCATGCAATTGATCTGAAACTTGGCCCATAGTCTTGTTGGGACTATAGATTAATTTTGGGGTAGTCACGCAGAGTCACACCTAGTCACGGATTGATCTAAAAGTTATTTACCCTCATCCGATCAATCTTTTTAAATAACATAACATAGTCCAGGCGTATGATTATTATTTATCAGCAGAGTAGAAGATACGTATACGTATGAGTGTTAATTTAAATAGTAAATCAAACATAGTCAGCCTAATTCTAAAAAAAAAATGGTGATTTTTTGTAACCAGGGGGGTTCCAGGAGCATGGGAGGGTCGGCCCTCCAAAGTTAGTGGGGGTCGATCATACATTTGGACTCGATTCGGTAATTCTAGATGGGTCAAAGTGACATAGACAGACAGGTCAAAAGTCGGGACATCAGAATTCGTTTTAGAGGTATGGTTCCTCGGCAGAATACGATTTCCCTTGTCAATTGGGAGGTTTTTAAATCAGGGAGTATGATTATTATTTGTTAGTGGAGTAGAAGATATGTACACGTATGAGTGATATTTTTAATCTAAAATAAAACATGGATTATTAATAAAAATTATAGATTTAAATCTTAACTATAATTGGCTTGAGAATGCTAAACCCTTTGATGGTTTTACTGTACTGGTCTAGAACTGACTTGAACTTTCTCACCCCCCGAACAATGACCACGAAAACATTCGACAGTGTAATCTATTTTATGCCATTATGCTTTATTTTAACTTAACAACAGAAAAAAATAAGAAACAGGTAAATTTCAAGACAATTTTGCGAATTCAATGAACTCACTGCATCAATTACTAAAATATTTAATCAGATTTTTGCCTATAAAATTCGCTTCGGCAACATTAAATCTAATTAGTATGGAAGCTGTATATTTTACCATAAAAATAAGGGGCATATCCAATTTCGACTAGGATGAATAAAAAATAACAGCAGTATGAAACAAAACAATGATCCAATGAAAAAGTTTGTGATTTCATATGATTTTCTGATCGCATCAATTACTTATGCGGTGAAAATTTATGTAGAAAAATATAATTGAAAATAATTTAATATTTCTTTCTTTTTGCAAGCTGATTTTTAAGTGTGTTCTCGCTCTTTTTGATTGCTCTATTGTAGCAATGTTATTTACCAACAAAATACAGAGAAATTTGACTAAAAATATAAATAAAGCCTATCCAAAGTTACATATTGCGATCCAAAATGGGACTACCAAAAAAAAAAAAAAAAACACCCATTTATATATTTCGCTATTTTCACAATAAATTTTTTAAATGATTTGAACACAGTATAAAAGTATACCATTAGGAAAAACAATCCCCAAGGGGTTTGGCAAAGTTGGTACGAAAAACAAAGTTATGACTTCTTAATTTTTTCATCCTTTTTTTACAAGTACACTTTGGTTTTAATGTATAAAACTTCTGTACACACAATGATGATGGCTTTCTAAAAAATTGTTATCAACATGTCTTTGAAAATACACTTTTTGCACTATAATCTGGACTATTTTGGTCGTCAGATGAAATAGGTGAACGCTACCACCAAGTTACTATGCCTTTCGAATTCAGGTAAATATATTGAATTATTTGTTCTTTCTTGAAAGCGTAGTTTTAGCAAAAATTTGTTGTTGGAGCAAAAACCTGTTTGAATATCATGAAGAGAAGAGTGAAAGTGATTTAGTGGAAGAAACAGACGATAACTGCAACTTAACTCTCTGCAATTTCACAAAGACTTTGGACAATATAATAAAAATAAAACAAATCCAAATTCTTTTCCTTATTTCGATTATATCGTTTACTTAAATATTTTTTTATGTGTATGTATCCAAAATAATGTGAAAAAAATTATTTTTGAACCTTGGAAAAATTTCTTGTGTCTGATAGATTGCTTGCTAATTTTAAACAATGAATGTCAATAAAGAAAAACAAAAACAATTTTGCACCAACTTGGCCAAAGCTCTTAGCAATTTTGTTTTTCTAAGGTTTTGCTTTTATCATTGGGCTAAACTCGAGGATCCAAAATTTGATGCATAGTGTTATAATATAAACAAGCAGATTCCAGCCCTCGAAATTCGAGCGCAAATTCTTGGAAATTTTATTTTTTCATTAAATAAAGACCCTTAAAGTATGCTAATCAATTATAGCCAATTCACAAATCAACACAAAAAACAAACTCATTTTTATTACAAACACATTAACAGATTTAATAAACACACACATAGCATTGTCTGAGGGTATGTATGTGTTAGTAGCAACTTTAAATGCAATTTACTCAAAATAAAGGAAAATATTTAAAAATCTGTAAGTCTGGTGAATAGCTAAAAAGAAATACCTTTCAAATAATATACGTTTGGCTGCAATCGCGATAAAACGGTAGAACAAACATCAGTCACAAGAAAACGCCTAGCCTATTAATTTTAAGATTCTAGTTACAGCTTCCTAGAAATATTTAAAACTAATTAGAAAAAATTTTTTTTAGGTTAAAATCAAATTTCTTTTTAAAAATTGCACTTGTTTAAAATAATAATCTCTTTTGTGTATTACTTAACTTGATACCACTACTGGTATCAACCTGACCAACCAAGAACAATCCAACCTGATGTATAGATGGCAGCTTAAAATCATATAAAACATATGTTTTTAAAGGCGCCACGTTGTTTAATAGTTTTTTTTTTGAGCCATCAAAAGTTTACGATCTCAGAGAATTTGTAAACATGGAAAAAAATAGTCACCGTTATCTCACTAAATACTTTCATTAAAAGATCTCAGTCCAACCAATATTAAAAGTGAGCTAAATTCTGTTTCGTTTACGACTATGAAATATTGGGTGACAGATTATAAACGAGGCCGTACAAGGTGTCAACACGAACACAGTAGTGGTCGACCAATTAAGGGTCTACGACACACACGATTAAGAATATCTATAAAATGACACTGGAGGATCGTCGGCTGAGGGTTCGTGAGTTAGCTTAAATGAATTTTGAATTTACATTGAATTTTGATCGAAAATATGGAGATGAGAAAGCTGTCCGCGATATGGGTGACTCGCTTGCTCACAAAATAGTAAAAACAATGTCGCACAGTAGCGCCATTTTAGTTTTTTCATTTGCAAAAATCATAATCATAATAATAGGAGGCATAATATAGATAATGGTCCAACCTATGAAATAAGTGTTTGAAAAGGTGATACGCCTTCCAGGTGCTTACTTATGAGTTATCAAAGTTGGAATTTCCTAACGTCATGTATAAATCATGTGTATGTTAAATAAAAAACATGATTTTTAACCATTTTCTATTTTTATATTCCTTTTTGAAGGTTTTAATAAATAATCTAACCCATAAAAACAAAGTTTTTATTAAAACTCTTTATTTCCTTATGCATACGACTTTTGAATCTCTCCGTGACTACGCGTGACTTTGCGTGACTATTTTAAAATTAGTCTGTGGTCACAACAAGACTATGGGCCAAGTTTCAGATCAATTCAATAAGGGGGAATGGGGTTGACACACGACAGACAGGCAGACAGACAGAGAGTATGAGTTAAAACAAAGAGTTTAATAAAATAAAATAAAAAAAATTTTGGATTTTTTTAATTTATTTTTTCAAATTGCTTGAAAATATCTACTTATCACACAATTCATAACAGAAGGTATGTAATAGAACTATAATTATTAGATTGTAACTCTTTTCGTGACTTCACAAGCCGCAGAGATGAAATAAGTGAATCGGAAAATGCTGCCAGAGGTCCTCATTTTGCTTCACTCTTGACGTTCATGCGTCTATGTTTTTTATAAAATTTGATATTCTTCGACAAGCTCTCCAATTGGCAAAGACTAATATTTAATTGTATTTTGATTCGAGTTACTGCCTCATCATGTGCAAAATATCTCTGCGAAGTGTTTCCATCGTTTGAGTTCCCGTATCCGTACCTGGAGTAGTCTTTTCTTAGTCCAACTTCTTTGAAACACGCATTCTGTTCGGTTCTAATCTCTTGCTTATCCTAAACTAATGTATTTGCATCAAAGTGTTCCTCCTTTTGTGGAAGGGTATATGGCAATTTTAGCAAAAACTCCATAACCTTATCCTTGCGTGCAATGGTAGGATTCCATATTCATAATTGCTCTCCTCCCTTTGCGTCTTTTTTTTATAATATTGAGGTTGTATTTGTCAGTTCGTTTATGACTTTTTCATCAATCACGCAATGTCGATATTATGCACTTGCATACCGGTGGCGACCATAAGTCAATATTGTAACAATATTATTGTTCTGTGGTTGGATGGTTGACTATATTTCTATTTTGGGTGCGTAGCTACTCATCTCATCACGCCATATAATTTCTGGAACAACATCTTTTTTACCCCTAGCTTTCGAAGAAGCAGCTGGGAGCAGTTGGACTTTGTTGAATTAGGTAAAGGAGTAATCAAAGACCATATTTTGAAAATAAAGCATATATAAAAATTATACACATTTTTAATTTCCTTCAAAGTTGAAAATGGTGGAAAAAATAGACAGTTGGTAAATAGCGATTTACCTGGAGAAACACAAAGCAAACAGTAAATTTTTTTTCCTATAACTGGACCAAATTGAATAAAAATTTTGTGTTTTTTGAAAACCGAAAATCGGTAACTTTGAAGGGTTATATCTTCTATACTAAAAATCTGATTTTATTAAAGGTAGTTAATTTGATATCTTTCCCGTAAGATGAATTAATTAAAAATATCGTACGCATACATAAATTTTTGGATTTTTGCAACCTCGTTTCTTCTAAGGTCTGTGTGTCATGAAGATGTTGTAATAGAGTATTTAGACATGGGTCAACCACTTCACAACTGAGACAAAGGAACAGTCAAAAGAGTGGACTGAAATGGGAGAATCGTCTCCAAAGAATGCGAAAACAGTTCCAACTGTAGCAGAGTTATGAGAAATTTTTTATTGATTATCTTCAAAAAGGAAAATAATCAACGGTGAGTAATCTAATATATAAAATTCTCGTGTCACGGTGTTTGTGATAAAACTCCTCCGAAACGGCTTGACCGATTTATATAAAATTTTGTATATGTGTTTGGTAGGTATGCGAATAGGTCGTAAGGTATATTTCGTATTGCGAGGTGATTAGGGCGTGGTACATCCCATACAAAGTGAATTTTAAATATCATATATATTGAGTACTATGACGGAGAGAGCTGTGCAAATTTATGATAGGTCGCTTATTATTAGTGTAAGTAGCCAAGCCGAAAATGGGCGGGATCAGATAAGTGGGCATGGCACCACACATACAAAAAAATATTTTATGTCATATATCTCGCTTACTATGACAGCCACACCTTTGCACATTTGCCTGATGTTATCCATTACTAATGTGAGTAGTCGGACCAAAAATGGGAGGGATCGCACCAATGGGCGTGGCACCTCCCTTACAAAAAAAATACTCAAAGTCATATATCTCGCGTACTATGACAGCCACACCTTGTACATTTGCCTGATGTTATCCTTTACTAATGTGAGTAGTCGCTATAAAAATGAATGGGATGACATCAATGGGCATGGCATCTCCCTTACAAAGTGAATTTTAAATATCATATATATTGAGTACTATGACGGAGAGAGCGGTGCAAATTTGTGATAGGTCGCTTATTATTGATCTAAGTAGCCAAGCCGAAAATGGGCGGGATCGGGTAAGTGCGCGTGACATCTGTAATGTAACATGCGCACCGTAGTTATCCCAAGATGCTGTTTTGTTAAATAGCAGTAGTTATATGACTTTTATAAAATTCGTCTAAATATTTCTATAAAAATAATACTACAGAGATATGAAGTCAATTTTATATCAAACTGATGATTTTGTAATTTGTTAAGCAGTTCTTGCGAAACCTGTAACTAGGCTTTAATAATCATATGGTTTGCGGCTTCTCTAAATTGTCAAAAACTCTTATACGGTTTAGTAAAGGATTGTCAAGCATTGATTTTCATAAATCTAATCGCCGATCAAATAAATAATAGTTGTGTTGAAAAAAAAACTTTATAATAATGACAGAAATACGAAATAAGATAAGGAAAATAATACTTTGTGTACAAATTATCATTATAAGAATTACTGGTTGAGCACCATCTATCAACAAAATTTAAAACGTCTAAGAACGCATAATCGACGCTGATGCACCTTCGATAAAGTTATCGAGTATTGATAGAAACTTGCACACGTCAGCCACACCATTATCTTAGTAGAACATTCATATGTAAATTCTTTTTCAACGTGCTTTCAAAGTGACACGACATAAATTTCCCGGAAAGTTTCTGGAATTCGTTAATAGTTCAATTTCACCCTGCACGACTTCAGTTTGCAATTAGTAATTAACTAGGGTTTAATAAATCCAGCACGAATCGAGCTGAAAAGGTAACAATCCCTTTATCTGAGTGTTACTTCTGAAGGTAACCTTAAATTTTTATATACAGATAAAACCCAATAATACTAGTCGCGGAAAGTTCTTGAAAAATCACCTGTACAGCCATTGCCAACGTATTCCGACTAAACATGTTCTCAGTGACATCTACCATTTCAGGCAATGTAAATTAACTTCATACAAAGAAGTTACTTGTTGGAAATAAAAACCATTTTAGTGGGGGACTCATTTAACGAGCCACCACTGTTAAATTTTTTTTGGTACACGTTAAAGGTATAAAGCTAATTGTTCTCAAAAACAGAAGTTTTTACGTTGAACGAACATCAACAGTAATAACAGGTTATAAATAGACCACGAGGAAGTGAAGCCAACATTGAAAACTAAAGCATATAGTAAATAACTTGATCAAAGGTAGATATTTCAGAAACTTCATGGGACATTTCACAAAACAAGAAAAAAAAAAAGGACCAACTACACACAATCGATCAAAAAATTAGTGAACATTTCACGACGTATTAATCTCGTGCCCCATGCCTGAATACGTAAGGCGAGTTCCAACTTTAAAAGAATAAATCAGCTAAGAGTCAGAGGCAGCATCTATCGGGAAAGCAATGCCTTAACTTGCAATTATATTCCCATCTTTAGTCCAACATTAGTCGGAAGAATTGTCGACATGAACAAAATAAAAGAAAATTTATTAACTAGGAATCATTATATGTAACTACGTCATACATTACAAAAAAGAAAAAAAAAACATAATTCTAGTGTTCATAGCACTATCATAATATCCCGTGTAAAAAGGCTCTGTATTGTTTAAATTAACTATCTAAAAAATAGCATAGTTATAATTATAATGTGCTCCATTTTTTTCGAGGTACATCATTAAATAGAAAAGCCAAATCCCAGAAAACTGTTCATAAAAAAAATCAGTAAAAGTTGTATCATATAGCACTATGAATCTTAGTTTTATTAGTATTCATTAAAAAAGAAAAGAAAAAATTCATTATATTTTTTTAAGAGTATATCATTAGTATGGAATCCCCCCTATTACTGCAGCATTTAGCCAAAGAATTATTCTGTTAATATATAGTTACAACACCTGTGCACCCGCAGTCTGAGGAGGCCTCATCACACCAGTGGTTGCCGTAATGTTCGTTGGTGAGTCTAATATTTATTAAAATTGTCTGTATATTTTTTTGTTTTGCTTATTTTGATATGAAGTCGGTTGTTGAAGTTTGTGAAGAAGCAACAACTATGCAAAAACTACGTCATCCCTTTTATATAAATCACCAATGTGTTTGATAATGGTCATCATCTATAACGAGGTCACTTTATCTCTCTTATTTCGTTCTCAATCCCTGTAAGGAATCAATATAGTTTTTGCTTCTTTCGTACAGCAGTAATTACAAAAATATTTTTCCTGCCTATAACAGCATTCCCATTATATGTTACAATGTTTAGCTGTATAGAAAGGAACAGCGTAGTATTATAGTATTTTATTAAGATTCTTTTTTTTACAAGAAAAATACTGATCGTTGGTTTGCTAAAAAAAAAAAAAAAAAAAAAAAGAGAAAAAATGTAAATGCGATAGGAATGTTTTATTCGACTTCTAACTTCCTTCAGCACGTTATAACCTTTTTATATAAAACGTATTTAGTTTTAAAATTGATCAATTGATCAATCAGATTAATTTTGATAAATTTAGATTGTAACTGAATTGTTAAATAAATTATGAATTATTAAAGAAAAACACAATGGAACGTTAAATCTAATATTTTTGTTACTTGGTGAGGGAAATTGAAAGGGATTCGGATAAGGGTCTTAGTATCATAATATCGCCGCTGAGACATAGGTAGGGCGGGTGAAGAAGCGTTGGCCCCGATCAACATCTTGGGTATTCCAACACATACCATACAAGTCCATCGATATACAATTCCGCCGTAGGTTCATTTCAGAAACTATTCATATCACGTCCATTCTTCTGATTGTTTAGTTGCTCTTTCTTTATCATAACTGAGGCAAGGGAGTCTAACATTTTTATGTATAACAAATATTAGCATATGTGGATACTCGAATAGCAAAAATAGACACGAACCCCCCCAACTAGACTGTTAGCTAGCAATGTAAGGCTCCCCATCGTCTGTATTTGCCATTCTAAAATTATATTTATATAAGTATAGGTAGATGTCACGCTGACTGCATATGCCCATCAGCTTATCGTCTTGTTTACCCAAGATTCAAATACCCGGTATATTTTGTATACTTCAAACAAAAATTTATTGGATTACTCCTATTGTTCATTACACACCTCATATACAAAGTAAATATTAAAGGTCATATATCTAGAGTAATATGACAGCCACAGCTTTGTCCATTTGTCTGAGATTATCCATTATTAATGTAAGTAATCGGACACAAAATGGGTGACATCGGACCAATGGGCGTGGCACCCACATACAAAATTAATTCTTACATCATATATATTGAGTACTATTACAAGGAGAGTACGCAAATTTGTGTGAAGTCATCTATTATTAATGTTAGTAGCCATGCCGAAAACGGGAGGGAGAGCTTTGCACATTTGTCTGCGGTTATCTTTTATTAATGTAAGTAGTCGGACAAAAAAGGGTAAGATTGGACCAATGGACGTGGTAGACCCCATAGAAAGTAAATATTAAATGTCATATATCTGGAGTACTGTAATAGTGAGAGCCTTTAGCCTTTTCATGAGCCAGTAAGTAATTCACGTGATTAGTCGACGAAAAAATGGGCGTGATCAGAGCAGTGGGTATGGCGCCGCACACAAGAATTAAATATTTACATAATATCATATAACTCAAGTACTATGAAAGGAAAAGCCTTTACAGTTTGAAAGAGTCCTTCAGATATTAATGTAAGTAGTCAGATAAAAATGGGCGGAATATTGCCATTGGGCGTGGCACCTCTTATAAAAGTTTGTGAATAGTCGTGAAAAATATGGGAGGAATCGCCAAATTCAAAAATCGAAAAGTTGTCAAATGATATTCTCAATTCAAGTCCAACCTTTAAGTGTTGCGGGAATTAATTTGGGAAATCCACGCTATATGTAGCTTGCTTCAGAGTAAGAACGCCGAAAAATTTTATAATTTTTCCACTGAATGAAAAAACAAGAACAAATTTCTATATCGGCAAATATTGAAATAAAAAGAAATATCTAATGTATATATATACAGCTGGGCTACTATAATAGAAAAAGGCTTTACACTTTGTACGAGTCCATTCATATATTAATAAGAGTAGTCGGGCAAAAAATGCGCGGGATATGATTAGTCTTGAAATTTTTGACAAGTGCATTAATGTGATAAGTGGTGGAAAATATGGGCGGAATCTGCCAACTACAAAAATCGCCAAAATCAAAGATCACCAAGCCGAAAATCGCGAAACACAAAAATTGCCAAATGAATATTGGTTTTCATTGTTCAAGTTTCATACTTTAGGATAAAAAATATATTATTTTTTACTTTAATTTATGTTTTACTTTTGATGGATCTAACAATAAATATGATCGTTACGTTAAAGAAGTACGTTGTATTGAGAAAATAAATAAATGTTGGTGATTTTTTTTTTTTTTTCAAAGGCGATCCCAGCCATTCATAAATCCCGCCCCCACACACTTACAATACATCGTTATTTTTTAGCAACAAAAATATTCACTTGAAATAAGTTTTATGGCAAAACAACATTTTCGGGTCAGCTAGTATTTTTATATATTTTTATTTATTTTTATTTATTGTTTAAGTAATGATATTAAAGAAAGAAGCCCGAATTTGGCGTAAAAGAAACTTTTGCCAGGGTATAGAGCTAAAAGAAGATTAAGTTAAGAAATAAAAAAAAAAGTTTCCCAAATTTGTTGTATTTTCTTTGCCAAGTCGGATTGATCTTGGACTGCCCACGTATGTTTTTCTTATTTTCGTCCATCGAATCCGTAATTGAAATACTTAATTTCACAAATTCAGAAATATTTGTTTTTTCCATTTAGTGTATGTTTGTTACTTTTATTTAAAAAAAAAAAAAAAAAAAACAACAACAACAACAAATTACCAATGAATGTGTAATTTCATTCACAACATCTTGAAAATAATATAAAACGCGTTTTGCTACAACTACAACAGAGCCTATGCAACATCCCAAACAAGTTGCTTGAGCGACTAAAGATACGAATTATGTATATTGTATTGCTAAGCAAGTTTATGGAATGCGGGTCATCGCTCAACAAGTCTTTTATAAATATGTCAGTAATTTCTAGTTAATTACATCATAAGTGTAATGACGAGATAATCTAAAATCTAAAACCTAAACTCAGTTTATTTTAAAAGATTGTTTTTCAATTAATTAATAGAAAAAATTCCTATAAATACAATGTTTAACTAATTACTTCAACAAACCTGATTTTATATAGCTATTATATTTTCAGTCTAAATTGTTTGGCTGAAACTAAAAACTAAAAAAATTATAAAAAAACATTTCCAAATATATGAAAAAACTTTTGTTAAATATTAAATTTACAATATTCCTGATTTTAATATATAATTAACAAGAATAACTTTTTACATATTTAAGGTGGGAAACATTAAGTAGGAAAAAAAATAAAAATCTTTTAATAAGACCCAATTTTATCGAAAATGAAAAAAAATTTATTTTTGCAAATTTCAAGTAAAGTGAAATAAATAGCACATTGCTTTCAGATTAGGATGGATATATGTTCTATGTTAATTGACTAGTAGTTGCACATTCGTTTTATGTAAAACTTCTAGTGTTTAGTTTTACTACAAAATTACTACTTCTACAATGTTTACTTACACCTTTCTGTTGTATCTGTATTTAAATCTACTTGTAGTGTCCTAGTCAGCATTTTATGAAATTATAGATCAATTTCGAATCTTCTATGCGATTAAACTAATCATTAATACGCATTATCTGACCATAAAAGATTCTTTTGTCGGGAAAAAAATGGTACCCTATACATGACTCTTCTTGGAGAGTCTTTTATTACCAGCTTTTATGATAAGTTTCGGTTCATTTTCGTTATAAAAAGTAAAATGTTAATTGTTGTAAATGATTCAAATTTTCAGAGTTATTTTATTGAATTGAAAAACAACTTATAAATAAAATCTATAATATTAATAGGCTAAGCGAATTTTTGCTACCGATGTTTTATTCTACCGTTTTATCCCGATTTTGACCAAACGTATATTATTTGAAAGGTATTTCTTTTTAGCTGTTCACCAGATTTACAGATATTTAAATTTTTTCCCTTATTTTGAGTAAATTGCATTTAAAGTTGCTACTAACACATACATAAAATTATACAAAAGCTATGTGTGTGTTTATTAAATTTGTTAATGTGTTTGTAATAAAAATTAGTTTATTTTTTTGTTTTGATTTCTGAGTTAGCTGTAATTGATTAGCATACTTTTAGGGTCTTTACTAATTGAAAGAATAAAATTTCGAATTTCGAGGGCTGGAATCTGCTAGTATAATTTATTCACCTTCACTGTCATAGGAACAGCTATCACTTCAATCGTTTAAATTGCCATTATAGAAACTATTTTCATTATTTGCTTGGTTTGCTTCGATCTGCTCCTGAACATTTTCTTGAGATTTTTTTTTAATTTGTTGGGGATATTAGTTTTCCGGCTTCTTTTTTAAGCCAATCTTTTTAATTTTAACAACTGTATTTCACGATCCGACTGACATTAATAAAAAGAAATTCACTATTTTCAAATATTGGACAATTGTTAAGAAATTAATGAAGAAAAATTGGCACGTTATTAGCGGAAACAACACCACAGCAATAACTTTTCATCGGGCAGCTTTTCAAAATATTATTCCGAATTAGCATTCAAAACAGTCGCAGTTCAAACACCTGTCATTTTGTTATTGTTTTTTCAACAAATCACTTTTCGAACGTAAGTGCTAATAAATTTCGAGTGTTTCTTTTAATCATAAGCGATTATTATTAATCAGTTTTTAATCATCAACAATACTCCAAGAAAACAAATCAGTAAGTTTTTTTTTTTTTTGTAAAATTATCTTCCAAATGTGGGGTGGGTTATATTAACAAGTTTTCAATGTACTCATGTGTATGTGTGATGTGTATTGCATATTAAAAATGTTTAAAACAAGTTTACTTACCGCAACTTCATTGCATAACAACTCACGATCTGCGGGTGCAATATCCAGATCGATGGCACTAAAATTGGCGCGAATGGGATGTACTTTACTGAATAGTTGAGAATTTTCGACACGTACCGTATCAAATATCTATTGAAGAACCAAAGGATAAACTACTTTTTGTTTGTTTGTTTATTTACAAACCACTTGGTCGACATGACACCATATGATGATGTTGCTGTTACGACATATACTTACGTACGTACACACACTTACCGATTCATTGAAATATTGCTTCAAACGTTGTTCGACAGTCATATTGTTCTTGCAACGTATTAACATGTAAATTTTACGGACATCAACAGCACGCAATAATTTCTGTATTAACACCTTGCCCACAAATCCCGTTCCACCTGTGATGAGTATAGTGGAGTTTTGATAAAAATCCTTGATTGGTGTTTTACTGCTGCCAGAAGAAGTGTTGTTGGTTGACTGCTGTTTGATGATATTATTGTCAGTGTGTACATTGCTGCTGGTGACATCGTTTTGTTGGACATGGTCTTGTTGTTGTTGAAACATACCAGCGAAGGTATCATCAGTACTAGCTGCACACATTTTGTATTCAATTGAACTTTTACGGGATGAAGGTGTCGATAATGTTGATGTTGATAGCGATGCTGATGCTGAGGCTGATGACGTAGAGGCAAATGATTTGTGATTTAATTTAACATTGGTTTGTTTCCCAACTAAATATTCGTGAATAAATAAGAGAGTGGAAGATGTATTTATTGTTAGAACCGTTCGAACTTGTTTAATTTAATTAAGACATATATTAAAATATAAATTGTTTTTTCCACCGTTATACTGTACTTGACAAAGTTTTCTTAACAAATGACCACAAACTAAATAAAAGCTTTATTAATATTTCTATTTTAGAAATTTAAATCGAAACACTCTCAACGTTTTAACCAATCAATCATTCAACCAATAAATTAATCAATAAATAACAGATAGATTTCTTTAAAAATTTTCCCACAATTCAATAAACGAATGACATGCAATATTTGGTATACGAGGACATGAAAACCATATACTTTAATCACATGTTTCAACCGAATGAAAACAAACATATTCGTACATGTATATATATGTAGTATATAGACTTACGCACATAAATTTGTAATAGGTACTACAATTAGTATACAAACAAACAAACATGTGTATGTATGTTAAGTCCTCGTGCATATGTTAGTATGTACGTACATGCATACAATGCCATGGCTGCACTAAATTCAATTTACTTCCCATGAATGTTTACAATATTTTCGTTTCTTAACTATTTCGACAACATATTCAGTTAATTGTAGATATTTTGCTACGAGAATGTAAATAAACTAGTTTTGATTGTGTTTGACTGAAATTAATTTTAATCGGTTCTTTTTTTAAATTTCGCATACTTTAAAATTGCAAATACAAAAAAAATAAAAAAAATTTAGCTTTGCAGAAAAATAACTGATTCTTCAAATGACAATTTAAATTCGTATGATAATGCATTATAACGGTTCGTTTCTCTTTTTGTTTGTAGTCAAGTATAAAATTCTTCATTACTTTTTTGGTTCAACAGAATAGAACCACCTTTTATTAAAATCACCACCTTTTTATAAATCAAACAGACTTGCTTTTTTGTACTTGATAATTGATTTTATTGTAATTATTTCCTTTAAATATTAATTTAATAATGCGTAAATTTACCGTAATTTACAATAACTTCATAGATTCTATTTTTCATTGATTCGAATACGGATTTTAAGTAGTCGAGAGATATTTCACCCCATGCATCTTTTATTCCATCAATTAGCTCATCTTTGGCTTCGTACAACTTTCCTCCTTCGTATACCTTACGGTTTCGTCAACCCCAAATATTTTCTATAATGTTAAGGTCGGGCGAATAGGACGGCCAATTTAAGGTCTCAATATTTCGGCTGGCAATCCACGATTTTACTACACGTGCCGTGTGTATAGGTGCGTTATCATGTTGATAAATCTACTCTAGTGGTCCAAAAATCTTTTATCTTAGGGAAAGCCTGTTCCAATAGGTTTTTGTAATTATTTCCGGTCATTCGGGTACTTTGAACAACAAGGTCAATAACGCCATAGTATGAAACTGCAGCCCATGCCATAACGCCCCCCTCTCTGCTGGGATGGCGGCTCAAAAATTTTTCCTCTTTACGGATATCGTGAAAATAAAAGTTGTAGCCATCGGGACCATCCATATTAAATTTTTTTTCATCCGAAAAAAATAACTTTTCGCCAATCTTTATCACTCAATTGTCTTTGAATATAGTTGACTTACTTGCATTTACTCCTGCTAAATGCTTGATTTTAGATGTAGATTGGGCTGAATTTGAGGCAATTCGAAGAATTTTTCGCTTGTCCTGTGGTGTTAGCGCTGTGTAAGTACCTCCTTTGTAATTTTTATTATATGTTCCACGATGTTTTATGTAATTCATTACCACATTATGACTTCGTCCAATTTTTCTAGCGATTTCGCGATAAGAATATTTTTCACAATAGTAAACATCAATTTTCACAATTTCCGACGAATTTAAAGCAATTTTTTTTACCCATTTTTTTTAGTTTTAATTTTATTGGACTTTGATACAACCGCCTCAAGATTTTTTGTATAAATTGTCATTTGAAGAATCAGCTATTTTTCTGCAAAGCTAATTTTTTTTATTTTTTCTACATTTGCAATTGATAAAGTGATGAACCACATTGTATATATATTAGGGTGGCCCTTCCTTATATGGAGGGAAAAAAAAGTGTTCAAACTGTCGGTCTCACCCCCTAGAAATATGCGAATATCAAACAAACTGAGAAATACAAAGTTTTGGGCCAATCAAAAAACGTTTAGTCGTGGCGCAAAGCGATTGAAAATTTTAAGTGTTTATATGGGGAAAATATGACTTTTTTTCAGATTTTACGAAAATTTCGTTCTATAATTTAATTTTTCCGACAAGCTGTTACATAATTCAGGATCAGTATTAAATTATCCTTGCAAAAGGCTATAAAATTTCAAAATCGTATGAAACGTCGCCAAGAAATAGCAAATGCCCCAGACCACTTTTGTGCCAAAAAAAAACTAGGTCATGAAATTTGATGGCATTTTTTTCAACTTTGAGAAATTGATTAAAGCCATCATTCTGTTTTGGTCTCTATATGAAGTATTGTTTTATTACCACGTTGTTAACCTATTGCGCATTGAGACCGAAAATTGGAAATTTTTTTGATAAAATTTTTAAAACTCCTTTTTCAAGTTTGAAAAAATTTTCTTAAACAAAATTTAAAAAAATTAATATGTTACTTAAAGGTTTTATAAAATACATGTTGCAGATTAACTGTGTGAATTTTTAAGTAAATCCCTCTATCAGAATTTTTTTGACAAGGATTTTATTTTTGCGGATTTCGAGAAAACTTGGATTTTTGTGAAATATTCTGTAAATGTACTCTTTCTAAATACTTTGTATCAAAAATTCACCACTTTTCTACTTTTAAATGTTATATATTATCTTAATAGCCTAGGGTTTCGGAAAAAAATAATATGACTCCATTAACCCTTTTGGAATTGGGGTCACATATGACCCTAAGCTAATAAAAGACAATTTATTAAAAAAATTCAAATATTTTGTAAGTGCTGTCCAATTTTTAGATGCGACGCTTAAAATATAATAACCAAATGTGTAGAAATTTCGTTCCAAAAATTCTGGGATAATCCCGAGAACGTTAACCCATTATTTGCCAAGGCCAGCTTTGGATTTTAAGATATTTTAAAATAAAAATGACCTAAAACGAGTTTTTCAATTAAACTTGTTGATACCACTATTTAGAATTTAAGAAAAATAATTCGGTTAATTTTTATTTGTTTAACCCTTCAGTGCTCCTGAGATCAAAATTATCCATTGTGATATATCTCTGGTGCAATTATCTGCTTATTGCTCGCGAATATAAATTCCCACCTTATATTACCGATAGACTCAGAATCACTTTCTGAGTCGATTTAGCGATGTCCGACCGTCTACGATCGCTATGAAAATATTAATGATGAAATTTTGTATATAAGCTTTTATCAGCTATAGAACGATCTAATGATCGTCAACAACGGGAACATATATATGATGACATTTGATATGTGTACGTTTCTTTAATCAATAGATCAACACTCAAAATTTAAAAACTGTATGACCAATATTAGTAATACGAGTCTGATTATAAATCATCCACCGATATTTATTTAATTCCATCTGTCGACGCACATATACAACATATCACACCTGTACCTCTAAAGTAAGTCAACTCAAAATTTTTCAATTTTCATTTTTTGCAAGAAAACGATACACAGTGGTCATATCTATCCACTGTAAAAATCTTATATCGATTTTTCTAGTCTTTCGTAAAAAAATACAGTTGCAACCCCCTTTGTGTTCTAAGAGTAGCTTCTTTAGAATCCACTAAAAAGACATATTTTGAGTTGCACCGAAAAAACTTGCTATTTTTGATGATCACTGAAAAAATCGCTACTACTACTATTGTTGCATACTTATTATTCGCAATTCTTTACAATGAAACAACTGTTTTTAAATTTTATAGTAAATATTTAAAAAAAAAAACGTTTTTTGCCTCTACTGAAAATTTGTAAATTTTGAGGTGACTCACTTTAGAGGTAGAGGTGCGATATCTTATTAAAATTTGGTTTGAATGGTCGCCCACTTATATTTTTAGGTCATGTCCCTATAAAACACACATATTCGACATGAAAGTTTTTGCTGTCAGTTTCGGCTTATTTTTTATTTCTATATATAACCTCACCTCAGTTCTGAATACTGAATAATATTTTCCACAAACCGAAAATTCGGTTGTGTGAATATCTAATTTAGTTGACACTATAGAATTTTGATTTTATATAATTATTGTCACAACCGTTTATTATTTCGAAAGATAATAATAACACAAAAACTTATTTAATTTAAAATTTATTAATTTTCAATAAGAACTTTCAAACTTATAAATAAAATAACATATATTTTATATGATTAAAAAAAATGTACATATATATTAATCTTATTTCACATATTGTTTTTAAATTCGTATACCAACATTTCAGGAATGTAGGAACTCATCTATACACTTAATTCATTTTTAACATGTGTATATCAACATATTTTATTTATTTTATTTTATGTTGAGAAACAAATTTACTTCTTGGATTTAAGAAGTACAGAGTAAGTTTTCTTAAAATAAATATTACAAAAAAAAATAATGATAACAAGACTGAATCCACATAATATGGAATTTACCCAATCGTACAGTTTGCTTTACACATTACGTACGATTATTACACCTTTAAACAACTTTGAGCTAAATTGGAAGCGTATAATTTCACCTTATATTTCTGTTTTTTTTTTCTCAAATAATGGCAAATAAATTAAAAATTCGGTTGGATTACACATTTCACTATAACCTTTTCGTATTTAGAACAGAATTCGACTAATTCATTCCGCTTTGTTATAGCCGAAAAGTAATTAATATGATTTTATCATATTAATCAACAATTTGTAACAATATATATTTAGAAATTTTTTGTATAAAATATGTTGTTATACTATAAATAATTGTTGCAACAATTTTTACTGGCTTAATTGTTTTATATTAGTAATTTGTAAAAATTGTTTTTAAAATTTTTAAATAAGACAACAAAGTTGTATAACGTAAGATTATTTTACTATTTGCAACCGAATTCAAACCAAATATTTTTCTGTGTGTACGATTTGACGAAGTTCATTGTATAGGGTATCGCATAGTTGGTCTCTAAATTTCTCACTTATTTTTTCCTTGTTTTTTTATTTTACATTTTCAATTACAGTTTTAGTTGTTTTAAGTGGCTCTTGCAGTTAGTTAGCTCTACCAGATGTATCTAAAAAAATATTTTTTATATGAAACTGAATATTTATAAAGAACTACAGATACACCAGATGCACTTCGCTACACCCATCGTAACAAATTTAAATACTGGGAATACATTCTGTAGAAAACTATTTTATTTATATCTGGTTATTTTAAACTATGTAGATTATTGCTTTTTTCGATTTTGATTATAACAATTCTTTTTGCGATTTTTGATTTTTTGCGATTTTTGATTTTGGGCGATTTTTGATATTCTCAATTTTCGATTTTGGCGATATTTGACTTTGGCGTTTTTGTTATTAGCGATTTTTAGGTTTTGTCGATTTTGGATTTTGGCGTGTTTCGTTTTTTGCAATTTTTTATTCGCGATTTTCGGTTTGGCAATTTTTTATTTAGACTATTTTTGATTTAGGTGATTTTTTATAAGTTTACGATTTTTGATTTTAGGTATTCTTAATTTTGGCGATTATTGTTATTCACGGTTTTCGGTTTTAGCGATTTTTGATTTTGGAGATTTTTTTTCCGATTTTTGATTTTGGTATTTTTGTTATTCACGATTTTCGGTTTTGGGAAATTTTGTTTTTTTGTTTGATGCGAACTTGGATTTTGGCGATTTTTGTTATTCACGATTTTCGGTTTTGGGAAATTTTGATTTTTTGTTTGTTGAGAACTTGGATTTTGGCGATTTTTTATTTTGGCGATTTTTGTTATTCGCGATTCTCGGGTTTGGCAATTTTTAATTTAGGGATTTTTGATTTTGGCGATTTTTGTTATACGCGATTTTCGGTTTTGTTTATTTGGCGAAGTTTTTTGTGATTTATTTATATTGGCGATTTTAGGTTTCGGCGATTTTTGATTTTTGGCGATTTTTGATATTCTCGATTTTCGGTTTTGGCGACTTTTGATTTTTGTTATTCGCGAATTTTGGTTTTGGCGATTTTTGTTCCTTTGCGTTTTTTGATTTAGGCGATTTTTGTTTTCGCGATGCTTGGTTTGACATTTTTTGATTTGGGCAATTCCACACATATTTTCCACGACTACTCACTCACATTGGTAATTACCAATTACCCGTTTTGAATTTTGCATGACTTTTAAAAATACAAAATTTTAATTTCTTAGTCAAAAAAATTATTTTTTTTCTTCATAAATTTATTAATAACTGCGAAACTGTTGATTTTGTTGAGAAATGGTATAGAATTAGATTAAAGTTATTGTAATTCTTAATTTTAATTTTTTTGTTTCAGCCAAATCGGACTAGTAGTTCTCGAGTTATGTCAAACAAAATAGACCAAAACGTGACAAATTCTCCTATACGATACTTACTAAGTTTAAATCGATATATCTCGATTCCGGGTGGTTTCATCCCATTCCGATTACTGACCATTTGTCGCACAGTGTAATTAATGAATTTTGAAACGTTTCTAGACTGGCGCTTTTCTCGTACAAATATCCAGGCTTTCCCTTTTATAGTACTCCAGTTATATGATATTATATATTTACTTTATATGGGCGGTGCCACGCCCACATCTCCAATCCCACCCATTTTTCCACGACTATTCAAATTATTTTAATATTTACGTTAGGGCCATAACCAAATATGTCGCATATTCCCATGAGGTGGGCAATGATGTTATATTAAATTATTATTGTTAGATAAAAATTTTAAGTTTGAAGTACGTGTAGACTTGCAAAACGAATCCTGTACAGTTTCTATTGCACGTTCTTCACAAATATTACTCCTTTGTTGAATTTTAATCACTGAATCAGCTTGTATCCAATGTTTAATAAATGTTTTTGAATCTTGATAATGACTGGTTAAAAAGATGAAAGTTATCTTCGTGAAATTAGTGATCTGAGAACAATATATCATACCATTCACCGCAAACAAACTCACAAATTGGGTATAACTCAGACTAATATTTCGTTATTAGTATAAATGCTAAGAGTGCAAGGATGGCCCTCGAATACCATCGTACATTGCTGATCGGCGGAATAGCATTAAATTTTATAAATGGAAATTTTTGTTTTTTTTTTTTTAATATCTGAATGCATCACCCAATTCAAACAAATGCTGCATATCATCACGCCACTTTATGTTTTTGGTGTAAATGTTTTCTTTATTTTGGGTATAGCTATGCTTGGGTTAATTGTAATTGTTGATTAATTCTGATATAAAATTGTAACATATTTCGGGGGATGAAGTTTTTCCTGCGAGAAACTCGCCCATTACGTGCCTAGATATTAAATCTAAAATATTTCAAAAAATCCCAACGCCATCGCATTGCACACAAATACAAATTTGAAACTTTTTTGACGCCAGCGAAAAAGTAAAAACATATTCCTTTCAGTGGCCTATTCGACTATAGTATGTCAATTTTAATATTTTCAAAAATTATAGCCCTAATTTACATGTACATATTTTCAGAACGCTTGCTGTCGTAATACTCCAGATAATATATATTAAAAATTCACTTTACATGGGAGGTGCAACGCCTACTTGAAAAATCCAAAAAATATATAACCTATTTTTCCTTCCGGATAGGCAGTTACCTACTGCACAAATTTCAAAATGATCGTACAAACATACAAAACTCCATAGATAAAAAAAAAAACAAATATAGTTGAGATACTATAATTTGAGCTATCGATTTATAAAAATGAAAGATATATGAAAAGAACTGTATGAATGTAATTTGTTAATCGCGATTTAAAATGGTTTATTTTTTACTTGAATTTCTATTGGGCTTAATATTTCAATACAAACTTTAAATGTAACGGTTGTGTAACATCTGCGCAGACTGCTGCGCGTTAGTTACACCACCTTCGGCAATATTTTAAAACCGATGTAGGTAGATGGCGCCACAAATATTCATTATATCGAACAGCTTTTTATTCTCAAGCACAAGTTATCCACGAAATAATCTAAAATTACATTATTGTTCATAGATGGCACGCGCTTATTATTATAGACACACGTTGAAAACCAATACCGTTACACAAAAAATACAAAAAACAACAAAGAACGATTACATTTACATGCTTGTGCAAGAAAAAAAGTTTTTCCCGGTAACTTCATGATGTGGAGTTTTCAAACCAGAAATTGTAAATTTGGTTTAATAAGTCATTAACATAAGACATTTCTTAGTACTCTAAGCTTTTAATTAAATCACTTTTTAAAATTATTTCCAAAATTTCCACACAAAACATTAAATTATTGTATCAGCCCATTTCCATGCCTGTTATTGGCAACCTTTTGCATATTAATTGGAATTTCGTTAGCTCTTTTAGGCGACAAACACATTTCGAGACAAAATATTAAAAGCTTAACTTATCGGTTGAAAAATCATTGAGAGTAATAGTTGGGATGCAATACAAATGGTGGGTTATACGTTTAATTTTTTTACTAAAGCTTGACAGAAAAAATAAATTTAGAAAACAATTTGTCTAAATGCTAAATGACAAAAAGAAGAAATAAAAGTGAGTAAAATCATTACAAAAATTGTAAAATATTATTTCAGATAACGTGCTTTTTGTTGTTAAATATTTTATAAAAAATGTGGTTATGCTCTTACGTATACTTACAATTACATTTAAACTTGTTTTTTTACCCCATACCAATATGTGGTCAGGGTACAATGAGTTTGTGCTAAAGATCACAGACTCCGCGAATTTCCATTGTAGGAAAAAGGTTGTATTGGCCGCTACCTCTAAAAATCTAAAACCAACAATTACACATAGGAGAGGGTCAGTGATTGTTTGAGTTTCGTTTCCGCACCCTCAAAAAGCCTTTTCTTCAAGAATCGCAAAACGTTAGTCCTGAATAAACAAAATAGTACAATTCTTAGTGAACTCAAATAAAGGAATGCACACAAAGTATTAAAATTAACTGGAAGACTAAATCTTTAAATATGTTGTCCCAGTTTGGTTTGCTCATGTTTTTATTGCATTATTCTTAATTGTTATTTTTTTAATATTTCTACTTAGTGGACTTATTTTTCAATATTTATTTATTTATTGATAACACAGGGCAACACTAAATCTGCGGCATAGGGATTGTTAGTCAATTTTGCTACATATGCTGATGAAGACCTAAGTCTATAATTCACTTTTGGTGGATTAACTCTGGTTCTCGCGATAAACTGCTATTTAAAAAATGAAGGAGGCTTCACCATATATTTTAGCATAACTCATGAATGGTTTGTCCGATTTGATTAAGTCAAAAATATGAAAATCCACAGCTAAATTACTCCAAGTTCTGTCTTCACTATTTTTTAACTAGGGCAATAGTTTCGGAAATATTCATAAAGTTTTTCCGAATAAATTATTTTTTGATGTAAAATTTTAATATTTTAAATATTTTTGTCGTTTTAAAATTCATAAAAAAAACAAAAACATCAAAATTGCTCTTTTTTAATCTTAGTTAAAAACATGGATATGTCGCAAATGACACAAGCTGTATTTAGTTTAAATCGGTTAACAAGTTTTGATTTAATTTACAATTTAGTGATGATATCTCATTCTCATAAAAATTTCTAGAATAAATTCTGTTCAATATTATTAACTTTTTCTGCAGTAATATTTGTTCTTGATGGAAATCCCATACAAAATTTCATTTAGAAATTTTTATCAAAATGAGATACCATCACTAAATTGTAAATTAAATCAAAACATGTTAATCGATTTTAACAAAATAAATGCCGCATATGTTTTTATTTTTTATTTTGTTCCGCAGTGTAATGTTTCAGTTAACTATAAAATACATTTTGAAGAGCGTAAGACATTTTGCTTTTTCTTCTTATTTATTTATATATTCACAATGTTATTTATAAATTTTTACATAGAAATTTACAAAATTTTAATTGAGGTAAAAATTTAGCAAAAAAACCTATTTAATTTTTCTTTTTTATATAAAAACAACACATCGTAAATACGTAACTATCTACGATGAGCTAACTCATTAAGATGTTCGTAACCGGAACTTAAAAATCTGATATTAATTTTACCAGTAGGTTTAATAATCTTTTCTTTAACTAATCTTATATTCACAAAAGAATGTAATCGCTCAGTAGAATAGAACCGTGGAGGATTATAAATTAGCTTCAATAATTTGTTTTCAAATAAAATCAATTTTTTATTATTATTTATTATATTTATGTTTATTCTAGAATTTCAAATTATAAAAGAATAAAGTATTCGCGTTAGTAAATTTACCTTATTTAATTAAAATAATCTAACGTAAACAATAAAAAAATTGGTGGTTCTTAATTTTGTTATACCTTATATTCTTAGTTGAAAAAGTACTTATGCCTTGTAACAGTTTGGATTACATCCAGTGTATGTCTAAAAATGAGACTATTACGAAAAATGAGTTTAATATTGGCGTTAGGAAATATCGCCCAAAGAAAAATCGCCCAAAAAAAAAATTAAAAATCGCCCAAATGAAATATTGCCAAAAAAAATGAAAAATCACCCAAAAATAAAAATACGAAATTTCACCCAAAAAAGAAACGAAAAATCACCCAAAAATGAAAAACGATTTTTTGCCCAAAATAAAAGAAAAATCGCCCAAATTATGAAAAATGTTCCTTATTTTCAAATGAAAACATTCATTGCTTCTTCAGCAGCTGCGCGACAGTATGGACAGAAGTACTGGTTTAAACCTTCAGCCAGACTTTTTGCCTGCAATTTAGGTACGCACTCATTGCAGTATTTCAAACGATGGCAATGCTACAATACTGTATTGGGAGATTGCGCCTAATTGCTTGATATAAATGAAACCAGCAACCGTAGTGTTTTGCGTTAGGAAATTTTTTTTTTTAAGAACTTTGCAATGCAGTTTCAAAGTCGGTCATTAAACTGTATGCCTCCAAATTACATATATTATTATTTATGTAATTGAATAGATGGTCGTAACACTTTTTGGTTTTTTTATCCATTAAAACAAATATGAAGGGATATATTTCTTGGGAAAAAACAATTAGCGTTTTTAAAGTTATTTGTAAGATATATTGATTCATTTTATTTCTATTGCGGCAAATGAGAATCGCGCGAATTTTTGTGAAAATTTTTTACTTTTAGTTTTTGCTTTTGACGAAAACGCAACAGGCGAAAAATTTTTAAAAATATCGCGCGTTTTTTTGTAAAAATTTTTCATTTTTAGTTTCTGTTTTTAAATTTCTTTGTGGAATTTTTCCCCGAAAATTTCGAAATATTGTCCAAATCGCCGCAGGCGAATAATTTTAAAAAAAATTGCTGGATTTTTTTTGTAAAATTTTTCATTTTTAGTTTTTGTCTTTAAATTTCGTTATGCGCTTTTTCCCCGAAAAATTTCTAATTTTGTCCAAAAAACATGCAATTTTTTTAAAAATTTTTCATTTTCAGTCTGTTTCTGTACATATATTTTATGTCCAAAGTATTTACAACCAAACAAAACTAATCCTTCTCATTTATGGATAAAGACATACTTACTTACCTTTTCATCAAAGTAATCAACATGAATTACCAACAGTTGTTTGAATACCCCAAATGGAACAATTTTGGGCCATTTTTCATATGTTATTTTTTGGTGATTTTTCGTAATGTAAAATTACCCAATTTTGTTAAACGAAATTAAACCCAAAAATAACGAAAAAAAATCCAATAAATATGGGTGCTTCTTCATATGAAATTTAACCCAATTTTGTATGGAATTTTTTTGGGCGATATTTCATTTTTTTTTTTTTTGGTATTTCCTACCGCCTTAATATTGCTTTAAGTCGTGAACATTATTACAATCGCATAAAATTAAAAATTAAATTTCTTGGGAGTTCCGCGATTTTACAATATAGAAGAGCGTATTCGAATAGACCCTTCAAAAATATTAAGAAAATGATTGAGTTTGAAATTGTTCAGGCTCAAGATCAAATGTTTTTACTTTAAATAAAGTAAAAGCATTAGCACATTTGTTTCAAAAATTGATCTATGTATATTCTGCATGACAGGTTATACAGCTGTTTCGGGAAGAGTCACCAACCCTCATCAGTAACCAAAAGCAGTAGATAGTTTGTTTGGTAAAAAGTTAAATTCATATATATTTGCTGAAAACAACCAAATGAGAATTCAAGCAAAAGTTATACTATTTAAGCCTCTTCCAATATAACAAACTAAAAATAGAACAACTTTGAAACAAATATGATTGTATACGAGTACACATTGCATACTACAATATACATGTTTGTTTTTGTCTTGAAAAAACAAGAAAAACAATTTGTTTTTGCTAAACTTACATTTAGCGTTAACGGCGTGCCCTCCGTATTTTTAATTTTATTATTTTTTATAAAAATAAAAAATCTTATTTTCGATCTTTGTCAATTTAATGATTGAGTTTGAAATTGTTCAGGCTCAAGATCAAATGTTTTTACTTTAAATAAAGTAAAAGCATTAGCACATTTGTTTCAAAAATTGATCTATGTATATTCTGCATGACAGGTTATACAGCTGTTTCGGGAAGAGTCACCAACCCTCATCAGTAACCAAAAGCAGTAGATAGTTTGTTTGGTAAAAAGTTAAATTCATATATATTTGCTGAAAACAACCAAATGAGAATTCAAGCAAAAGTTATACTATTTAAGCCTCTTCCAATATAACAAACTAAAAATAGAACAACTTTGAAACAAATATGATTGTATACGAGTACACATTGCATACTACAATATACATGTTTGTTTTTGTCTTGAAAAAACAAGAAAAACAATTTGTTTTTGCTAAACTTACATTTAGCGTTAACGGCGTGCCCTCCGTATTTTTAATTTTATTATTTTTTATAAAAATAAAAAATCTTATTTTCGATCTTTGTCAATTTAATGATTGAGTTTGAAATTGTTCAGGCTCAAGATCAAATGTTTTTACTTTAAATAAAGCACATTTGTTTCAAAAATTGATCTATGTATATTCTGCATGACAGGTTATACAGCTGTTTCGGGAAGAGTCACCAACCCTCATCAGTAACCAAAAGCAGTAGATAGTTTGTTTGGTAAAAAGTTAAATTCATATATATTTGCTGAAAACAACCAAATGAGAATTCAAGCAAAAGTTATACTATTTAAGCCTCTTCCAATATAACAAACTAAAAATAGAACAACTTTGAAACAAATATGATTGTATACGAGTACACATTGCATACTACAATATACATGTTTGTTTTTGTCTTGAAAAAACAAGAAAAACAATTTGTTTTTGCTAAACTTACATTTAGCGTTAACGGCGTGCCCTCCGTATTTTTAATTTTATTATTTTTTATAAAAATAAAAAATCTTATTTTCGATCTTTGTCAATTTAATGATTGAGTTTGAAATTGTTCAGGCTCAAGATCAAATGTTTTTACTTTAAATAAAGTAAAAGCATTAGCACATTTGTTTCAAAAATTGATCTATGTATATTCTGCATGACAGGTTATACAGCTGTTTCGGGAAGAGTCACCAACCCTCATCAGTAACCAAAAGCAGTAGATAGTTTGTTTGGTAAAAAGTTAAATTCATATATATTTGCTGAAAACAACCAAATGAGAATTCAAGCAAAAGTTATACTATTTAAGCCTCTTCCAATATAACAAACTAAAAATAGAACAACTTTGAAACAAATATGATTGTATACGAGTACACATTGCATACTACAATATACATGTTTGTTTTTGTCTTGAAAAAACAAGAAAAACAATTTGTTTTTGCTAAACTTACATTTAGCGTTAACGGCGTGCCCTCCGTATTTTTAATTTTATTATTTTTTATAAAAATAAAAAATCTTATTTTCGATCTTTGTCAATTTAATGATTGAGTTTGAAATTGTTCAGGCTCAAGATCAAATGTTTTTACTTTAAATAAAGTAAAAGCATTAGCACATTTGTTTCAAAAATTGATCTATGTATATTCTGCATGACAGGTTATACAGCTGTTTCGGGAAGAGTCACCAACCCTCATCAGTAACCAAAAGCAGTAGATAGTTTGTTTGGTAAAAAGTTAAATTCATATATATTTGCTGAAAACAACCAAATGAGAATTCAAGCAAAAGTTATACTATTTAAGCCTCTTCCAATATAACAAACTAAAAATAGAACAACTTTGAAACAAATATGATTGTATACGAGTACACATTGCATACTACAATATACATGTTTGTTTTTGTCTTGAAAAAACAAGAAAAACAATTTGTTTTTGCTAAACTTACATTTAGCGTTAACGGCGTGCCCTCCGTATTTTTAATTTTATTATTTTTTATAAAAATAAAAAATCTTATTTTCGATCTTTGTCAATTTAATGATTGAGTTTGAAATTGTTCAGGCTCAAGATCAAATGTTTTTACTTTAAATAAAGTAAAAGCATTAGCACATTTGTTTCAAAAATTGATCTATGTATATTCTGCATGACAGGTTATACAGCTGTTTCGGGAAGAGTCACCAACCCTCATCAGTAACCAAAAGCAGTAGATAGTTTGTTTGGTAAAAAGTTAAATTCATATATATTTGCTGAAAACAACCAAATGAGAATTCAAGCAAAAGTTATACTATTTAAGCCTCTTCCAATATAACAAACTAAAAATAGAACAACTTTGAAACAAATATGATTGTATACGAGTACACATTGCATACTACAATATACATGTTTGTTTTTGTCTTGAAAAAACAAGAAAAACAATTTGTTTTTGCTAAACTTACATTTAGCGTTAACGGCGTGCCCTCCGTATTTTTAATTTTATTATTTTTTTGCTTTTGGTTACTGATGAGGGTTGGTGACTCTTCCCGAAACAGCTGTATAACCTGTCATGCAGAATATACATAGATCAATTTTTGAAACAAATGTGCTAATGCTTTTACTTTATTTAAAGTAAAAACATTTGATCTTGAGCCTGAACAATTTCAAACTCAATCATTAAATTGACAAAGATCGAAAATAAGATTTTTTATTTTTATAAAAAAATAATAAAATTAAAAAAAAAAATATTAAGAAAATAATATCGCTTTTCGTCGCTAGTTCACTAGTACTTATAGTTCTTATATTACTTGATAATTGTAAAAAAGTCCTACCGGCCTTCAAAATTTGAGTGTAAATTCTAGAAAATTTTATTTTTTCACTCAATTTATTTCTTTGGATGTTTTTTAATCTATTTAATTCATGAAATTTATTTCATTTTAAATACTTGTTGAACATACAGAAATAACCGCCTAAAATTATTTGAGCCACCTTTATGCCACCTAAAGGTATGCTAATTTTAGGTAATTGACAATTCAACACAGGTCGTGTCATATGCAATTATTATAATGATATTCGATTATTGTCGTTATTGTCGTTATTGGTTTATGTCCAAAATTATTTTTCGATTTTTGCAAACACACTAACAAATTTAATAAACACACACAGCATTGTATAATTTCATGTATGTGTTAGTAGCAGCTTTAAATTAATTTTACTCAAAGAAAATGTTCCAGACGGTACAAGTCTGTAAACCTGGTGAACAGCTAAAAATAAGCACCTTTCAAATGAGGTATGCTTTGTCAAAAATGGTTTAAAACTGACGAAGTTACATCGGTCACAAGTAACCGTCTTGCCTACTAATATTATAGATGCTATGACAATTCTGATAAAAAGTAAGAAAATTATAGTGGGCCTAGACTCATACCCTACACCATGCGTTCAGAGACCCTATCTCTTAAGTGCAACTAATTAGATATAGAAAATTAGCATAAGGTAAATTTTAGTGGCATTCTTATTGGTTCTTGTGTCTTCGGATATGAAAAAGTTCATATCGGACACTATACTTATATGGGGACTATGTCGAAAAATGGACTGATCCTCACCACATTGGGGAAGGTCACTTATTTTTCGCAAAAACATATACAAACCAAAATTGAGAAAAATCTGTGCATAATTTTTGTTTTTGATAGATTTAAGTGAAGATCAGGAATCAGCTTTATATGGGGTCTATGACTAAGAATTGTCCTGTAGGGTTTATTTTAGGATTACTGACTAATGGATGTAACAATCATACACAAATCCAATTTTACCAAGATCAACATGATAATTTGATTCTTATGGAAATTTAAGTCGATCTCATAGTGGTCATTTGTATGAACCGATTTTCACCAACTTCTTTCATCCTATGACCGATAGAAGCATATACACTAAATTTCATCAAAATGTAATTATATTTGTGACCTGTAGTTTGATTCAAAGGTTTACATGGATACACAAATGGACAGACAGATGGACGGACATCGCTAAACCGACTCAGAAAGTGATTCTAAGTCGTCAATATAAGTGAAGTCAATGTGTTAAGTGAACATCGGGCTGTAGCTTTATATCGGTGCTATAACTAATGCCGTTTTCTTTTCTGACAAAAAATGTCGCCCTTTTTTTGTCCTTTTTTCGAAAAGTGTATTTTTTTATATATTCTGAATTAAGAGCAACCTTATCTTATATATCAATCGAAAGATCTGAAAGTCGAGCCCTCATAAATCATAAAAAATTCGAGCCATTGACTTCTTTCAGGTCATAGTGGGAGAATATTTCCCCATTGTTCCCCTTTTTTGAATATTTGCACCCTATGACTTCCAAGAGGATAATACTCAAATTTTTTTTGTATTTATGAACACAGCACTTTGAGGCCTTTCGATTGATATATAAGACAAGGTTGCTCTTAATTCAGAATATATAAAAAAAATACACTTTTCCACAAAAGGGCAAAAAAGGGCGATATTTTTTGTCAGTAAAGAAAACAGCATAAGAATTGTCCAACAGGGTTTACTTTTGGACTACTGATTAATGTGTGTATAAACACAAATTTAATTTGATAGCATTTTTATGGCAATTTCAGTCGATCTCATAGTGATTATTTCTATGGGAACTATGTCTGAACATACACAGATTTTCTCCGAGAAAATCTTAATATGAAATGTCATCGCAATATATTCATATTTATGACCTGTAGTTTGATTACAAGGTTCACATGGACACACAGGCAGACGGACAGACGGACATCGCTAAATCGACTTAGAATCACTTTCTGATTCGATCGGTATAATAAAAGATGTGTGTAGGTCAAAAATTTTTGGTTCTTACGAGCATCAGCTCAAACTCATTATACCTTGACCACGGTATAAAAATTATCACAACTCATACTCCTAATGTAGATACGCGCACTCTTTCCATTTAGTTTATACCCGTAATAATAACAAAAGTGTGGCAGAAAAAATTCCATTCCATAATTTTGCAATATCCATTATGTTTTTTTCAACTCACCATATTATTATTTTTTTGTTTTTTTTTCACTTAAGTTTAATCAAGACACTATTATCACAATTTATTGTTGTCTTTACACGAAATTGCTTCATACATAAACTGATAATGTTATTCGATTCGCACAAACAAATTTGTATAAAACAATTTTTGGAACAAACCGCTATTATGATCCTTTACTAACAAGTTGGTAACTGAAACTAAAACGTTCGGTTAGTGGTAAGTCAGACAACTCAATCGTTAGCGTTAATCACAAGCTGTTAGATATCAATTGAGCTTTGTTTCGTACAACATAAAATAGAAAGAGAAGACAAAGAAAGCTCAGATTGATTTTATGTTGTTTAAGCAACAACTGTTGTTTTACCCATAGCCAAAATTACAATAATCCAGGAAGTCTAAAAGTAAACCATAGTTAGAGAGGTGTGAGCTGCATTGAATTGAACGAGTAGCTTGTAACTTTTAGGCTATACTTTTTATAGCTTTCTATTAAATAATCCTACAATGAGTATAAAATATAAACTTTGGATTACAAATAGTCGTTTTTACTTAACACTCGTTTTCAAAAAGAAAAAAAAAATATTTGCAAATACCAGAAATTAATTATCAATATTTATCTTAAGAATTTATTTATAATAAACATATATTATATGTACATATTTACATTTCTAAAATACTTTTTAATCACAGTTTTTAGGATAGAGCTAATTGCCTTTTGATCCTTAATTTGTATATTGTTATATAATATATAAATAAAGGGTGGCTAATGAATGTTGCTATTAACGATGCTTAAAGATGTTGATAGAGTTTTTCTTTCCAGAATTATGCCTCAAGAGAATCCCTTTCAACTTTGTATAGTTTCAACAATATGTTGCTGCAACTTGCCATAGCCAAACCTGTTATGGCAGAATTGCAACGAAAATTTCCCGTTGACCCCAAGGTCTCCTAACCTTACTGGATTTAATATTGTCTTGTGAGGCAATTGGATACAGGAAGTTTGCAAAATATAAACAGCAAGTTAGGATGATTTAAAGCAAAACAATTGAACAATAATCGCTGCAACCAAGACATAATAATTATATATTTTTCCGAATACATTTCTTAATGCAACAACATTCTTCAGCCATCCTCTATGAATATCTATGTATGTCAGATGCAAAAGTTGACTATTACTTTGTTGTAGTTTTTGCAAATATATTTATTTTATGGTATGGAGGCAGCTGCTTCATCAATACCCTGGTGTTCCACAATAGACTGGCCATTCTGCTTATTGACACGACTAGTTTGCTCTTCTATTAAAGCTTGAGCTTCCTCTCCATCGTACTCTATCAATTCAGGATGCAAGGGCTGGAAATTATTTCGTTGCCACTGCAAAAATGTTGATGTTTTATTGTTCGCACTTGAGTTTTGTGTTTTATGGTCAGCACTTTCAATATTGTTAAGATGACTCGTGGTTGTTGCCACCACTTCATTTCCATTCCCATTACATATAATTATGTTGCATACAGTATGATTTGCATGTGTATTACAAATTTTTATGGAAGAACGATGTTGACTTTGTGCAGTGCTTGTAAAGGTATTGTTACGTAAACGCATTGGTGTTGAAGCGTATGTTGAGCGTATCGAGCTTGCTCGAGTATGCATTGAAACTGTACGCTCGTTTGATTCAAGACTTGTTCGAAAACGACAAAAGCATACAGCAAAACGTTTGTTAAATTCTCGCTTAAATTTTTCCTGTAATAAAATCGAAAATGTTTTAGTAAAAATTAATACTTGCGTAATATTTAAATATGATTAATAAGAAAACAAAATAGCAAAGTTCAAAGAGGCAGGACATAAAAAATTCCAGCATTAAAATTTAAATTTTTCCTGTAATAAAATCAAAAATGCTTTAGTATAAATTTTGCGTAATATTTAAATAGGATTAATAAAAAAAAACTAGCAAAGATCAAAGAGAAAGGATATAAAAAATTCCAGCATTAAAATTTAAACCTTTGTAATGTGATTTAAGACACAAACTACCTTTTAATAATTCATGAACGGATTTATTTAATATTAGAAAATTCTCAATAATTCTCATTTAAGTAAAATACACTCTACTACACCTTGTAATTTTTAATTAAACTTGTAAGATTGGTTTGTCTTCCTGTGCAGTTGTTTCTCACGTAACATCCAACAAATATTTCACGTATTCGCATCGCTTAAATTCCTGTTTATTCGTGTAATTTAATTTACTAAATGTTACGTCGCACAGTGGGTGAACTGTATGCAATGTGGCTATTAATTCAGGGAAGTTGTAATTTTAAAATATTATTTTTTTTTATTGATGCATATCTATAATATTAATAGGCTAGGCGATTTCTTGTGACCGATGTTTTGTTCTACCGTTTTATACCGATTTTGACCAAACGTATATTATTTGAAAGGTATTTCTTTTTAGCCGTTTTGCAGATTTACAGATTTTTACATTTTTTCCTTTGTTTTGAGTAAATTGCATTTAAAATTTCTACTAACACATACATAAAATTATACAATGCTATGTATGTGTTTATTAAATTTGTTAATGTGTTTGTAATAAGAATGAGTTTGATTATTTGTGTTGATTTGCGAATTGGCTATAATTGATTAGCATACTTTAAGGGTCTTTATTTAATGAAAAAATAAAATTTCCTAGAATTTGCGCTCGAATTTCGAGGGCTGGAATCTGCTAGTATTTATAAATACATAAAAAAAGACCAGCATATAAAAAAAAATTGGAGACTTTTAATTTTTTGTATATTTGGGAAAATGTTCTGATTTCAAATTTTTCGCTTTAATTTGGGAATGAAAATCGAAATATTAGTAACTGAATTGAAAATTAGAGCCTGTATTTATATAGTAAAATTTTAAATTAAAATCCGATTTTTTTTATCCAAATACCATAATTCCACAAATTTAGCTCAAAAAAGTATCCTAGAAAATATTCGAATGGATATTATTTTTATTTTTATATTATTATTTACTTCATAATCATCATTTTCTTCATAATCATCACTAAATTCATTATAATAATCTTGTCATCATCATTTTTATTTTCAGTATTGTTAGGAAAGAATAAGTAACTCCAATGCAGACTGTGGCATTTGCACCAATTTTCTTTTACAACTATTCCTCATGCTTGCAATGAATGGATCAACACTTAAAAGAAATAAATATAACAATTCCTCTATTGTTTTTTCCAGACTGCATTTACGCGAAATTTAAACTCGTGATGTCATTATAGTATAATTATTACGGGACCTTCATTATATGGAGGGGAAAAAAAAGTGGTAGAATTTAAAGTCTCACCCCTCAGAAATATGCGAATAGCAAAAAATTTGAGAAATACAAAGTTTTGGGTCAATCAAAAAAAAATTTATCTGCCAAGTGGTGGATAAGTAGCATGTAATGTGTAAAATTACATACTACATGGTACTTACTGCCTCGGGAAGCATAGCTGAAGACGCGTCCACGGGTTGCGGATAGTGGAAACCCCAGCAGATATGTTGGGATGGTGCGAATAAAATAAGCAGTCGCGGACAACTCAGCGGTCTCAAGGGGAGAGTCTCGGGGGGTCTCGTTTAGAGCACCTGTAAATACCCGAGTTGCCAATGATCCTTGGAACGACGTGGCGAGTAATTGGCACCACTCAATAGCCAAACTCAACAACTCGTTGAAAAAAAAAAACAGCATTTCTGGATGCTACAATCGGCAATCCCGGTACCAGAATCGGATGCGATCGGCTAATCATCGGTTCATCTTAAACTCTACTGATTACAGAAACCACAACGAATGGAAACCAAAATGATCCCCAACTGTTGACGACTTTTAGCTTTAAATCAAGGACACGATTCGGAACATGGAATATTAGAACGCTTCTGGAACCATCAAGATTGGCCCAAATTTGCAAGGAATTCAAGAACTACAACCTACTCTTCCTTGGTTTATGTGAAACAAGGTGGCCTGATAATGGCACAATAACAACCGACGGTGACATAACCTTTTTATATTCTGGCAAGCCAAGTGGACTCCCTCGATCGAGCGGCGTAGGATTCCTTCTTTCTAGAGAGGCCAAGAGCGCCATAATGGCATGGAAACCACATTCTGATAGGATTATATCCATCCGTCTGCACACCCGTGCTCGTAACATCACATGCATTCAATGCTACGCCCCCACTGAAATCTCAGACCCCAATGACAAAGAAGACTTCTACAGCCTCCTGGAAAAGGTAATAAAAGACACACCTAGTGGTGATATTTTACTTCTTACCGGTGATTTCAACGCTCAAGTGGGCTCAGTTAACACGAATATTGAGTCCGTTATGGGAACTCATGGACTGGGGCAAATGAACGAGAACGGCGAATTATTTACCGGAATATGTGCAAGCAGTGGTCTTACAATCGGTGGCACTATTTTCCCTCACAGGGACGTGCATAAAGTAACTTGGGTTTCCCCCGACCACAGAACAGAAACCCAGATTGACCACATTGCGATAAGCAAGAAGTGGCGGGGTTCATTACTAGATGTGCGCAATAGACGTGGGGCAGATGGAGCGTCAGACCACCATTTACTTGTAGGAGAGATACGATTAAGGATATGTGCAATCCGACGACAAACAACACAGTCTTTGCCAAGATGATACGATGTATCCAAATTAAAATCCTCAAATACTCTCGAAAGTTACGTAGGCTCCCTAACGACTCGCTATGAAGGTATCCCGAACAGCAATAGAGGCCAATGGAATACTATAAAAAGCATTTTCATAGACAGTGCGAAGCAACATCTTGGTCATCCTCAACCTAAGCGTAAAGTATGGATCTCAGACGCTACCTGGCAACTTATTGAAGATAGAAGACAACTTAAAGGCTCCATTAACGTTGCCCGAACAAGAGCTTCTAAATTTATTCTACAGGCACAGTATACCAGTCTAGATCGCCAGGTAAAACGAAGTGCGCGACGAGACAAGCGGGTTTGGGTGGAAAATATGGCCATAGAAGCACAGTCAGCTGCCGATACACATCGAAGTAGAGATTTGTACAAAATTGCAAAGCAAATATCAGGGAACTACCGTTCAACCACATATCCCCTTAAAGATCCGTTGGGAGGAACTGCCTCGTCCGTGGAGCGGCAACTGGCAATATGGTCCGACTATTATGCCGGCATACTGTCAATTCCGCAACCCACAACAGTCTGGCAATGTCACTGTACTTCACACCAAATCAGATCCGACATAAATACAATTTGTCCAGACGAAACTGAGATCGTCATTGCAATACGTGCACTGAAGAATGGCAAGGCACCAGGCGTAGACAACATTAACGCTGAACTGCTTAAGGCTGATCCGACTCTTAGCGCTAAAATAATCTACCCTATTATCAGAGACTTTTGGACATCACACTCTCTTCCTGCTGAACTAAGCGAAGGAGTGATAATAAAACTACCCAAGAAAGGAGACTTAACAGAGTGTAAAAATTGGCGGGGTATAACTCTTTTAACCATGATTAATAAGGTGTTAGCGAATATAATCCATGCTAGACTAGCATCATCAATTTCAGCAGATCTTCGAAACGAGCAAGCTGGTTTCAGACCACATCGATAGTGGAACAGTCGGTGGAATGGAGATCTCCATTATACTTGATATTTATCGACTTCGCCAAAGCATTCGATACGATCCACCATCAGGCAATTTGGCACGCACTTCGATGCAAGGGAGTTCCACCTGTGCTAATCGACTTAATCAAAGCTTTGTATGGCATCTCAACAAGTCGAGTACTACATGAGCGCACGTTAAGCAATCCGATTGGTATAAGCACTGGGGTACGACAAGGATGTATCCTATCTCCGCTGTTATTCAATATTGTATTGGATTCAATTATGCAGCAAGCAACCCGAATAAGAAGAGGCATTACATGGGGTATGAATGCTGATGATATTTGCCTGCTCGCACATAACTTTACCGACATGTCAGCCAAATTGGATCAGATACATCAGCTAGCATCTGGTGTCGGTCTTCACATTAACTTCGACAAAACTAAGGTTCTACGTATCAATTCGACTAATCTCTCCAAGTTCCGAGTAAACAACATAGAACTCGAGGACGTCCAATCATTTTGCTACTTAGGATGTATCATATCAACAGCAGGCGGCTCACGTGATGATATTGCATATCGCATAAGGAAAGCAAAACAGTCTTTTGGTGCATTACAAAGAGTAAGGAAGTCACCACAAATACATATAAAAACTAAGCTTCGCCTTTTCTCCTCTAATGTTCGCTCTATCCTGCTATATGGATGTAAGTCCTGGAACTCTACTGCAAGCGACATTCAATCCCTGCAAGTATTTGTTAATCGCTGCTTGCGAAAAATTTTGCGAATATTTTGGCCGAACGTAGTTTCCAACAGAGACCTCTGGCAAAGAACAGGTGAAACACCAATTCGCATAGAAATTGCAAAGAGGAAATGGAGCTGGGCCGGTCATATTTTGAGAAGACCCCATGATGACATATCAAAGATGGCAATTGACTGGAACCCTCATGGCAGCAGAAGAAGAGGTAGACCAGCTAACACCTGGAGAAGGCAGTTAGATTCCGAAATTAGCGAAACAAGAAGAACTTGGCCTGAGATCAGAATAATCGCACAGGACAGATCCCAATGGAAGAATTTCGTTACGGCCCTTTGTTCCAACTTGGAACCATAGGAATCAATATATATAAAAAAAAAGGTGCCTCAACGCGACTAAAAATTTCAAGTGTGTTTATATGGGGGAAATATGACTTTTTCAGATTTTGCGAAAATTTCGTTCTACATATTAATTTTTTCGACAAGTTGCTATATGAATCAATTTTCGCACTAAATTATCTTTCTAAAAAGCTACATAACTTCAAAATCGAATAATAACTCGCCAAGAAATAGCAAATGCTCCAGACCACTTTTCTAACAAAAAAAAAAAAAAAAAATTGGTCGTGAAATTTGACGGAAATTTTTTCAACTTTAAGAAATTAATTAAAGCCATAATTTTTTTGGTTACTATATCTAGGAGCACGCAGACATAAGGTATAGTTTTATTATCACATTTCTAACCTATGGCCAAATCAGACCAAAAATTAAAAATTTTTTGATAAAACTTGGAAAACTCCTTTTTTAAGTTTTAAAAAATTTTCTTAAACAAAATTTTAAAAAATGGATTTGGCACTTTAAAGTTTTGTTAAATATATGTTAGAGAATAACTGTGTGAATTTTTAAGTGAATTTCTTTACCAGAATTTTTTTTTATAAGGAATTTTTTTTTTGCGGTTTTCGAGAAAAATTAGTTTTTTGTGAAATATTCAGTAAACGTACTCTTTTTAAATACTTTGTATCAAAACCTTTATCAGTTTTCTACTTTTAAATGTTATATTTTATCTTAATAGCCTAGGGTTTCGGAAAAAAATTATATGGTCACATATGACCCCAAACTAATAAGAGACAATTTATTTAAAAAATTAAAATATTATGTAAGTGCTGTTGAAATTTTAGATGTGACGCTTAAAATATAATAACCAGTCTTCCATGCTAAAAATTTGGAATGTATCGACCAACGTTAACCCATTACTTGCCGAGGTCAAACTTTTAATTTTGGCATATTTAAAAAAATTATTTGTTCTAGTAAACTGGATGAAAACCTTACAATGGGTTTGGAAATAAAATTGTTTTATATCCATTACAAATCTGTTACTTTTAGAAGTCTTAATAAAAAACCTGTTCACTTGAAATATCAAAATTTTCACTTTTAACTAATGCGCGCAAAACTATATTTTTTTGATCCACTATTCTCACCTAACTGCAAAAATCATCATAATTATGAAATTTTATGGTAAGGTTTCTTTAAAAAATTTTTTCTCATCTTTTTAATCCTTTTTATTGTTTTGTCTCTATATAATTAATTTATGTGCGTCTCATTTGCGACTATCGGTGTTTCTTTTTCTAGTTGCGTGTATGCCTATATTATTTTTCTTTTCATTAGAAATATTTGATTTTCAAAAGGTAGAACTTTGCAAAAAGTGATTGCGAACAAGACAAGTGTTTATTTAAAATATAAAAATTAAAAAATGAGCAAAAAACTTTAAAAAAAATGTGTAAAAATGAGCCGGATATATTTTGTTATGTGTGCGCCAAATTTATGACCAAAAATAAACGGCACCAACTTGAGCTAAATGATCTTATAAGAGACCTTGAGCTAACAAAAGAGAAATCAGAGCCTTAAGACCCTTTTACTACATTGTCAACGAGAAGCCATCTATACCCATTGCACATGCCGTGAATATGAAAGAAACATTTGAAACTATGTTCGATTTATTAAGAAATTTTAAGTATGAAAAGCACAATTGAAAAGTGTGTTGCGACCTTAAAGTTGCTGCTATTTTAACAGGCCTCCAAGGTGGCTATACAAAATATTGCTAGTTTCTTATTTAGTTTGTTATTTAAAAACGATTTTGGAAATATTATATTTTAATTTACAAAAATTGGTGATGGCGTTTTCGATGGTCCTCAAATTCTTAAACTTCTTCTAAGCCCTGCGTTTAAAGGGTTATTATCACCAGAGAATGCTGAGAAAGCTGCGTGGAATTCATTTGGACAAATTGTTTCTATCTTTCAAATTACACAGGAATTGTTCGTGATTTGCTTGAAAAACTATTCAAAAATTGGTAAATTATAATTAAATGATTTATTTATTGATGTTTATAATTTTTCTAAATTTCTAATTTTAATTATAAAAATGTCACTAACAATACATTTCCTGCATTCGCATTTGGACTTTTTCCCGGAAAACCTCGGTACCCTAAGTGACGAGCATGATGAACGATTTCATTAACAAATTAACGCCATGGAGCAACGTTATCAGGGACTATGGAATGAAAATATGATGAAACTCAGGAAATCATAGGACACAAATCAAATCTTGCTGAATAAAATTTAACTACTTATTAACTTTGTTAGTAAAAAATTATATATTAAATGCTACTCAAATGAACTGTTTTTTGAATTTTTGGTAAAGCTAGTAAAAAAAAAAGTCTTTTCTGTCAACACTAGGTACTTTCACTTTATCGGCAATAAAACACGAATTTATGATTGACTTTTCATGAAACAAAATTAATTTTATTTTTATTACATGCAGCTTTAAGATCAAGAACTAATGTTGGTAAGTATTTGTTGCTATTTATTTCTTATGAATTTTTTGATTTAAAAAATGTTAGAACTTTTTCCACTTGCGCCTCTATAGCTCCAAAACTAATGGCTATATCAAAAAAAAATCATGTGAGTTCGATCACAGGGGAGATGTGTAAACATCTAGTAATTAAAAAATTTTTTATGGCACTTTTTTAAAATCAAACAGAAAGCGTCATCTGTGTATCACTTATAGCAATCAACTGCAGGGACTGTGCCGACATAAAAATATTTATTATTATTTATTGTTTCATTTTTTATTTTTCATATTTTATTTTTTATTTTTCATTCTTAATTTTTTATAATTCTTTTTAATTTTTTATTTTTCAAATTTTATTTTTTATTTTTCATATTTTATTTTTCATATTTTATTTTTTATTTTTCATTCTTAATTTTTTATTTTTCTTTTTAAATTTTTATTTTTCACATTTTATTTGTTATTTTTTATTTTTCATTTTTTATATTTCATTTTTTATTTTTTATTTTTCATTTTTAATTTTCTACTTTTCATTTTTCGTTTTTAATTTTTTATTTTTCATTTTTTCTTTTACATATTGATACCCTATACCACTATGTGGTTTGAGTATAATGACTTTGTGCTGCTGTTTGTAACTAGCAAAAATATTTGACCAAGACCCATCTTTTATTATACCGATCGAATCAGAATCACTATCTGATTCGATTTAGTGATGTCCGTCCGTGTGTCCGTCCGTCCGTCCGTCTGTGTGTCCATGTAAGTATTGTAATCAAACTGCAAGTCGCAAATGTGAATATATTTTGATAAAATTTGGTATATAAGCTTTTATCGGCCATAGGATGAAAGCTGCCGAAATTGGTGAAAATCAGTCTATGTTCAGACCTAGCCGCCATACAAATGACCCCTATGAAATCGACATAAATTGCCATAAGATCCAAATTATCATATAGATCTTACTCAAATTGGGTTTGTATGCATTCATTACATCCATTAATGAGTAGTCCAAAAATTATCCCTATGGGACAACGCTTACTCATAGGCCCCATGCAGAGCTGCTTCCCGATCTGCACTTAAATCTATCAAAAAAAAAATATTGCACTGATTCTTTTCAAATCTTGTTTATTATGCATTTTTTGTTTTTAATTTTTTATTTTTCATTTTTCATTTTTTATTTTCTATTTTCTATTTTTCATTTTTCATTTTTTATTTAATTTTTTTTTCATTTTTTATTTTTCATATTTCATTTTTTTAGTTTTTATTTTTCATTTTTATTTTTTTATTTATTTTTTTTATTTTTCATTTCTTATTTTTTATTATTAATTTTTAATTTTTTGTTTTTTATTTTTTATTTTTCATTTTTTGTTTTCTATTTTTTATTTTTCATTTTTTATTTTTCATTTTAATTTTTAATTTTTTGTGTTTTATTTTTTATTTTTTGTTTTTCATTTTTAATTTTTCACTTTTCATTTTTTATTTTCTTTTTCTATTTCTTATTTTTCATTTTTCGTTTTTTATTTTTCATTTTGCATTTTCTGTTTTTCATTTTTTATTTTTCATTTCTCATTTTTTATTTTCTATTTTCTATTTTTATTTTTTTTTATTTTTTATTTTCATTTTTCATTTTTTATTTATTTTTTTTTTTAATTTTTAATTTTTCATTTTTTATTTTTCATTTTTCAGTTTTTTAGTTTATATTTTACATTTATTAATTTTTATTTATTTTTTTATTTTTGATTTTTTATTTTTCATTTTTCATTTTTGTTTTTCATTTTCCATTATTAATTTTTCTTTTTTAATTTTAAATTTTTCATTTTTATTTTTAATTTTCTATTTTAAAATTTTCGTTTTTTCATTTTCTATTTTTTATTTTTCATTTTTAATTTTTTATTTTTCAATTTTCATTTTTTATTTTTATTTTCCATTTTCTATTCTTCATTTTTTATTTTTCATATTTCGTTTTTCAATTTTTATTTTCAAACCGGTTATTACATAGCATAATATTTGCACCAATACAAACATAAGTCACACGGATTTTATCTTACTTCTTACATGTTACGCTGTTTTTGTGATTGTATTGTGAAATAGAAATTTACCCCCTGCGCTTATTCACATCAAATTGATATTAAGAAAACTTAAACTAAAACTTAACATATTTTTGACGTATTGCATAACGAAATCGAATACGAATAATCAAAGTTACGACTAGATATATGAGCAACCTCTCAAAATCTCAAATTTTAGAAAAAAATGTATAAAAAAAACTTTACCATAGAATTTGAAATAATGATGAATTTTGCAGTTGGTGACTATAGCGGATCAAAAAATATAGTGGTTATTCAAAAATTGTCCCATTTGTTGCATAGCGTTATTGAACTTTAAATACATGCTGCAATTAAAGCAAACAACTTAGAACTTTTATTTTTACAAATAGCGACGTAGAATTTCATCTACTTTCACCCGATACCAAACACGGTTGTGAAAGTTAAAGTTCATCTTTTGAAATAATCGCCACTTTTGATGTTGTCGTCCCTCTGTGCTTATTCATCTGTTTTTTTTTCGCCATATTATAACGTTCTATTTTTACTTATCATCCTATCTCTCTCTCCCTCCCTCTGCACAAACTTAACAAAGCTGACACGTAACTTTAACTTATTCTGCCCTTATCTTTTAATATTCCTTTAGTTGACATTTATGTTTTAATAATTGAATTTATTAAAGCAAATTTAAGAAAATTATATAAAAAGAAAAATCTAAATTGTTAAGGATGGGTAACCTTAGCTTTGCTTACATTGTATATGCCGTAGATGAACGGATTATAACAGCTATTACTCATTGCTAGCCAATCACAAAAGAACCAGACAATGCTAATGAAATGATACTCATTTATTTCCGGTATTGTGACATACAAGATATTGTACAGTTGCAATGGTAACCAGCAAACACCAAAAACAATAACAACTATAATCAGCATTTTTATAACCTGCAATAAAAGGAAAATGTAAAAATAACTTAAAATTATCTATGAAACAAATTTAATGAAAAGGGGTCAACTGAATGCTAATGCATAATTTATGTAAATGTCATATGATTTTGGAATTCATATCAGATGAGGGTTTAATTTTCTTTTCTTTTTGAAATCCTTTGAGTAATATAAGTTTAATTTAGTAGAAAATATTAAAAATAGATTTACCTTTTTCTTATTCTTCAGCAGCGTTATATCTCGTGAGTCTTGAGCATTCCCTGGTGCTCTGGTTCCCCATAACTTAATAGTCATTTGTATGTAAACGAAACTGATGACACAAAATGGTACCAAATACTGTACAAACACTAAAGTATACCGATAAGTCTGCAGTTGATTGTCTGACAAATTCACATTTGCGCAAAATGGTCTCGTAGTATTGTGTACAATCCCATTTTCTGCCACAAAAAAAAAAAGAAAATTTATGACAATGCAATTTCTATTGAATAAAAGGGTAAATCATTTAAGACGATTCCAATTTAGTACTTTGACAATCAAATCCTTTAAATACGCATGAAATAGCGTGTAATTTTAAACGAAAACAAGGGATGTGTTAAGTTATTCAGTTATTACTTTTTATTTAATTTTTTTAGTTTCTTCAAAATGAAAAGAAACAAATTTGGTGTTGTTATTCGATTGTGCCTTTATTTAATCATTTCTAAATTTAAACAAACCGTTAAATTTTATTGTTTTTCTTTTTTGAGAAACGAAAAAAAGAAAATGCTTGTGCGTTTGAAGGTATTCAAACATTTATTGTGCTTAAATCTTCTTACCTTTTATACGTTCCTGTACAACTTCCACACGAAATGCCAGGGCACAAGGTATAGCAAAAGTAAGTGCTACCAGCCAAATGCAACCAATAATACATTTCGAAATAAACTTTGTTGGGCGTGCTCTGAAATTTCAAAAAAATCACCTGTAATTGAAAAGTCAGATTACACGAAAATAGAAAATAATAGTTACATAATAATAGAATCAATCAAAAAAGCAACACACCACCAATTGTTTACAATTTGCATAATTTCCCCCATTTGTGATGAAATGGGTATTAAACTTTTAACCATTAAAAAGACATTAAAAAGAGCATCCAAGGGTGTGGTGAAAAGTGGTTTCATCACCAATTGCAATAAACTGAATTTTAACAAATGCATGAGATATCATGATATTTCTATTAATTAAAACTGTTTATTTTCAATATAAATTTGTCTTTTCCCAACAAAAATTTTTAAGTTTTGCGATTTAAAAATCATTATCAATTTTTTGTACATAAATTTTTGAACTGTTTGAACTGTTCGGCATAGGGACCGAACCAAATGTACACTTGTGGACATAAAATTAAGTCATTTATACAGCAACTTATCTTTTTAAAAATAAAACAGTTTTAATGAAACTTTCAACAAAAAATAACACTTCTATATAATTTAGTTCAAATACCTCACAGTTAATTATAAAAACTTTAACAATTATTCATACTTTTTTCTACAAAGCAAATAGCAGTTTTATATTTTGTGTAGACATATAATTAGGTCGCCTGAAATTAAATTGTTCAAATTTGATTAAATTGTTTTATTTTTAATTTCAATATTTTCAACATTTAGTATATTGTTGGGTACCATTTTGGAGAATTACTTCGGCACATGTGTTTGTCATTAATTTAGCTAAATCGTTACACTGATGAGGTGTAATATTATTTCATTCAGCCTAAATAACATCCCGGAGTGCATTTTTATTTGTAGATTTTATGACCGCTCCCCGTTTTACGATCCCCCATATATTTTCAATGGGGCTTAAATAGGGACATTGAGCTGGCCATGCAATTACCTTTATTTTGTTTTTTATCAAACCAAGTCTTAACGAACTGAGATGTATGTTTCGGGTCGTTATACTGCTAAAATATCCATGCTTGTAGTAACTCATCAGCATAAATATTGTCTAGATTATATCTTTGCAAATTTATGAATTTTTTCATTTTCCCATCGCATTCAACTAAGGGACCAACCTCGTTTTTTTCGTTTTCGAAAACGTTGATTTATTAATTTATTTATTTATATTAACTACAATGCAAAGTAAATTTGTATTCTAATTTAGGTCCACGGATAAGCCGAGTGACAAAGACCATTGGCTGGTTTTTGCAGCGACAGACCAAAGCCTCTGGTGGGAATCGAACCCATGACCCCCGCATGATAGGCGAGCACGCTACCTACTCATCTACCGGGGCACTAGGACCTAACGTTGATTTATAAATTTCCAAAAATTTGGGTCCTTATGGAGGTGTGCTTTTGCAAACCACAAGCGCTGATGAATATTTTTCTTCACCATATTTGGTTTATTTTTTTTTTTTTTTTTTTTTTGCTATGCGGCCATGTAGATTATTTTCAGTCAGACGCCTTCTTACGGTCCTTGCCGATATTCTAATGACATGTACGTTCTAATCTAAGCTGATGTGAGGAATGGATCAATTTTCATTCTAGCCATAAGTCTATCTGCCGCCTGTGTATTTTTCGTTAGTTATGTCTTTGCAAATTAACAAAAGTCTTACATTTTTGATAATGTTGATATTTTTCCAACAATTGAACCAACATTTTGGAAGCAAAGAATCATTAATGGTACTGCATATTTGGAAAAATTTTAATTAATCAACAAATAAAGTACCGTTATTTTTTCACTCAGAAAAATGTTTTGCATGAGTAACTAATTGTATGTCCATAACTGTTAAAAATATTTACATTTTTATTTCGATTTCGATTTCGAGCTTAGGCTTATTTAGCAAATAACACACAAATATTAAGGAATACAATTATAAATGTAACTAACGTATGGGCAAAAAAATATGGAACTATTTAAACCACAATGAAACTAATTAAGAAGAAGAATCGTTATTTATTTATAGTATACAAAAAAAAAATTAACTAGTATCTTTCGGAACTGCAACCATGAGATCTTTTTAAACTCTTTCTTTTAACTCATACTCTCTGTCTGTCTGTCGGGGGGCAACCCCATTCCCCGTTATTCAATTGATCTGAAACTTGGCCCATAGTCTTGTTGTGACTACAGATTAATTTTGGGGTAGGCACGCCCAGTCACGGAGTGTTCTAAAATCATTTCCCCTTATCCGATTGATCTGAAACTTAGTCGATAGACTTGCTGTGATAAAATATTAATTTTGACATAGTCACGCACAGTCACGCATAATTACGCACAGTCACGGAGAGATTAAAACCTCATTTCCCCTCATTCGACCGATCTAAAACTTGTCGATAGACTTGTGAAAAAGAATTAACTTTGACATAATCACGCACAATCACGCAGAGTCACGCACAGTGACGGAGAAATTTTAATCTTACTTCCTCTAATCCGAACGATCTGGAACTTTGTCCATAAGGAAAGAAAGAGTTTTAACTAAATTTTTTTTTTATTTTTTAGATAAAAATAATTAAGCTTGAGGCCATTAATTATTTTTAGCTAAAAATTACAACAAAAAGTTCGAAATAACAATCAAGTTTATTTTTTTTTTATGGGTAAGATTATTATTTTTTTAAATTATAGAGTTAAATTCTTTCAACAGTACGAGTTACCCTTCTTTTTAAATTTGCCCAAAATTCTTCACTTGTCCGTACAAGGAAGTTCTTATATGGGACACCAGCAGGTCGCAAAAAAAATGACGCATATTTTTTGTTAGCTGCCAATTTCATATAAAAGGGCGTTTTTCACTTAACAAAGAAATCATAACAAATTGGACATCTAATGAAAGATATTTGCATGGTCTATTCAATGGAGTGCAAGACATGAACGGGAGTTTTATATTGCAATACATATGAATTTTAAATCGAAGCTCACGAGGACGTATTTCTGTGTAGCGACTAGTTTGCAATCTAATCGATTTTTCTAGTAGAGATACTGTGCATAAAATATAGGCAATATAAATATATATAAAAAATTCAATTTAGGAATTTAAGATACTCATGCAAACATTGTCTGAAAATAATTTTTTTATATATTTTTTTTTTTACTCCCTTTCTTTTAACTTCTAGGGTTTGCTTGTCTGTTTTTCTGCCGAAAAAACTTCAGATTGATTTTTAACAATTTTCACGTGATCCAATCGTGAGAGGACTCATGGCGACGGTAAAAGTGATCTAACAAATTTTCGTAAAAAAAATTTTATTATAATATAATTTTGGATTTTTCAAAATTTTAACGGTTTTTTAAATTGGTTCAAATGCAGATAAAGAGATATTTTTGATATTCTATATATGTTTCATTTTCAGTCAATCAACTATTTAACTACATGATTCAGAGAAAGGGAGTGTAATAAAAACTTGGTTTTTATGGGTTAATTTTGTTAAAAGGAACCTACATATATTTTTTTCAATGATACAGAATTCGCACAATAGTGTTTTTAATACAATCTTCATAAAACTGAACAAAATCGAATGCATTTGAAACCATTTTAAACCTAAAGCAAACTAATCCTTGATAGTTCCAACCAGTTTTCCTGCTTAGTATCTTATTTGAAGGATCCCAGCCATACAGTATTGACTTAGCCAATTACCCATTACATCGCAGAAAATATTTTTAATTTTTTTTTTTTTGAATGTTAACGATTCTCAAACATTTTTTATATTACAATTTTAAAAAAAATTTAATAAATTTATTTACTGTGGACAAAAAAATATAGAAGTTATCTTATAAGTTTCATCTCAATCAGCGTGTTCCCGCAGTGAGATCTTCCTAGCTATTTGTAGGTATTTGGAGGGTGAATTTCTTTTAACACAAAATTGATTTGTTTTTTGTATTTTTTTTTTTTTAATTTTTATTTCTAGCCTAATTGTAATGTAAATCAGGCTGGAAAATGTATTTGCATCATCCGTGGTATTTTTCTGTAAATTTCTGAATTTATAAATTTGAACATTAACAGCTAATCCTCCTTTGACAAATACTGATTCGCTGATAGTACATACACCACAATAAAACCTTTCCTGGGAACTACTTTTCAATATATGTATAGTGCTTTCTAACTGGAAGACTCAAAATAACGTTTTGGCTATTTTGAAGACACTTTTAAACTGAGAGGAAGCGGAAAAGTCGTTGTTAAAAAGTTGACACAAGCTGCATTTGATCACTTCATTCAATCTCTCAGTGTTATCTGGGGCAGTTTTTTTCAGTTTTTTTTCATTGCCTACTGATTTTAAGTATTAATTTTCGTGTTTTTGTGGTATTCGATTTTTCTTCCCAACTCACGGTTGATTTCCCCTACAGCCTATATTTCAGCTTTTAATTTATTCCGAACTTTCGAGTTTTGTAGCAGACCAATGGACTCACCTACTATTCCACACTAAATTAACTGAATTATAAATGACAGGCTTTCCTTTTTACTGGAGTTCAATTTTATTTTTAATTTTGACGGCTTTATCAGAACAAAACTTACAAATAATTAAGTTCATTGACTGACATTTTGATTATTAATTGATTATAAAATAATATGGTGTAGTTTTGGAATTTCCACTATATACTGCAGAAAAAAAATTATAGTTTTCCATAATTTAGGGAAAATATGTTGTATTAAAAATTCGTTTTAATATCGTACCTTAAAGGGTTTATTATTGCACGATGGCGATCTATTGCAATTGCTGTTAATGTAAATACTGATACATTCACACTTAGGGCTTGAACAAAGGGACAAAATCCACACATAAACCAAGGCAGATTCCAACGTTGTAGTAAAGCAGCTTGAAACTAAAAAAAAAAAGGAAATAAACTCAATTAATATAACTTCGAACCAAATATTGGTGTAAAATCTCAATATAACACTGTACAACAGCAAATCTGGAGGAAGTGTAAATACCAAGGTAGGGGAAAAACTAGGCTAATATATTACAACCTCCGTACTTTTATTACCTTTTATGTTTTTATACCCTATAACACTATGTGGTTTGGGTATAATGACTTTGTGATGCTGTTTGTAGCTATCAAAAATATTTGACCTAGACCTTTTATTATACCGATCGAATCAGAATCACTAACTGATTCGATTTAACTATGTCTGTCCGTCCGTCCGTCCGTCTGTGTGTCCATGTAAACCTTGTAATCAAAGTACAGGTCGCAAATACGAATATATTTTGATGAAATTTGATATATAAGCTTTTGTCAGCTATAGGATGAACACTATTGAAATTGGTGAAATTCGGTCCTTGTTCAGACCTAGCCCCCATACAAACGACCCCTATGAAATCGACATAAATTGCCATAATTGGGTTTGTATGCGTTTATTACATCCATTAATGAGTAGCACAAAAATTATACCTATGGGACAACTCTTAGTCATTGGCCCCATAGGCTACTTCCCGATCTTCAATTAAATCCATCAAGAAACAAAAATATTGCACTGATTCTTCTCAAATTTTGTTTGTATATATTTTTGCAAAATACAAGTGACTTTAGCAAACATAGTCAGGATCGGTCCATTTTTGGGCCTAGTCCTCATATAAATATAGCATCTGATTTGAACTTTTTCATATCTGTAGCCAAAAAAATTAATAAAAATCCCACTCAAATTTGATGTATACTTATTTTCTATGTCCAGTTAGTTCGGCCTATGAGATAGGCTCTCTAAACGCATGGTATAGGGTATCATATAGTCGGTCTAGACCGACTATAATTTTCTTAATTGTTTTTTTTTTAAATATATTAAAGATGTACGTGATTATTTTTCACCATATAAATGAAACAATTTAAACTTTGCAAATACTTTTAGGCCTTTTACCGGTTATCGCATTTGAATCGACAATATGGTTACGTGGCGTGCCGTATGAGTAATAAATTCGTGTGATATATGACAAAATATTATTACTCGTACGACCATGCGTTAGAGCGGACATCGGTTTTATAACAAAATATCCGTTTGGTTATTTTTGTTGTATTTCGTATTGTTTTTTTTTTAATTTTTTGTTGTTTATTTGATGGTTTTATGAATTGTGGCAATTTTTCACGAATTATGTGTCCACTTTAACTGTTATATATATACCTTCCAATTTCGATTTTGTTTACATATTCTACCTCTTTTTAAATATTAATTTAAAAAAAAATTATCTCTATCACCATCAAACATCAACCAATTATTTTCCAATAACGACCAAATTTTCTTGAATATCATTGCTCCCTTACAATATACCCGTAGTCATACTCAACCCGCCCAAATTCGTTTAATGGATTTTAATAAACTCGTAATATTAATATTGACATTTATTAAAATGCTATTATCATTTTAATGACATTAAGTTAATGAAAGTTATATTTACCTACACAATCTCGTGAACACTTAAAAAAAAATTAAGGGTTAATATGCTGAGTTTAATATGTGAATGATATTGAATTTTTAAAGTAATTTTTTGCGGTAAGCTTTTAAAACAGTATATTATAGGCTTTTCACACTTACTGCGGTTTCAGGAAACGCCAGCGTTTTGCTCTCTTTCATGATATTCATGCTAAATCACACTATAAATCACACATAATTCCATATAAAAACAAGTAAGAAAATTAAAGTCGGTCTAGACCGACTATAGGATACCCTATACCATGCGTTTAGAGACCCTACCCCATAAGCCCAACTAACTGGACATAGAAAATAAGCATAAACCAAATTTGAGTGGGATTTTTATAAATTTTTTTGTCTGCAGATATGAAAAAGTTCATATCGGATGCAATATCTACATGGGGACTAGGCCCAAAAATGGACCGATCCTGACCATGTTTGGTAAGGTCTCTTGTATTTTGCGAAAATATTTACAAACAAAATTTGAGAAGAATCAGTGCAATATTTCTGTTTTTTTATAGATTTAAGTGATTTATACCCTATATCACTATGTGGTTTGGGTATAATGACTTTGTGCTGTTGTTTGTAATTACCAAAAATATTTGACCTAGACCCACCTTTTATTATACCGATCGAATCAGAATCACTAACTGATTCGATTTAACGATGTCCGTCCGTCCGTCCGTCCGTCTGTGTGTCCATGTAAACCTTGTAATCAAACTGCAGGTCGCAAATATGAATTTACTTTGACGAAATTTGGTATATAAGCTGTTACCAGGCATAGGATGAACGCTATTGAAATTGGTGAGAATTGGTCGATGTTCAGACCGAACCCCCATACAAATGCCCCCTATGAAATCGACATAAATTGCCATAAGATCCAAATTGTCATATAGATCTTACTCAAATTGGGTTTGTATGCGTTTATTACATCCATTAATGAATAGTTCAAAAATGACAACTCTTAGCCATAGGACCCATATAGAGCTGCTTCCCGATCTTCACTTAAATCTATCAAAAAACAAAAATATTGCACTGATTCTTCTCAAATTTTGTTTGTATATATTTTTGCAAAATACCAAAGACTTTACCAAACATAGCCAGGATCGGTCCATTTTTGGGCCTAGTCCCCATATAGATATAACATCCGATATGAACTTTTTCATACCTGCAGCCAAAAAAAATTAATAAAAATACCACTCAAATTTGGTTTATGCTTATTTTCTATATCCAGTTAGTTGGGCCTGAGAGATAGGGTCTCTAAACGTATGGTATAGGGTATCGTATAGTCGGTCTAGACCGACTATAATTTTCATACTTGTTCTTTATCTCGATGTTTGTTAGCTTATTATTTCCTCTATTACTCAAGAAGCATTCATGATTTCTCATTCTTCAGCAAAAAGCTTCAGTAAATCAAGTTTGACTAATTTTATCGAATGAATATTCAGAAAATTTTAATTTCCTCCTTTTTTTATAAATTTTTGAATGACAGGGTGTATGCTTATTACTATGATTATTATTTGTTAGTATTTATCAGTTTATCAGTAGTAGTAGTAGTAGTAGTAATTCTTTATTCAATTATGTTTTTTAAATATTTTTTTGAACGATATACGGCTTTAAATATGTCGTTAGCCAGAAAAAAAAGAAACTATATAATTATTATTTTTTTTTTCATCTATAATATTAATAGGCACGGCTATTTCTTGTGACCGAAGTAACTTTGTCAGTCTTACTCCGACTTTGACCAAACATACCTCATTTGAAAGGTATATCTTTTTAGCTGTCAACCAGATTTACAGATTTTTTAAATTTGTACAGTTTTTTGGAGTAAAACGCATCTAAAGTTGCTACTAACATATACATAAAATTATACAATGCTGTGTGTGTTTATTAAATTTGTTAATGTGTTTGCAAAAATTGTATATGAAAAGCCCACAGGGGCTTTTAATTTTGGACACAAAACAATAACGACAATAACGCAATCGATATCTAAAAAGTGTTGAATTGTGAATTGTTTAAAATTGATTATAATACATTATAAAATAATTTATTAAATAAAAAAATAAAATTTCCTAGAACTTGCTCTCGAATTTCGAGGGCTGTGCTCTGCTTGTTTCAATAATTATATTTTAATATAAGCATTTTGCTATACGCCAAAGCATTGATAACATACTTCAGGACCGACTACCAATTATTTGCACCATTTGGTATTTGTAATTATCTCTTCTTCTGATATTGTAATTTAAAAAAAAAACAAGTAAGAAAATTATAGTCGGTCTAGACCGACTATACGATACCCTATACCATGCGTTTAGAAACCCTATCTCTTAGGCCCAACTAACTGGACATAGAAAATAAGCAAAAACCAAATTTGAGTGGGATTATTATTAATTTTTTTGGCTGCAGATATGAAAAAGTTCATATCGGATGCTATATCCATATGGGGACTAGGTCCAAAAATGGATCGATCCTGATCATGTTTGGTAAAGTCTCTTGTATTTTGCAAAAATATATACAAACAAAATTTGAGAAGAATCAGTGCAATATTTTTGTTTTTTAATAGATTTAAGTGAAGATCGGGAAGCAGCTCTATATGGGGCCAAATGGATCATTTTTGAACTACTCATTAATGGATGTAATGAACGCATACAAACCCAATTTGAGTAAGATCTATATGACAATTTGGATCTTATGGCAATTTATGTCGATTTCATAGGGGTAATTTGTATGGGGGCTAGGTCTGAACATGGACCGATTCTCACGAATTTCAATAGCGTTCATCCCATGGCCGATAAAAGCTTATGTACCAAATTTCATCAAAATACATTCATATTTGCGACCTGCAGTTTGATTACAAAGTTTACATGGACACACAGACGGACGGACGGACGGACGGGCGGACGTACGGACGGACAGGTTTTTTCAATCTATTCTTTACATGGAGATATTAATAAAAATTGTTTGTTTAAAAAATAACCCTTGGACGTTTTACTATACTGGCCGAGGACTTTCAACCTGATTTGGAATTTCTCATCCCCCATACAATGACCCGGAAAATGTTACACACTGTAATCAAACACTTCCATCTGCAACTTTGTTGGTTGATTTTAGACGAAGAGCTCGTATTTACTGTACTCGTTCCCTAGTTGTCCATATGCATTTATTTTGAAAATTAATATCTTATTGTATTCTAATGTTGAAAATATAATATAAAATATTAATAGGCTAGGCGATTTCTTGTGACCGATCTTTTGTTCTATTGTTTTATCCCGATTTTGACAAAATGTATATTTTTTGAAAGGTATTTATTTTTAGATGTTCACCAGGCTTACAGGTTTTTAAATTTTTGCCTTTATTTTGAGTAAATTGCATTTAAAGTTGCTACTAACACATATATAAAATTAAATATATGATATGTGTGTGTTTATTAAATTTGTTAATGTGTTTGTTAATGAGTTTGTTTTCTTCGTTCACAATAATAATAAACCAAAAAGATGTTGTTATGTGAACTGGTTACGTTGAAATTTAAAGTTGCGTAGAAATTGCACTCGAATTTCGAGTGCTGTAATTTGCTAGCAATAATATAATAATAGGTTTCGAAAATAATATTTTACTTATAAAGGTTGAAATTATTTTCATTTGTGAATTTTTTTAATTTTTTTGGAGATTTAAATCAATCATTAACTTAATTCTGTATCATTTCGGGTTATCATCAAATTATTTTTTAAATAAATAAATGTTGATACTTCATTGTTTTAAAATTTTTTAGTGTACCCTTATTTCTTTAAAAACAACGATTATATTATTATTGTATTATTGGCCTTTGACATTACATAGCGTACAGATAAAATTGATAAATTGATTTTAAAATATTAGTTAATTTAAGGTAGTTAATGCAATTTTTGGTACATTTTATTGATTCATTCTGTAAAAATATATCATTATAAAATTTCTATTGCTCATATTTTGTCTTCGAAGTTTGTATTAAATTACAATATATTTGCTGAAATGTGTATCAAATCAAACCCGAAGATAAAAAATAAAAAATTACATATGTATTTATTTCATCTTTTATTCGATAAAACCTTTTATTTACACACTCTGTTGTTAATGCCGTTTTAGGTTACAATTACGCAGTATTTTAACTTAAACAAGAATATTCACTCATTATAAATTTAATAAACTTGAATATTTTTTATATAATCTGTACTGGTACTAGATTTTGAAAAAATATTTCAAAATTTCAAACGAAATGTAAACGCATTCTAACTCAAAACCGATGCACTTACGAACTTAGAAATTATTATTATTTGTAAGCAATAATAATATTGTTTAAAATTTAAAATTTAACTTACCTGAAATGGAATACAGAACACACCGATGATGACATCCGCAAATGCCAAATTCGCTATATACATATTAGTGACTGTGCGCATTTGTCGTGTAGTCGTCACAACCCATATTACCAGAGTATTTCCAATTACCGCCAGAATGCTTATGCTGCCATAAAATAATGATAATAGAGCAACAATTTCGAAAGGTGCTGAATATAAGCGTTCTGCAAGTATAAGACAATTGTTGATAGTTTTCATATTTTATTAACTCTTGTTTTAGTATTATAAGATCCTGACCGATTGTTATTTTCGTTGATCGATTGAACCAAGAAAAAAGAAATATTTAAAAGCTTTTTTAAATTTTACTCTAAGCAACGGTCAAAACTCAAAAGTATTTAGGTATCAGTTTTTTGATAGTTGTTTGATATCCTGTTTTTTGTTTAACAATTTTTAGGATTTTTTTAAAACGGGACCTGCAATCTACTTTATGTTATTTCAGATGAACGTAGTACTGTCCGTTAATATTTAAAAATTTTTTAAATGTAACGGATTTTAAAATTTCTACTGTAAATGTTATTGTTTTTTTTAATTTTTTTGTATATAAGATTCACAATATTCGAGTTCAGCGTAAGTATTGGCTAGTGCTTTTAGAAATTAATTGAGTACGAAAATTCCTTCTGCAAAAGTAAAGTAATTTTAAGTACCGTTAGAAAAAAGTATCAAACGTCCTATTAGCACAAAAAGCTAGGTTTATCGAAACCTTCAAAACTGCTGGTGAAAAACGGCTTCTATCATAAAAAATATATGTAGTAAAGAACAAATTAATGCCGAAGGCTAATTGAGATTACTGAAAATTAGAATGCATATATATTAAAAAAATTCAAAAATAACGACTGTTTGTTTAAACAGAGTTGTATCTTCTGAGATTAATACAAAGTAAAAGCTGTGCGGTATGAAAGCTGATTCTTAACCACACTGCTCGTAGGCCTAACTTTGGGTGAGTGTGTTAAAGCGCTGACCAAAAAGTGCAAGTACGAGTGTATGTGAGATAGATGCAGGTTCAAACCTCACGGCCGCCTACAAGTAGAAAAATTTCATATAGAAAAAATCTATTCAATTATAACATAACAATTATCACAATGTTCAATAAATCGCTGATGAAGGCTGAAATGCCAGAAACCGGTCCGATTAAGATTACGGTGTAGTTATGAATTTGTGGAAATATATGCTTTCTTCTGCCCTACCACGCACGATCGAAAGCTAAACTTTAATGTTAATGCCTTATAGTAAATCATTGCCGTACACTAATACTATACTTTTCTTTTGCTCAGTTTTTTTTTTTTTTTAGATTTTTTCAGATGTTTCGGAAGAGGTTTACAGGACGCTAAATTTGAATTTTACCCAAAAATCGAGTTTTATGGACATTTCTCGAGTTTGGCCCATAAACACAATTTTCTTTGTTACTAGGTCAAAATTTCAAAATAAAAATCTTAAAACTTTACTTTTCTAAGTAGAAATCATAAGTTTAGGTAATTTTTTGCTTTCCGTAAATTTTGCATAAATTTTGAAAGTAATGCTTTGTAACTTTTAAAATTTCTATTAAAATTAAAAAAACCATTGATGCAGTTTAAAAGGTGAATAAATTCTGAGTCATTTAAAAAATATATATTGAATTTGCTCTTACCATTCCAAACTTACAACCTTTTTAAGCTTTGTAACCATTTTGTGAAATTAAAAATATTCAAAAGTATTTACAATTATGCATCGGATTTGTTTTAATGTTAGAAATATCAGACTTTTTCGTTTAGTTTTTATTTTTACTGTTTAAATATTAAATATTGGTGATTTTTTGTTCTGTTGCGCGGACTTCAGCAATGAAAGCCAACATGGTTGATGTTAAAATTTTTTGAAAACCCCCTGAAACTCTAGGCATCTTACTCAAAAAAAAAATCATGTCAGTCCGATCTCAAGGGAGATGTGTAAACATCTAGTAATTAAAAAAATTTGTAGGCACTTTTTTAAAACCAAACAGAAAGCGTCATCTATGTGTCACTTATAGGAATCCGATCTGCTAATATAATAATATATATTATTATTTCAACCGGTTAATTTTTAATTTTTCGTTTTTTTATTTTTCATTTTTCGTTTTTTATTTTTCATTTTTCATTTTTCATTTTTCGTTTTTCATTTTTTGTTTTTCATTTTTTATTTTTCATTTTTTATCTTTCATTTTTTATTTTTCATTTTTTATTTTTAATTTTTAATTTTTTATTTTTCATTTTTTATTTTTCATTTTTTATTTTTCATATTTCACATTAAATTTTTAATTTTTCGTTTTTCATTATTAATTTTTCATTTTTAATTTTTTATTTTTCATTTTTCCTTTATTATTCTTTATTTTTCATTTTTTATTTTTCGTTTTTCACTTTTCATGTTTCATTTTTTATTTTTCATGTTTTTTTTTTTTTTTTTTTTATTTTTTATTAATCATTTTTTCTCTAATACAATCATAAGTCAGAGATTTTCTCTTACATTTTACATGTTACGCTGTTTTTGAGATTGTATTGTGAAATAGAAATTTACCCCCCTGCGCGTATAGATGTTTACACACCAAAAAAAAATTATTTTAATAAAAATAATATTTTAATAAAATATAATTTTTTTTTTGCTTTGCTATTATTTATTAGAGCGTTTACGATGTAGCTCTATGACCTTCAATAAATTCTGAAAGTCTGTTCAGAAGTTTTACATTAATGTAGGTATTAGCCAAGACCTCGCCGCGTTCAATTGCTGAACTTTGTTCCTTGCTTCATTAAATGGTTTGTTTGTATGCCAATTTTCCGGATCTGTTTGTAAAAAATCAACTGTTGCAGGCTCCAAAAAGGGCTAGGCTGGCTTCGGATATTAAATCTTTAATTTATATGTTTTTAAACATGTTACACAAGGTATGGGTCTTTTTGTCCTTCTTTTAAAAAAGAGCAAAAAACACCATTAAAACAGGGATTTAAGGGGTTAAAATGTTCCGCAAAAATATTTGCCGTGAAATTTTACTATAAGTCCCTGAATACACCAAAACGGAAAATTCAACCAGAAAGTCAGAAAACAAAACAAAAAAGAGCTTAGTGTTAATTTCGCATTTATTAACAATTTTATTTCAAAGTAATACAAAAATTTAGCATGAAAAAAAATAGTTCAAATTTAACTATATCTCTATTATTTTACTTTCGATAGCAAATTTGGATAGGAAGTATTCATTAATTACATTTTTTTAGCTCTAAGCAATTCCACTTCAGATGTAAACTTTCAAAACGCCGATACACGTGTCTTTTTATACCCTCCACTCCAGTGTGCAGAGGGTATATATAAGTTTGTCATTCCGTTTATAATAATTAGAAAAAAAATGTTGGACCAAATAAAATATATATATTTGTGATCCTTATATTAACCGGATTTGATATAGCGATGTCCGTCTGTCCGTCTGTGGAAATGACGATGGCGGCATCAATCAGGCAGCTAAGGTGCTCGTTGATATAAAAAATGATTCAGTAATATCCTGAAAAGTTTGCTGTTTAAAATCGTCCAAATCGGTCGATTAGGGCCCGAGATTTAAATGAAGAACTAAAAATAGTCTTGAAAAAATATAATTTTCTATGTTGTTCTTACACATGATTGGTACATGTTGATTTTGGGGCATTAGTCGCAAATACTTTATGTCGCGAAGTTCATCAGAAAACGCTAAGACAACCAACTTCCCGGATGGGTATCACTGATGCCCAAGCTTTTGGAGTTACCCAATTGCTTCAATAAACTTAAATTATTGATAGGAGCGTATCTGGGGCGTTAATACAGGTACAAATTTTTGATGCATTTTCTCAAAATTAATGAAGGATTCAATTTTTGAAGCGTTTATGAAGGATTGCAGCTGGTTTTTAAAAATGCGTATTTATAAAGAGAATATAATTTTCATCGTCCAGCGTTCCTGATTAATCGCTCCAGGTGCTTTTATTGTCGGATGGGGTCAGATCTATCACCCAAAAATATAAATCGAAAAAAATAATTTTTTTGGACACGCTACTGTACATTTATCAGTTCGCGGCTTAGAAATGTACGCTTTTATATTTTGACGTCATTGAAAATGAGTTACTAATTTGAAAGGGGAAAATGAGATTTAACATTATTCTGTGGTCGCCTAAATTATCCACATCTTAAATGGTTTTTTGAAAAGAATATAAAAAAAGATATAACGCCTTTGGCAGCACAATTATATCTTTAGATATTTATTTCAATAATTTTAGTTAAATAACTTTTTATTTAACTAATATTATGTATTTTTTATTGTTGCTGTATTAAATTAAAAAAGAAAATAGCAAAAAGTGAAAATTTTTTCACACAAATTAAGTGAAAAATATTTACAAAAATTTTAAAATTTCAAATCTAAAATTATTAAATTGTATTAATGCAAACGTATATGACTTTCCCAAAAAAGTTTAATTTTTAAAACTGTGTAATTGTTTTTATTTTTGTTGCATAATAAATATTATTTTGCGTAAAAATCCAAACATATCTAAATTTAATCGGTAACTTTTAGTGACATTGTCTACACATTCTTACCAAATTCTTCCTCCTCCAATATGTCTTCAGTAGAAGTTTTTATAACTGGGAATTCGTCCATCTTTTTTATTTGCAATTGTTGGTTTCTTTGTTTGCTTATCACACTCTCTTTGGCAAATTTTGTTTAAGTCATCTAATATTTTTTTCTTTTCAAAAGATATTGTTCTGTTTGAACAAAAGTCTAACTGACTTATTTTTATATTAACCAAGTCACATGTAATTCTCTTTACAATGTGCAAATACATGTATATGTAACACGCATTAAGGCATCTTATCCTACAACTGCCAACTCAATAATGCCTGCCTGTGAGACATTTCGATAGCTTTTCTGAAATAAAACAAATACTAAAATAATATAATTTAAGAAATAAAAATAACAATACACATTCAAAGATTAGTTTTGTTCTAAACTTTTTTTATTCTTTTGGAAAAATTAATTAATTTTATAAATGCAAAAATCTCAAATTCGTAAATGCATAAACCAATTATTCGAACTGATAATTGGACAAAATTGGGAATAAACCGATTTATAGATTAATTCTCTATTTTATTGCAAAAAAAAATATTTTTTTTATGTCTATTATTGTTATTGCATTACTGATGATAAACAAAGGATCGTTTATTTAAAATGTTTATTTTAGTAAATTGTTTTCCATTAACTTTTTACCGTTAAAAAATAATTGAAAAAAACTGTTCATGGGAGTTAATGACCCATTTTTTAATAGGATTTTATAATTTTCTAATGGTTAAATTAAAATTTTTATTTTATTTTCCCAATCACATATCATGAGCGTATAATTGAAAATAATTTTATGCTTTCCTCTACATTACTTAACCGATTTCATTGCGCTGTTAGACTTATTGAACAGCTATTTTAAATGTTCATAACAAACAGTTTTCAGAGGAAAGTACTTCCTTTATCTGGTAGACTGAAAAAATGTTAATTTTTTAATTTACGTACACTACATGCCCTAAATTTAATAAAAAAAAAAATCAATTTCTGGTATCATTTTAAAAAAAATATCACAATAAACAAGTAAGACTATTCAATTCGGTTCTTCCGATCCCTACAACCATGTTCTAAACACAATATTGAACCATTTTTGTCAGAAAAGTGTGTATGAATTGCTAATACATATCACATTTTGTTCCTCACCTATTTTATCTGGAGGCTACAAGAAGAATATTTTCAACAGACACAGAAAGACAGACATTGCCAGATTGACTTAAAATTTCCTAGAATTTGCACTCTAATTTCGAGTGCTGGGCTCTGCTAGTTAATATAATTAGTCCTAACATAGTCCAAATAAAGCGGATTAAAATGTCTTGTGAATCTAAAGGGTATGTTAAAATTTAAATTTGATAAAAGAAACTCCGAGTCAACATCACCATTCGCAAGATTGGTAACAAAGGTAACACCCAGCATCGTTCGTCTACTTCCAAGAGTTGGGATAAGCCTTACTCTATTAGTATATAGTTATAAGTCATCATAACTCCAAACTAAACCAAGTGGACAGAACAGCAAAAACGTTTTCTGAACAGACTCAATTGCATTGGCGTGAACCTGTTAATATGGATTCCATATTATTGATGAATATTCCAAAATTGTTCTTACAAGTGCTCTATGAAGCTGTTTAGTAACACATGGTTCTGAAAACTCCTTAGCCTATCTTTAAACGAAAACAGGAGTAGATATTGACTTATTAACAAACATACTAATATGACCAATGAAGTCAAGTTTCCTACCCATAAGTACACCTAGATCTAGAAATGTTTGAACGGTATCCATTAATGCAATACTCGTTAGAAATTATCCCGTTTCTATGAAATACCATAAGTTTACATTTCTTAACATTCAGTTCCATCAAGTTCACATAATACCAATCAACTAAAAAATCAAACTCACGTTGAAGAGTAATATGGCTATTTATCTCATTGGAACTGGGAAATAAGTCACCTGCATACAGAAGGACTTTGCAATTCGAAATTACAGTAGGAAGATCATTTACGAATAGTAAAACCATTAACGGCCCCAAATTACTGCCTTGGGGACGTCAGAAGTAACTCTTACAATCTTAGGTTTAATATTGTGAAATAGGACTCTTTGAGTTCTAAATGTAAGATAAGATTCAATCCACAAAATAATAGATTCGTGTGTGCCAATGAATCTTAGTTTGAAGAGTAAAATATTATGATCCACCCTATCAAAAGCTTTACTAAACTCAGTGTATATCACATCTTTTGAAAACATGAGTCGAGAATTCTAGAAGATAAGTAACTGTTTCTTGATTTGAAAATGCCATGTTGAGATGGAGACATAGTCGGGTTTAGTTGAGACGAGAAATAATCAGTAACAAGTCTCTCCATTAATTCCGGAATAATTCTTTGCTTTGCTATTCCCCTATAGTTAAGTACATTCGCCTTTCCTCCTGGCTTATACAAAGGTATAATAAAAGTTTTATAAGGTTTTTAATGAAGAAAATCTGTTCCATTTTAAAATAGCTACGAAATAAAATAAAAACTCTTATAACTTAACATTAATATTCTAGTGGCAAACGAATTCTAACCAATTCTTTTTTTTTTTTTTTTTGTATTATCAAGCTAATCGATCAATATCCGAAATGCGAAAACAGTTAATCGATTCTCAACTATTTTGTCAATTTGAATTATCTTTTTTTAAAAGCCAAAGCTTGCTATAACAACATAGGTAAAAATATACTCGTAGCCAATTGGGAATACCAATTTCCATTCATTCTACAACATGCTCCTAAAAGAAAATACAAATGTATACATAGGTATTTCTTATCTGAAACCTTCATTAACAAATCCTAAGTGTAAACATGAAATAAAAACCAAATTTTCTAAAAATAACCAGTTTTTTCTGTTATTAAAAGTAATGTTTATTAGCGTTGGTGTCCTCTAATAAAATTATTTAACAAAGACAATTGTGCGTCTGTAAAAACATATGAAGACGCACAGCTAGCAATATAAAAAATTTAATATGGTTTTGTGTTTAACAAATTATAGCAGGTATAATTTCTAAGCTCACAGAAACTTGTTAATGCAGTTCATATTAAAAACAAACACAAACAAGTAAGAAAGTTATAGTAGGTCTAGGTCGACTATACGATACCCCATACCATGCGTTTAGAGACCCTATCTCTTAGGTACAACTAAGTAGATATAGAAAAAAATCACAACCAAAATTCCAGTGGCATTGTTATTATTTTTTTGGCTTCGGATATGGAAAAGTTCATATCGGATCCTATATTTATATGGGGATTACGTCGAAAAATGGACGAATCCACTAAAGTCACTTATTTTTTACAAAAACATATACAAACCAAATTTGATATAAATCTGTCAATATTTTTGTTTTTTGATAGATTTAAGTGAAGATCGAGAATCAGCTTCATTTCGGGGCTATGACTAAGAATTGTCATATAGGGTCTATTTTTAGACTACTGATAATGGATGTAATAAACATACACAAACCTAATTTGACCGAGATTTATATGATAATTTGGATATTATGGCAATTTAAGTCGATCTCAAAGGGGTCATTTGTATGGGGACTAGATCTGAACATGAACCGATTTTCACTAACTTCAATAGCATTCATCACTTCAGATACTTACTTATACCACTAACAATGTTTGCTATACAAAATATTTTTTTTGTAATATGTTTTTATCCAAAGTTTTATACATTTTTTATCTACAGGTAAGGTATCCATACCTTTTTTTATTACCAAGTCCCCCCTTTTTCGCCCCATTTTACCATAAATTATAATTTATCTGCTTTGAATCTTATATATATATATATAAAAATGAATGTGTGTTTGTTTGTGCTTTATAGGAGGCCAAACCCCTGAACCGATCTTCCTGAAATTTTTACAGCGTGTTACTGTGGCTCTGGGAGGAATAATAGGCTATATAATAATAATAGGCTGATTGGACAAAGGGGCGGTGCCACGCCAATATAACCCAAAATTTTAAATCGTCATATCTCGGGAATTTTTTGACCTTCGGCGGTCATTTTGGTACATATGGTATTGGCATGAATAGAAATACATATCAGAAGAAAAGTGGGCGGGACTACGCCCCTTTTTAGAAAAAAATCGTAAAAAATTTTCTAAACTACTGGCAGGATCGTCATGAAATTTTCACAGAAGGATATTTTGCAAAATGATAAGTCCTTAACTATGTAAAGTTGTTAGTGTGCAAAGGGGCGTGGTCCCGCCCATATAACCCAAAATTTAAAATCGTCATATCTCGGCCATTTTTAAACCTACGGCGATGATATTTGGTATATATCGTATTGAAATTAATAGAAATAGTACTACAAGAAAACTGGGCGACCTACGCCCTTTTTAGAAAAATTAAAATCCATAATAACTTCTATTAAGCCCTTGGCTATATAAAGTTGTTGCAATAATTAATTCTAAATTAAATAAATAATATTTTGTTAATGTATAAATAATTTTTTTTATTGTATTTTATTTTATAACGATGAGCGGTAGCGAAGCACACCGGATTCAGCTAGTAGAATATAAAATCTGATTACAATTTGAAAGCCCTTAACAACTATTCCTTAATCATCATACCCTACACCACTATGTGGTTTGGAAATAATGACTTTGTGCTGCTGTTTGTAACTACCAAAAATATTTGACCTAGACCCATCTTTTATTATACCGATCGAATCAGAATCACTATCTGATTCAATTTAACGATGTCCGTCCGTCCGTCCGTCCTTCCGTCTGTGTGTCCATGTAAAGCTTGTAATCAAACTGCAGGTCGCAAATATGAATATATTTCGATGAAATTTGGTATATAAGCTTTCATCGGCCATAAGATGAACGCTATTAAAATTGGTGAGAATCGGTTCATGTTCAGACCTAGCCTCCATACAAATGACCACTATAAAATCGACTTAAATTGCCATAAGATCCAAATTATCATATAAATCTTAGTCAAATTGAGTTTGTATGTATTTATTACATCCATTAATCAGTAGTCCAAAAATTATCCCAATTGGACGACTCTTAGTCATAGGCCCCATATAGAGCTGCTTCCCGATCTTCACTTAAATCTCTCAAAAAACAAAAATATTGCACTGATTCATCTCAAATTTTGTTTGTATATATTTTTGCAAAATACAAGAGAATTTACCAAACATGGTCAGATCGGTCCATTTTGGGACCTAGTTCCCATATAGATATAGCACCCGATATGAACTTTTTCATATCTGCAGCCAAAAAAATTAATAAAAATCCCACTCAAATTTGGTATATGCTTATTTTCTATATCCAGTTAGTTGGGCCTGAGAGATATGGTATCTAAACGCATGGTTTAGGGTATCGTATAGTCGATTTAGACCGACTATAATTTTTTTACTTGTTATTCGTGAATTTGGTATATACTCGTATACATATGAACACATTATGTGTTGGCACAAATGGAAAATAGAACATAAATTTATTCATAAAAAGTATAATTTCTCAAAAATATACACACCAAAATATACGAGTATGATTTTTTTTTTTTATTTACGATACGAAAATTTACATCTTTTGCATAATATTATATCAAACAAGAAGTAAATTGATGGAAAAATGTAAAATAAATAACACTTTCTTCTGAGTTGAAATTTTTTTTAAATTTTTTTTTTATTTTGACTAAGATATTGTCGTTAAATTTATATGAAAATATATATTAAAATAAAAGAACTTAAATTTAAAACCGTATTCTGAAAATTTTAGAATTTAAAGTTCTGAAATCATCTGTGCTTTAAATAAAGAAATAAATTTTTACATTAGCAATGGCCCTGTTAACATTTTTATGGGAATCCCTTATCCGTTCACAAAGCGTGAGAAATCTTTAACAAAAAAATTTTAATTGATTTGGCAACTATTACCACGTATCGTGCAGCGTCTGTTACAAAGAGCAAAATCAAATCTTTCTCGGTGTAGATGATCAGTCATTAAATAACTGGGCAAGAGTTAGAGATTAGTCTTGGGTTCAATAAAAAAATTATGTTTTGCAATGTCTTTGCCATAACTCAAAACTCCAACGTTTGCTACAGTTCCACCTGTCCCATCTTCACTTTCATATTTAAATGACTTTAGATAAAGAGTTATACAATAAGGACATAACAATTTGTATTTAAATACGCACGCAGCCTTAATTTTTTTATATTAGACTACGCTCTTACAAGATTCATTAATTAACTGAAGCGTCTTGATCATTTGCAATGCCAAAACTTTTCAGATTGGGCTCTGCAAGAAAGTTCATTTCTGGCTTAATGGCTTTGTTAACAAGCAAAATATGCATTATTGGACAGTAACATATTCTGCAAGAGCCTCCCTTGCATGCACCTAAGTGAAAGAGTGGTGTGAATTTCATGCCAGGGGTGTGATTCATTGATGAGATTGATCACCAGGTTACGGTTAATGGAGTTCTCTACCGTGTCATATTGGAAAACTATTTTTTGTCAGAATTGGATATATTTACTTGACATCAGTGGTATATGGTTGCACCAAGATGCTGCGACATGCCACATAGCTGGTTCAACAATTGATCTTGTTATGAGATCACGTTAATCGTTGGTTTATGCGAACAACATTAGAGGAGTTTTCGGCTGATATGTGTGTGGTGCAAAATTGGCTCCGAAAAATCGATCGCTGTGGTCATACGAACGAAATTAAATTCCATCCATAAATGTAACATGGAATAAGAGAAAAATAGTTAAAGGCGCCCGATTTTATATGATAGTATTTTGTTTAAAAACTCACATACAATGTTATAGACACAGTCAGTGAGTCAGTGATGAGCGTAATTATATCAAGTATATTTTGTATTTGAGCATTTGTTTAAATAATTAAACTAAATAAGGCGATTTCTTGTGACCGATGATTTGTTCGACAGTTTTCTCCCGATTTTGACCCAACGTATCTTATTTGAAAGGAATTTCTTTTTAGCCGTCCATCAGATTTACAGATTTTTTAATTCTTAAATTTTTCTGGAGTTCTGCTCATTTAAAGTTACTACTAACACATACATACATCAAATTATACAGTGCAAAAAAATTAGTTTGTTTTCTTCATTGACAATAATAATTGTGTTGAATTGAAAATTAATTTTGGACGTAGACCAATAACGGCAATAATCGATATTTAAAAAGTGTTGAATTGTGAATTGGCTAAAATTGCTTAGCAAACCCTTAAGGGTTTTTATTAAATGAAAAAATAAAATTTCCTAGAATTTGTACTCGAATTTAGAGGGCTGGGATTTGCTAGTTTTAATTAACACTTATAATGCTTGGCAAATAATTAAAACAATTTAGAGAAAAAAGTTGCGTTCTTGGTTCATCACTGTCCAACCCAAAACCTTCGACCCAGAAACTAGAAATTTGGATTGTAGGTTCCCCTGTCGCGTAAGGACCAACTAAGTAGGCATTTTAGAAATTCATGTATTATTACTGCCAAAAAGGGGAAAATGGAAACAAATGAATCTCAGAAAATGAAATTTGGTGTGTAGACTCCATCCGAGAAACAAACATTGGCTCGGGGTAGATTTTTTCGAAATTCGACCATTTAAGGGGAAAAACAGCCAAAAAAAATTAAAATAGTACCTTTTTACATCTTCTTAACATATTAATCTATATATATATATGAATTTTGGTATACAGAATCCAACCAATACGTGGGCATCAGTCAAGTTTGTATTTATGGCTAATCCTAACGTCTAGGGGAGGAAAACGGAGAAAAGTTGTACAGTTGGTATCTTCTAAACAACCGAATCTAGGAATATGGAATATAGTATGTGGATTTCACTAGAGACAGAAACATAAGTTGGGAGGAAAACTTTTGGAAATTCGGATGTTAGGGGGGTGTAAAAATGGCCAAAATGGTTAAAATTTTTTTCCGTTTTGTATCTTCTTTACAAAGTAATTTAGGAATATGATATTTAATATGTAGATTAAACCAGAGACACAAACAATGGTCAAGAATAAAAATTTTTATAATTCGAGCTTAAGGGGGTAAAAATGGGAAAACTGGTACTTTTCAAATGGTAAATTTTTATTTTAAGTACATTTTCTAAAAAAAAAAAAAAAAAAACAAGTATCGTATACGATGCGTTTAAAAAATTTGTGTTCGGTCCAACCAATTAAGTTTAGAAAATAGGCATAAACCAAATCTGAGTATAATTTTTATTAATTCTTTCGCCTGCAGATCTGAAAACGTTCATATCAGATGCTGTATTTGTAGGAGAACTAGGTCGAAAAATGGACCGATACTAACCACTTACTAGTACTAATCACTTATTTTTTGCAAAAACATATACAAGCCTAATTTGAAAAATATCTGTGCAATATTTTTATTTTTTGATAGGTTTAAGTGAAGATCGGGAAACAGCTTTATATGGCGGCTCTGACTAAGAATTGTCCTATAAGGTTAATTTTTGGAATACTGATTAATAGGTGAATTAAACACGCACATGCCCAATTTGAGTGAGATCTATTTGATAATTTTGATAATATGGTAAGCTAAGTTGATCTATAAGGGGTTATTTGAAGGGGGAATAGATCTGAACATGCACTTACTATCACCAATGTCATTAAAGCTCGTCCTTTGGCGATATGTAGTTTGACTACAAGATTTACATTGACGGACAGTCGGACAGACGGACGGACATCGCTATATCGAATCAGAAAAGCGATTCAGAGTCGATCGGTATAATAAAATATAGGTCTAGGTATTTTTGGTAGCCACAAACATCAGCATAAAGTGGTATATCATAAAGGTATAATATTTTCATTCCAACTTTATCTGTAAATCCAGCGAAACGTTTGAAAATTGTGCAAACAAAATTTGAAGTGGAATTCTAAAAGTAAAATTTTTCTATGTTATCACAAAATGCAGATGCAGAAGCTACAAAGTGAGACCCTAAAAGATATTTATATCTGCATTACTTTGTCATTATTTAAATTATAGTGCAGTCTATTTTAAACGCATTTGCTTACGAATATCTATAATTAGTAGCTTATATCGTCAATATTATTTTAATTTAATATTAAATAGTTTTTTTAAATATATTTTACATTTATTTAAAAATTATTTTTACAAATAAATTTTATTTTTGATCTTTATAATTTGAATAATTTTCGAAACTAATATGAATAAAAAATTGGTACTTAAATAAGGACATTGATAACATTTACAAAATTCAAATTTTATCAAGTTCGTTTTTTAATAACTTAGTTATTAGGTGTGTTCTCCATTGAAAGAAGATAATAAATTTGTTTAAAAAAAATTCATTAATAAAAAAAGTACATAAACGAAATATTTTTTATTGATGATATTAAAACAATAATTACAGAAAAAGGTGTGAAACAAAATGGAAAAATATTAATCGTTAGTTAAATATTTATACATTCTGACATTTTCATTCAATTATTATAAAATAATGGCAAGAATAAAGTTTTATAAAGAGTTAAAAATCAGAATATTAGATGATTTTAGGGCTGGTCGTTGGCAAAAGAAATCTTGTGAATGCTTTTTGGAGCAGATCCCATAAAACGAGACAAAGACAGGATAATTTAATAACAGGAGTATTTAAAAATATTCAGAAATGCTACCCAAAGAGCTCATTGACAATCTGAAAGTAAAACTGTGTGCTCAAACTGTTTCCCGACGACCAATTTAGGCTGATCTTGGTTGTTATCGTCCTGTGAGAAAACCACTGATATCAATCGTGTGGCTAGCATTACTCTTGCTAAAGAACACATGAAGTGGAATTAAAATAATGTTTGCGAATGGTACTGGCGAAAAAATTTAATATTTAAATGGCCATAAAATTTGGGGATTTTACTATAAAAATCTAATTCAATTGTTCGATATAAGAATCATCCATCCCCAAGACCACGATTATATTCATTATATTCCACAGTTTTATTATATAGTAAAGGTTTCCATTGTTTTGTCAATAGCATTTATAATATTAATAGGCAAGGCGATTTCTAATGACCACTTCTACGTTTTTAGTTATCAACCGATTTTTAGAAAAAATATAGGATTTGAAATGTATTTATTTGCAGATATGCAATATCTTTACAGATGTGGATCATTTGGTACATTTTTTTGGAGTAAAAATCTTTTAAAGTTGCTGCTAACACAGACACATATTTAATCTTCAAACAAAAAAGTGTGTTTGTGTTTATTAAATATCAAAAGCCCTGTGTTTAATTGTGAATTGGATAAAATTGATTAGCATACCTTTTGGCTCTTATAAAATTATTTATTAATAAATCCATTTATATATCTTCTGTGTGGTCAGCAAATATTTATAATCAAATTTAATGAATTTTGTTTAAAAATTCACAATTTAATGAATTTTATTTAAATATTCAAATTTTTTACATATATAGATTAAAACATTTAATGAAAAAATTAAATTTCCTAGAATTTGCACTCGAATTTCGAGTGCTGGGCTCTGCTAGTAAAAATTAATACTTTTAAGAGTTGCTATTTTTTTTTTTCTAAAGTTATGTTAAAATTTCTTCTTTGTTAAATAACCCAGCAAATCTTTCCATTACATGTAATGAGCTTTAGAATAAGAAATCAAAAGTGGTCAGTAGTTACCTTTCCATTACGAAACCAATTGTTTTAACATGGGGGTGCTATTGGATGGAAGGCCTTACCGAAACATTACTAGGTACTGACACAAATAACACAAATAACTAGTTACTTTATAGATAACAAGAAGGGTTTTGAGTAATTTGTTCCATCTAGGGAATAAAGTAAATTTCTGCAAAAACAACACATTGGTATCGCACAATATCTTGTAAATAATGTAATGTAAAATTTAACTGATTTTGCTACTTTTTTAGCCAATTTTGACTATCGCCGCGAAATAGTTTGTTTCATTAAAATTAACTCATTATTTATAGATTTTACTAATACAAACAGCGGTCACTACCAGTAAGTATTTACATAAATCATTATCAGGAAGTCCTTACATGTAGCTTGGGGTTAACATTACCATGTAATGCAACGGTAATAACTTATCATTACCAAGGTTTTGCTGGGAAATCAAATGTTTAAGTTAATAAAAGAGTTTTCAATTTTATGCTAAAATTGTTTGATGTTGACCGTCCAAGTCTTAAAAATATATTTCGGTAAAAGTTTCCATCGTATTGTCACTCACACTATTATTTCTTATTCTTTTTAAATATTACTATGGCTTAAATAATTAATATAAAAATTACGCTAACAACGAAGCGGGTATTATGCTAGTACATACTATATACTTGCTAGACACTTTCACACAATTCGGAAGTCTTCCGAATAGAGCTTTCCAAATTCAAATGTTTTATTTTCATATATTTTAAAACATTTTCTAAATTATCCCGCAGTATTCCGTTTCATTGCAACATATTATGTTTAAAGTCTTTACCGTTCGCTTGTATTTAAACAACTGTTGTTCATGATTTCAATTGCGGCAGCATTGTCTCAAAATGTTGCAAGAGTCAAAAAAAAACCATTTACTCAGTAACAAACAAATGGTACTAAATTCCTTTTATATCATCATTTGCCAGAAAAATATCTCGTTAGAATTCATTTATACATCCAACATTATCTACACATTACGAGTTCGAAGCGAACCTGTCGTTAACACCTGTTATTACCAGGGTACAATGTTGCCACCACAGTAAAAATAAAATTAAAGTCCATTCAGGAATTTGAAAAACAAATAAAAGTTACATCATACTCTTTTAACGAATGTTACCAATTTCAAATGTAAAGGAATAGTAGAATTACAATAATTTACAAATACAGAACACTATTAGGGTATTGAGAAGGGTGCACTAACACTGTTGTAAAATTGTTATCTTATTTTTCATATAAAATAACATACAACAATATAACTATGTTGTTGCCTATGTTTTTGAATGTTGTATTTATTCTATTTTTTTTTTTTTTTTTTTTTTGTACTGTAAAATAAACCATGTGCGACCATCTCCGAGAAAAAGGACCTAGTGTGTGAAATTTAAGCTTTGAGAAACAAACGCATTTAAAGTTTCTGCACCCTTTTAGGTACCAGATTCCACCATTTTTGACGCAATCCGTTTTTTGACACACTTTTTTCTCGGAGAAGGTCACACATATTGAGCACAAGTTTACAAAATTAGTTCATTTCTTCAACACTTCAAACAAGATAGCTTTTGGTATTATCTAATTGTTAAACAGATGTTTTTTTTACGATTCTATAGTTGTGGTCCTGAATTTCATTAGACAATCTGGAGAAATTTGACTAAACTCTTTATGAATAGGATCCAGTTCCAATTTTGGCTTCATTGCAGTCTACTGAAAGAACTCTAATTAGTTCATAGTTTTTATCAGATGTTAAACTTTTTACCTTCCAGTAGTGTTTTTTTCACAATGACTGCTTTTGACTGGACGGTACTTCAAAAAATTGTAAATATTGTTTACAATTTTCTCTTAAACAGGCAACTGGATTACACGAAGATGTGTATTATTGGATAGGTATTTAATATATTTATACAACTAACTCTAACAACTAACTCATTTGAAGCCTATTTTTTGCTTTTTTTAGTGAAACAAAAAGAAAAAGTAATTGCAAACAATTTTTTCACAATTTTGCCAAATTTTTTGCTCACGCAAACTTCTGTGAACATACATGAAACTTCTGCAATCTGCACTTAAGTTATTATATTGCCAAAAACACTACTGAAAATTACTGGCAACAAAAACAAAAAAAAATTAAACTTACATAAGATTAACCAATAAAAACTAGGGTCCATAAATAGTTAAGAGTATTTATAAGTAACTAGCAGATCCCAGCCCTCGAAATTCGAGCGCAAATTCTAGGAAATTTTACTTTTTCATTAAATAAAGACCCTAAAAGTATGCTAATTAATTATAGCCAATTCACAAATCAACACAAAAAAACTCATATTTATTACAAATACACTAACAAATTTAATAAACACACACATTGCATTTTATAATTTTATGTATGTGTTAGTAGCAATTTTAAATGCGATTTACTCAAATTAAAGGAAAAAATTTTAAGATCTGTAAATCTACAAATCCGCTAAAAAGAAATACTTTTCAAATAAAATACGTTTGGTCAAAATCGGGATAAAATGGTAGAACAAAACATCAGTCGCAAGAAATCGCCTAGCCTATTAATATTGTAGATAAGTAATTACATATTTGGGTAATCTTATGAATGCATGGATATAATGCATTGGCAATATGAACCATTTATATAAGCATACATACCATTACCATTTATACCATTTATATAAGCATACACACAGAAAACGGATTCATTGTGGTTACCGAATTTACTGCCAACCGAATTGATGAAGCTAGTACCCGAATTTCGATTTAATTACGAATAATATTCTATGGTTGTGACAGTAAATATTTTATCACAATAGAAAATATGAAGCTCCTCTTAAATTTCTTTTGCTACAATCGAAACTACGGTTATTAAAGTTTTGAACAATTCGATTGGAAAATTTATTTTCTGTGTGAAGCAACAGGTTCCAGAAAATTTCTGCATTTTATTTTGTATTTATTTATTTTTTTTTTTTTTTAAGTGTGAGTTCAGAACTGTATTATTCGACGTTTTGAATTTCTTTACAACTTACCCTTCTGTGAGTTCCATATAAGATTTATTCATGTTGTATTGTCGTACACATAAACCTGACCCATATCTTGTAACATTATTAATTAAATTCGAAAATGATTTCAATAAACTGATTTAAATAAAAACAAATGTCATGATTTGAAAAACCTTCTTAAATGTGTTGCGAAAATAATAATTATTTCAATATTTAGCAATTATCAATTATTAATGTCTTTCCATCTAGAGGAATTATTTGGCAACTATAAAGAGTCTTTTCCATACTACAAGACTTATAGTTGATATGGCATTGCTATTGCAGAGAAAGCTATAAAAAAAACGCAAACAAAAATATTTCTTATATTTTTTCTTTCAAATGTTTGAAGTAATCGACAGAAGGATGCTGACAATGGACAAGTCACGTGGTTCGAAAGTGGCTACTCCATACAGCGCTGTCTTTAATTTGTTTCTATATTTCTCTTACATTAGAAAAATGTATCTATTCTATTCTTAGAAAACATATATGTAAATGAAATCAAACCGAACACAAAAAAAAAGCTAATTATTTTTGAACTCTAAAACATTTTTTTACTTAAAGGTTTCACAAACATTCATTAAGATATTGGGTGCATCGAAAGTTTTTAAATTTTCATAGTCTCCGAAATTAAAACAAGTAAGAAAATTATTAAGAAAAACTATAGATACCCTTTACCATGGTTTACAGACCCTATCATTCGGTCCAACTAATTGGATATAGAAAATAAGCATAAACCAAATTTGAATGGCATTGTTATTAAATTTTTTGGGTGCAGATATGAAAAAATTCATATCGGATGCTATATTTATACGTGGACTAGGTCGAAAAATGAACCCATCCTAACCATTTTTGGCAAAGTCACTTATATTGTTAAAAAATATATACAAACCAAATTTGAGAAAAATCTGTGCAATATTTTTGTTTTTTAATCGATTTAAGTGAAGATCGGAAAGCAGCTCCATATGGGGCCTATGACTAAGAATTGTCGTATAGGCAATATTTTTGGACTACTAATTAATGAATATAATAAACACATACAAACCTAATTTGACTGAGATCTATATAATAATTTGGATCGTATGGCAATTCATGTCGATTTCATAAAGGTCATTTGTATGGGGACTAGGTCTGAACATTGACCGAATTTCACCAATTTCAACAGCGTTCATCCTATGGCCGATAAAAACTTATATACCAAATTTCGAAATATATTCATACTTGCGATCTGTAGTTTGATTACAAGGTTTACATGGACACACAGACGGACGGACGGACGGAAGGACGGACATCGCTAAATCGACTCAGAAAATTATTCTCAGAAAGTTATTCTGAGTCGATCGGTATAATAAAAGATGGGTCTAGGTCAAATATTTTAGGTAGTTACAACCAGCAGCACAAAGTCATTATACCCAAACCACATAGTGGTATAGGTTATATAAATAATTATGGCAACACTTTAAATCTGTAACTTAAATGTTCGTATCGAACATGTTAAGGAAAACCAAAACAACATGTTGATATAAATAGTGTGAGGTAAACTTTCGCTTGTGTAGCAACGTTGTTAGAACACGCATTATTGGCAAAGAGTTGAAATAATATGTCGTGTGCGGGTACAGGTTGTATATGTGTATATTTGAATTAAAATTGACACATATGTAAGAATACATGACAATTTCACTTAAATTTTTGTATGTTATTTTTTGTGTCCCTTTTTAACCCCATCCATCCAGTATGGTTGGAACTCGTGCGAAACTCATTCTATAGGGTATTGTGTTGTCGACGTAAGGACCGGTTATAACTTTCTGTTTTGTTTATATTTTTTTACCACCCATAGCTGTGTTAAGACTTCTTATAATGAAATCAATGAAGATTGATACGATTTAAGACATATAATCATCAAAATAATAACTTAAGTATATCTGTGGATGGGAAAGAACTTACGAAAGTCGATTCAATTAAACTTACACATTCATTTCATTAAAATAAATACAGATAAAGAACATATTTGAGAGAAAAAAAATTAAAGTATTAATAAATAATGCCTTAATAGAAACTCTAATTATTTAACTATTTTGTATGGCTCAACTATTGAATTTTATAAATCGCTTATAACAAGAGAACATCATAATTATAACCTATACCACTATGTGGTTTGGGTATAATGACTTTGTACTGCTGTTTGTACCTGCCAAAAAAAATATTTGACCTAGACCCATCTTTTATTATACCGATCGGCTCAGAATCACTTTCTGAGTCGTTTTAACGATGTCCGTCCGTCTGTCTGTGTGTCAATGTAAACTTTCTAATCAAACTACAGGTCGCAAATATAAATATATTTCGATGAAATTTGGTATATAAGGTTTTATCAGCCATAGGATGAACGCTGTTGAAATTGGTGAAAATCGGTCAATGTTCAGACCTAGTCCCCATACAAATGACCCCTATGAAATCGATATAAATTGCCATAAGATCCAAATTATCATATAGATCTTAGTAAAATTGGATTTGTATGTGTTTATTGTATCCATTAATCGGTAGTCCAAAAGTAATCCCTATTGGACAATTCTAAGTCATAGGCCCCATATAGAGCTACTTCCCGATCTTCACTTAAATCTATCAAAAAAAAAAACAAAAATATTGCACAGATTTTTCTCAAATTTTGTTTATGTATATTTTTTCAAAATATAAGTGACTTTACCAAATATGGTCAGAATCGGTCCATTTTTTGACATAGTCCACATATAAATACAGCACCCGATATGAACTTTTTCATATCTGCAGCCAAAAAAAAATAATAACAATGCCACTCAAATTTGGTTTTTGCTTATTTTCTATATCCAGTTAGTTGGACCGAAGAGATAGAGTTTCTAAACCATAGTATAGGGTATCGTATAGTCGGTCTAGACCGACTATAATTTCTTACTTGTTTTTTACCTTGTTTCGGCAGTTATAACCGAAAGGAAGTTGCATGAATTAAATTCTTTTTTAAGTAACAACAACTATATACTCGTATAATAAATTTGAGTATTCGAGTTTGTTTGTCAGTTTTGGAAACAAAATAAAAATAAAAGTAAAGTAATAATAACAAGAAAATTATAGTCATCTAGACCGACTATACGATACCCTATAACATGGTTTAGAGACCCTATCTCCTCGGTCCAACTAATTGGATATAGAAAGTAAGCATAAACTTAATTTGAGTAGTCATTATAGGGTATAAAAATAATATTTGAAAACTTTATTTATTATAAAAATTTATATGTGAATAGCGGACTAAAGGAGATCATACGTTACATATTCTGTGATCATTTAAAGCCATTTTTTTTATTCCGTATGTATTTGCGGATAGTTTCTTAGTGAAGCACTGTTAGGCAGGCATGAGCCAAAGCCTTAAAAAGAATCTGGCTTAATTTGTACTTTCTTATGATTTATTATCGTCAATTGCTTTCTTCCACTGCCAATGTCCTGTCTTAAACATTTAATGTTTTATTTTTTCAATAAAATCTATCCCCATCTATGCGTGAATAGCGAAGAATATAACACTTTTTCAATTTCCATAAGTTTAATGGAAGCTCTAGTTGTCATTCCTCCATGCTTTGTTTATTTTCTTAGCAGCATTAATCAATTTTATATCAAATTGCAAACTTTGTTCATTAACAAAGTTATATCAAAGAACTACTCGTAACATATCGTTGTGAGAAATGTCAAATTCAACTATCAAATCAATTAAACAAGAAAAATTGCGGCCAAATTTAGGCACTAATCTAGGAATTTAATTGGTGGTTAAACAAGACTAATTCGTGGTTGAATGTGAATATATTTTGGGTATAGCATCTTAATTTAATTTATTCTGAAAAAAAAATGTCGGTTTCAGTATTTTTTTTTTATTTTATAAAAAATTGCTCGTAATTAATATGGTTTCTCCAGATAATATGTTGTTGCAGTTAATATATAAAATCTTAATTAAATCCATTGTATCAACTTAATATGCCCCGAATAATAAAATACAGTAATCACCACAGAATAATGTGATAGTACATGGGACAGCCGAAGTTCTGTGTGCAAATAATAATTTGCTAATAACAGAATTTCGTTTTTTCATGTGTAAACATCTGTACGCGCAGGGGGGTAAAAAAACAGCGTAAAACGTAAGACAAAATCGGTGACTTATGATTCCATTGGTGAAAAAAATTATAATATGTAATGAACATTTTGAAAATGAAAAATGATAAATAAAAAAAGAAAAATGAAAAATGAAAACTGAAAAATCAAAAATTAAAAATGAAAAATAACAATGAAAAATGAAACATGAAAAATGAAAAATGAAAACTGAAAAATCAAAAATTAAAAATGAAAAATAAAAATGAAAAATCAAAATTTAAAAATGAAAAATAAAAATGAAAATTGAAAAATGAAAAATTAAAAATGAAAAATGAAAAATAAAAAAATTAAAAATTAAAAATTAAAAATTAAAAATTAAAAATTAAAAATTAAAAATTAAAAATTAAAAATTAAAAATTAAAAATTAAAAATTAAAAATTAAAAATTAAAAATTAAAAATTAAAAATTAAAAATTAAAAATTAAAAATAAAAAATGAAAAATTAAATATAAAAAATTAAATATAAAAAATATAAAATGAAAAATGAAAAATTAAAAATGAAAAATAAAAAATTAAAAATGAAAAATAAAAAATGAAAAATAAAAAACGAAAAATTAAAAATTTTAAATGAAATTTAAAAAATGAAAAATGAAATACGAAATACGAAAAATTAAAAATACAAAATTAAAAATGAAAAATTAAAAATTAACCTTTTTTTTTATTTAGATGGTTGTTTGGTCAATTTTATGTTGTTTCATTTATTTTTATTTAGCTAGTAAGACCTAAAATTTTTTTTTCCCTTTTTGTAATTAAAACTTCAATTTCATTACAATTTTTCCCGACGTTTCTTCGATTTTTTGTCGATTTCTTCTGGGGATTTTGTCTATTTAATTATAAAAAACATCATATTATTACACAAATATTTTACCAAAAACATTAAAACTTACAATTTTCAATATTACATTTATATACAAGATATATTACATTTAACATATAACATTGAACATATAAAACACGAAAATAATAAAAAACACCTCTTAATTTAAAATCACAGTCTATTTTATTGCAACCATGTAGCTAGCGTTGATGTTGTTAGTATCTTCCTTTAAGTTCATGGTTCTGTTTATTTGCTTTTGGATGTGTAAGCTTTCTTTAGTAAATCGTTTTCTTTCTATTCTTTCTTTATCTATTATCCTCACTTGTTCGAGATCAGCTGTGTGGCCTGTTGAAAGTACATGTTGTGCAAGTGCTGTCGATTCTTTGCCTTTCGCGATATCCATTCTATGCTCTCCCATTCTTGTAGTTAGTGCTCTCTTTGTCGTTCCTATGTAAATTTGATTACATTGTTGATCATTACTGCCTTTACATGATATTTCATACACAATATTATTTTGTTGTTGTTGGTCAATTGGAGTTTTGACGTTTGTGAATATTGTGTTTAATGTTTTGTTAGCTTTATACGCAAAGCTGATGTTATTTTGTTTTATTGCTGTTCTTATGTTTCTGTTGTCGGTTAATCTTGGGATATATTGTACACTGTAAAAACGTTTATCATTTATGTTTTCAGTATTGCTAACTTTGTTATTTTTGAATCGTTTATTAATTTCTTCTATTAGGTTACTTATAAGTTTCACTGGAAAACTATTTTCGGTGAGTATAGTGTAGATTTTCCGTGTGTTTTTAGTGTGAAATTCTTCATCACTTATCCGCAGAACTCTTTCAATAAAATTTTTTGCAGTATTGATAATTTGGCTTTTGGGTTGGGTTGCGTTGAAATTCATAATCCTGCCAGAGGCCGTTTCCTTGGAGTGCCAGTCCATTTTTATTTTATTATCATTTCTAAGTATTTTTGTATCTAGATACGCAATTTGTTTGTTAACTTCCATTTCGAGGGTAAATTTGATTTTGGGGTGCTGATTGTTGAGGGTTCTATGAATTTTATCCAGGTCGTCTATACTAATAATAGCTAAAATATCATCTACATATTTTGCTATGTATTTTATATGGATATTCTCGGCTTTCAATTCTTTTATTGTGTCGTCAAGTAGATTATCTAGAACTATATCTGCTATAGTGGGAGACAGGGGATTGCCCATCGGCATACCGAAAATTTGGTTGTATATTTTGTTCTCGTGTACAAAATAGTTATTGTCTGTTAAACAAAACCGTAAAATTTCGAGAAATTTTTGGTTTGGTATGTTGGTAAATTTGTGAATTGTGCACCATTTTTTCATTATATTTTTCATGGCAGTATTGATTGGAATGTTCGTGAATAAAGAAACAACGTCGAATGAAACCAATATATCCCTGTCATTCAGTTCTATATTAGCTAGCTGTTCTTTAAGTTGTAGTGAATTTTTAATATTATACTCCGTAGAAATTATGTGTTTTAGAGTTTGACCTATGTGTTTTGAGAGCTGATAACATGGTATTTGTACTGATGAGACAATAGGCCTTAAGGGGATTTGTGGTTTATGAATTTTTGGTAATCCATAAATCCTAGGTGCTACAGCAGCGGAGCAAATTAAATTACGTTTTTGATTTTTATCTATATAACCTTTTTTCTCTAATTCAGATATGAAATTATTGTTGATTTTTTGAAGTTTTTGTGTCGGATCGGTTCTCAGTGTCCGATAAGTGTTGCGGTCCTCTAATAGGTGTTCCATTTTTTCTTTGTACTCGTTTTTGTACATCGCTACGGTTTTATTTCCCTTATCTGCTGGTATGATGATTATATCACGATTTTGTCTAAGAAATTTCTTTGTTTTTTCAAAGATAGTCAAAATAAATTTTTCTTTTGGCGTGTTTCTAAAGTTTCTTTTGAAGAACGTTATATTATTAGCAAATTTAGTTCTTGCTATGTCCTTTTCTCTATCTTCATCATCGTGCATCGTTTGTATACACTGCTCAATATCCGCAATTAAATTTATAGGTGAAAAATTCCGTTTGTCGACAGGTAACGCAAATTTTTTCCCTAAAGAAAGTATCCATTTACATTCCATGGGGATATCTACTGTGGTTTTATTTTCAAACCAGTGGTTGTTAAAAAAGAATCCATATGATTTGAAAAGTTTTTCTTTCAGTGTACTTAATTTGGTCAGTTGTGTTTTCTTTATCTCTTTTCTTATGTGTTGCGTTCGGTCTGTTTGTTTGCTTATGAAAGTTTTGTAATCGTCGTCTGTCAGTATGTTTACGATCCCACCGTTGATGTGGTAAACTTTCTTTTATGTTGAAATAATAAACAATAATAAATATTTTTATATTAACAGAGGCCCTCCAGTTGATTGCTATAAGTGATACATAGATGGAGCTTTCTGTTTGATTTTTAAAAAAGGGGCCATAAAAAATCTTTACATCTCCCTTGAGATCGGACTCACACGATTTTTTTATATTTTAATTAATTTTTAATTAAATTTTTAATTTAAGTTGTACATTAAATTTGTTAATTTAATACTGGGGTTTCAAAATTACCAGCGGTGTTTCTTACAATCAAATATCAAATATTATCACGTAAACATCTCACGAAAATAATTTAAATGATAAAATCAAAGTTTTACAGGAGAAAGTTTTTTTTTTTATTATCTTTGTTTTATTTTTAGAGAACTCTTATAGTAAGACTATGCACTTTAGCTTAAAATGTACTTCACAAGAATTCATAAGTAATTGATATTCATCAAAATTTAAATTGAAAATCATGTAACTTAACCTATTTTAGCAATCATTGCTCGATATCATACATTTCATCAAATTTCATGCGATATATAATAATAACGATTCTATTACAGAAAATCACAACATACTTTATTTACTACTATAGAATCGTACGTATAGCAACATAACATTTTTGGTTGCTCCTCTAAAAAAATAAAATTGTTTGTTAAGGTGTTATGCATATCAGTACGATATGTATGATTTTTTTTTTTTTAGTTTATGTCAAACATATTTTACGTCAATATTTTGGAGAAATGTGAACGTTTGTTTCCATTCAATTAAGACATATGTATGCAAGTGAAACATCAATTTGATCTATCTATCGCTAAATAATATATATAATTTTGGTGAATATTTCTAAAATGCTATCAATATTACAGATAATAATAACATGGTGTTTTGGGAAAATAACAGACCATATCAAAGTTATGATAACGAACCGTTCACCGCTTAAAAGCAATTATTTTTGGGCATTTATTTATTGTGAGTTATTTATTTATTTTTTTTTTATTTTTTTTCAGTGTTAACCTGGCCAAAAGGTGGCATAAAAATTAATTATCACAGAAAATGTATTGGAAAATTTGCAACACGATTAAAAAAATGGACGCTAATCATGAGGATGACTAAAAAGTTCGAATTGCTTTATTGAAAAAAGTAATATTTTTGGTTGTTTAGTGAAAATTATATTTTTGCCGCAGCATTTCAAAAAAATCCTTTAGCTTTGGTTAAGCCAATGCCTTATCAATTTCACACTGTAAATCAATTTTTATATTATTTATATCAATTTCTTGGCACAATATTACAAAAAAATGCGTTTCACTAAGATCAGAATTTAAATTGTTTATGTAAAAAAATATTTACACAAAAATAAATAAACACATCCCAAAATTATAAAAAGAGGGTATTTCACATATTATGTTTATTTAATGGTAAACGTAATATTTTTTACGATTCTAATAAAATCGCCTTAACAACTTGAGAGTATGCTCGCCTTTTGACATTAATGTAAATAACATACACAAAAAACACATAACACATATAATCGAAAGATATATTCAGCCCTGTTCTTGAAACGTTGTTATTTGAACAAGAGTGAATTTAAAATCACATGAAATTTAAATTTTGGATTTCTTGAAACCACAAATTTTATTTATTTAATGGAAACATATGTTTGAGTTAAGAACCATATGTTTGAGTTAAGAACATATGTTATCTAGAACCCGAGGTGCCATATGGTTCTTTATTCAGTTTCACAAAAAACTTTTAAGTATTTTGTGCATCTTTTTTCTTAAGTTTATAGAAAAAGTATAAAGAAAAATATTTTCGTTTGTTAGTTTTATCGTCATTTTTCAGACATATTGCAATTACTACTGTAATTAATATGCAATTTTTAATTTTGTTTAAATGGTGCGTGGTAAAGAAGAAGAAAGCATATATTTCAAAAATTCATAACTGCACTGTATTCTTAATCGGACCGGTTTCTGGCATTTCAGCCTTCATCAGCGATTTATTGAACATTGTGATAATTGTTATGTTTTAATTGAATAGATTGTTTCTATATGAAAATTTTTTCTACTAAGGGCGGCCGTGAGGTTTTGAACCATGAACCTTCACATACACTCGTACTTGCACTTTTTGGTCAGCGCTTTAACACACTCACCTAAAGTCAGGCCTACGAGCAGTGTGGTTAGTTTTCAGTTTTCGTACCATACAGCTTTACTTTGTATTAATTTCAGAAGATACAACTCTGTTCAAACAAACAATCGTTATTTTTGAATTTTTGAATATTTTTTGCATTTATACTTCTAATTTCCACTATTCTCAGTTTTCGTAAGAGTTGTCAAATGTGATGTACGGTTTTTGTACATAACTACATATGCACTTTTACATATATTTGAGATGACGCTTTGAAGCGAAGAAAAATTTTTTGTTTGTTAGTTTTATCGTCATTTTTCAGACATATTGCAATTACTACTGTAATTAAACCGGTCCGATTAAGAATACAGTGCAGTTATGAATTTTTGAAATATATGCTTTCTTCTTCTTTACCACGCACCATTTAAACAAAATTAAAAATTGCATATTAATTACAGTAGTAATTGCAATATGTCTGAAAAATGACGATAAAACTAACAAACAAAAAATTTTTCTTCGCTTCAAAGCGTCATCTCAAATATATGTAAAAGTGCATATGTAGTTATGTACAAAAACCGTACATCACATATGACAACTCTTACGAAAACTGAGAATAGTGGAAATTAGAAGTATAAATGCAAAAAATATTCAAAAATTCAAAAATAACGATTGTTTGTTTGAACAGAGTTGTATCTTCTGAAATTAATACAAAGTAAAGCTGTATGGTACGAAAACTGAAAACTAACCACACTGCTCGTAGGCCTGACTTTAGGTGAGTGTGTTAAAGCGCTGACCAAAAAGTGCAAGTACGAGTGTATGTGAAGGTTCATGGTTCAAAACCTCATGGCCGCCCTTAGTAGAAAAAATTTTCATATAGAAACAATCTATTCAATTAAAACATAACAATTATCACAATGTTCAATAAATCGCTGATGAAGGCTGAAATGCCAGAAACCGGTCCGATTAAGAATACAGTGCAGTTATGAATTTTTGAAATATATGCTTTCTTCTTCTTTACCACGCACCATTTAAAGAAAAATATTTTCTTTTAAAATAACAACTTATTTGTTCATTTAATTGTTTTTGTTCTCCAATTTCATTCAATCAAAAATGACTTTTCTATTTTTAAAAAAGTTAGGCACCACCAAAAAAATTTCGATATTCAAATAAATTGGATTTGACTTGCATTACTACTGTTTCGAACATATGCAAAAAATAAAAATATGTGATTTGATGAAAAAAATTTTTTTAATTCCTTTATTTGCAATACTTAGTGCATAAAGAATTTATGTTATAATTGAAAAAATTATAATGGCAAATAGATTGCTCAGTAGAAAAATCGGGCATTTGTTTTGATTTCACAAAGCCTTTTCTATGTGAATTAAAACGAGAAAAAATATTCTTATTGAAATTAGAGAACAGCAAAAAACTCGTAGATTTAAGAATTTTTCATTTACGAGTTTTTTTTTGTGATAGTGGTTTCAAGAACAGGGGTGATTATAAAACTTTATAAATTTCTCAAAATTTGCAAACAGTTAAACAGTTGATATGAATAATAATTATTCAAAAGAAATATTTACACACACATAAGAATTCGGTTAGAACGAATACAGGTTGTCAAAACGGTATTTTAGTTGCACGAACTGAATTTCACAATCAATTCGGTTGTCACAACCGAATTTGTCGTTTACCTTTTTTTTCTAATGTAATTTTTCACAAAAATCTTGTTGATCAGATCAATAAATATAATACATCTGTATAATCTGCTATTAATTGATTAAAATTTGGATATCCGTTATAATGGCCATGTTCTTGGAAACTACAACACAAATTAAACAATTCTTCTGTACTCGTGTGTAAATGTATTTGTATTTGTATTTATTGAAATTGTATAATATGTTTTAGATTTAGCACTGGAAAAATCGATTTGTATTGGCCCATACAATTTTCATAACAGCATATTATAATATAAAAATATAAATAAGTGTAATTAAAAATGATAATAAAAATATATGAATAGATATAAAAAAATGTATACATTAGGGCGGGTCGATTTGCAGGGAGGCAAAAAAATCGCTCAAGTGACAAGGAAAATCATATTCTAGGGATCAAAATAAGAAACTTTGCTCAAGGAACCATAGCTCTAAAACGAATTCTGATGTCCCGACTTTTGACCTGTCCGTCTCAATCCCCCTCATGCGATTGATCTGAAACTTGGCCCATAGTCTTGTTGTGACTGCAGATTAATTTTGGGGTAGTCACGCAGAGTCACGCATAGTCACGGAGTGTTCTAAAAGTTATATACCCTCATCCGATCGATCGTTTTGAATAACATAACATAGTCAAGGCGTATGATTATTATTTATTAGCAGAGTGAAAGATACGTATACGTATGAGTGTTAATTTTAACATTAAATCAAACATAGTCAGCCCAATTCTAAACAAAAAATGGTGATTTCTTGCAATGTTTGTATGGGGAACCCCCCAGGGGGGGTTGCAGGCGTGTGCCACTAGCATGGGTGGGTCGGCCCTCCAATGTTAGTGGGGGTCGATCATACATTTGGACTCGATTGGGGCGTTCTAAATGGGTCAGAGCGAGACAGACAGACAGACAGGTCAAAAGTCGGGACATCAGAATTCGTTTTAGAGGTATGGTTCCTCGGTCAAAGTTTCTTATTTTGATCCCTATAATACGATTTTCCATCTCATTTGGGCGATTTTTAAATCGACCCGCCCTAGTATACATACATATGTATAACAAAAAAAACCATTCAACATTTAATAATTTAAAAATAAAGAATAATAATATCAAGAAAATTTAAAAATTATAATGCTTCAATAAAATTTAATTTTTTAAAATGTAGTGCGGTTCTAATATTTTGTATATAATGAGTTAATTGGTTCCAGAGACGGATTGCATAAATAAAAAATTGGCGCTCTGATGAATTATTGAATTATTTTGAATTATTGTTTTTCCTCCAATGGAGAGTGCAGAGAATAATTTTTGGAACAAATTAGTTTGGATGTTTTGTATAAACAATTCTATGTAAAAATAAAAGACTTCTGCATTTTAAAACATTGTCAATGTTATTCCAAAAAGTTTGTTCAAAAACTTAGACACCCTACCATATCTTTTTAAACCAAAAACATATCTTGTTATATTATTGTATGTAGTTGTTAATTTACGTTCATCGGAAGAGTCACAGCCAGCAAATAATTCACAACCATATAAAAGCGTGGGTATCAAATACGTTTTAGCTAAGAGCATTCTGATCTTCAGTGGTGTAAATTATTGGTTTATCCATAACGACCTTAGCATAACATATGTTCTTTCTGTTGCAATTTGCTCTGACCACGAAAGTTTTTCATTAAAATTGATACCCAAATTCTTTGTTGAAACTTTGCAGCCAATGAAAAGCTGAACGTCATCTGCATACATTTGTATATTCATGAAATGCAAATGCGTTGGTAAGTCGTTGGGGTATATAGTATACAGTGGTGATCCAAAGATTGCAGCTCGCGAAACTCCTACTGTGTCCGGTAGCCATGTTGAATAATGCGAGTCATTAAAAACAGCTTGATGTCTTCCATTCTAATAAGTTTAAATTAACTTAATCGAAGAAAATGAAAAATGGAAAAAGCTTTGAACAAAGTGTTCCATGATAAACTGCATCGAAGGCTTTTGAATGGTCTAGAAGTATTAAAAACGTGACCCGATCATCGCTAATATTACTTCGAATATCTTCAATCTTCAATAACATCTACAAGAGCAGTTATGCAACTATGTTTCAGCCTATACCCAGATTGGCCACTAGTAGTTAAGTCTCTGTGAATAACATAATGCAGCATTTAATTATGGACAAACTTTGGAGAAATATGGTAAGATTGCAATCGGCCGCTAATTATTTCTAGCCTTCGGAATAGGAACTATTTTGGTGAATTTCCACCTTGTATGGAATGTGCTTGTTGCTATTATAGAATTAAGGAAGTGTGTTATATATATTAGCAAGAAAAGTAATACTAACTTTATAAACTTTATAAACTTGCATATCGTCGTAATCAAAAGAGTTAGATTTTATGGACAGAAAACCTTGGAAATCATCTGATTGACTGAAGCAATGAAAGTTAAGTAGATCTTTAATATTAACAGGCTAGCCGATTTCTTGTGACCGATGTTTTGTTCTACCGTTTTATCCCGATTTTGACCAAACGTATATTATTTGAAAGGTATAAATTATACATATGCTATGTGTGTTTTATTAAATTTGTTAATGTGTTTGTTAATGAGTTTGTTATCTTCATTCACAATAACAATAAACCATAAAATGTTGGTTTGTGAATTGGCTAAGGTGAAAAATAAAGCTGCCCAGAAATTGCACTCGAATTTCGGGGGCTGGAATCTGCTAGTTTTCATTAATTGGGCCAATTTGATTATTGTGGAGCGAAAAATTGACATCAGCCAAATTTTTCATTGAGTTAATCAATATTCGAGTTACCACTTTTACAATCAGCTTGCTTTATAATTCCAATTTTTCTTATTTCTATCCACGTTTTATTACCAACAACTGGAACATTAAATTTATTGTCATAGTAGGTAGATTTGTCCTGTCTTATCTTGGATACAACTGCTCTTCTCTTCCTGCGATATATTTCATTTAGTTCAGGTGTTTTAAACATTTTGCACCTAGCATATGCAACGTTGCGTCCTTCTAATAAGCATTTAGCTTCATTTGAAAACCAAGGTCTGTCTGTAGAGAACATGTTCCTTGTTTTAATAGGAACATGTTTATTGTAAAGGAGCAGAACATTGTCTTGTATAAATTGACATTGATCATCAACATCATGTTTAATTCAAACTGTAGATCATTTATATTCAATTATTAAAAACACATTATCAGAAAGTGTAGTTTTTAGTATTTGGCTGCATATTGTGGCTCAAAAAATTAGATCATGCTTAGAAAACATGTCGCACCTGTACCTCTAAAGTGAGCCAACTCAAAATTTACAAATTTTCAGTAGAGGCAAAAAACGGTTTTTTAATATTTGCTATAAAATTTAAAAACAGTAATATCATTGTAAAGAATTGCGAATAATAAGTATACAACAGTAGTTGTTTTTGCGATTTTTTCAGTGATCATCAAAAATCACAAGTTTTTTGGGTGCAACTCAAAATGTGTCTTTTTAGTGGATTCTGAAGAACCTACTCTTATAACACAAAGGGGGTTACAACTGTATTTTTTTTTTTTTGCGAAAGACTAGAAAAATCGATATAAGATTTTTACAGTGGATAGATATGACCACTGTGTATCGTTTTCTTGCAAAAAGTAAAAGTTGAAAAATTTTGAGTTGACACACTTTAGAGGTACAGGTGCGATATGTGATTATTTATTTTTGTTGTATCCATTTCATTTAATATTTATTCTTTTAGAAATGTTTGCGGAATTACTAACTAAGTCAAATTAACCACTTATTTTCATTTTATATCAGTAAATTTCCGATAATGGTTGTCACAATCAATAAATATAACGAATAATTCTATTAAATATTTCAAAATGTCGCAATTAACACAATCAAATTTATATATAAAATCGATTGCCTTTACCATTGTATAGTTAAATGGACTATACATTTCAATAATTACAACAGAATAATGTGGTAGTACATGTGACTTCATAAATTCGGTTGCAACAACGAATCTGTTTTCTGTGTGTGCGTATTTGTGGATTGTTTAATAGTGAGCAAAAGTCTAAGAAGCTAAACTCTCCTTTGTTCTGTTTATTTTCTTAATTGCAATTATCAATGTTAAATGAAATTGCAAATCTATGATATTAATAGGCTAGGCTATTTTTTGTGACCGATGTTTTGTTCCACCGTTTTATCCCGATTTTGACCAAACATATATTATTTGAAAGGTATTTCTTTTTACCTATTTTTCAAATTTACAGATTTTTAAATTTTGTCCTTTATTTTGAGTAAATTACATATAAAGTTCCTACAAACACATACATAAAATTATACATATGCTATGTGTGTTTTTATTAAATTTGTTAATGTGTTTGTGTTAATGTGTTGAGTTGGTTTTCTTCATTTAAAATTAGTTGAATTGTGAAAAAAAATGACCGTAGGGTCTTTATTAAATGAAAAAAGAAAATTTCCTAGAATTTGCACTCGAATTTCGAGCGCTGTAATCTGCTAGTTTTGATTATTTACAAATTTGTAGTAGTAACATTGTAATAATATTATTGTGAAAACTCCAAATCCAACTATGCTTTCAAAATCAATTAAACAAGATTTTTTTAAGAAAATGTTCGGCCAATGTATGGACACTAATCTAGTTCTTCCATTAGTGAATAAACAAGACTAACTCATGGATGATGAATGCGTATTTTGGGAAAACTATCATAATTTAATTTATCCTGTAAAATTTTTCATTAGAGTAATATTTTTTCTTAAATAAAAAAAAATTGTGTATTTAAAAAATTTTTTCAAAATTTAGTTTATATTTAATATGGTCTACGCAAATAATTGGTAGGTACAATCAATATATTAATTATTAAATCAAAATTATATTGTATCAACCAAATATGACAATATATCCAATCGGATTTATGTAAAAACCCAGTTGTCGGAAACTAAGTGCGGTATTCTGGGTAATAAACTTCAGTAATCACATCAAAATAAAAATTTGGTTGGCTATAAATTGGGATGCACCATCGAATCTGTTTCCTGTGTGTATAATATTTTATGAATACAATAAATTTTAAAATGTCAAATAGATATAGTTACAGCTATTAAGTAGTTAGAAGTTATTTTTTATAAATACGACTAAGTCAGATGGGGTTTTTATATTTAAAGCAAATTTTCGAGTCTCTTATGTTATAACTTTAAATATTACCCATCTATAGCACAAAATATCTTGTTTTTTCCACAGTGTAATAAAAAGTTTAAACAGGTGGGTTAATACAATTTAATCCATTCTTATGCTAGAATCTTAAGCTTTGTCAATCAATTAATTTTTTTAATAAAATATTTGGCTGTTTCATTATTAACTGCCTTGTCTTGGTTACATTTCAGCAGAAAGGATTGCTAAAAACTTTTATTTTCAACCTAAACATTTAATTTAATAACACAAATTAATCACTTTACTTGAATTTTAATAATGTGCCACAAGCATTATTTTCGTTGTTCAATAAATTGTTTTTCGGTTTCCTTTTGTTTTATTGAATACACCAGAACAAACGCAATTACATAGAATTTAATCGCACCACAATGTTTACTTGATTTTCGATACTAATCGTTTTATTGTTATCATGCAGTACATCGTTTGTATTCATAAATATTTAATTATGTTTGTTTTCGTTTTGTATTTACGATTTAAGTAATTTTATGTCTGCCCACCGAAAATGTTACTCTACGACTGACGATAAATCGCAGAAGAAGAAAAAATACCAAATTTAAAGACTGTTTCATCTCTACACTTCGGTATATCTGTATCGGAATTAAAAAAAAACGATATTTTATCAGTCCGTAATTCAATAATTAAATTGTACATACGTACAAACAGACGGAAAATACAGAAAGAGAAAGCATAGACGCACACACACACACACACGCCTTTTATGAAAATATTGGTTTATGCAAATTTTTCGTTAAGCGTTCTAATCACACTGGGCATGAAATGTTTGAAAATGTAGTGAAATCTAACATAAATCAAGTTGAACGGAATAACATTTAAAAATAATATATTTTCATACAGTTATGCTAATGGAATAAAAATGTAGCGAAAACGTATAAATGTTGATACGGACGAGTACCCCAAAAGTGCAAATCTTCGAACTTTGTAGTAAAGTGCATTTTTAAACGTTTTTATACTTTCACAAATTCAAGAGACAAATTTCAATGAATCTTCTGAAAAACATTCTTCAAGGAGTAGTTTAAGAAAATAGGCTTTCACAAATTAAATATGATCTTACCCATTGTACAGTTGCTTTTTATTATTTGTCGATTTAAAATATAAATAAAAATAGTGTTGAATAAATTATATTATTTTTTTTATTAGAAATACATACATTAGGGCGGGTCGATTTGTAGGGAGGCAAAAAAATCGCTCAACTGACAAGGAAAATCATATTATAGGGATCAAAATAAGAAACTTTGCCCAAAGAGCCTATCCTCTAAAGCGAATTCATGAGATAATTTATTAAACTAGTTAATGAGCTTGAAATAAGCATATGTTTTGAAAACATAATATAGAAATTCAATTTTCTATTAACTGTCTGCCATAAGGCAGCCCCATTCCCCCTCATGCAATTGATCTGAAACTTGGCCCATAGTCTTGTTGCGACTACAGATTAATTTTGGGATAGTCACGCAGAGTCACGCATAGTCACGGAGTGATTTAAAAGTTATTTACCCTCATCCGATCGATCTTTTCGAATAACATAACATAGTCAAGGCGTATGATTATTATTATTAGCATGGGTGGGTCGGCCCTCCAAAGTTAGTGGGGGTCGATCATACATTTGGAGTCGATTGGGGCACTCTAAATGGATCAAAGTGAGACAAACAGACAGACAGATCAAAAGTTGGGACATCAAAATTCGTCTTAGATGTATGGTTCCTCGGTCAAAGTTTCTTATTTTGATCCCTAGAATATGATTTTCCTTATCACTTGAGCGATTTTTAAATCGATCCGCCCTAACATACATACATATGTATGTACATAATACAATAAATAATATTACATAATATAAGAGCGAGTACGAGCAACAAAGACCTCCGACTCCGAGTATTAAGTTTTCTTTTTAAATTACATTAATTTTAATAATTTACAATATTTAACAAATTGTGGGTAAATCTTGATGATTAATATTCTTAAGCAATGAACTCGGTGTTACTGTTGACAACAGTTGAGGATATGATTGATTGATTGTGGTGTTTTGCAAGTGTTGTATGTGGGAACATCTGCTTTGTTCAAAAAATATTGATGAGTTGAGATAGTGTGTCCGAGTCTCAATCTTGAATAAAGTACCATTTCTTTGAGTACCACTTTCGTGAGCATAATAATTGTTTTCTAGCGATGAATGTAACTTATCATTGTTAGAAGCGAGGTATTTGTCGACTAGTGAATTCAAGTCTTTGATTTCTTATATCTGATATTTTAAAAGTTATGCAAAATGGGCGGTATTTGCCATTTTGTCAGCTGCTTCGTTTGCAACAATGCCTACAATGCTTTGAATCCTTATTAAATGAATTTTATTTTGAAATTTTATTAAAATATATTTACGACTATTTTATCTAAATTTATAACTGCTGAGAGTGTGATTTACTATCGGTACATATGATAAAGCAGCCTTTAAGTTTTGATATATATTTAACTGCAAATTTTATTGCATCATGGTCACCGATTCTGAGTAACGTGTATGATGTTGTTTTTGTTTTTGATATAAAATTATCTAATGTTTAATGGATCTAAATAGTTATTGAAATATTTCAAGAGAAGTGAAATGCAGTAGCCAACAGGGCTCATATTTGTTAATATTTAAAACTTATTGAAGGTTTGGCAAGAGATTTTTTGAATATTCTACACATTTGTGGATGGGTGATTTTTTGGCAGATTCGTTTAGTTTTCATTACGTTTTTGCAACTCTTATGCAGGTTGGAGTTGTTGAAAATAAATAATTTGGGAATAAGCTGTAGATAGTTGAATCGATAGGTTCATTAATAGATGGAAATTTAGCTGGAAATTGTTTGAAATGCCTCCATACCTGCGTGGTATGGTGAACTTATTTGTTTAATATGTTTATTGGGGCAGTGGCCGTATATTTGAAGACCATAATCGTTTTTGGAGAGTATGAGAGCTTTCGTATATATTGCGCCTTTTTTTAAGCTAAGTATTTGATTATATTTAAACATGGAGTAAGGTCTCTTCTAAATTTCAGACAGTGTGCTTTGAAATTGCATTTTTTTGAAGATGATTCTAAAATATTCAAAAGCATCATCTCAAATATATATAAAAAGTACAAATTGTAGTATGTACAAACCGTACCTCACATATGGCAACTCTTACGAAACTGAGAATAGTGGATAGTGGAAGTATAAATTCAAAAATAACGATTGTTTGTTTGAACAGAGTTGTATCTTCTGAAATTAATACGAAGTAAAAGCTGCATGGTATGAAAACTGATTCTTAACCACACTGCTCGTAGGTCTGACTTTAGGTGCAAGTACGAGTGTATGTGAAGGTTCAGGGTTCAAACCTCACGGCCGCCCAAAGTTGAAAAACTTCATATAGAAATAATCCATTCAATTATAACATAACAATTATCACAATGTTCAATAAATCGCTGATGAAGGCTGAAATGTAAGCGTAATGTACAGCGTAATTATGAATTTTTAAATATATGTTTTCCTCTTCTCCACCACGCACCATTGAAAAACACATTTTTGTAATTTGACCTATAGCAAGATTTTCATAGATGAGCGTTGGTAGACTCCACACTTTTTTTTTTTTTTGCAAATCTATAAAATTTTGCATTTGCCTAAAGCAAATGTTGCTCCAGATATTATAGACCATTTACTTATATCACAAAATAAGTGTGAAATCTCTCCTTATCCCTGTAGACGAGTCGTTGTTTTTTTAAAGAAATATCATCGAAGTACAATGAGTGCTTACTAATTTTATATATTGCGGCAATGTTGCTGATCTCATTAAATGCAATTAAAAACAAGTAAGATAATTATAGTCAGTATAGACCGACTATACGATATCATGGTTTAGAGACCCTATCTCTTCGGTCCAACTAATTGGACATAGAAAATAAGCAAAAACCAAATTTGAATGGGATTTTTATTAATTTTTTTGCCTGCAGATATGAAAAATTTCATATCGGATGCAATATTTATATGGGGACTAGGGCGAAAAATGAACCGATCCCGACCATATTTGGTTAAGTCACTTCTATTTTGAAAAAACATATAAAAACCAAATTTGAGAATAATCTGGGCAATATTTTCTTTTGTTTTTGCTAGATTTAAGTGAAGATCGGGAAGCAGCTCTTTATGGGGCCTATGCCTAAGAATTGTCCTATAAGGATTATTTTTGGACTACTGATTAAAGGATATAATAAACATATACAAACCCAATTTGACTGAGATCTATATGAAAATTTGGACCTTATGGCAACTTATGTCGATTTCATAGGGGTCATTTGTATGGGGACTAGGTCTGAATATGGACCGCATTTTACCAATTTCAACAACGTTCGTCCTGTGGCCGATAGAAGTTTCTATACCAAATTTCATTAAAATATATTCATATTTGCGACCTGTAGTTTACTAAAAGTTTTGCATGGACACACAGACAGACAGACAGACAGATGGACGGACATCGCTAAATCGACTCAGAAAGAAATTCTAAGTCGATAGGTATAATAAAGGATGTGTCTAGCTCAAATTTTTTGGTACTTACAAAAAACAGCATTAAGTCAGTATACCCAAACCACATAGTGGTATAGGGTATAATAACACTCCTTTGTGGTATTCCAAAAAAATTTCATTACCAACTTTTTTTACCAATGATTCTCTTCTTTAGTTCTTGAAAAATATTCTTTAAACTCTTTTTTCTTCTTTAAAATTTCTTCTTTAATGTCCTTCCTCTTTATTAGATTTTCGGTTGAGCCCCCATAAATTGTAGGCTTTTGCTCTACAATTTTATTTTTTCGGCGAATGAAACACACTTGCAATTATTATTTTAATTAAATATAAATTTATTGAATTTATAATTGCGATTATATAATTAATTTTTTGTCCGCGTTATGTGTTTTCGATTCTATGTCTATAATGAGACTGTTTTTTGTCTGTCTGTTTTTGAAAAAATGTTATGGTATATCAAAGCCTACTTATTCTAATTGTCAATAAGTTTCAAAGTATGTATGTTAATATTGTCCGTCTGTCAAAGCTTACTTTCTGTAATTGTCCGTTGAACCTAAACTGTGTATTTTAAAGTATCAAATCCTACATTTATATGTTATTTTCTTCTTGCAGCAAACTATATTAATCTTTCGGTTATGATATTTGCAAATCTTTGCCGGTACACGGCTACTTAATTACTTGACAGATTTATTTGGTTTACGGACTTGAATAATAATTGCAGAATGACAATTTTTTGGGGTCAATCCCAGATTCGAATATGGCATTTTAACTTTGGCATTTGATAAAACCTTCCAGTTCAATAATATTTATTATGTCTTCAATAATCTTAGCAGAAATCGTTGTAGCGTAGGTGTTGGGGAGCTGTTTAGCAGTAAATTTTTATACCCTATGACACTATGTGGTTTGGGTATAATGACTTTGTGCTGCTGTTTGTAACTACCAAAAATATTTGACCTAGACCCATATTTTATTATACCGATCGAATCAGAATCACTATCTGATTCGATTTAACGATGTCCGTCCGTCCGTCCGTCTGTGTGTCCATGTAAAGCTTGTAATAAAACTGCAGGTCGCAAATATGAATGTATTTTGATGAAATTTGGTATAGAAGCTTCTATCGGCCATAGGATGAACACTGTTAAAATTGGTGAAATCGGTATATGTTCAGACCTAGTCCCCATACAAATGACCCCTATAAAATCGACTTAAATTGCCATTAGATCCAAATTATCATGTAAGTCTAAGTCAAATTGGGTTTGTATGTGTTTACTACATCCATTAATCAATAGTCCAAAAATGATCCATATGGGACAACTATTAGTCATAGGCCCCATATAGAGCTGCTTCCCGATCTTCGCTTAAATCTATCAAAAAACAAAAATATTGCACTGATTCTTCTCAAATTTTGTTTGTATATATTTTTGCAAAATTCAAGAGACTTTACCAAACATGGTCAGAATATAGATATAGCATCCGATATGAACTTTTTCATATCTGCAGCCAAAAAAATTAATAAAAATACCACTCAAATTTGGTTTATGCTTATTTTCTATATCCAGTTAGTTGGGGCTTGTTTTTTTTTTTTTTGCAATAAACGAGGTATGAAATTTTCTGTGGTGAGATAAATCTGACCAATATTTGCCAAAGTTGTTTTAGATGTCCGTAGAGGAGATAAAAAGTTTTGATCTATTTTTGTGATATTTTTTTATGATTTTTGATGTAAATTCAATAAAACACTCGGATGTTGAATATTTTATAGCTCTCTTATATGCACCATTTACTCTTTTATAAGCGAAAAGATGTTCATCTGATCTGAAACGAATAAATAAATGTCACTTGTCTTGTTTAGCATTTCTTAGGATTGATAAATAAATGTTCCACCAAGAAACAGAGTGTTTGCCTGAAAAGGCTTAGTTTGAAGTATTGAATTTAAATTATATAAATAATAGATTTTAATCAAAGGAAGCAGGGTTCTCAAAGTGTTCGCTGAAAGTTTATTATAAAGGCATGTTCACATGTTGATTGAATCGATGTCTTAAATAAAAAATTCATTACATTTCTAATGAAAACTTAACGATTTTATATCAACCATTTATGTATCCGAATTAAAGTCTCGCGTGTCTCTTTTAATTTTGTTAATTGGCCTTTTTGCTATTTTGTTATTTAAATTATTTAATAATTAAACGAAAAATATTTAATAAAATATTCTATTGTATCAATATTGAAGTCTTATCGACAAAATCATACTCTTACTAGTCTATTTGTTTAAATGTGCATTTGCTTAAAATGTCAGTAAAATTATTATAAAACAAAAATCATTTAACGTTAGAGGTGTACCACACAAGGGAGTGCCATTCTAATCATTTTCCCTATGTTTGGTTTGCTATAATGATAATGAAGGGTTATCATTATACCAAAAAAAAAATATTTTTATTTATTATTACTTAGTCATATCTAGGCTTAAAAGAAAAATTATATAATTTACACGAAATTTACGAAAACACTTGTAAAGCTTACAAGATTTTACTCGCAGGCATAAGAGCATATTTAATTATCAAGAAATAAAAATTTTTAATAAGAAAATATTTTTAGAAACATTTTTGCTTAGATCATTTGCCGGCAATTTACAATAATAATGTGCCGAAGTTTTATAAAAGTGGAGATTACCACTGAATAAACATTATTTTATTTGTACTATTCTGGATTTTAATTAAAAATCGTATTGTAGACATTAGAATTAACTACAACAAACACTTTACACATTTGTGGAATTATAAAGAAATTAATAATCGCTTTATTGTTGTGCAGATGCAACACAATAACAACAATTTTAGTTTTAAATTTTAAGTTACTTAGTAAGTTTAATTTTTAAATATATTAAGAAAGAATTGTATATGACTTGCAGTACGTTCACAAATATCAGTATTATCATCCCAGACTAGGTAAAGACTTAAAAATATTTTTTTTGAAAATTTTCTGAAATAGCAAAATTAAGTTTGATTTTGTTGGTATTTGGATTTTGTAATAGACTTCATTTCGGCTTAAGTTATATAAGCTATATTACAATAAACCAGGAAAAAAAAAATTCAATGGGCTGACAAAGTACAGATTTGCAATGATACATGAAATATAGCGCTGGCAAAGCACTAATACGCCAGTACTTTAAATATAACAAGTAAGAATGTTAAATTCGGCTGTGCCGAATCTTTGATACCCTCCACCTCGGTTTGAGTAATGATAATAAATGTAAACAAAATATTGGAAAAAGTAAACAATTTGTTAAACTTAATACAAAATTATTTCAGCAAATTCTTTGGGTTGGTTTTCGTCTTTTCTATTATTTCGGATTTATTTCGGTGTTTGCTTTTTGGTCATCGTGGTTGCTGATCGGCATGCATTTAGATTATATACCTCTATGCATGCGTTTACGGTTATATGACATAACTTCTCGTTTAATTTAGTTTTTGCTAATTAAATAGCTCGCACTAACCTCCATTGCAAAGGTAATAGTTGTGTAGGGAGGCTACATGCATTAAATCGTGCTAATTGGAGATGGGTGTATAGCTTCTTTTAAGTGGACAAAGATTTCTTTATTGCGGTCATATAGGTCGGATGGAGTAACAAAATAATAACCAAAAAAAAGCTCTCTCAACTTTTTTATTAAAATATTGCCATATTTGGAAAACATAGAGAATAAATTTATAATAATAATAAATAATCAAATTAGGGATGCCAAATGCAAAAAAACAAATGTCCCAAACATTTTAAATAAAATAATTTGTTATCTTTATTTTCTGAAAAACTTCAAATTTTCATCCAAAAAAATTGTGAAAAATAATATATAAATAACATTCTCATCAAATTGCATTTATTTATGTAACAATTTTTGTGTTCGCAATTCTTAAATATCATTTGAGGTTTTCTAAAATTCACTGAATTTAAATCAATGTTTTCTGTAGTCCGATTCTGTAAAGTTCAATGATCCGACAATCGCAAAATATATAGACAGCAATTGTTGTTTGCACTAAGGATTAAGTGATTCACTAAGTACAGACATCTTAACGACAGTCGACAAATCTATTTTTCTATTTATTTAAATTGTAAGCGAGTGGCATCTCTGTCAAAATAAACGAAAAACACAAAGAAGAATAGAAAAAAAAATTACTTCGTGTTTGACAGGATGATTTTATCTTTATGTTTAATATATTTATTTTTTTACTAATATTTCTGTTTATTTATTTGAAAATGGAATAATGAATTGAATATGCTATTTAATTTTTTTATTTATATAAAAAAGTTTTTTTAATTAAAGCAAAATATTTTCATTATTTTATGATTTTTATTTATGTCTGACGACATTTCAACCTAAAAGCTTAAGTTTTTATCGATTGAATAAACAACACAAAAATGGTTGTCGTTTAGATAACAACAACAGCTGACTTTAACAATAGCGAATATCGTTTAAAAATTTTACTGATAATTTTGCTTTTCTTTTTTAACGATTCGACAATCGTTAAAAGAAGTTACGTAAAAGCTATTATGCCAATGCCAATATTTTTTTAAATGTAAACATTTTTTAAATGTAAACATATTTGGTGTTTTTTTTATTTTGGAATTTCAATTTGTGTTTAACGAATAAAATTTATATATTAAAGATGCAATTGATATCTTCTAAATTTAAAATTATTATTTCCGAAGTTTTGATATCATTTTCTGAAATTCAGTTAATATTTTCTAATTTATAATTGGCAATTTCAATTCCAGTGTTTAGAATTTATATTTTCTAAAATTTGACTGGAAAATTTAAAAAGTGCAATTTTATATTTATGTGAATAATAATGCTTTAGTAATTAATTATAAACAATTTTTAAAAATTAGATGTAATCGCAATCAGATATTTTGTAGGTAAAGCAGTATAATAATTCTATATAACTATGTAGAACTTTTTTGAAAGCAAAAAAACTCATTGATAAGTAGGTAACTCTATTTTGTAAAGACAACAAAAAGTTAATATGCCAAACTTATGTTCATATTTGTAAAAGAATAATGAAAAAACGTATGAAATAAAAGACCAGTCCGTGTATACTCTTAACATTGTTCTGTATGATATCTAGTTGAAAATATTGACATTCATGTTAAAATAGAAATAACTATTGCAAAGCTAATTAGAACTAAAATTGTGGCGCCATCTGCTGCGGCATAGTTACGCTGAGCAAAATGAAGTGACACTCTGTTAATGCTAAAGAAATGTATTTTCCCCACAACAAAATATTGCAGAATTTTATGTAAATAAAATAATATACCGATTTATTTCTAAAATGCAGTTATTATGGATATACATATATAGAATATATGTATATTATATGTATTATTTAATATGTGTATGTATGTATATGTAAATATTACACTCAAAAAATACAACATCAAACGTTATTTTTGAGTTTTTCTCTTTAAATAAATTAATACATAAAAAATTTTTTTGTTAAATTTACATTGTTTTTTTTTATTGACAACTATACCTAGTTTAGCATTATTTGCTTTAGATGCTGGTGAATTTTTACTCCCTTTATATTAACACGTAGTGTCCGCTTGTCGAAAAAATTTTGGATCGATTTTAAACCCTTTCCCGTGACCCAATCGATCTGAAAGTTTGCAGGCAGGCTTGTGGCAATGACAGAAATGATCTAATAAATTTTTTTGGTGATGCCAAAACAATGGAAACTGTTAAATTTTTCTACCAGAGTTGATAAAAAAAAATGTACAAAGGGTTAGTTTTTATTATATTATTACCACAATGACCACCAAAAAACAAGTCCAGCTATGACAATAATACAACATTTAGAATAACAACAAGAACAATATGGAAACATCATATTTTTCATTTTTTTTTAATTTTTCAGAGATTTCCCTGGACCTGTTCCACCGATTTTAATGATTTTTGAAATAGAAATCTTCCCACGAATTTGGAGGATCATTCTCACTGAAAATGATCACCTTAGCTATCCTACTGAGTGCGTGATCGTGACAAGAACAACATGGAAAATTATATTTTTTCAAGACTTTTTTTAGTTCTTCATTCAAATCTCGGGCCCTAATCGAGCGATTTGGACGATTTTAAATACCAAACTTCTTAGGATATTAGTGAATCATTTTTTATATCAACGAGCACCCTAGCTGCCCGATTGATGCCGTCATCGTGATTTCCACAGACGGACAGACGGACAGACTGACAGACGGACATCGCTATATCAACTCCGGTTGTTATAAGGATCACAAATATATATATTTTATGGGGTCCAAAATTTTTTTTCTAATTATTACAAACGGAATGACAAACTTATATATACCCTCTGCACACTGGAGTGGAGGGTGTAAAAATATTCTTAAGAGGTGCAAATAAAAATTTATTTCCAAATATTATATTTAAAAATAATCTACCCCATAAAAACTAAGTTTTTATTAAAACTCTTTCTTTGCTTATCCATATTAGTTTTGAATCTCTCCGTGACTATGCGTCAAAGTTAATCTTTTTTTTAAAACTATTCTGTCGACCAAGTTTCAGATTGATTGGATGAGAGGAAATGGGTTTTAAATCATTCCATGACTGTGCGTGACTATGCATGATGGTGCAAAATTAATCTGTAGTCACGACAAGACTATGGATAAAGGGAATGGGTTTGCCTCACGACAGACAGACAGACAGATAGAAAGGGAGTATGAGTTAAAAGAAAGAGTTTAAAAAATTAACGAGTTTTTATGAAATTAAATACAAAATGGATTTATATTCATAATATTTAGAGACAATATTATTATTTTCATTCATATTTTGCTGTTAACACTTGTACCACTCTAAAAATTGCTTTACCCTTCATATTTCTTTTTTTTTTTTTTTTGCCCCGGTAGTTATAAGCAATCGCTTTCCGAAGAAAGCTAACAATAAACTTATCGTAAGCCCGGAAATTCATGGTATTTATTCCTGGAGAAAACTCTTTTTACTCTCGCAAAGTTTACAGTTGTTACTGAATGTTAATTTTTATTTACTCACAGAAGGTTTGGTTTGGTGTAGCTCACGCGGCACATACTTCTTTGATCTTTTCCCAGCATTTGTTTTTATTTATGCCACAATAAGAAAAATCCCTGTTAATAAAAAAAAATATATTATTTACACATAATATATTATTTACACACATACTTATGAGTAGCATAAGGGTGGGCCGGAATATCAAAACAAAAACTTTTAACCGTGGTAGAATATGACATTTTTCTACTTATTTTCGTGATAAATTTCGTAACAGAAAATAAATCATTCGGTTTGCTTTAGTGACAACGTAATAAACTTTATATTCAAAATTCTTAAATTCGGAATGCGACATAGCGCTTCTGTGCAAAAATATTAAAAAAATTTTATATGTGAAACTTTAGGCTGATTGCTGTTGCTAAAAATCGGCACATCTCGAAAAAATTTTGAATTTAATAAAAGCAATATTTGAAATATTTGTTTGTTGAGATTTGCATAGCTAAACCCATTTAATACCCTTTTTATGTGTAAACATCTATGCGCTCAGGGGGGTAAAAATCTATTTCACAATACAATCACATAAACAGCGTATGGGAAAATCGGTGTGAGGTATATGTAAGTGTATTGGTACAAAGATTATGATTTAAATTTATTTAGCTGATTCAACAACCAACAGATAGCGCCATGAATGTACAGCAAACAACTGCAACCATCATGTGTAACAACCTAAGCAATTGCTTGCTGTACACAGATGGCGCTTACTGTTTGATTTTAATTGATGTGTAAAAAGATGTTTACACATCTCCCCTGCTATCGGACTCACATATTTTTTTTTTTTTTTTTTATAAATATCAAAACCATCAAATTATCAATAATAGCAATAAAAATCAAAACCATAAATGTAGCAATAATAAGAAACATTAAATTGCAAAGAAAAAAATTCCTATACAACGTAGCTCTACCCAACTGCCTTAATGTAATCTATAATATTAATAGGCTAGGCGATTTCTTGTGACCGATGTTTTGTTCTACCGTTTTATCCCGATTTTGACCAAACATATATTATTTGAAAGGTATTTCTTTTTAGCTGTTTTGCAGATTTACAAATTTTAAAATTTTTTCCTTCATTTTGAGTGAATTGCATTTTAAGTTGCTACTAACACATACACAAAATTATACTATGCTATGTGTGTCTTTATTAAATTTGTTAATGTGTTTGTAATGAAAATGATTTTGTTTTTTGTGTTGATTTGTGAATTGGCCATAATTGATTAGCAGACTTTTAGAGTCTTTATTCAACGAAAAAATAAAATATCCTAGAATTTGCGCTCGAATTTCGAGGGCTGGAATCTGCTAGTTTGTTTAAATATAATTTTATATGAAAACATCGGTAGAAGTAAAAATCAATTAATTACCAATTTCTACAACTACAAGAAATATTATGAACATTTCATTACCATCTACTCATATACCTATTCAAATTTAGAATTAAAGCAAAAAGGAAAACTTGCACCCAATGTTGTAACTTAAAAGTCAATGAAAATATAAAGATAACTTGGGTCGGGCTTAAAACATTTTAAAATCGATTACCTTATTACATTTATTTAAAATTGAGAATATATTTTGCTATTATTTTAATCAACACCCTTGAATGAAGAAAACAGCTTAAGAACATCTGACACTAACGTTTCTCTCCATTGGCACAAAGTATTGAATATGTATGCAAATTTTGTTTGAACTTTTTATTAGAGCAAGCGGTAACCAAAAATCTTCAATAAAAATAATTTTTAACCGTAATTAATTTGTTGTTGCAATTTATATTAAACGAACAATAAAAATTTCAAAAGGAATATATTTTATTTACGCATACATATCTACAATTCCATAATTTCATTAATATTTTCGGAAAAAAATTGATTTTTTAAATGGCACATCAGTGCCCAATTTTCGCAGTCGTGATCGAAATAATTCCATAAACATATGTTTATAATAAAATTAAAAAAAGTGAGTTATAAAGAAGTAAAATGTTAATAAATTGATTTAACTTTGTTTATTTTTTATTCATCATCTTCCGATTTCGTACAAATTTTATAAAACGTTTCGAAATTTGTATAAAAATTTTGATATTTTTGCAATTTATTTTAAATTTTTATTTTTAAAATTTGACCATTCATCACAAAATTTCCTTTGTCTAAAATGAAATCATCAAATTATCCACGAATTATTCACATAGGTCTTGCATATCGATTGTAGCAAATATATATAACCAATTGCTGGACATCGAATTGGGACCCCGCCTTAAGACCTGTGGTAATAAAAAATTGATTTATTTCATATTGGCATATGATATTTTGGAACAAAAGTGGAAGTATTGTCAGTTGAGAAGTAAGATATATTGCACGATCAGTGAATAAAATAAAATCTTACTTTAAAATATGTTTAGTTTCTACTATTATAATGTTAACAAAAGATAATAGTTTTAGAAAACAAACTTCAAATATTCTGAGAGATATTCTGTTGTTCTGTCTCCGAGTTTTTGAAGTTGTGCCCTTTTTGAATTTCACAATTCAATTGTATACAACTTAATTTTTTAAAACGTTTAAAATATGCAATCTTAAGTTTTTCGAACGGCCCACTGGCCTTTTGCAATAAGCGCCTTTAGTGTGTGGCGACGTTTTATGGAATTTAAAAAATGCCGCGTTTTAGCACACAATTGTCACTAAATGCTTTGTGGCAATTCATTCCACTGCCTTCTCTTTTATACAAATTTATGCAAAAGAATGCTAAATTAATATATATCAATTTTACAAATTAAAAAAAAACGCTTAAAAGGTTTTGAAAATTATCATTCCAAGTCGAATCTCTGATGATGGTGATGCGAAAATATCTTTCTATTGTGAGTATAATTAACGGAAATCCATCAAAAATTAACTTGTAAAAATTTAATTTAAAAAATAACTGAGTAGTTAGATCGGTTTTATAAATGTAAACGAAAATATGAAATTGCGCACATATAATTCTCTCTGTAACATTTAAAACTATTTTTTGCTAAATATCTGATAATTTATGGATTTTTTAAAATTTTTACTGTTATAAAAAATTATAAAATTAAATTATAAATTATAAAAAAAAACTAAATTTGTTCACTGTTTGATTTTATGCGCTATTTGTGCGAAAAGCAATCTGCGCATGACGAAAGCCCGAGTGATGATCATGTGAGTAATCTGAGACACTCACGGTGATTTAAATGTGGGATACATTTATAAGAACATTTTTATAGGGAATTATATAAACTAGCTGATTTCGGCCCTCGAAATTCAAGCGCAAATTCTAGGAAATTTTATTTTTTCATTAAATAAAGACCCTAAAAGTATGATAATCAATTATGGCCAATTCACAAATCAACTCAAAAAAACAAACTCATTTTTATTACAAACACATTAAGAAATTTAATAAACACACACATAGCATTGTATAATTTTATGTATGTGTTAGTAGCAACTCAAAATAAAGGAAAAAATTTAAAAATCTGTAAGTCTGCAAAATGGCTAAAAAGAAATACCTTTCAAATAATATACGTTTGGTCAAAATCGGAATAAAACAGTAGAACAAAACATCGGTCACAAAAAATTGCCTAACCTTTCAATATTATAGATATGAATATTTATATATCGATGGCTCAATATAAAAAAGACGTAACTGAATTTTTTTCAAAATAGTGTTTTTTGCTTATTCTGGTAGACAAATGTCAGATGCCTCAAATTTTTTTTTCAAATGAGAAATAAAATGTGTTGCCTCTTTTTATTAAAAATTGCATTAAAACTTTTTTTGTATCTAAAATTTTACGGATTTTATTAAGTTTTTTCCTTCTCCTGTAAAGTAATAAAAGATCGAGTTACGCCTTTTTTATATTATGCCATCGATATATATTTGCTTTAACCCGATGCACTTCGCTACACCAATTAAAATTAAAATCTTGGACAACATTTTGCAGAAAACTTATTTATTTTTCACGATTTTTGATTTTGTTGATTTTTGTTTTAGCGATTTTAGATTTTGACGATTTTTGATTTGGCGATTTTTGCCTTTGGTGGTTATTGTTTTAGCGATTTTTGATTTTGGCGATTTTTGCCTTTGGCGATTATTGTTTTTTGCGATGTTTGATTTCGGCGTTTTTTGGTTTTTGGTGACTTTGTTATTCGGGATTTTCGGATTTGGCATTTTCTGATCTAGGCGATTTTTGATTTTGGCAATTTTTGTTATTCGCGATTTTTTTTTTTTTTTTTGCGAATTTTGATTTTAGCAATTTTTGTGCGAATTTTGTTATTCACGATTTTCTGTTCTGGCAATTTTTGATTTTGGCGAATCCGCACATATTTTTCATGACTACTCACATTGGTTAGTAATGTTCTTGTCAAATGTTTCAAGACTGCCATTTTCATAGTACTTAATTTTTTTTATAGGACGTGCCATGCCCATTGGTCTGATCTCTCCAATATTTTGGGCATCTACTCACATTAATGACTTATGAACTTAGACAAAGTCCCAACGCTTTTTCTATTATACTACTCCAGTTATATGATTTTAAATATATTTACTTTTTATGGGGGGGTGCTACGCCCACTGATCTGATACAGCCCATTTTTGTCCGACTACTCACATTAATAACTTATGAACTTACACAAAGTTCCAAGGATTTATCTATTACAGTACCCTAGATACATGACATTAAATATGTATTTTTTGTGGGTGCCACGCCCATTGTTTCGATCCCGCCCACTTTTTCTGCGGCTCTTCAAATGAGTTTAATATGTACATAGTTTCAGAAATCTTGCTGTCGTAGTACTCCAGGTATTATATGTTAAAAATTCACTTTATATGGGAGGTGCCACGCCCACTTTAAAAATCCAAAAAATATATAGCCTACTTTTCCTTCCGAATAGGCAGTTAGCTACTGTAAAATTGTCAAGACTATAAACCACAATCAAACAAATGAACAAACAAACATACAAACGTACAAACGTACAAACATACAAACCTCCACTTATATATATACATATATATATATATATATATATATATATGAATGTACATATGTATGTATGTTTCACAAAAAAAATTCTGATTTATTTTTATAAACAAACCGTATGTAGCAATAAAAGACATTCAAATGAAATTATAATCATTGTTTACAAAAAAATATCATCAAAAACAACGCAACACCCACCTTTATGGTTTCCTAGATACTCGCTAGGTGTTTATACAAACACACATAACTTTTTTTTTATAGAGACAGTAAAAGTGTAATATACTTGTACATTCATAGTAACACACATATTGCTATATGCTATGTGTTAAACAAACAAGGAATGCCGTCAATTAATTCATTACCATAGACATTTGTCAAGAGAAATATAATAGAAAGTCACAGCTATAACAACGTCTTGCCACCAACTTTGACTTTAAGAATTGTTTCAATGCTTTCCTTGTTTATAAGCTACAACACATTTAAAATTTCTTCTCTTTTAACCCATAACTATATTACTACCCTTACTTAATAAGTTTAGAGCAGGGGTCTTAACTTTGACTAATTGGGTTTTAGTGCAGATCGGAAAAAAGCTTTATATGGTGATATACATTTTTTGTTTTTGAACTACTGATAAGTGGGTATAGTAGATATACATACATCAAAGTTTAAAGATATATATTAGGGTGGGTCGATTTGTATGGAGGCAAAAAAATCGCTCAAGTGACAAGGAAAATCATATTCTATGGATCAAAATAAGAAATTTTGCCCAATGAACCATACCTCTAAAATGAATTCTGATGTCCCGACTTTTGACCTGTCTGTCTGTCTGTCTGTCTGCCATGGGACAACCCCATTCCCCCTCATGCAATTGATCTGAAACTTGGCCCATAGTCTTGTTGTGACTGCAGATTAATTTTGGAAAGTCACGCAGAGTCACGCATAGTCACGGAGTGATCTAAAAGTTATTTACCCTCGTCCGATCAATCTTTTTGAATAACATAACATAGTCGAGGCGTATGATTATTATTTATTAGCAGAGTATAACATACGTATACGTATGAGTGTTAATATAATATTAAATCAAACATAGTCAGCCCAATTCTAAACAAAAAATGGTGATTTTTTAAATGTTTTTATGGGGAAACAGGGGGTGTGCCACTGCCGTGGGTGGGTCGGCCCTCCAAAGTTAGTGCGGGTCGATCATACATATGGACTCGATTGGGGCACTCTAAATGGGTCAAAGTGACACAGACAGACAGACAGGTCAAAAGTCGGGACATCAAAATTCGTCTTAGAGGTATGGTTTCGCGGGCAAAGTTTCTTATTTTGATCCCTAGAATACGATTTTCCTTGTTACTTGGGCGATTTTTAAATCGACCCGCCCTTATTTATATATATATATATATATATACATAAAGGGTCCGCCAAATAACTTTTTTTTTGAAAATGCTATAAAAAAAACTACTGAATATTGTCTCAAATTTCTTTTTTTATTTGAAAGTACAATCCTTCCGGTTAATAATGGAAAATAATTTCATTCAAATGGCTGCCTCGGCTGGCCATGCAGTAGCCTACACGATCGGTCCAATTTTTAAGCACATTATCGATTGTGTGCAGCTGTATTTCACCAATGGCTTCACGAATATTGTCCTTTAAAGCGTCAATTGTGTCTGGCTTGTTGGCGTAACACTTATCTTTGAGGGCACCCCACAAATAATAGTCCAACGGTGTCAAATCGCAGCTCCGAGGTGGCCAAACGACGTCAGCTCTGCGGCTGATAATGCGATCTTCAGAAAGAGGGCACAAAACATCGAGTGTAGCTTCGGCTGTGTGGCACGTAGCGCCATCCTGTTGAGACCAAATGTTGACAATATCCTCCTCTTCAATTTTTGTGAACAAAAATTCGTTCAACATGGCCCGATAACGATCGCCATTGACTGTAACGGCCACTCCTTGCTCATTTTCGAAGAAAATTGGCCCAATTATGCCTCTGGACCAAAATCCGCACCAAACAGTGACTCGTGCGGGTTTTCTGTGCCCCATATGCGACAATTTTGCTTGTTTTTTTTGCAAAGATCAAAATGAGCTTCATCTGAAAAGATGATTTTTTTTGGCAAAATCGGCATCTTCTGTAAGTCGATCGCAGGCCCACTTAGCGAAGCGAAAACGCATTGGGTGGTCAGTTGGCTTCAACTCCTGAACCAATAGGACTTTGTATGGCGTCATACCAAGGTCTTTATGCAAAATTCGTCTCAATGATGCCTCCGAAATGTTCAATTCTTGAGAACGACGGTGAATTGATGTTGATGGCGCTTCACGCACACTTTCTGCCACAGACGGTGCTTCTCTTCTTCCAAAATCCGTACGCAATTTTCGTACACATTCTGCAACATTACCATGATTTTCAAAGTAATGTCGCAATATTTCCCAGCGTTGTTCAAGCGTATACACAACCATATTCGTTCAGCGAAAGGATGAGACTAATTATCTGTCAAATCAGACATGAGCTAAGTGTTACCATTCACGAAATAAGCTCTAGTTGAAAAAAAAACGTTCGATGGCGGACCCTTTATATATATATATATATATGATAATCTAGATCTTATGACAAATTAAGTTAATCTGTAGGGGTTATTTGTATTGAGGCATGGTGTGAGCATTAGAGTGGTCCTTAAAAATGAAAGTTCAATTTTGGGGAGTGTCGGGGTTCAGTTTGTTTCTTTTCTAAAAACTAATAGATGTGAAGTTTGGGGACAATCAGATTGAAAATTTCAAGTGTGTTTATATGGGGAACAGATTTTACGAGAATTTTGTTCTGTAGTTTATTTTTTTCGACAAGCTGTTACATGAATCAATTTCAGTGTTAAATTATGTTTTTGAAAAGCTGTATAACTTCAAAATCGAATGAAAACTCGCTAAGAAATAGCAAATGCCCCAGACAACTTTTGTCATGAAATACCATGTGCAGCGCATTCGCTGAATTTTGTTAGAGTACATGCTGCGTGTAATCTCATTCTATGGAGTTGTTCAGGCACTTTACTATTTTTCTCGTTGTTGGGCAATTATGATCAAACATTTTAAAAAAGTGATGAACGTATGCAATATCCGTCATTAGTTCTGAAAAGAGACGCGACTAAGGTTTTATCGAAAGATTACAGTAGTTTCTAGAATGTGCTACAGTCTATTGGTGATGAGAAGACTCAGAAATCACAAGTGATTCACGAGGTCAGGTGTCCATTAAAGGACTTGGAAAAAAGAAAATTCTGTAATGACAGAATTCTGGGCTGTCACACTAGATCGAATAATTGCTGTTAGTACACTTCTCTACAAAAAAGCCACTATTGAACTTCGAATTGCAGTCGATCTCTTAAAATCGCTTTTAGATTTTTTACTTTCTCAGCGAGAAGGCAAACAAGAAAACTGATCCCAATACAGTGATAAAAAGCAGACTGTGCGAAAAAGAAAAACCCATTACGTTGACGGATCTGCAGAAGATGTTGTACACAGAGGAAAAGAGAAATAAAAAATTTAAACTTATTTGCCTGTAATAGACATGCCATATAAAGAGTTATCGGGAATCAATGCTTTGTTTGGATTTCTAAAACTAAAGACGAAATTAAAAAGTCTTGTATGTGCGATTATTCCGAACACACTGATCCTGAGTTTATCAACGAGACGATTCAGTTCAAGTTCTTGATTTTACAATTTGAGGATGCCGGAAAAGATAAAATTTTAACTGCTGAGGTATCATATAAATTGATTTTTGGTAATTTGGCACAATCAACTTTTCTTAACGGCGGGGTAAGATTTTAAAAGCGAAAAAAGGCGTATTGTCATGATTTTTTTAAAGGTATTAATAATGTTGGATTATTTATTTCATATGCATTTAAATTATATTTGAAAAAATTTTGAACTAGAATTTAAAATATTAATAGTTAAACCTATTTCTTGTGACTGATGATTTGTTCCACAGTTTTTTCCCGATTTTGACCAAACGTATTTTATTTGAAAGGTATTTCTTTTCAGCTGTCCACCAGATTTATATATTTTCAAATTTTTGGATTTTTTGGAGTAAAATGCATTTAAAGTTGCATTACATAAAATTGTACAGCTATTTGTGTGTTTATTAAATTTGTTAATGGCTTTGTGAGTTTGTTTTCTTCATTCACAATAATAATTGTATTGAATTGAAAAATAATATTGGACATAAACCTTTCACAATAATAATTGTGTTGAATTTAAACCAATAACGCAATCGATATTTAAAAAGTTTTGAATTGTCAATAGGCTAAAATTGGTATGTTTCGCTAGATAGTCAGGCAATTTTTATTTTTTTTTTTTTTTTTTTTTGGAAAAAAAAATTTAAAAAAAAATTTCTTCCTGATTACCTGGTGATTTATGTGTAGAACAAGTGTGTCAAATTTCAAAAGAATCGGTCAAGTAAAATTTAAGTTATGATGTTGGCGGGCTTCAAAAATAAATTGATTTAAAGTGTTTAACATATATGATATACCGAATGAAGACAGATCGCTTGAAACGCTGTATCTTCGTTAGCTTTGCTCCGATTTACCTGAAAAAGTTTTGAAATCTTACCTCGCCCTTAATGCAATGACAGCATTGCAAATATATAGAAGTCTTATGATTACAAATGCCACGGATGAACGTAACTTTTCGAAGTGAAAACAAATCAAAAACTATATTCGTTCATCAATGTCTGAAACCGCATAAATTCATTGGCGATAATGGCGATTGAAAATGGTATATTGGAAAAACTTATCTTTGAAGATGCTTTAAACGATTTTGTACCTAAAAAAGTAAGAAGACTTCATATTAAAATATATTGTACTTTATAAAACGTTTAATTAAAAAAATAAGAATATGTTCCTTTCATTTGTTTAAATATTTTTCATGAATGGGATGATGTCAAAAAAACAGCGTAATTATGCAAAAAATTTCATTGTGGTAGAAAAAATATATCATAGGAAGTATAAAAAACCAACCCATCCAAACCGAGTTTTTATTTAAATCCCTTTATTTGGAAATTTTTTTACTATCACTTAATTAAACTAGCAGATTCCAGCCCTCGAAATTCGAGTGCAAATTCTAGGAAATTTTATTTTTCATTAAATAAAGACCCTAAAAGTATGCTAATCAAATATAGCCAATTCACAAATCAAAACAAAAAATCAAACTCATTTTTATTACAAACACATTGACAAATTTAATAAACACACACATAGTATTGTATAAAATGTATGTGTTAGTAGCAACTTTAAATGCAATTTACTCAAAATAAAGGAAAAAACTTAAAAATATGTAAATCTGCAAATCGGCTAAAAGAAAATACCTTTCAAATAATATACGTATGGTCAAAATCGGGACAAAGCGGTAGAACAAAATATCGGTCACAAGATAATAGATAATTGATTGGCTAAAAATGTCAAAAAAATTTTTTGCAAAAAGTGTTTGAAAAAAGTTTTTGTTACCTCATTTTTGTCGTTGTCACGAGTCTGCGTGCAAAGTTGCAGCTCGATTGGATCACGGGAAAAGGGTTTAAAATCGATCCAAAGTTTTGTAGACCAGCAGTTAATATAAGGGGAGAAAAGGGGTGAAGGAGTCCCGAGACATGCATTGCCTAGGGTCCCCTACATGGTTAATCCGGCCGTGGTGATAATCTGTAATGGGCCTTAATATTTTTGCCTACTGACATACATATGCCAATAACACTGTGGAACAAATTCAGGTTAGCAAAAGTTAGGTCGACTCTGAGAGTGAGGGGTGAAAATAGAGGCTAAATTAGAAGATCCGTATCGCGGCGTTTGTTTATGTTAGTTCGAATTTTTTTTTAATCGACCTTCGAACTTTGCAGTCAAATGCCGATTTTCAGCACATTTTTTATAAGGCTTTTTGGCTATAACTCGTCGACTAATTGATATTTTTTCAATCTGTAAAAGCCAAATTATTGCTAGAGACCTGTGCAACAACCAAAATTTCTTAAAAAATTGATTAGAAAATTTTTGTGGTGCTTATGAAGCAAAATGTTGGAAAAATGATTTTTTTTCAAGCTTTTTAAAAATATTTTCCACAAAACTAAGTCTTTTTTGCTTTCTGTTTGATCTATAATATGATTCTCGGTTTCTTCAATAAATTTCAGTTGAAAAGAAAATGGTCTTAGTCGATAATTTGCGTTAAAAATCCCAAAACCATTTAATAAATAGCGATTTAGGTAGAAGTATTTAAAAAGGGAAGTTCCAAGAATTGGGAATTAGTAAAACAACTTTTTTGTTTTCAACCACCGCACAGGTAGTGATTTTTTTTTATTTCCAGAATATCTGTTGGACGAAATTATCGAACTTTCTGATGATGATGACGATGACCAAGATATTAGAGAGAGCAGTGATGTTGATCCACAGCCGCCTGCTAAACGGCAACTGGCCAAACCATTAATTTAATTTATTTAATTTTTTTACTTAAAACTTTTCATAACTAACATTTCAAAAATATATTTTTTTTCCATATTTTTATAATTTCTTTTTCAATGATTCTTCAAAACCAACACTGAACAAAAAAAGTTCGAAGGTCGATTAAAAAAAAAAAATCGAACTAACATAAACAAACGCCGCGATACGGGAATCGACCTAACTTTTGCTAACCTGAATTTGTTCCACAGTGTATTCGAACGGCATTTTTTTTTTAACTTACCAAATAATCAATTAGATAATTATTTATGGGTTCATTTGATAAAGTGAAGCTAAACGAAACATTTAAAATTTCTATGAAAAAGTTATAAATATTGAAATTTACCCTCAAATTTGTTCAAAATAAAATAAGCGAATTAATTACAAAAGCAAAAAATTTTTATTTAAATTTTATTTAATTATAAAATATATTTTTTTTATATGCAAATATTTTAATGCTACACATTATTTTAATTAGAAATGTATCAAAATATTTGATATTTGTAAAAGAAAATTTTTCAAAGTTATCAACCAAGTTTCGAAGTTATCCAATTATTAAGTGTTGCATCTAAATTAGATTGTTGATTTTTGCGATCTAAGATAACCTAAATATAAAGAAATATTATTGAAACAAATACAAATATATGCCACATATACCGACACACATGATACGGATACACAGATAAATACATAAATACACCAACAAATAGAATCATTAATTTAAACATGACAAGATGACAGGTATTCAAATGACAAAAGTGTTTTTCAATAGAATAATATATTGTTAATTAAATTTAAAACGCTCCAAAAGTATGCTACTATTTTAAAATAATCTTTACAAACAATTACACACTTAATCCTCAATTAACGCCATTGAAAAGAATCACGAAAATCGAAAATTTCAAGCTTTATTAATTTCTTGAATTAAAAGATTTAATTGAATTAAATTTTTTCCACTGACTACAAAATATTGTGTTTAAAGTAAAACTACTTTCGCAAAATTAAATCTAAAAAATTAGTCCAAGAGAAAAGCGACATGCGGCACACAGAGCGACTATTTTTTATTTTAATTAACCCCCTTAAAATATGTTTAAATATATATGGTTTAACTAAAGTTTTATTTGTTAGAAAATTAAATTTTTTTTGTTAAATAGTTCTTAACTGCTGCTAAATATGAGGCCTTTTATAATAAAATATGAATATTTCCTTTGGAATCTCTCAATACGGACGAAGCAAATAATGTTATTGGACGTTTATAACAAACCCATAAATTTCACATTTGGGGGAACATTCAATTCAATGAAAACTAAAATATATTTGCGAATTTAAATTTATGCACTTACAACTGCATTGCATTCTGGCATATTGCGTTTCATTAAATCTGCCCTAAATATTTAAATGTTTATTTCTTCATTGATTTGCAAGTAAAGAATATAAATGGAACGTGCAGAGTCTGTGAAATGTTGTCTTAAGAAAAATTAAACAATAATTAATATAAATAAATTTTCCATGTTCTTAACGTAAATTTGAGTCATTAATTTGTTTACATCACTTTTCACAAATTACTTAACATTGAATTTAATTAAAAGCGAGTGACAAGTTAATGAAAATTAAATTAGCCATGCAAATGTTTCACTGAAAGAAATACGAATGTGTAAGCATTCTTATTGAGACATAACATCACACAATTAGACACACACGTACATATGTACATACATACGAGTATATATCTAAAAAAAAAAAAAATATTTACAATGACAAATTAAATAAATTGCTCCCGTCCACCTGTTGGTAGGCATACACACATCTAATCATAACCCCTAAATGAATACGGCATACGATCACGATCTAGACTACTGACCCGACCAATATTGGTTTTTGGCAACCCATAGAGATCAGTATTTGTATAGTAGCCAAAACCACGATTTCGTTGCCCAATATAATTTGGATTCCAATAACCAGAGTATTGACGAAAACCACCGTTACCTCCATAACCTCCATACCCTCCATTGCCTCCTCCAAGAATGTTTGTACCGCTGCCGGTAGATGGATAATATGTACTGGATGGATAATAAGCACCTACATTCGTTGTCGGATAATTTCCCCCAGTCCAACCACTGCTAGGATAATATCCGCTACTAGGATAATATCCACTGCTAGGGTAGTAACCAGAATTTGGATAAAAGCCATTAGTATTAGGATAATTGTTGGGTCGATTATTGCTCGGATAATAGCCGTTGTTGCCATAACCAAGCAAACTTCCAAGATTGAGTACTGCAGAAATATATTAAGAAATTATATTTATTTTATCTATTTTCAGTTCAACACTTTATTCGTACAATCCAAAAATCATTTGAGCCAATCCCGAAAATAGGCCATTGTGCTCAACTGATCTTTTCTTGGAACATACTCGTATATAAAAATAATACATACACTTTGCCGACGTTGCCGATGTTTGTAAATCGGATATATCCTGCATATTATTTTGATCGGTAGCCCAGGAACTAGCCATACAGAACAACAACTATTGAAACAAAAGATGAAATATGTAAAATTACAAACAACTAAACAAGTGGTTCTCTAACACCGCACTAACCATTATTTGGAACAACTTTAGTTTATAACTCATTGTATTTGAATTTGTATAAACAATAAAACAATAGTATTTTGTTATTGTTTTTTTATTTTTCTCATACACGTTTAACTCTTAAAACACCTTAACTTGAAGAAGTTTAGAACTACAATAATGCTGATTCCCAGAGTGAAGTTGAATTTATATTTTGTAGCTTTCCGGATGAGTTGATGAGTGTTTATTTGGCAGCCAATTTAAAATTGTTTATTACTCATGTGTTTTTTTCTTTTTAATTTTCATAATAACAACTGCTCAAGATTGTACATAATTTGTATCTTAAAATTAATATTTAAGTGTTTTAAAGGCGATTTTATTTTCGAAAAACGTTTATGTACAAAAGAAACTTTATGACAATGTAAACAATATAATAAAGTAATGAAGGGTGTGTGCGAGTAGTTTTGAATTGGCTTTAAGATTATGAGTTGTGCAGTTTACAAATGTAATGTTGGCTGTAAGTGAGACTACATAAAATAGCACAAATAAACATAAGATCATTATAGTGGACTTAGACTGGTTATACGATACGCTATGAATTTTGAGTAATGGTCTTAGACCCAACTTTGTTAAAATCAGAATTGGACATAGAAAGTTTAAATAAACCAAGTTTCATGTGCCATTGTTATTACTTTGCACCCTGCAGATATGAAAAAGTTCATTATATTTTTCTATGGGAACCAAGTAAAAATATGGATCGATCGTTACCATAATTTGTAAAATCACTTATTTTACTCGAAAACATAGACTTAGCAAATTTGAGAAAGATCGATGCAATTTATTTTGTTTTTTTGATAGGATTAAGTAAATATCGGGAGTCGGGAACTATGACTCAAAACGGTCCTACGTTTTTAGACTATTTATTTATACTAGCAGATTACAGCGCTCGAAATTCGAGTGCAATTTCTAGGCAACTTTATTTATCAACTTAGCCAATTCACAAACCAACAAACATTTTTTTGGTTTATTATTATTGTGAATGAAGATGATAAATTCATTAACAAACACATTAACAATTTTACTAAACACACACATAGCATATGTATAATTTTATGTATGTGTTAGTAGCAGCTTTAAATGCAATTTAGTCAAAATAAAGGAAAAAATTTAAAAATCTGTAAATCTGAGGAACAGCTACAAATAAATACCTTTCAAGTAATATACGTTTGATCAAAAGCGGGATAAAACGGTAGAATAAAAAATCAGTAACAAAAAATCGCCTAGCCTATTAATATTATAGATATGTAATAAACAGACATATAACCGATATTCTTATGATAATCTTGATCTTTATCTCTGAATACGGAAAAATTTTCATCAATTTCAATAGCAATAATCTTACGGTCGTCAAAAGATTATGTACCAAATATCATCAAAATATTCATATATATATTTGCGACCCGTAGTTTATATTGAAACACACAGATATCAGACAGACAGACGGACGGAAGAACACCGTCAAATCGACTCTGAGTCGATCGATGTAATAAAAGTTGGACCATGGCAATTAATATTGGATGTTATAAACATTTGCACAAATTCCTTATACTTTCGCCACATAGCGGTGTAGGGTACCGACTATACGATATTTTACACCATGTTGTTCCGAAAAGAGCGTTGGGTTCAACCCCACTGGGACATAAATATAATTATGAACCGAATTTAAGTTAGATTGCCAGATATTTTCGACGGAAAATACTTTAAAGTTCATAGCGAATGTGAATATTATATATGGCCTAGGGCTGCGTGAAATACTAGTTGAAGAACTAGGTGAAATTCTAGGGGTTCCATGAAAGATATGGAATGTTGGTCCACCGAGTCAATTCGAATAAGATCTCTTAAAACTGGTATCAATAGTGAAAGCCAGGTCGACTAGACTAATATTTCAAAGCTTTATTGGTTTACACCATTTCCAATTGTATTTTAGAAAATATCAATTGAATTTCAGAAAAAATCGATTGTGTTTCAGAAAATATCAATAGATTTTTAGAAATTATCAAATGAAAAACATCTATTATCAAATCTATTACAGAAAGCATCAAATTTATTTCAGAAATATCAATTGCATTTCAGAATCAAAAAACAGTTTACCCTACAAAACCGGAAAATTGTTATTATTTTTCTTAGTGATTTGCAGTGAAAGAAAATGTTTACCAATATTTGAACTTGCTCCTCATGTGAAGAAGAAGAAGAAGAAGAAGAAGAGGAGATTAATTATTGATCAGCTACAATATAAAAAAAAAGACAGAAATCGTTTAAGTTAAAAAAAATCATGTGAGTCTGATCACAGGAAGATGTGTAAACATCTAGTAATTAAAGATTTTTTTATGTCATTTTTTAAAATCAAACAGAAAGCGTCATCTATGTATCACTTATAGCAAAAACTTTTTCAGCTAATTCAACAACCCTTTGCTGTAAAACGTTAAAAATATCCCAATATAAACGTATATAAGTGATACATAGATGACGCTTTTAAAAAAATGGCATAAAAAAACAATTTTATATCATAATTTTTTCACCAATACAATCATAAGTCACACAGCGTTATGTGTCAGCTCTCACCTATTACGTGTTTCACTGTTTTTGTGATTGTATTGTGAAATGGAAATTTACCCCCCTGCGCGTATAGATGTTTACACATCAAAAAATCATACAAATGTTGAAATTCTATTGATATTTTCTGAAATACAATTGGAAATGACATATAACTTTTTAATAACATTTTAAGGCGATTGATACCTACCACGTGTAGAGTAGTAAGAAATAATATATGTTGTTTAACCTTTGTCCTTAATTTAAATTTTTCATATTTTCAGAAATTTTTTCAGAAGGAGTTATTTTAATGTTTTGATTTTTAGTACTTTATAAATTTTGTTCCATATTTCATGAAAATTAAATTAGGTCCACGATTTTATAAATTCTAAAATAACACGATTTTATTCCAATTTTTTATTTCAAACACATCAATGGTCATTAAACAACAAAATGTTAAATTATAAATAGTAATTACTAGTACACTGCAAGTTACTGGTCGTAAACGTTTTGTTTCAAACAATTTAATACAACATGTCTGTTAGTTTGGGTAGGCGGCATTTTTCTTAGATGACTTTTTAATCTTTGTTTACCACCAAAATAAATATAACAGATAATTGGTGAGTATTTGCTTAACGCAAAGCATACATCACAATATACACATACAACTACGGTCATTCAAATAGTAGCACCTGTTTTTCATAAAATTTCATTCAAAAGAGTTTGAACTGGATGTTAAATAATACTTTTAATTTAAAACTAACCTAAGTTTTCTTTATTTTTATACCCTATACCACTATGTGGTTTGGGTATAATGACTTTGTGCTGCTGTTTGTAACAACCAAAAATATTTGACTTAAACCCATCTTTAATTATACCGATCGAATCAGAATCACTTTCTGAGTTGATTTAACAATGTCCGTCCGTCCGTCCGTCCGTCCGTCCGTCTGTGTGTCCATGTAAACCTTGTAATCAAACTGCAGGTCGCAAATATGAATATATTTTGATGAAATTTGGTATATAAGCTTCTGTCGGCCATGGGATGAACGCTATTGAAATTGGTGAGAATCAGTCCATGTTCAGACCTATCCCCCATACAAATTACCCCTATGAAATCGGCATAAATTGTCATAAGATCCAAATTGTCATATAGATCTTACTCAAATTGGGTTTATATGCGTTCATTACATCCATTAATGAGTAGTCCAAAAATGATCCCTTTGGCCCCATATAGAGCTGCTTCCCGATTTTCAATTAAATCTATCAAAAACAAAAATATTGCACAGATTCTTCTCAAATTTGTTTGTATATATTTTTGCAAAGTACAAGAGACTTTACCCAACATGATCAGGATCGGTCCATTTTTGGACCTAGTCCCCATATAGATATAGCATCCGATATGAACTTTTTCATATCTGCAGCCAAAAAAATTAATAAAAACCCCACTCAAATTTGGTTTTTGCTTATTTTCTATGTCCAGTTAGTTGGGCCTAAGAGATTGGGTTTCTAAACGACTATAATTTTCTTACTTGTTTTTAAATGTATTCTTAAATTAACACATTACTACCTAGTTTGCTTATTTTTAATATTAGTAATTTTTAGCCAAGAATCATTTGATTTTTTTTTTATTTTTTTTGAATTATGGTATAACTTCTAAGGTTTCAAAACATTCTAATAGGGATCAAACTTTGGGTATTATAACGCCGGCCGCGTTAAATTATGAGTTTCATTAGTGTTCTATGAAGTACTTAGGGAACTTATAGGATTTTTATTCTAGCAATCAATAGTAATTAATTCTTTCTATAGAAGACATGATCATTATTTTAAAAAAAAAGAAATTATAATAAAAACTGGGCGAAAAGAAAAACAATTAACTTTAAATTTAATTGGTATTCGGAATCAATGTTTCAGTATCGGCAACAGTTATAAAGTGGTAGCCGTACTCAACATTGGGTGTAATATTGAGTTTAAGACGCAGATGGAGGGTAACAAAAAATTCGGCACAGCCGAATTTAACACTCTTACTTGTATTACAATAATAATAAAGTGCTCAATAAATGGTACACTGTTATTTTTTTATGTTTGTTGGTGTACTAGTAACATACGAGTATGTTCAGCGTCACTCTTTGAAAACAATTACATTGTTCCGTAATTTATACCGTTATCTTCAAATTTTTGTGAACACTTGTGTAACTAACAGGTCATTTAATTTCTTTTTTTCGTGATTCCGTGTAGTTGCATTAAATACAAAACATCAAAACAATTTGAAATTAATCATATTTTATTGTAAGGTATTTGGAATATATATTTTTTTAAGTTGTAATATAAATGTCAATTGTTATAGCCGAAATAACTATGCCTTATCCCAACTCAAATTGAAGCGGCAAGTGTGTGCGTGAAATTGGAAAAAAAAATATGGTGTGTTTATTGGGTTTGTTTCAAAGCTCCGTTGAGAGCGCTACAGATGACAATAATGAATAAGGGAAACTCTACAAATTGATGTGTCCAACCAGACAATACGTAGATGTCTCAAAGAGAGCGGAATGAGAGCAAAAATAAAAATTAAGAAGCCGCTTTTGTCAACCAAGCAACGGGCTACTCGCCTTAAATTCGCAAAAAACATGTGGATTGGACGCCTGAATAGTGGAACCTATTAACATGGCCGACGAATCGAAAATAAATTGATTAGGCTCCGATGGCAGGGTTTGGTATTGGTATGATATAAAAGTAGGTATCACATCGCGTAATATTCAAGAGACCATGAAATTTAGAGGAGATTCCTTAATGATCTGGGGTTCCTTCCAAGTAGAAAAGTTAGGAATCGTTCGAAAAAATTATGGTATAATGAAGGCAGAACATTATAGAGATTCCTGCCTGCCTAGCCTCGAAGTTTTTCTTTGTGAACCAGGTGGCACCCTTTTTATGCAGGATAATTATCACAAGCATAAAGTCAAGGTGACCATTAAGTGGCTTCAGGAGAATAATATTAAGTGTATGGATTGGCCCCAACAATCGCCGGACCTTAATCCAATAGAAAATTTATGGAATATCTTAAAAAAGAAAATTATAACGAGAAGGACAGGGCAGAGGCGAAAAAAGAATGGTCCAAAATAGATAGGTTAATTTTACGAAATTTAAAAATAGTATCAAAGCTAAAGGTGGTCATGTTAAATACCAAAATATCGTTTTTAATAATTAATTTAAGCCAATGTTCACAAGCTCACAGAAGTGTTCACAAAATCTATTTGTTTTCTAACCTCTTTCTTTTAACTCATACTCTCTGTCGTGGGTCAACCCCATTCCCCCTACTCCAATTGATCTGAAACCTGGCCCATAGTCTTGTTGTGACCACAGATTAATTTTGCGGTAGTCATGCACAGTCATGCATAGTCACGCACAGTTGCGGAGTGATCTAAATGTCATTTTCCCTCATCCGATCGATCTCAAACTTGGTCCATACACTTGTTGTGAAAAAAAGATTAACTTTGACTTAGTCACGCACAGCCACGCATGGTCACGCACAGTCACGGAGGGGTTTAAAATGTATTTCCCCTCACCCAATCAAGCTGAAACTTGGTCGATATACTTGCTGTAAAAAAAAATTAGCTTCGACATAGTCATGCGCAATCACGCAAGTTACGTATCCCCTCCACAACTAATTGTAACGGCTGGCAAAGTGTAGTGACCATTTAGAATCTTATTGCATTTTTGTATCGCAACATTTTTTGTATTATATTTCTGTTTTATTCCCACACTTTGCCAGACAGCAACGTAAGCATTTTTGTCTGCGTTGCTTAGCCCTAATTGTATTTTAAATATTTTTAAGCCTCAGTCTTAAGATTCATTTAAATAAAGATAGATATATCACAATTTTCTTTGTGTATTTTATTTTATCTATAATTGGCGCAGTCGTAAGTAACTTATTCCAAAGAATAAGTGAAAAGAACCAAAAAAAAAAAAAAAAAAAAAAAAATAGGACTAAGTGAACGCAAAAACAATTAAATAAGTATCATTAAGATTAAAAACAAAAAATAAATAAAAAGAAATTAATGAATTAAATAACATTAAAAACCAGAAAATTGTAAAATAAAAAATATATTAAACAAAAAAAAAAAAACCAAAAACCAAAATTGAAAAGTAAAAAATTAATAAACAACAACGATAAGAGACCAAATTTTTATGAACAACAAACGAAATAATACTTTCGACTCACATCGCAAACTAAACGAAAAAAACATGGCAGAACATTTGCAGCAAAGAATAGTAGAACTTGAAATGGTTCTAAAACAACAGGAGTTGAAAATAAATCAACAACAGCAACAGCTGGAACAACAACAACAAATCAATTTACAACAGCAACTACAACAGGATCAACAACAACAGCAAATACAACAAGCTCAACAACAACAGCAGCTACAATATGATCAACAACAACAGCAACTACAACAGGTACAACAGCAGCATCAACAATTTTTATTTAATATGTCGGCCAAGGACGTCATCGAACAATTTCGGCGTCTTAAGCCACTTGAGGAGAACCACAATTGCAGATCATTTATAAATGCCGTGGAGACAAACCTCACTCTTTGTGGAAATAACCACGATCTTATTAAGTTTTGCGTTAAAATTGTTGCAAACGAAAAGGTTCTTGGGAACGCTGGCCGAAGAGTGAGGGAGTTACAAATCAATGCTACCTGGGAGGAGATGAAAGCCAAAATTCTACAGGAGTTCAGCCCGAAAAGGACTTATGCGGAGGTCTTCAATTCTTGCAGGACTATAAAAGTAAGAAATTTAAGCGAATTATTTAGTTATTTTGAGAGATGTAAATACGAGGTAAATGATATTTATTTAGCTGATCCATTTAAACCTGGCATATGTAGACCAGAAAACGTTGATAGGGATTTGGGTGACATATTGTTGGAAAAAATAGATGGACCAATAAGGGCACATATAGGTGAACATGAAACAATGACCGATGTAATTGCCAAATATACGAAATTAAAATTATTACATGATACTAGGGCCATAGCTTTTGACCATAGAGTTAATTTGCAATATAAACGGAGACCAGAGAACAATAATAATAGCGGTAACAATAATAATTACAATAGTAATAATAAGAACAATAATAATAGTGGTAATAATAATTACAATAGCAATAAAAATTATAATAATAATAAAAATAACAGCAATAATAATAATAAGAACAATAATAATTATAATAATAATAATAGTTATGATAATAATAATACTAGTAATAACAAGAACAATAATAATAATAACAGTAATAATAACCGGTACAATAATAACTATAACCGCAATAATGGCAACAACAGCGGAAGTTATTACAACAATAATAATCGACAAGGGACAAGTTCAAATAGGACTCGTACTTCACACATGAGCGTTGATCGCGGAGAAAGTGTAGGGCACGTTACAAACGATTACAATAACGGCACCATGATGGACATTAGTAATGTCGAGGAAAACGAGGTAAATTTTTTGACAATGCCTCCAAATCTAAACTGCCCATAATAATAATTACTATAGGTAGGCAAAGAATTAAATGCCTTATAGATACTGGCTCAACAACGAGCATTGTTAAGCGGAATAAATTAGTTGAAAATTACCCGGAACAAAAACTTAAAAAACCTATTAAATATCGAACGATAAACGGAATTGATGAAATACATTTTCAAATAGTAACACCTTTTCCAAAAGACTTTAATTGTAGCGGAACGCTTAGTTGGAAAGTAATTGACTTTCAGAATGATAAATATGATGCTATAATCGGACAAGATTTTTTGATACCCCTTAAGGCGAGAATAAATAACGAACATGGTTATGTGGAAATTTTGGGTGATAAATTCCTTTTCGAAGAGATGCACTACCCTTTTCATATAGAGAACATAGGTTTACTCGAACCAATTTTGAAAGAAAATGTTTTAAACAAGCTTGATTTTAGCCATTTGAATGAAGAAGAGACTGGAACGATAACAAATCTTCTTACTGAATTTAAAGATCTATTTTATTTCGAGGGAGATAATCTTTCAGCTACAACTGAAATAGAACATCAAATAATTACTAACACTGACAAACCCTTATATTCGAAAATATATCGGTACCCTCAAATCCATGAAGGTGAAATAGAAAAGCAAATAAATGAAATGTTGAAACAAAATATTATCCGTGAGAGCAATTCTGCTTATAATAGCCCTTTGTGGATTGTTCCCAAAAAGAACGATAATTCTGGGGAGAAACAATGGAGAATAGTAATTGACTATCGAAAACTGAATGAGCATACGATAGAGGACAAATATCCTATACCTAACTTAAATGGACTATTAGATAAGCTGGGTAGAGCACAATATTTTTCGACCATAGACCTAGCTAAGGGTTTCCATCAGATACTTCTTAGGGAAGAGGATAGAAAAAAACGGCCTTTTCTACTCCTTTTGGGCACTATGAGTTTATACGAATGCCCTTTGGCCTCAAAAATGCACCATCAACCTTTCAGAGATTGATGAATTCGCTACTTAGAAATTTTATAAATAAGACATGTGTTGTTTATATGGACGACATACTAATATTTAGTTCATCCTTAATGGAACATATTAATAACATCAAGGATATACTTAGAACCTTGAGAAATGCCAAACTAAAGATACAAATAAATAAATGTGATTTCCTCAAAAAGGAAACGCAATTTCTGGGTCATGTACTAACAACTTGTGGTGTAAAACCAGATCCTAACAAAATCTCTATAATACAGAAGCTTAAGCTTCCAGATACCGAAAAGCAAATTAAGTCATTTTTAGGAATGACCGGATTTTATCGAAAATTCATCCATAATTACGCTAAAATAGCATATCCAATGATTAGGTATCTAAAGAAGAACGGAAAGGTAAATAAAAATGACCCTAACTACATAGTAGCCTTCGAAAAACTTAAGGAGCTCATAACAAATTCTCCCGTATTAAGATATCCAAATTTTTCTAAGCGTTTCAGAATTGTCACCGATGCAAGCAATAATGCAATTGGAGCTGTCTTAACTCAAGATGGTCACCCAGTTGCATATGCTTCGCGAACGCTTAACAAACACGAAACAAACTATGCAACAATTGAAAAGGAATTGTTGGCAATGGTTTGGGGTGTTAAATACTTTAGGCCATATATATACGGACAAGAATTTGACTTGGAAAGCGATCACCAACCCCTGAAGTGGCTTATGAGCAAATATTCGGGCAGGGATATAAGCCCAAGGCTACAGAGATACCTTATTGAATTAGGCGAATATAATTTTAAAATAGAATATATAAAAGGAAAGTGTAACTATATTGCAGACTTTCTAAGTAGAATTAATGCGGAGACAAATGAGATAAATTTAGCAGAAATATTTAATGAAGATTTTATACATAATGGAGACACAAGTAATGACGGAGATTCTATGGATGTTCAAACGATACACTCTCAAGAGGAAGACTTTAATGATGGTATTCCAATTTTGGATACTGTAGTCAATCGTTTTAAAATTCAAATTATTGTAGTGGAGAATAAGGAAACGGACACGATAACAGTTTTTGGTAATAAACGAATTTATATAGATAGAAACGACATTGAAAACGAGAACGTGTCTAATATTCTAAGGAGAGAAATCATTAAAGGAAAAATAGGAATATATTCGGAGGTGACTGATCATGAATATTATAAGGTTCAGTTGCAATTGATTGAAGAATTTCCCGATAAAGAAAAATTTAAATTTGTTAAGTGTTCCTACTTTGCTAAAGATATAGACGATGACAATGAGCTGAATAGGCAAATAGCATTATTCCATAAGTATGAGAGCGGACATTCTGGTATTATAGCTACATACGAAAATATCAAACATAAAGTATACAACCCGCATCTAAAATTATCAATTCACAAGATAATAAACAACTGTCATATTTGCTCATCAGCAAAATACGACAGAAACCCAATTAAAAATAAATTCAGATTAACTGAAACCCCTTCCACAACGAATGAAATAATTCATGTTGATACTTATGTCAACAGTAAACATTCATTCATAATTTTCATTGACAAATTTTCAAAACATGTAGTTTCATTTTATTTGCACGACAGAAATAGTCAAACCCTAGTTGGGAAGATTCGGGCATTTTTGGCCATTAAGGGCAATGTTACTAAATTTGTACTAGACAATGAATTCAATAACGCAAATGTAATGAATTTCCTTGATCAGGAGGGAATTCAATATCATTTTACAAAACCGAATAGCCATACCGGTAATTCGGATATTGAAAGATTCAATAGTACGATCACAGAGAAAATCAGAGTCTTTAATTTAGAGGAAAAACTTCCGATAAATACCCAAATTAATAAGGCGATAAAACTGTACAATAGTAACTATCATAGCACGATAAAATGTAGTCCCTTAGATGTGCAGAATAAATTGATCAATCATAGCATTATAAAGGAAAGATTAGAAAATGCAAAATGCAAAATGATTCAAAGAAGAAATGAATCTAGGGAAAACTACGTAGAAAATAGGAAAGAAGGTTACATAAAGAATTACAGAAACGTAAGGCACAAGGAACAACCTAAGTTTAGGAAACAAAAATTGGAAAATGTTCATGTTTCTAATATTAAAAGACCTTCGAAATTTTCAGATTCTCATAATAACACTACTGCTAATGTCCCTGACGCAGCTGAGTCGAGCAACTCTGCAAGTTAATAAGATTTCCGAGGAAAATGGATTTGTCGAAATAAAGATGCGAGAAGTCGACATCGTAAACGAAACTATAACAATAGTCCACGTTATAGATATTGGTGAGGTGAGAAACATACTAGATACTATAGAGAAAAATATAGAAACTTTAGATATAAATAACCGAAATGTACTTGAAAATGAGGTACAACTTTTGAAATCAAAAATAAAAACTATAATACCAAAAGACAATAGGAAAAGGAGAGGATTGTTCAATTTTGGAGGAAGGGTATATAAATGGGTGTTTGGAACTATGGATGATGAGGATAGACGGGAAATATATGACCATTTGTCAGTCACTGATCAGAATTCCCATAAGGCTATAGAAACATTAAATAAACAAATAATCGTTAATGATTCTTTTAATAAATCTCTGGGGTATTTAAAATCCGCGTTAGAAGACGACAGGAAAAAAATATTAAACTATTTCGGAAAAATTAAAATGGACAACAATGAGTATATTTCAAGATTTTTCTTTCTGGATCAATTAGCAAAGCTTAAGAATTTGGAACACAAATTAGATCAGATCCAGGATAACATTGTGTCAGCAAAAAATAACATAATTCATCCCAGTATATTTTCTCCGCAGGAAATAAATGACTTTGAAATAGATTTTTATAAGTTAAAAATGTTAAAGGTAGGAATTATGACATTTAGTGACCAGGCTATCATTGTAGCAATACAAATCCCAAAAACTTTTATAAGAACTGAACTAAAACTAATTACTAGAATCCCCAATAAAAATAGCCTAGAAATAGATTCAGAAGACCAATATATAGTAGATATTAACGGCCAGAATTTAATTTACAAAGATAAAGTAGCAATAAGAACCTTGAAGAAAAGCAAAAATTGTATTTTTTTTAATAATTGTAAATTTATATATAACAATGAAACGGAAATAGTTAATATAGACGAAGAAACCCTAATTGTTAAAAACTCTAATTATGTAAAAGTCGATCAAGATTGTGACGATAGAAAATTTAATCTTACAGGCAATTTTTTGATTATTTTCAACAATTGTAATATTTCTATGCTTAACGAAAGTTTTTCAAATAAAAAAGTTCTGTACAAGGAAAAATATTTTTATCCAAACAACAACAAATTAGATGTAACAAATATAGATTTTAAATTCAAAAACATTGCCACTGAACATTTTGAAAATATTAAGGAAATAAAAGAACTAAAATTCCACAGAAATGTGTCGTATGGGATAAGTTTGACACTTGTATCTGTAATTTTTGCTCTGTTCCTCATTTTATATTGTCTAACTAAGAAAAATAATGTAAAAGTAAATATTAGACAAGAAAGAGTCCAGGAAAACTTGCAAATTAGGGAAAGAGAAGTTTTGAACCCTTCGCCCCAGATAAGTGAAATAATCGCCAAATACTCAAAATAAAATATTTTTTTTTATTAATCATATATCACAAAAAAAAAAGAAAAAAGATTATTGTCTTTAGAATATATAATTTAAGAAATGAAAAAAAAAAGGAAATTGTTAATAAAACAATTAAAAATAAAAACCGAATCAAATGAATAATAATAAAAATATAGAAGACTCAGGAGAGTCTTCATTCAAAAGGGGGAGAAGTTACGTATCCCCTCCACAACTAATTGTAACGGCTGGCAAAGTGTAGTGACCATTTAGAATCTTATTGCATTTTTGTATCGCAACATTTTTTGTATTATATTTCTGTTTTATTCCCACACTTTGCCAGACAGCAACGTAAGCATTTTTGTCTGCGTTGCTTAGCCCTAATTGTATTTTAAATATTTTTAAGCCTCAGTCTTAAGATTCATTTAAATAAAGATAGATATATCACAATTTTCTTTGTGTATTTTATTTTATCTATAATTCGCATGGTCATGCACAGTCACGGAGGGACTTAAAACGTATTTCCCCTCATCCGATCGATCTGAAACTTGGACCATAGACTTGTTGTGACCAGAGATTAATTATAAAATAACGCAAATTCACGCGCAGTCGCGGAGAGTTTCAACACTCATATTCCTTATGCATATAAAGAGTTTTAGTAAAAACTTTGTTTTTATGGGTTAGATTATTTACTTATATTTTAAGAAAACAATTTTTTAATTTAGTTTTGTATCAGTTTTTTTTAAGACAATATGTGCTGAATTCAACGTGAAAAAAGATTAATAAATTGTTGTTATAAACAAATTTTTTTGAAAGAAATTCTAAATTCTATGTTTTTATGACCAGCTTTGGAATTTACTCTACATAATTCTGCTATATATGACATTTTCCTTACCGAATTTTTTAAAATATATATATGTAGCCACAAGCCATTTTTTTTTTTTTTTTTTTTTTTTGTAGATGAAAGTTTCTAAATAAAATTTTTTTAAAGACACAGTTGCTACTATTTGACTGACCGCAACTGTATATATGAGTACACTATTTAAAAATACATATTATGTAATTGTAAAATTTGATATTTTAGGATGACCTTGAGCATACGCAATTTTAGCATACCTTCAATGTTTTTTTTTTTTTTTTGTGTTCTAAATGATTTTCTAAAATGGTTTGTAAATTGTGTGCCTTTCAGACTGACCTTGAGCCCAGGCAACTTGTCCATGCCATCATATGTAGTTTTAATAATTAATTTACGTCAGTTAAACTATTAGTAAAAATAATTGAGTTAGAAATTAATCAGGCTCAAGATCATATGTTTTAACTTTAAATAAAGCAAAAAAAGGAAGTTTAAATAGTATAACTCTTTGCTGGGATTTTCATTTGGTTGTTTGCAGCAAACGTATATGAATTTAACGTTTTACCAAACAAACTATCTACTGTTTTTGGTTACTGATGAGGGTTGGTGACTCGACCTGAAACAGCTGTATAACCTGTCATGCAGAATATAGATCACTTATTGAAACAAATGTGCCAATATTTTTTGCTTTATTTAAAGTTAAAACCTGTGATCTTGAGCCTGATTAATTTCTAACTCAATCATTAAAAATGATAAAGATCGAAAATAAGAATTTATTAATTTTTATATTAAATATTGAAATTAGTAAAAATATTACAAATTTAGAAATAAGTTCCAAAAGTAAAATTATGATAATATTGCTAATTCTAATGTAGTCAAAATTTAATAAACTTAAAATTTAAGAAAAACAAGATTTAAAAAATATTGCATTTACTTACATGTATATTTGTGGCGAAACAAATGTTTGAACAACATTTTTTGAAATGAATATACATAATTGAATATAGTAACTTACGAATATTAAACAAATAAATTTACGATAAATTTACAAATTGAATACATCAGGCGAATTATGGACAAAAAAAAACGGATTATTCAAAGATAAGAAAAATGTAGATCAAAATAATATTTTAATTATACTCCATTTTGCAATTAGAAATTGATCACGTGCACAAAATTTCATTAAAAAAATCATGTGAGTCCGATCGCAGGGGAGATGTGTAAACATCTAGTAATTAAATATTTTTCTACAGCACTTTCTTAAAATCAAACAGAAAGCGTATCACATATAGCAATCGACTGCAGGGGCTCTGTTAATAAAAAAATATTTATTATTATTTATTATTTATTATTTTAACCGGTTAATTTTTATGCTTTCGTTTTTTATTTTTAATTTTTCGTTTTTCATTTTCATTTTTAATTTTTTTTTCAATTTTTAATTTTTAATTTTTTATTTTTCATTTTTTATTTTTAATTTTTCATTTTTTAATTTTAATTTTTTATTTTTTTTATTTCGTTTTTAATTTTTTATTTTTAATTTTTTATTTTTCATTTTTTATATTTAATTTTTTATTTTTCGTTTTTTATTTTTCATTTTTTTTTTTTCATTATTCATTTTTAATTTTAGTTTTTCATTTTTCAATTCTCATTTTTCATGTTTCGTTTTTTATTTTTGCATTTTTTCTTTTTAATTTTTCAGTTTTCATTTTTCATTATTCATTTTTTATTTTTCAATTTTCCTTTTTATCTTTTTTTTTAATTTTTCATTTTTTTTTTTTTTTCATTTATAATTTTTCATTTTTTATTTTTCATTTTTATTTTTTATTTTTCATTTTTCATTTTTTATTTTTCATATTTTTATTTTTCATTTTTTATTTTTAATTTTTTATTTTTCATTATTCATTTTTAATTTTAGTTTCTCATTTTTCATTTCTTATCTTTCATGTTTCGTTTTTTATTTTTGCATTTTTTATTTTTAATTTTTCAGTTTTAATTTTTTATTATTCCTTTTTTATTTTTAATTTTTCCTTTTTATTTTTTTTTTTATTTTTATTTTTAATTTTTTATTTTTTATTTTTCATTTTTTATTTTTCATTTTTCATTTTTCACTTTTAATTTTTCATTTTTTATTTTTCATTTTTAATTTTTTATTTTTCATTTTTATTCTTAATTTTTTATTTTCATTTTGAATTTTTTTTTTTTTCAATTTTCATTTTTCGTTTTTCATTTTTCATTTTTCATTTTTTATTTTTCATTTTTCATTTTTCATTTTTCATTTTTCATTTTTAATTTTTTATTTTTCATTTTTATTCTTAATTTTTTATTTTCATTTTGAATTTTTTTTTTCAATTTTCATTTTTCGTTTTTCATTTTTCATTTTTTATTTTTCATTTTTCATATTTCCTTTTTCATTTTTCGTTTTTGATTTTTCATTTTTCATTTTCAACTTTATATTTTTCATTTTTCATTTTTTATTTTTTATTTTTCATTTTTTATTTTTTATTTTTCATTTTTCATATTTCCTTTTTCATTTTTCGTTTTTGATTTTTCATTTTTCATTTTCAACTTTTTATTTTTCATTTTTAATTTTTCATTTTTTATTTTTCATTTTTCATTTTTCATTTTTCATTTTTTATTTTTTATTTTTCATTTTTCATTTTTCATTTTTAATTTTTTATTTTTCATTTTTATTCTTAATTTTTTATTTTCATTTTGAATTTTTTTTTCAATTTTCATTTTTCGTTTTTCATTTTTCATTTTTTATTTTTCATTTTTCATATTTCCTTTTTCATTTTTCGTTTTTGATTTTTCATTTTTCATTTTCAACTTTTTATTTTTAATTTTTAATTTTTCATTTTTTATTTTTCATTTTTCATTTTTTATTTTTCATTTTTTATTTTTTATTTTTCATTTTTCATTATTCATTTTAAGTTTTTCGTTTTCAAACAGGTTATCATATTGTCATAATTTTTTAACCAATACAATAACATTTTGTCTTACGACTCACATGTTACGCTCACATGTTACGCTTACATGTTACGCTGTTTTTGAAATTTACCCCCCTGCGCGTATAGATGTTTCACATCAAAAATTCCAAGTGGAAGTAGTGGAGAATGTTAAAATTTCATTTATATATATTTTAGTAGGAGATTTTTTTATAATTTCTTCACATACGGCATAAAGGGCGGTTATCGGATAATTTATAGATATTTCATGATGGAAAAATATTTTGCAGAAGTAAAAATAACGTATATAATATAGGGTAATTTTTACACAATATGAAAATCTAGAGTTTGATTATTGATGAAGTAATTATAGTTTTGCTTTAAAGTGCACAACTACGAGAAATCCTAACATTTTTAATAAACATTACAAAAAAGTATTTAATATTCTCCAAAATATAACATTTATGGTCAATTTTATGAATGAAATGGCCAAAGTTTCAAAGAATTTTTTCACAGGCATGGAAGTGTGTGAAACAACAGTAAAGTAAAATTTCTATTTGAAATATAAATAAGTAAGAAAATTATAGTTGGTCTAGACCGACAATACGATACCCTATGCCACGCGCTAAAAGATCCTATCTCTTTGCTCCAACTATTTAGATATAGAAAATAAACATAAACCAAGTTTGAGTGGCCTTCGCCTTCGGATATGAAAAAGTTCATATCGGATGCTATATTTATATGGGGCCTAGGTCGAAAAAGGGACCATATTTGGTAAGATCACTTATATTCTGCAAAAACATATACAAAGCAAATTTGAGAAAAATCTGTGCAATATGAGCTTCGTATGGGTGCTATGACTAAGAATTGTCCTATATGGTTTATTTTTGGACTACTGATAAATGGATGTAATAAACATACGCAACCCAATTTGAGCGAAATCTATATAAAAATTTTGATATTATGACAATTTAAGTGGATCTCATAGGGGTCATTTGTATGGCGACTAGTTATGAACATGAACCGATTTTCACCAGTTTCAACAGTGTTCGTGCTATAGCCAATAGAAGCTCACATACCAAATTTCATCAAAATATGTTCACATTTACGACCTGTAATTTGATTACAAAGTTTACATCGACACACAGAAGGACGGACGGATGGACATTGCTAAATCGACTCAGGAAGTGATACTGAGTCGATCGGTATAATAAAAGATGGGTCTAGGTCAAATATTTTTGGTAGTTATAAACATCAGCACAAAGTCATAATACCCTGACCACATATTGGTATAGGGTATAAAAAGCTAAATTACAAATTATAACATGCATATAACCGAAATTGTATTCATAAATTAAATGTGGGTTTTCCAAATATATTTTAAATTTAAATATATTGTCGAATTCTACATTAATAAAATTTTTACATTAACAGTAGTTAGCCGAAGAAAATATCGCACCTGTACCTCTAAAGTGAGTCAACTCAAAATTTTTCAATTTTCACTTTTTTCAAGAAAACGATACACAGTGGTCATATCTATCGACTGTAAAAATCTAACATCGATTTTCCTAGTCTTTCGCAAAAAAAAAAAAAATTCGTAATCTTCTTTATGTTCTAAGAGTAGCTTCTTTAGAATCCACTTAAAAGACATATTTTGAGTTGCACCCAAAAAACTTGTTATTTTTGATGATCACTGAAAAAAATCGCAAAAACATCAACTGTTGTATACTTATTACAATTCTTTACAATGAAACAACTGTTTTTAAATTTTATAGTAAATATTAAAAAAAACGTTTTTTGCCTCTACTGAAAATTTGTAAATTTTGAGTTGACTAACTCACTTTAGAGATACAAACGTATACAACATGTTGGCTGATGTTTATAAAAATTGTTGAATTTTAGCTTTTGTAATTGAACAAAAAGTTTTATCAATTATTTTTATTATTTCGTCAGCTGTTTTTGTTGTTTAAAAACAAATAAAAAATAGTTTTAAATGAAAATTTAATAGTCCAATAGGCGTTTCCACAGAAAGATCCACCATGACGGAAAATTTTAAAATTCCCCAAAAGTTTTTTCTTACTTGTATTATTTAAGACAAATATTCAAAAGCTCAAAATTTTCCTTCGTTGCGATAGCGAGATATCGGGCTGCAAAGTTCAAGTTCACGTTTTGGCCAGTTTTGTTTATTTGTAAGGGTATCTTCTTTTTTACAATTTACATTTCTAAAAGTAATTATGCAATTGCAGTCTTATCGCAAATCCTTAGCTGCAGCAACAACTAATCATACAATAAATGCAAAAAAAGCAACCCAATATCAGTTAACGGTAAAATTTGGATTTGCTTTTAATGATATTCTAAGTAACGTCACGACAAAAACCATTTATTTTAATTATCTGAACGTTGACGACAGTTAGTGCGTGAAATTTTGCATTTTAATAAAGGTTAGTAGATTAAACTAATTATAATAAAAAAAACTCTGTTATTAAACAAATAGTTAATGTTACATTAAACTAGCTGACCCGGCAAACTCTGTTCCGCCTTGGAGGCAATAAATAAATAGATTTTGGTTTTTATTAAATTAAATTTTTTATAAGGAAATACAAATAAAAAAACAAGTAAGAGTGTTAAATTCGGCTGTGCCGAATCTTTGATACCCTCCACCTCGGTTTGAGTCTTGATAATAAATGTAAATGAAAAAGTAAACAATTTGTTAAACTTAATACCAAATTATTTCAGCAAATTCTTTGGGTTGGTTTTCTTCTTTTCTATTATTTCGGATTTATTTCGGTGTTTGCTTTTTGGTCATCGTGGTTGCTGATCGGCATGCATTTTGGTTATATACCTATATGCATGCGTTTCCGGTTATATGACATAACTTCTCGTTTAATTTAGTTTTTGCTAATTAAATAGCTCGCCCTAACCTCCATTGCAAAGGTAATGGTTGTGTAGAGTGGCTATATGCATTAAATTGTGCTAATTGGAGATGGCTGTATAGTTTCTTTTAACTCGCCAAATATTTCTTCATTGTGGCCATATAGGTCGGATGGAGTAACAAAATAATAACCAAAAAAAAAAGCTCTCTCAACTTTTTTTTAAAATATTGCCATATTTTGAAAACATAGAGAATAAATTTATAATAATAAATAATCAAATTAGGGATGAAAAACGCAAAAAACGAAAAGTCCCAAACATTTTAAATAAAATAATTTAATGTTATCTTTATTTTCTGAAAAACTTCAAATTTTCATCCAAAAAAAATTGTGAAAATTTATATATAAAAAATAACATTCTCATAAAATTACGTTTACTTATGTAACAATTTTTATGTTAGCAATTCTTAAATATCATTTGAGGTTTTCTTAAATTCATTGAATTTAAATTAATATCGACAAATCTGTTTTTCTATTTATTTAAATTGTAAAGGAGTGGCATCTCTGTCAAAATAAGCGAAAAACACAAAGAATAGAAAAAAACAAATTACTTCGTGTTTGACAGGATGATTTTATGTTTATGTTTAATATCTTTATTTTTTTTACTAATATTTCTGTTTATTTATTTGAAAATGAAATAATGAATTGAATATGCTATTTAATTTTTTTATTTATATAAAAAAGTTTTTTAATTAAAGCAAAATATTTTCACTATTTCATGATTTTTATTTATGTATGACGACATTTCAACCTAAAAATTTAAGTTTTTATCGATTGGATAAACAACACAAAAATGGTTGTCGTTTAGATAACAACAACAGCTGACTTTAACAATAGCGAATATCGTTTCAAAATTTTACTGATAATTTTGCAATTTTCTTTTTTTTTACAATTCGACTATCGTTAAAAGAAGTTACTGAATCGCGGTACTGAAAAGTTATTAATATCTCCTGAATGGCAATATTTTTTTTAAATGTAAACATTTTTAAATGTAAAGATATTTCTAAATTTAAAATTATTATTTCCGACGTTTTGATATGATTTTCTGAAACTCAATTAATATTTTCTAATTTATAATTGGAAATTTTATTTTCAGTTTTTATTATAATTGATATTTTCTTAAATTTGAATGGAAAATTTAAAAAGTGAAATTTTGTATTTATGTGAATAATAATGCTTTATTAATTATAAACAATTTTTAAAAATTAGTTGTAATCGCAATCAGATATTTTATAGGTAAAGCAGAATAATAATTCTATATAACTATGTAGAACTGTTTTGTAAGCAAAAAACTCATTGACGAACTCGGTAACTCTATTTTGTAAAGACAACAAAAAGTTAACCCCCCAATCTCACATCACACTGAAATTGTAAAATCGTTGTGTACGTATTATCAACGAAAAATTGTTCGAATTAGTCGAATCCATCGCCATTAAATTTTATGCTCAAACATCTGACTGCAATCTCATTTTTAAAATGTTGTCGAAGCGTAAACTTGAAAAAATTTGTATACTTCTCTCTCTTATTTTATTTTAAGTAGAGTTACCAAGTTTATTATACAGGCACATGTTTGAGGGAAAATGTTTACATTTATTATTATTAGTATTATTTTAATAATAGTTAATAATATTTATGCTCTATAATTAACAAACTTGCGTTTTTGTATGCGCATTTCAAAAAATAAATCATTATAATAGATTTAACAAGTTAAAACTTTAATTACAATTTTACAGAATCCAGTAAATTTGCATTAAATTTATAACAGGGTAACATTAATCATCGTTAGTGTCTGCCACTATTCGCACGAAAAATTTGGTGCCATTAGTGTGACCACTGCGGAAAATGTGTGTGTATTAGTAAAAAAAAATGTGAGTGTATTGAGTTTTTCGAACTTGCAGTGTGATGTGAGATTGGTGGGTAATATGCCAAACTTATGTTCATATTTGTAAAAGAATAATAAAAAAAACGTATGAAATGAAAGACCAACCCGTGTATACTCTTAACATTGTTCTGTATGATATCTAGTTGAAAATATTAACATTCATGTTAAAATAGAAATAACTATTGCAAAGCTAATTAGAACAAACAAAAATTATGGCAGCATCTACTGTGGCATAGTCACGCTGAGCAAAATGAAGTGACACTCTGTTATACAAAAGAAATGTATTTTCCCCACAACAAAATACTGCAGAATTTTATGTAAATAAAATAACCGATTTATTTCTAACATGCAGTTACTATGAATATACATACATACATATATATAATATATGTACATTATTTGTATTATTTAATATGTGTATGTATGTATATTTAAATATTACACACAAAAAATACAACATCAAACGTTATTTTTGTATTTTTCTCTTTAAATAAATTAATACATAAATTGCTAAATTTACATTTGGGCAATTCACAACAGGTGTTGTATATTGTATGTTGTATTGAAATACACAATACAATCATTTGTTGTGAACACTCAGTTGTATTTTCATATTTCTTTAGTAATTTTCGATCCAACGAGGAAAGATCGCTTCGTCGCTTCTGCTATTTTGTATAAGAGAAAACACTTGTCAGTGTTTGCTTTTTGGTCGTGAGATATACCCTGGAGTTTTAGTTACGTACCTCTTGCATTTTAATTCATAATGAAAAAAAAAAATGTTAAATGATTTGGTTGGTACTGAAAGAGAAAATACATACTAAAAATATAAACATTAATTTTTATATAAATAAACTTATCGATGTATTTGCGTTATTTGCATTATTTGCCATATTTTATTTTATAATTATTTATGCTGATAATATTCTATGTATTAGTTTTTTCTTTTTCATAAAAACTGGCATTCACTTGGAACTGATATGTTATGATACAATATACAACATTTACTAAACACAGCAAATGAAGTTGGATCGTGTATCAGATTTTTCAGTGAAAATTACCAACAACAATTTTACACTATTGTAAAGTGATACACGATACAAGAGATACAACGATACATTACCCATTGTGAATTGTCCAATTGTTTTTTTTATTAACAACTAGGTATTTTAGCATTATTTGCTTTAGATGTTGGTGAATTTTTACTCCCTTTATATTAACTCGTAGTGTCTGCTTGTCGAAAAAATTTTGGATCGATTTTAACCACTTTCCCGTGACCCAATCGATCTGAAATTTTGCAGGCAGGCTTGTGGCAATGACAGAAATGATCTAACATATTTTTTTAGTGATGCCAAAACAATGGAAACTTTCAAATTTTTCTACCAGAGTTGATAAAAAAATGTACAAAGGGTTTGTTTTTGTTATATTATTACGATAACGACCACAAAAACAACAAGTCCAGCTATGAAAACAATGCAACATTTAGAATAACAACAAGAACAATATAGAAATATCATGTTTTTCATTTTTTTTTTACTTTTTCAGAGATTTCCCTGGACATGTTCCACCGATTTTAATGATTTTTGAAGTAGAAATCTTTCCATGTATTTGGTGAATCATTCTCACTAAAAATGATCACTGTAGCTGCACTATTGAGGGCGTGATCGTGACAAGAACAACATAGAAAATTATTTTTTTTTCAAGACTTTTTTAGTTCTTCATTCAAATCTCGGGCCCTAATCGACCGATTTGGACGATTTTAAATAGCAAACTTCTCAGGATGTTAGTGAATCATGTTTATATCAACGAGTACCCTAGCTGCCGGATTGATGCCGTCATCGTGATTTCCACAGACGGACAGACGGACATCGCTATATCAACTCCGGTTGTTATAAGGATCACAAATATATAAATTTTATGGGGTCCAAAATTTTTTTTCTAATTATTACAAACGGAATGACAAACTTATATATACCGTCTGCACACTGGAGTGGAGGGTATAACAACTCTACAACAGCAACAGTGACAGTCATATGTTTTTCAAATAGGAAAAAACTGTTTATGTGTTAGTTTCGTTCATTCCCCAGTATGCATTGAAATATTATTTCTCCAATGTTGGAGAAAAGTTAAGTTCTTAAATTGATGTCAAATGTAATTCTCAACTTGGGTTGAACAATTTTTCTCCTTGTTTGCTTTCAACTTGACATCAAGTTGAGACTTAACATTTTTTCCAATCTTTGAGAAACATTTTTACTCTCAATTGGATATCCAACACTTTTCTCCACTTGAGACCAAACATTTTTTCAACTTGAATACGATTTGTGTTAAGTCTGAGATATTATTTAAATATGTCATAAATAATAAATTAAATTAAAAAATGCCAAAAAAGTGCAAATAAATCATTGATATATTTTTAATTATTTCTGCTTTTTGTCGAATTTTTCAAAAAATGTACAACTAATTAATTCATTTATTTTTAATTCTACATTTTAAAAAATGTACATAATATGTACATTTAATGTTAAATATGTACATAGTAATGTTAAATATATAATGAAATTAAATTGAAACATTAAAAAAAGTACATTGTTTTCATTTCTAAAATTAGTATAATATTTTTTAATATGGCAATTCCGTACCTTCCATTTGATACCGATTGGAAATATTTCTTTGCTATCAAGTTGAGAATCACAAATTTCTCAATTTGATAACTATGAAAATCGCCATATAAAAAATGTGCCTTTTAAGTTGAGAAGACTATATTCGAACTATTGAGGGCATTTGAGAATTAACGTTGGAGATTTGAAAAATGTATTTGATCTCAAATGCACCTCAAGTTGATAGCAAACAAAAATGTTTATTGGGACATTTATTGTAGGGTCGTTTGCACACACACAAAAAATAGAAAATAAATTGTCAATAAGCAAAGCAAGTGGCTTCGAAATTCGATGATGCCAGTTAATCATTTTTTGTTCACGCGGAATTTATAATTGGAGGAATTTTTTTCTCGAGAAATGTATTTTCCGTGAGAAAGAAATTCCTTGAGAATATTCATAATTGGGATGAATAACTTTTAATTGGAACTTTTTAGTCAGAATAAATCATAATTCTAGTTAGATATTGGTTAATATTTAATTAGAAAAAATATTGTGGTGGCAATTATTGAGGCAGTCACGGAAAAATTAAATGCAAGTCTGTTTTTTTTTAATATAACAAAAATGGATTTTCCCTTTAACAAAATATGGCAGAATTCTTTATAAATGAAATGCAAAATGGAAAATCAATTTTGTGCTAATTCTTAACAAAATTAATAAAATATATATATGTATTATTATATTTATTAATATTTGTAATTTTATTTGACACAATTTCACACACAGTTTTACAGATTAACTGTTTTAATTAGAAAAAATATTGTGGTGGCATCTACGCAATTATTGAGGCAGTCACGGAAAAATTAAATGCAAGTCTGTTTTTTTTAATATAACAAAAATGGATTTTCCCTTTAACAAAATATGGCAGAATTCTTTATAAATGAAATGCAAAATGGAAAATCAATTTTGTGCTAATTCTTAACAAAATTAATAATATATATATATATGTATTATTATATTTATTAATATTTGTAATTTTATTTGACACAATTTCACACACAGTTTTACAGATCAACTGTTTTCAACTGATTTAGAAGTTTTCTGTTTTTGAAACAGTAGTGCCAATTTGTAACATTTTGTCATGTAATGAAAATCGCAGAATAATAAGTTAATACACAATAAAAAATATTAAATTTTTAAGTTTTATATACATATTGCAATAAAAAAAACTTTGGTAAATTTACATTGAAGATGGTCAGAAATGAATGAGAAAAAATATATAGACATTTTAGAAAAGCACATTTAATGTTAAACTTTATGCACAAAATATATGGGTTTTAACTTGTTGGTCACTGGTCATTAGGAACATATCAAAATATGGGTTTTTGTTGTTTCGAATTTAACTGTGGCTCTAAGTGAAAAGTTTTAGACCGATCGTATATTACATCTTGAGGATCCTCACCTAATATTTTCAAATATTTTAAATTCTTTTTAACTCATTTAACCTCATTACGCAAATAGTAAAACAGTAAATATGGAAAATCCACGCACCTCAAAAAATTGTTTTCTATGAAATAAATTAAAGACATTTCATATTATACAATTTTCTTTCAAAAATGTATCAATTATTGCAAATTTGAAATTTGACATATAGTATTTGTACATATATTTGTATAGATTTCGCAGTATGAAAAGAACTATTATTTCTTTATTTAGAATATATGTAAGTATTGCTCGCAAAAAAATGCAACATCATAAATGAAACACATAGACGACTGCTGGCAGCAGCATTTGTAGTCGTATAGTCAGCTACTTGATTTTTCTGAATACGACAGCAACATATAATACAAATGCATTTTTATTTAAATATACAATTACTTTTACTTATTTAAAATGCATTAGTACAACGTAAAAATAAATAAATTAGTTTAACGCCTTTTGATTATTAATGGAATTATAGCCTTTCATTTTGCGATTTTTTTTTTAAACAAAATAAAATATTTCATAGCACTAACTTCTTTTACATATTTTGTTATATTGTCAACACTATTTTTGCTTTGTAGCCAACAAAACACACTTGCAGTTTTTTTTTCTATTTGAAGAACATATGACTGCCATTGTTGATGTTGTAGAGTTGTTTTTTTTTTTTTTTGATTTTGTTTCGTTAACTCTCTTGTGTTAAAGCACCTCCAATATATGTATCCATTTTAGTTTGCAAATTCAGTATATTTATAATTTATTACTTACAGCAAAAAATAATAGAAACAATTTTATCAGTTATGCTTACGAAACTATATAAATAGACTTGAAGTTGGCTGCAAAAGCAGTAGCCTGTGTAAAGAACAAGTTAGCGACATGTAACTGTTACGTAACGTGTCAGCCTTTTTTTCACATAAAAGTATTGGGACGTTCCGGTTACGTTCGGTAACTGTTTTAAATGATTTTCATGTAAAAAAAAACAACTGACTCATTACGGTTACGGTTAGAAAACATTGACCTTTTATATGTATTATAATGCTATGAATGCATTTATCTTTATTTTATTCTATTTATATATTCTTTTTTTTTTGTATTGTATATTATTTTTTTTTATTATTATTACTATTTCATTTAATTATTTTTTTCTTTAAATAAATTAATACATAAAAATTTGTTTTTTAAATTATTGGTGAACTTTTACTTCCTTTATTTACTGCCTTTATATTAACTGGTAGTGTCTGCTTGACGACAAAATTTTGGATCGATTTTTAGCCCCTTTCCCGTGAGCCAATCGATCTGAAATTCTGCATGCAGGCTCGTGGCAATGACAGAAATGATCTAACAAATTTTTTTAGTGATGCCAAAACAATGGAAACTTTTAAAATTTTCTACCAGAGTTCACAAAAAAATGTACAAAGGGTTTGTTTTTATTATATTATTACCACAACGACCACAAAAACAACAAGTCCAGCTATGACAACAATGCAACATTTAGAATAACAACAGGAACAATATGGAAACATCATGTTTTTCATTTTTTTTTAATTTTTCATAGATTTACCTGGACCTGTTCCACCGATTTTAATGATTTTTGAAGTAGAAATCTTCCCATGAATTTGGTGAATCATTCTCACTAAAAATTATCACCCTAGCTATCCTATTGAGGGCGTGATTGTGACAAGAACAATATAGAAAATTATATTTTTTCAAGACTTTTTTTAGTTCTTCATTCAAATCTCAGGCCCTAATTGACCGATTTGGACGATTTTAAATAGCAAACTTTTCAGGATGTTAGTGAATCATTTTTTATGCCAACGAGCACCCTAGCTGCCCGATTGATGCCGTCATCGTGATTTCCACAGACGGACAGACGGACAGACGGACAGACGGACATCGCTATATCAACTCCGGTTGTTATAAGGATCACAAATATATATATTTTATGGGGTCCAAATTTTTTTTTCTAATTATTACAAACGGAATGACAAACTTATATATACCCTCTGCACACTGGAGTGGAGGGTATAATTAAGTATTTTAATGATTCTTTATTGTTCATGTATTTTTGTGCATAGGTTGGACTCTTTAGTTAAGTACCTTGTGATGCACGACATTTTTTCCTGTTGTGATTGATAAGCACGAAGTCGAGCCATAGTAACGCGGCGCTCTTCACGGGCAATTTCGTGTTCATCTTCACTCCTTTTATTTGCAATGTTTCGTATCCTTCTTGCATTACGGCTTTGTCTGAAAAGATTCGATCGTCTTGGTCGCGGCATTTTTAATCATTGCGTTTTGTTATTCCACGTCAGACGCGAAAATCTTAAAAAGTAAAAATAAACATTGTTGCCACATAAACTAAAGACGTTTTATGTCACGCCACACCGGAACACGGTCAAACGGGATATGTCCGTCTCCTGGTTCTAAGCTACCTCCCCACCAATTTTCAGCCAAATCGGTTCAGCTGTTCTTGAGTTATAAATAGTGTAACTAACACGACTTTCTTTTATATATGTATATAGATTTCATATGTGTGTAGCGTCACGCCACGTTGTAACTAAAAAATTTGGTTTATTTAAAATTTCCATTCAATTAAGTATTATTGTGCTCCTTAAATACTTCATTTTAATGAATTGAACCATTATATGAAAACATTGGCGCAAAGTGAAAGACCGGATTGTGTTGACACACACCGAAGTTTCTCTATCTGAACTCTTGTACGAATTACATGCGCAGTTGCCCTTTTTTAAATGCCACTTATTTGTTAAACGTTCCAAGCAAAATTATTTTTAAACAAATTGATTTCGCAAATAATTACATGCTAATCTGTCAAAATGATATACAGAGCCCACACTTCAGCTAACGTCAAGTTACCAATTTTACTTGCGTTGCTTGGCTGAGTGCGGGAATAAAATCCTATGCGGTAAACAGTGACAAGCTCAGCCACAATAAGTTCGATATTTGCTGATTTTTGTGGAGACGATTAAAAAAGAACATGGTCAATTTCAAAATATTTATATTTTTTCGAATGGATGCTGCTTCCAATTAAAAATAAGTTCATTACCTGATTTGTTTCTGAATTTAGTTGCAAGGTTTTTGAATGGAATTATTTTACAACTTCTCACGGCAAAGGTGCGATCGGTGTCATTCAGGATACCTTGTATAAAAGAAATTTTGGAATCTGTACGTTAACTTTCGTGTTGCATTAAAAATATTGTTATCGTTTAATAACGTTGATATCGCGGAAAAAATATTTTTTGATTTTTTCTTTATTTTTTTTAATGTTTTTTCGTACAAATGCCACGTCACGCCACGTTGGAAATACCCATATATAATTTGTTTTAATCGGTTCATTTTAATGACAAAATATTTTGTGTGTACTATTACAAAGTTATGTTTAAAGAATTTATTCAAACATTGATAAATTTTGTCAAAAAAGATAATACTTCGCTACAGTTTCACACACGCGCTGGATAGAATAATTTTATTAAAATTTTTACAAAATAAGTTTTGAATGAAACGCCATATTCGCCTGGTACATTCAATTATGGAAGAGTATATACCACAATATTTTTTACAAAAAACTTTTAATATATCTTCAGATTTTCACTCAGAAATTCGTAACCCCTAGATGGCTTTAGTTAATTTACATTACTTCAGTTACAAATGTTTACTTGTATTCTAAATGATTTTTTAAACTGTTTGCAATTTTTTTGGCTTTAATTACCAGTAGCCGTTTGAAAATGGCCACTGTGTGTTTGAATAAAAGATGTAAATAAATTTTGATAAATTTAAATTTCTTTTTTTTTTATTATTTTTCGTTTCAATGTTAAAGAAATTACATTTCTTTTCAATTAATATTAACAAAAAATATTCAATATTCATAATTATTAAGGGTTTTTTTGTTTTGTATTAAATAAAAACTATCAACTATAAATTAAAAAAAATGACAATGATCATAAAACAAAATAAAAAAATATTTAAAAATACATAAAAGTACACAATAATGAACAACAATTCACAGAAGTATCAAATGGAAAATAATAATATTAAACAATACACATACAATTTTATAAATTTTCTCCGATTTTGTCAATAGAAGACCACCTCTTGAAGGTTCAGAGAATAGTGGAAACAGCTATGCTGAAGCGTTTTGGTGTTTGAAGAACTTACAAAAAATTAGTAACAAATAATTAATAATAGAATAATAAAGAAGTCACATACAAAACGAGCATATTGCTATTGTCATTTTTATCATTTGAGTTAGTACAGGATCGCAATAGAATATGAGGATCAGGATCGGTAGCTTTACAGGATCAAGACGGGAAACGGAATTTGGAACTTGGGATTCAACGGAAAGTTCTTAAAGAAGAACATCACTCAAATGTCGTTTATTTCTCGTCTTATGCAACTGCAGCGGCCTTTTCTTGTTCAGCTTGAGTAGTCGTTATAGGGGCAGTCGAGTCGATAGCTACATTTATTTCCTTAGTCTTTGCTGTTATTGCATTGTCGTTTTCAAGCACTTGGCTATTTTCTTTACTCTCTTCGAGCTTAAGATCTGTGTTGGTGGAGTCAGATGTATTGATTGCTGATGGTTTTGATTCGTTTTCACTGATTTCCGTGTCACGTTTTGTGTGAAGATGATCGGGAATATTTTGGGTACAGGAACAGGGGCACATACACTGATCTGTTTTTCCACCACCGGGAAAGATCGAGTTAAGGTTAAAGCCGAAGGGAATTGGTGCAGGTTGTACTCCTATGGGCAAAGGATCAAAGTTTTCTTCAGAGTTGTCGTCGCATTTAGCATAGGCTGCTTCGGGCAATACAATGACGGGCAAAAAGGCAACAACTGCGCCCTTAGGTATTTTATCGGGCGCAAAGAAGGCTGGGTATCCAGGCAATCTAGGAATAACTGGGATTTGTTGCAATAATGCCATCGTGTTCAAAATACCGCCATAGTTAGTTGCGAATTGTTGTTGATTGGTGTTTAAGTTGAAAGAGGAAGGATTGTTGAGCTGTGATGTAGAGAAACCATTGGTGGAAAAGGAGGAGGTTGAGGTTTTGGATGAATGAGCCTTATCAGCGAGGCACGGGCAATAGTTATCAGTTTTCTGTTCGAGGAATGGGAAAGAAGTGGGACCTAGAGTTACATTATGTTGGCTATGATGTATGTTTTTATTTGTATTGGTCAGTGTTTCTGTTTTTGTTACCGTCGATATCTTCTGTTCCGGTTTTCTATTCTGGTAGTCATTGTTACTGACATATGTACTGGTTACCTTTTCAATGAATTTCTCTTTATTATTCTGAACAAAGGGCTGCGGTTGCTGTCCTCTGTATATAGAAGTTGTAGTTTTGTCCTGGCTATGGGGCTGAACATATGTCGTCACTGTTTTCTCTACTGTCTCTGGTTTATTGTATGTAGTCGTAACCACCCGTTCTACTGATGGTTTGTTGTGCGTATAGTTATTTACGGTGGTAACCACCTTCTCAATTATTTGGGGTGTCAAGTATGAGTTGATAGTCGTAACTTTCTCTTCTATTTGAGGTCGTGTATAAGTGTTCGTATTCGTATTTTTGATCGTATTTGTTTGGGTCGTCACAACAGTCTTTTCAATATTCAAACCTGGAGTATTTTTATTATTACCATAATTTTGATTCGTTGTCGTTGTTTTGGTGTATGTCTTGTAGGGTATGTCCTTCTCAGTAGTGATATCCTCGGCCTGGTGTTTTCCAGTGTTTGTTTGAGTGTATGTGTTGGTAGTGATTTTTTGTTGTTGATTGTATTGTTGGGGTTTGGGAGTAAGGGAAGAAGAAGGAGGAATATATGTTAGTTTACTATTAAAATTTTTATCATCATAATTATTATTATTCTTATTGCTATTGATTGTGTTTGTGGAAGTGGTGATAGTAGTTGTTGTGACCTTCTTTTGTGCATTTCCATTATTTTGATGATAATTGGACACAAAAGATGTCGGCGTATTGGTATTCGTTGGTGGAACTCTATCTACTTGAAATGAATGAGTGTTATTTATTTGATTTATTTTACCATTTTTCTGTGGTGGCAAGTAACCGGGAACCGACAAGTTAGAATCTCTGGGATCCTTGGTGGTGGGATTCTTTGGTGGTGGGACGTTGGGACCGGGTGGTCCGGGAGGACCTTTAGGGCCGGGTGAACCAGGACCAGGGGGTCCGTAGGGACCTTTAGAGCCAGGACCGGTTGGTCCTGGTGGACCACCAGGTCCATACGGTCCTTTAGGTCCGGGGGAAGTAGGTCCAGGAGGACCGTTTGGTCCGGGTGGTCCAGGTGGTCCGGGTGGTCCATTAGGTCCAGGAGGTCCTAAAGTTAAATTAAAATATTTTTAAGTTTTTTTTTGTCACAAGAAATATTTCAGATATAGCCATTACCTCCAGGTCCTTTGGGGCCATTTGGGCCTCCAGGTCCATTGGGACCATTAGGTCCTACACCACCTCCATCTCCATTACCGCCATATCCGCCTTCACCACCGAAACCTCCATTGGGTCCTACGACGTGTACGTATGGGGGTGCTGGTGGACCAGTGGGACCTTCAATATGAACATATTTGCCAGAATCATCATGATAGTATTTACCCTCCTGAATACCTTTAAAATTAAAGAACACACAAAAATTTCCAAATTAATCATCTATCGAACTCCAAAATTAACATCAAAATTAACTCACCTTTATATCTACCATCATCATAATTATGATTATATTTACCATTGTCTATATAAAAAAAAATTACACAAACAAAAAATATGATTAGAAAATTTGTTATTGTGTGACTGTTATTGAAATCAACTACTTTATAAGTAATCAGTACGCTACATTTAGATATACATAGTTACAGTTACAGTATATAAGATTATTCGAAACTAAATAACTATTTATTGACTAGATACGTACATACAAAATATACTAAATACTTAGAACAAGTAACTATAAAGCTATAAGCTTAAGCCCATCACCAAAAGCCAACCAAAAATCAAAATTATTATATATTTTAGTAAAAGCTTTTCGTACTTCCTTGACTGGAGAGTTCAATTGGGACAACACAACGCAAACCCGTTATTCCGTTAATGCAGGATGTAGTTAATAATTCAAGACAATGTTCGTCTATAGCATACTCATTTTTGTGCAAATGTATTTGTGAAAAATGAATTGGTGTTGGTGCAATGTCAGTGAGAATGGAAGTGAGGGTGCGAATCAGATTCAGGTGCTTAAATATTTACAAATGTTTCTTGTGTGCCTTTTTTAAAAAAGAAAAAAGTTGACAAAGAAAAGTAAAAAAAAAAAAGACAGAAAGAAATAGAGAAAGAGCGAGAGCAAAAGGTAGACTGTATTCAAATGCGAGAGAGTGCTTGAGCAAAAAGTTGCAGTGCCTTGAAAAAAAATCCCTAAGCTAAGTTCAATGTTTCTTTGGAGTGAAATGTGTTCTCCTGAAGTGCTGTTACGATTACGGTCATATAACTTGCTCGCATATGTATGCTAAACTTTCTTTGCAATATATGCTGAAAATAAAAATAGATTCTTAATAATATAAATAAAAGATAATTAGCATATGATGATAATATTGCGAGAAAATCGAGAAATATTGAAAAACTTAAAAATACTGATATAATTTAACGGTATGTATAAGGAACAATTTAACAAGGAGCTTGGATACACACACACACAAATATACATAAGTGGGTGTAAATGTATTGATATTTTGTTTAGTAGGTATTATGGTCATTGAGTTCCAAGAGTTCTGATTATATCGAAGTGTGGTTAGTGCGATGTTGAGGGCTTATATATTGTGAAATGCTTTGAAAATAAAAGGAAGCCTGTAGACATGATAACATCCAATATAAATAAAAATGAATATATATATATATATATATATCAGATTCGAATATCAGATACAAGATCAGACATATGCTGTTAGAAATATGTATAACATGAAAATCAGGTTCGGACAAGCTATAAAGCATTCAGCATTTCTTTTTTAACTCATTTTTTCGAATGCATGCCGTAAAGCACACATAGCAACATATGATTTCGATGATATTTGTGCGCGTTGTCCAAGCTCCGATTAAGAAAATGTATTTGCTAACCTTCTGTGTATCCGACGGCCCCAGGAAAACCTGTCACCAACAGTCCTTCAACGTGGTTGTATTCCGCATCATTACCAGCGATGTATTGTCCAGTGTTTCCACTTGCCACATATTTTCCAGGTTTTCCTGAGGATTCAAATCCATATTTTCCGGGAGTATAGACGCTAGGCGGACCTGGTGGTCCAGATGGTCCATTGGGACCAGGAGGTCCTGGTGGTCCAGGTGGTCCATTAGGACCAGGGCTAGTAGGTCCATGTAAACCTGGAGGACCAGGTGGTCCATTAGGACCAGGGCTAGTAGGTCCATGAAGGCCTGGAGGACCAGGTGGTCCAGGTGGTCCATTAGGACCAGGGCTAGTAGGTCCATGTAAACCTGGAGGACCAGGTTTTCCACTAGGGCCTGGAGGACCGAATGGTCCATTAGGTCCTGAAGGTCCGAATGGTCCATTAGGTCCTGAAGGTCCGAATGGCCCATTAGGTCCTGAAGGTCCATTGGGACCCTTTGGACCTGATGGACCGAAATCACCATTTCCTCCAAAGCCTCCACTGCCACCACCATCACCGTTGCCACCAAAACCACCATGCCCTCCTTGAGAACCAACTACATGAACGTAGGGTACAGCAACATGGTTGTATTGGCCTGACCCGTCATCTGAAACACAATCAAACTGACGTATAGCACCAGTTCGTTTAATCTTTTGTAGTTAAATTTCGCTCACATTTGTTGTTTTCATTGCCACTTGGTCTCAATGTTGAAATAGAATGCGAGGATGGGGCTTGAGAACCAGCTACATGATTATAGGGTACAGCGGCATGGTTGTATTGGCCTGAACCGTCATCTGAAACACAATCAAACTGACGTATAGCACCAGTTCGTTTAATCTTTTGTACTTAAATTTCGCTCACTTTTGTTGTTTTCATTGCCACTAGGTCTCAATGTTGAAATAGAATGCGAGGATGGGGCTTGAGAATCACCGTTTCCTCCAAAGCCTCCATTGCCACCACCGTTAACACCAAAACCACCATGCCCTCCTTGAGAACCAACTACACGATCGTAGGGTACAGCAGCATGGTTGTATTGGCCTGAACCATCATCTGAAACACAATCAAACTGACGTATAGCACCAGTTCGTTTAATTTTTTGTATTCAATTTCGCTCACTTTTGTTGCTTTGCTCATTTCCACTAGGTCTCAATGCTGAAACGGAATGCGAGGATGGGGCTTGAACGCCAGGACTGCCCTCATAAGTGTGACCTTTGCCGGTGTCAAAGAGACCAGTGCCGGCTGTAACGCGCTTATTAGTGTTGTCGCCGTATTTATGAATTTGAGGACTCTTTTGGTCTGAACCCTTTAGCACAATTGTGGGCTGGTGGGAGAATCCGAAAGCAACAGATCCCTTCGCTTTATTCTAAAATACATGGTGACATTAAAATCCATTGTAGAAGTGTTCTGATTTTAACCTACATCTTCAACATAAATCAAAGGTATATTGGGACGAATACCACCTTCGAACTTTCCGCAACCAATAGGGAAATATAGCTCGTCCCAACTTAGGAGAACACCACTGTTTTTACCAGTTTCTAAATCGTTGGCTAACGGATACGTAATGACGGGCTTCTCAGGTTCGACTGTACGATAACCGTGATTATCAGCAACATAATGTGTGGCCCGTAAAACATGATAGGGATCGATGTGACCGTAACAACCGTAAGTGACGCCATCAGGACCACGAGTTTCGTGGTGGAAATTACCAGTCTTACCAATATCGTAACCGTAACGGTAGGCGTCTTTGCGTGGGATATAAAGTTTTTTTTTTTTTTGTAATGTCGTGGAAATCTCAAAAATATAGGATGGAGGACTTAACAAGGTATCCTAAGCTAAACTTATCCTTACTTAAACAGAAAGATAATAGAACACGACCGAGGATGGACTCAGGATAAAGAATATAAAGCTGTAAAAGGATTAGCGTTAAGATAACACTGCTCGCATAGTTTAGAAGGAGAAGCAAAGGAGTAAGGAGCACAGTAGGGAAGGAATAAGAAGTAGGTGATTGTTACAAACTTTCAATTTGGACAACATTGATCTCAAACGTTTGTAGTTCGTTTCGAATTGTCCTTTTCTTTCAACTCTACGACGTACTAGTCAAGTAACATAAAAAATTAAGGAATGTTAGATGTTTTTTTTTTTTTATTCAGAAAGCTTTAGATAAATATTAAATCGTCTCACTGTAAGTTCTTAGTTTAATTATTTGTTTATTTATTTTTCGATAAGATGGTAAGAGGGGGATGAGTATGCGAAGCTGATAATGTACTACGAACTTCCACTAACAATATACAATACATACATACATACATAAAAAGAGTGTGTGGATTGATATTGTGGCTTATTTGTTTGATTGCTGTTTTGAAAATATTTACAAGTCGAGAGTTTGAGACGATCAGTATTAGATGTTCTGTTGATAACTGATTACTACTGCGTTTATTTTATTGGATTGGTTGGTTGGTTGTTTGGTTGATTGATTGGCAGTTTGCTGGTAGATTTCTGATTTAATTTAGTTTTAGTAGTGAAGCTACATGTTAAATAAATAGTAAGAAATTTAAACTTGTTTTGTTTTTTTTTGGCGTTTTGCATACTAAACACTACATTTTAGCTACGGAATGGATAAAGTGTGTCACTCTATCCAGATTAGATCGATTTTAAAACGTTTTTATGTAAATTTCATTATTTAGGCTACAGCACGCTACGTTAATAAATACATTTTATTAAATATTTTGTTAAATATTATCAAATATTATATACTTTTTACTTTTTTTTTTTACTTTTACTTTTTTTTTTTTTGTTGTTTTTTTTTTCTAATTTTTATAATAATTTTATAATTCTAACAATTTAACAACAAACTACAAAGGTATTAGTTAGGTTTATTAGTTTGATTCAAAAAAAAAAATAAGTCTAAATGAATTATTGATTGATTTGTTTTCATTTCTAACCCAATTCTAAGGAAACAAATTTTGAATTGTTTAGGAAAACAAAAGTGGAAATATGATATTTTGTAGGATGTCTAATAAGACATCTGTTTGAAAATTTTATCAGCCATTTCAAACAAGATGTCTCATTGAAATCATCCTATGCTCTTGTTCGGATAATGAAATGTAAAAAAAAACACAGAGAGAGAGAGAGAGAAAAGTAACTAACTGGATTAAGAGGAGGAGATGAAAATAGTAGTCGACAATACATAGAAAGGATAGAAAACAAAAAACTATATCAAAAGGATTTCTAAGTGGAAAAAAGAGTTATTGTATGATTGTATGTGAAGTGGATGAGGGAGCATATATAGGAAAATGTTTACTTACTTGTGTCAAAATTTGACGAATAGTACTGGTTGTTGGTAGTCTTTTGATCTTTAATATCAAGAATTAGACGACGGTTCTCTGCATCTAATTTCACAGAGAACGCACATTGCATTAATATGCATGCGATGGCCTGTAAGGGAGAAAAATTAAATTAATACAAAAACGTTTATGCGATGATCATAAATAAATTGTGTTCTTAAAGAACAGTATTATCATTGATAAGTCATGTTCGATATTACCAAATACAAATAAAAATGACCCATTATCCCACGTCTAAAAAAATTCGAACTGTTGCTGTTAACTTTATTTAAAAAAGTGTCGCTAAGTTTGAAGAAGACTACATCTTTTTATATAACAAAATTGACATCATCGTTTGCATGCATATTAATAGAAAACATTCTTTCTTAGAGAAACAAAGTTGTGGAGAAATATTTTACTTATTCTCTTTTAATTTTCGGAAGTAAAGCTAAATAAACGATGACCAATTATTGGTAATCGCATCTTTTAAGTTCACATACATATTATTGATTTGTATTTTGTATTTCTTTACAGTTACCAGTTATTTAGATCCGGTTCATATAAAGCTTAAGCTTCTAAATGTCAAAGACACTCGAATTTTGCTTTTATTTTTTTAATTACTTTGGAACGGCATATCAATATGTCTTTGTGACAAAAATATGCAAATTTATTATTTCGTATGCAAGCATTAGAATGGAAATCTCATTAAACGCACTTGCGTAATTGACATTTAACTTAAACAACTGCAATTTGCAATAATAATTTTGACTAAATGCAAACTGCAATCGATAAAAGAAAGGAATTTTTATAATTGGATTGTATAATATACATATACGTTTGTATGTGTACATGTATGTATGAACGAATTTCTTGTTTAGTGTCTGTGGGATCGATATCATCATCTTAACTCAAACTCAAAACTCAAGTTTTCGTATAAACTTGAAATATGTGAATGTTTACCTTGAGACTAAGACATTTAAATCTTTATTTTATGGAATCTTGTAAAAATTATTTGTTTTGAAACCAAATTAAAATAATGCACATGCTTTTGAATGCTTATGAATATCAAAAATTTATTATATTTTGACAGCTATTGTTTGATTAATCAACTGTCAAGATTCCTCAAAAACTAACAATGAAAAACTAAAATTCAAATGCCAACTTAACCTATATTTCTTCTTCTTCGTTGCCTGCCTTTCGTTTTCTGCTTTTCTCTAGATTTCTATTGTTTTCATTTATATTGTTAGTAAAGGGCGTGTTACGATTATAAGTCTTGTTGCAATTAAATCGTAAAACGTGTATTTGTGTGACTGTGTTTTTTTTTTTTTTTTTTTTTTTACCAATGGGTAGGTTAAGGTTAGATTGCCAATAATTGGTTTTTCTTTTTAGCTGTGTGTTTCCACTAAATTATATTTTGATGCAATCATGTTTTAGCATTTTGGTATATAATAATTGCGGAAGTTATTTTTAATTAAAAGTTGTTATATTTATATTCTCAAATTAAGAAACGAGTCCACTATTCGATTTAATAGATGCTGGTACTAATTACCAAAGGTGTGCAAGCAGTTAAAGAGCTCAAGTTGAATAAACTTTGAATGGAAAACACACGTTGTGAATGAAACTATCAAGTTAACAATATTTACTTTAATGTTAGCAAATTTTTTATCGTTCTCTAATTCAAAAAAAAAAATGTGCCCATCGCGTTATTCATTAATTCGTATTGTATTCTTCGCCTCTGGGCAACCACATGTTACTTTATGTGGAACATGTCAAATTGACAGCCTTAACAAATCACTACTACTTTAAATGCTACATTTATAATCTACACACAATACTTTACCATACGGCAATAATTTATTAGTACTACTTGAGAAGCTTAGACACATTATGACGTGTGTGTGAACGCCTCTTGATACAGCATGGTTTAACATTAATAAACATCACGTTTTTCCATAGGTCACTTATCGAGTGTACAATATTATTATAGTGGATGAAAAAAGGTTAGGAGAATAATTGATTACCAAACACCGCTCCCTCTCCCCCCCCCCCCACTCCCCTTCACAAACTGCATCACTGGTTGTTTTAAAAGAACCAGTTAAGTCCGAAAAAAAAAACAGCTATTGAATAACATCTTACACGATTACACACAAAAATGATTGAAGATAATGAAAGAGCGTCAAAAAAGTGTTACGAGTATTATGCGTGTCATATATTGAATCTCAACTACTTACACAACCGAATGACATTTTCGTAAAAAATCATCTTAATGTTATATAATGAAATAACTGACATTTTTGATTATTCATAATTTTATAGCATGATTGCTTTTCGATTATGAAATTCTACAAGTTGTCAGTTGCTCAGACTGACTTTAATCTGCATTTCCGAAATGCTAAATTATCTTTATAATCATATAATTAATGAGTAGTATTGTAACTGCTAAGCAAGTTGTTTCCAAGGAATTTTGTATCTGTCAATGTGTGTTGATACCTTAACTATGGATACAAAATTATAACATTTGGAAGAATCTGCAATTAGAATCTAGACCAAAATGAATTATCTTGGATTGTTTAGATTAAGTTAATGTGCCTTATCATTAAATTGGGCATTACTGCTTACCATTCAAGCACATTTAATAAGCAGTTACAAAGAAAAGAGAACTTTTCATTTGTTTGTTGAAAATGTATTTTATAAATTGAAAAGCTAAGCGAAAATGTCATTTTGTAAGCATATCTGTCTAAAGGCCAACAATTAAAAACAAAACTGTATTGATTTAATCTCTGACAATTTGCAAACAAAAATCTATGCCTACTCATAATTTTAAATTTTTATGTTTAAAGCCGATCATTGTTTCATATTTAAGGTGGAGGTAAATTTAAGTCTTTTGTTTGATATTTATGTTTATTCATTAGGTTGTGATTGATTGGAGTATAGAAAGAGTTAAACACGTTTTAAAATGCAAAGCAAAAGGTGTGATTTTTGAATGTTTTACGTTTTTAGACGTCAAACGTCTCAACTAAAAAGAAGTCATTAATTTTAACCCACTTTGAATTAGAATAACAGTAAACTATTTATTGTAGTATTATTACCATTTAAGTATTTTCAAAGCAATATTTTTATATTAATAACAACAACCAAAGAAATGACCTTCATGTGTGAAATATTTTAGATCATCAATAATGAATTTAGCATGGCCTTGTCATAGGACGGATCATATTAAGTACATTTTACCTAGTTCTTAGAAAATCATGATGAATCACTTCTTTTGAGCAGAACCATTATTCATTCAATTTTGAATTTATTTATTTATTTGTTTTCATTTGTTTAACTCAACATTAGTTCTTCCTATTTTAATGTCAATTATCTTTTTCTCAATTTAATTCCTTTTTTTGTTACAATTTTTTTCATATCTAAATTAATTTGTAATTCTTAATATAAATTTAGATTATCGGAATTTCTAATTGATATTATGAGTATATGAAGTTGAGTTCTTTATTACAACTTATATTCAGGCATTTGTTATAGAATGGCTTTTCTTTATTTTTGCTCGAAATTTGCTAAAAAAAAAAGTTTAGATTAACTATTGTTAATATCAAAGATAAGAAATGCTCCTTCTATTCGCACTTAATTTGCTGACACTGCTGGTAAGTCGTACTGAATTTTGCGACTTCACACACTCACTCGTGTACTCCATTATTAAGAAAGTTGTGATATTTCATATTTTTTAAGTACCTCAATTTGACTAAACTGATAAATTGTTTATAAGTATAAGGAAATATTTAAAATTAAAAGTATGAAAGCAAATGCTCACTCCATCTCAAATCGTACACGTATTTGACATCAGTAGTTTTTCTTTTTTGTATTACAATATTTATTGCGTGAGTTCTTTCTTTGAAAGTATGGCCAAGTAAAAAATTCAAAATAATCTAAACCATAAAAACCAAGTTTTTATTAAAACTCTTTCCTAACTTAGACATATGAGTTTTGAATCTCTCCATGGCTGTGCGTGACTTTGCGTGACTATTTTAAAATTAATATTTGGTCACAATATGTCTATGGACAAAGTTTCGGATCGATCGGATGAAAGGAATTTGGGTTTAAATCAGTCCGTGACTGTGTGTGACTATCTTAAAATTAATCTTCGGCCACAACAAGTCTATGGACAAGGTTTCAGGTCGATCGGACGAGGGAAAGTGAGGTTTTAATCTCCCCGCGACCTTTCTTTACAGCAAGTTTATCGACCAAGTTTCAGATCGATTGGATAAGGGGAAATAACATTTAGATCAATCCGTGACTGTGCGTGACCATGCGTGACTGTGCGTGACTACCCCAAAATTAATCTGTAGTCACAAGAAGACTAAGAGCCAAGTCAGATCAATATGATAAGGGCGAATGGGGTTGGCACACGATAGACGGACAGACAGAGAGCATGAGTTAAAAGAAAGAGCTTAAAAATATAGAACCAATCACATTACCATCCTAAAAACTAGGTGGAATAATGGTGTAATGCGCAAATGAAAGTTGAAACTGAAAAAAATATCAAAACATTTATAATATTAGTGGGTTAGGCGATTTCTTGTGACCGATGTTTTGTTCTACCGTTTTATCCCGATTTTGACCAAACGTATATTGTTTGAAAGGTATTTCTTTTTAGCAGTTTCGCAGATTTACAGATTTTTAAATTTTTTCCTTTATTTTGAGTAAATTGCATTAAAAGTTGCTACTAACACATACATAAAATTATACATATGCTATGTGTGTTTTATTATATTTGTTAATGTGTTTGTTAATGAGTTTGTTATCTTCATTCACAATAATAATAAAACGTAAAAGAGAATGAGTTAAAAGAAAGAGCTTAAAAAAATAGAACCAATCACATTACCATCCTAAAAACTAGGTGAAATAATAGTGCAATGCACAAATGAAAAAATGAAAGTTGAAACTGAAAAAAATATCAAAACATCTATAATATTAATAGGTTAGGCGATTTCTTGTGACCGATGTTTTGTTCTACCGTTTTATCCCGATTTTGACCAAACATATATTATTTGAAAGGTATTTCTTTTTAGCAGTTTTGCAGATTTACAGATTTTTAAATTTTTTCCTTTATTTTGAGTAAATTGCATTTAAAGTTGCTACTAACACATAATACATGACATTATACATATGCTATGTGTGTTTTATTATATTTGTTAATGAGTTTGTTAGTGAGTTTGTTATCTTCATTCACAATAATAATAAGCTGTAAAAGTGTTGGTTTGTGAACTGGCTAAGTTAAAAATATAATTGCACTCGAATTTCGAGCGCTGGAATCTGCTAGTACATAAATAAAACTATACCAAAAAAACAAATAAGCAAAACTAAAAGCCATTAAAAGGACCCGTTAACAATTAAATTATGGTAGGCAGACTTCAATTTTTAAAAGCAAAAAAAAACAAATTTTTTAAACACGTGCTTAATGTTTTTAGTAAAAAAAATCGGAATCTTCAAAATAAGATTTTACTGAAAATCGGTTTAACTTGAAGAAATACATAACATACTTGATGTATTAACGACATTTAAATAATTTGGTAGAAGAAAAAACTACAAAATGAAACAAGTAAGAAAATTATAGTCGGTCTAGACCGACTAGACGATACCCTATACCATGGTTTAGAGACCTTATCTCTTCGGTCCAACTAATTGGATATAGAAAGTAAGTATAAACCAAATTTGAGTGGCATTGTTATTAACCTTTCTGGCTGCAGATATGAAAAAGTTCATATCGGATGCTATATTTACATGGGGACTAGGTCAAAAAATGGACCGATCCGGACCATATTTGGTAAACTCGCTTATATTGTGAAAAAATATATACAAACCAAATTTGAGAAGAATCAGTGCAATATTTTTGTTTTTTGATAGATTTGAATGAAGATCGGGAATCAGCTTTATATGGGGCCTATGACTAAGAATATGCCCTATAGGGATTACTTTTAGACTACTGATTAAAGGATATAATAAACATATACAAACCCAATTTGAGTGATATCTATATGATAATTTGGATCTTATGGCAATTTTTGTCGATTTCATAGGGGTCATTTGTATGAGGATTAGGTCTGAACATGGGCAGAATTTCACCAATTTCAATAACGTTCATCCTATGGCTGAAAAAAGGTTATATACCAAATTTCATCCAAATATTTCATATTTGCGACCTGTAGTTTGATTACAAGGTTTACATGGACGGACGGACGGACATCGCTTAATCGACTCAGAAAGTGATTCTGAGTCGATCGATATAATAATAGGTTGGTCTAGGTCAAATATTTTTGATAGTTACAAACAGCAGCACAAAGTCATTATACCCAAACCAAATAGTGGTATAGGGTATAATGAGGTTACAACAAGCTTCCATGAATGTGTGATGTACTTTTTACATATTTATGATTTTAGCCAAAGTAAAATTACAAACAAAATGAATTATCATAACTTGTTTTAAACTCCCTGAACACATTTGTATTGTTTGAAACTAAGAACATCATTACTGGCATATAATTTAGCTACATACATAACATACATACATATGTATGTATGTATGTATTTATGTTTGTTAGACATTCAAGCTCACTAACTAACCATCATTTACGCATTTGTAACAATTATCAGAATATGTTGTGCCTTTTTGGAGAAGGTCATCCAGTGAACATTATTCTTTAATTCGAATGTACATATGACAAATGAATACAATATTTTTCTGCTCAAGAGTTGTGAGAACTTATGGTTACCATATCATTCTGCCTCATATTCAGCTTTTATTTAAAGAAAAACTTGAAATCCAAAAAAAAATATAATTTAAGCTTAAAAATTTATTAAACGAATAATTAAAAATCGATTTAAAAGTCAATAAATTATTAACTGGAATGCGTTTAATCAAAACTGACATTCTTAATTTATATTTTTCTTATTTTTTTTTTTTTTAACATCACTAAATAATTAATACAATTCGATTCCAGCACTTTCACTAGAACAAAAACCCTCCTGCATTTCTTCAATCGCTTCTCTTATACTTACACTCTTTTTTATTTAAAACAAAAACAAAAGTATTTTTAAAAAAAATAACTGTTAATTTCTCAAATAAAATCCTGTTGTGAAAAAGATTTCACGAATAAAAAACTTCATATTCGCAAAGAGTTTAAATTAAGAAACTGGTTTCAAGAAATGTTTTTTTTTTTATTTTTGGTAAAAACAAAACTCTGGTTAAACACAATCTTTAATATGCTCTTCTGAAGGTCATTTAAAGTTAAATGCATTAAATTCACTAAAGTATTTGGCTTGAAACGTGCATGTTTATTTGCATGTATTCATGTGTGTACTTGAAATGACAATTAATACACAATATTACGATTATTAATGGTCCTTTTTAATTTTTGTATTAAAATAAACTGAATCATGGGAGGAGTTGTCTTGCAATAAACAATATCCATGAATCACATAAATATTGGCAGATTAATGGTGAACCCTAATGGATTTCAATAAACATGTATTAGTCCTGCAACATCTGCTATCCGACTTAATAAATATTGTTATGAAATAAGAAAAATACGTGTACACCAGTTTTAGATTTCAAGTATATTACTCACCTAAAAATAATGACCATAAAATTAAACAATATCGAATAAATTATCGACTAAAATCAATACGATTCGAAAAGAATTGAGATTTTTTTTTTACTGTCAGTGTCATAAATTACTGCTATGTTTTTGTTTAACTAATTATAAAAGTTATTTCTTGTGGTCTTTGTTTAAACACAAAAAAGAATATGTACCTGTATATATACATACATATATAAAAAAAATTAACCCTTGCGAATTATAATAGAATTGATTATCATTAATTAAATTAGGCCTCGAAGATTTTTGGCCAATACTAGTTTTTTTTTTGTGTTTTTTAATTCTATTATTCTAAATTTTATATCCGCATTGGCAGCTCATGATATTTTAAATATGTTTTTGTATTATTGAATTTAAAATTTAAAACCAGATTTATCAATAATACAATAAATATTCGACTAGTCCGGTTTTAAAATATTTTATAAATACCAAACTAGTATAACTAAAGTGATGTCACCTCCTCTAAAATAAACTAATCTATTTTAGTTTTTCCGCAATATGCGAAATTTCATAAAAACTAATTACTTCAATAAAACATTCCCAGTCAGCCACGTCTCAAGGTCTCAAGGCAATTTTTGTTGTCAACCACAATTAACTAGAAACACATAGCTGCCTAAAAGACTTGATCATCAAATCTACTCGATGGAGATCAATATCGAAATAATCTTCTGATAAACCCAACTACATCCGCTCCATAAAATATAAATATTTATTATACAAAGAACAACAGAAAGAAGGTGTTGTTGAACTTACACATTGCGTGCTAAATTCTTTATTCGTACATACGTACATCCACCTTATCTATTATCCATTAATCTGTAAGTTCTTCTTGATAATTTTGGGTTTTTTTTTTTTGTTGCTCTATTTTCTTGGCAATGTTATCGTTGTCTTTGTTCTGCTTTAGGACTCATTTAAATTTAATTTATGATGTTCTCAATTTTACTCATCCAACGTTCAGTATGCTGGTCATGCTAAACTTGCGGTTGGGTAAAAAAAAAAGACAATCATTGTCTAACAAATTTATAACCGCCACTTTAACGGTTTAAATAAATAAATTTCGTTTGCGACTATTAAATTTGTTTCTAACAGCTAATTAAATAGTTGTTGTCAATAGTTAAGTAGAAAATATACAAACAAAAAAGTATTTATCTAAATTGATATTTTGCATTTTAGAATGAATGGTTGACATAAAACTTGTAGAATGTTCATCTTAAAAAGACAATTACAACGAAGTGTAGATATTTTTTTTTAAATTTTTTTTCTCTTTTTGTAGCCCACTACAATGACATCATATTTTGGTTTGATTTTTTTAAAATCAATAATTTTGTACAATCATCAAAATCCGCTTTTGTTTCAAAAGCTCAAAAGTGAAACCATATTTAAATTATATTTTCAAAACAAAGATATAATTTATTTGCATACCTAAAGATAGATACTCGTAGCTAAAGACAAACAAACAACAACAAATATGTGTTTTATCACAACGTTACATTTGCATAATAAAAGCCTCTAAAATTTTTGATTTTTAAACGATTTGTAGCAAATTAAACTAATTTTATACTGATATGACATCGACAACTTGAGGCCTAAAATGTTATTTTTTATTTATTGTCGTTGGGGAGGTTAAAAATTAATTTTAACATTTTAAGTGCCTTAATTAGCATCAACAGCAGCGATAACATAACTTTATGTGTGAACACTGGAGTAAAAAGTAAGTTTAGATATGTTTCTTTTTAGATGTATTCCTGTTATTAATAATCAATACAAAGTTGGTCATAAGCCACAGTACTGAACATCAAACACGAACATCATTTGACCATCAAAGATTTAACATCATTAGTCACATATTTTATGAAATATTTGTGTTAAATTAAGGTATTTATTTGTTATATTAGTGAAGAAAAAACAAGTTTGAAATTTTGTAGTCGGCCTAAAACGACCGAACTGTACGCTACCCTATAACATGTGTTTTGAAAAGGGTCGGAAACGAATTAATGTGAGGTTATTAGTGGACATAAACAAATTAGCTCAAAAACTAAATTTAATGGGACTCACATGTTTGAGTAAAATATTTTCCAGTTACAAGTCTTCGGATATGATTAAGTGATTATCGGGAGGTAGCTTTTCATCGGTCGTAAACACGTTGTATTTGAATGATAACTTATCGATATAATATACCGAAATTGATCACGATATATTTTACAATATTCTGTGGTTTTCTGGAATAACAGCGTATGTCCATTTTTATCAGTTTTGAGTTAGTTTTAACGCTCTTTACATGTGTTTCATTTAAAAAAAAAAAAATATTGACCATTTCTGAGTTTTTTCTTTAAATTACGACGTAACTTAAATGTTTACTAAATTAATTTGCAGCACTAACGACGTATGTCAACCTACGTATGATCGCTGACAAATTATTTTCTCAGAAAACGACACCTAGCGACATACGTTGTTATTAATGAAAAAATGCAAAATAATTTTGGATTATTTATCAGTTTATAACCACTTATAAAAACTTGTGTGTTTATATCTGTTATTTGTTGTCACTATTATTCTTGATACGTTGTTATATTCTCACCCTAACACCCGTTAACGTTCTGTTGACGAAAAAAAAATAATTTTTCAAGCAACAACCACTTATGTCTAAATGTGTAGTTGCACTGGTAGTTTTCTTTTTCAAAGAAAACGACATTTGTCGACATAAGTTGTTTTATCTGCACACACTTTAAGTGTAATTTACATATTGTTTTTTCATCCTTCTCCAGGATCTATTCCTCTTAAGATTTTTGACTCAAAATTTTATATAAAGTATTTATTGCCCATATCTACAGGGCTGTTACATAAAAAGTCCTAAAAAATTTATATCGAGCCCATAATTTCAAATATAACGTTTTTTGGCTCCCCTGAACATTTTGATTTTATGACATACGCGGTTATTGTAGAAAACCACAGTATTAAGTCGATCTCCTAGGAAATTTTTAAGGGGGGGCTAGATCTGCACGTTCACCGATTTCATACATACTAGTTGCCATCATAATATATTCGTATTTATGATAACATGATTCTAAGTCGATCGTTATAATGAAGGTCGGTCTGGGTCAAGTAATTTTGATAGTTACAAACATTGGCATAAACTCATTATAACCTGACCAACAGCTAAACCATTAGAATACTTTTAACACCCTATTTTCTGATTTCCAATACATACTTACTTACGAGTAGTTTAAGTAAAGACCTCCAAGGTTATATTATAAATATACGTTAGGATAGTTCATTTAATCAATTTCTCGAAAATTATGCATAAACAAAATATCAATTAAACCGAAAATCGATTATTTAAAGGATTTCAAGATTAACTTGAAAAGTGAAGAAAAATTATTCAATTTATCAGTTTTATCATAGATTGTGCTATATATACATATATAGATATATATTAGGGTGGGTCAATAATTTTTACTTCCTGGGCTCATCGCGATTCTGGTACTTTGTACCATAACGAGTATATTTGCCCAAGGAACCATACCTCTAAAACCATTTCGAACCCTCCAAAATTTCGATGAAAAAATCGATTTATGTCGTGTATTAATTTTATGAATGGTTTAATTATACGTATTTTTTCGGCCCCCTAAAATTTTACTCTTTTTTTTTTTTTTTTTTTTTTTGTAATAAAGTGTTCAAAACCACTGATACCGTGAATTATATGAGCTATCTGCTTAATAAAAATTACTAGTTAAATAAATAAATAAACTTAATATTATAGAAATGTATTGTCAACAATGTCCTTAAAGCAATAGTTTAGTTCGGGCTAACGACATATCCTTTTTGCACACAATCACAACTACATACATACATATATACAATGTTTGTGTCACGCGTCCATCTCTAGTACGTATAAAAAGAAACTGTACAAGTATTAGGAGATTTGTTTAATTTTTATTTTGTTTCGTTTTTTTTTTGTATTTTTATTATGTTTTTTTTTTTACCGGATTCATGGCAAAAAGAGTACGAAATTATTGTTTAAGTTTTGTTTTTATCAAAATTAAAAATTTTTTTAAAGAAATTAACTTGTTTTTTTTCTGTTTCGCTAACAGTAAATTTGCATAGAAAAGAAAGTGTTTATGTTACAAAAATACTCTCCCGAATATGCCAAATTAAAAAAAATAAATAAAAATTCAGGGTGGTAGAAAATTTATTAAGTGCGTTTGCGAAAAGAACAAACATAAATATTATCTTTGTTCTTTTCATTCCTTCAAGTCATAATTTCCCAACTTTGTAGCGGAAGACAAATATTTATTTATTTATCATTGATTTTACCATAGTTAACGAATATTAAGTAGCCATAGTTCTAACGTTTTGTTTTTTTTTTTTTTAATTATTCAGTAGACACAAATTAGCGTGTAAATATCAAATAAGAGTCGCAATGCCTTCAACAGCTCTTATAGAGTAATTATTGTTAACGCAAAGTTCATTGCATGTAAGTATCTCAAATAAAAACAGTACGATGATGCATTTCGTACAATTATTATTAAATTATTCCTCGTAAACATATTTGAATTTCTTAACTTGTACGTTATGTCACTTAGGATTGTTGTACTCATTTTCTGTATTTGAATATATTTTTGTTATTTTTTTTTTTTTATTTTAAATATAATTGTCCAACACTCACCATGCAAAGAACTGCACGCGCCATTTTCAACAATTTTTTTAAACAAATATAAATCACAGCTTTTAAATAAAATAGATTAACGTTCTGGAGATCCAATTAATAAATCTTGAAAAAAAAGGACAAACAAAAATTAACTTTTAACCATAAAATCACTATAATTTTTGCACTTTTAATAATGTTATTTTATTTTTTTTTATGTTTTAATATAAATATTTTAAATGTTTTTTCTTTCATGTACTTTTTTTACAAATAATTGTCAATCTGTGAATATTCCTTTAAAATAAAATTTTAGGAATATCGAATTAATTTTATATATATCAAGTTAATGATTAAATAAAAATTACAATTTAATAGAGCAAAGTATTTATAAAAGTATTTTACTGGAGACCGTACCGTTGTGATCGATCTGTGAGAACTGAAGAAGATCCGTCGTAAACTTTGCAATATAAACAACGTCTGTGCGCAAGCGTCTCAGTGCCGAAAACAAAGAATTATTAACTTAAACACACACACATATACACATTTCATGAGATGCGTTGTGACGTGGTTAACGAAGAGTGTATTCAAAGCATCTGCTGACTTAACTTGTACATGTACAGACAAGCTGGTGTGCTGGGTGTGGACTTCTCTCTCTTCGTCTTTGTGAAATTCTCTGTTAACAAAGTTTTGAAAAAGCCCCAAGCAGCTTAATGTGGTTTCTTTTAACGATATACTTAGAAAATAACTGCTACACAGAGGAATCTTGTTCAATATATTTATTACACCTAAACGTAGGTGAGGAAACTACCCCCAAATTTATTACTTGTGAATGATATATTTTTATTTTTTTAATAGCAATATATGTATTTCCTTTGCTATTTTATATCTTCAGCAATCAAACAATTTCGCTATAGAGAAGAAAAAAAATAATTGGATGTTTTTAATTTTATTTTCTTTAGTCTGTCTTAGCCCACTATACGATACCTTACAGCATGCGTTTAGAGACCCTATCTCTTAGATACAACTAACTAGATATAGAAAATAAGCATAAAGCATAATTGAGTGGCATTGATATTATTTTTTTGCCTTCGGATATGAAAAAGTTCATATCGGATGCCAAATTTATATGGGAACTAGGCCCATATTTGGTAAGGTCACTTATTTTTTGGCAAAAACATATACAAACCAAATTTGAGAAAAATCTGTGTAAAATTTTTGGTTTTTTGAAAGATTTAATTGGAGATCGGGAATCAGCTTCATATGGGGGCTATGACTAAGAATTGTCCTATAACGTTTATTCTTGGAATACTGATAAGTGAATGTAATAAATATACACAAACCCAATTTGGCCAAGATCTATATGATAATTTTGATATTATGGCAATATAAGTCGATCTCATAGTGGTCATTTGTATGGGGACTAGGTCTTTCATACTAAATTTAATCAAATTATATTCATATTTGCGACCTATAGTTTGATTACAAAGCTTAGATGGGAACACAGACGAACGGACGGGACAGACGGACAGACAGACGGACATCGCTAAACCGACTCAGAAAGTGATTCTGAGTCAATCGGTATAATAAAAGTGAGTCTAGGTCAAATATTTTTGGTAGTTAGAATTATCAGCACAAAGGTCTTTTACCCTGTTTATTAATTATATTATTGTATTAATAGTTATTTATCGGTTATAACAAAAGCAACTCAATGTTTTATCCTGTTTTGGTATTTCTAACCGAAAATGAACTAATGACTGTCGTAAAAACCATGAAAAGAAAATATAATGTTAACCTAACGGAATTTTCGATTTTTGCTGTCATTAAAAAAAAATAAATAAATAAAAAATTTTGCGTAAATAATTTGTGCAAATTAATAAAATTTTTTAATATCTATAAAATTAGTATTGAAAGGACAAAGACTCTAGGTTTTACCGCCATATTTTACACGGACATAAAGAAGTAAGTTTGCGAAGATTTTATACGATTTTTAGCAAAAAAAAAAATAATAAATATTTACTTTTAATAATTCAAAAAAACAAAACAGGTAAAAATGAATAGACGTAAACAACTAAATCAACAATGGATAAAGGACAGTTGAATAAGTTGTCGTGTGTCAATGGATGCAAGTGAAATAAGCTAACTTAAAATATGTCCACAACTTGTGATCCATTCCGTAATATCTAATTATGTACAAAATTGCGGAATTAACTAAACAATAAAATATGAACATAAAAGGAGACTGGTTGCGACATATAAGTACTCTGCAATCATTTGAACACCCAAAAAAGTAATATTTGAATAGATGAGGGAAAATTATAGAATTTAAAATTTATTACTTATTTATGGTTCTTCCAGATGTCAAATCAATTTTTGTGAATATTGGATTTATGACATGACTCTTCCAGTTTTCATTATTTATAATTTAAAATTTTTAGAAACAATAATTATAAGTAACATCACGAAAATCAAAATTAAGATTTGTGATAGTGATTTAGAATATGCGTGTACCTTATTAAGAGGAAAACGAAAGATATAAATAACCGCTCTTTCTTGAAATAGACAATATACTTAAATAATAAATTTAACTACATTTAACAGTTTAATAAATGATGAAAGCACCTCTTTCTCAAAATATAATTTAAATACGACTTACTCACAAATATTGACTTTGTTTCCTGAAAGAACCGCGAGTTATAATATTTGAGTAAAAAATGTGAATGAATAATATGATCCACTTTCTATTCTACATAAGCGCCTTGAATGCACTTTCTTGCATTTTCCATGCGTGCTCCTAAGGTTATTTCTTATTTGTTGGTTCATAAATATTTTTGATGTGCAAACATCTATACGCGCAGGGGGGTAAATTTCTATTTCACAATACAATCACAAAATCAGCGTAACGTGTAAGACGTAAAACATAATCGGTGTGACTTATGATTGTATTGGTGAAAAATTATGATGTGTAATAACCTGTTTGAAAATGAAAAATAAAAATGAAAAATAAAAAATGACAAATGAAGAATGAAAAATAAAAAATTAAAAATAAAAAAATAAAATGATACACAAATGACGCTTTTCGTTTCATTTTAAAAAAGTGCCATAAAAAATCTTTAATTACTAGATGTTTACACATCTCCACTGTGATGTGTAAACATCTATACGCGCAGGGGGTAAATTTCAAAAACAGCGTAACATGTAAGCGTAACATGTGAGCGGAACATGTAAGCATAACATGTAAGTCGTAAGACAAAATGTGTTTGTATTGGGAAAAAATTAGGATATTATGATAACCTGTTTGAAAATTAAATATGGAAAATAAAAAATAAAAAAAAAATGAAAAACAAAATACTAAAAATTAAAAATTAACAATAAAAAATGAAAAATTAAAAATGAAAAATGAAAAACAAAAAATGAAAAATTACAAATTACAAATGAAAAATTAAAAATGAAAAACTAAAAATTAAAAATGAATAATGAAAAATGAAAAATAAAAAATGAGAAATAAAAAAATTAAAAATAAAAAATTAAAAATGAAAAATAAAAATAAAAAATAAAAAATGAAAAATAAACAAGTAAGAAAATTATAGTCGGTCTAGACCGACTATATGATACCCTATACCATGCGTTTAGAGACCCTATCTCATAGGCCCAACTAACTGCACATAGAAAATAAGCATAAACGAAATTTGAATGGCATTTTTATTAATTTTTTTGGCTGCAGATATGAAAAAGTTCATATCGGATGCTATATCTATATGGGGACTAGGCCCAAACGTGGACCGATCCTGACTATGTTTGGTAAAGTCTCTTGTATTTTGCAAAAATATATGCAAACAAAATTTGAGAAGAATCAGTGCAACATTTTTGGTTTTTAATAGATTTAAGTGAAGATCGGGAAGCAGCTCAATATGGGGCCTATGACTAAGAGTTGGCTAATAGGGATCATTTTTGGACTACTGATTAATGGATGTAATATATACATACAAACCCAATTTGACTAAGATTTATATGATAATTTGGATCTTATGGCAATTTATGTTGATTTTATAGGGGTCATTTGTATGGGGGCTAGGTCTGAACATAGACCGATTCTCACCAATTTCAATAGCGTTCATCCCATGGCCGATAAGAGATTAAATACAAAATTTCATCAAAATATGTTCATATATTTGATTACAAGCTTTACACGGACACACAGACGGACGGACGGACATCGTTATATCGAATCAGATAGTGATTCTGATTCGATCGGTATAATTAAAGATGGGTGTAGGTCAAATATTTTTGGTTGTTGCAAACAGCAGCACAAATTCATTATACCCAAACCACATAGTGGTATAGGGTATAAAAATGAAAAATGAAAAACGAAAAATGAAAAATAAAAAATGAAAAATGAAAAACGAAAAATAAAAAATGAAAAACGAAAAATGAAAAAAAAATTGAAAATGGAAAATAAAAAATTAAGAATAAAAATGAAAAATAAAAAGTGAAAAATGAAAAATAAAAAATAAAAAATTAAAGATGAAAAATAAAAAATAAAAAACTAAAAAGAAAATAATAAGGAAAAATTAAAAATAAAAAATGAATAATAAAAAATTAAAAATAAAAAACTAAAAATAAAAAATGAAAAATAAAAAATGAAACATGAAAAATAAGAAATGAAAAACTAAAATTAAAAATGAATAATGAAAAATAAAAAATGAAAAATGAAAAATAAAAAATGAAAAATAAAAAATGAAAAATAAAAAATTTAATATAAAAAATGAAAAATAAAAAATAAAAAAAGAAAAATGAAAATTGAAAAATAAAAAATTAAAAATAAAAAATAAAAAATTAAAAATGAAAATAGAAAAAAAAATTGGAAAATGAAAAATGAAGAAAAAAAATTAAAAATTAAAAATGAAAAATGAAAATAAAAATGAATTGAAAATGAAAAATGAAAAACGAAAAATTAAAAAATAAAAAACGAAAAATTAACCGGTTAAAATAATATATAATTATAAATATTTTTATATTAACAGAGCCCCTGCAGTTAATTGCTATAAGTGATACGCTTTCTGTTTGATTTTAAGAAAGTGCTATAAAAAAATCTTTTATTACTAGATGTTTACACATCTCCCCTGCGATCGGACTCACATGATTTTTTTTTTTTTTTTGTAAAATTTAACAATGTTACTTCAAAGTCTAAATCGTCACAACTGCTGCAAATTTTGTTGCATTATCTTAGTTGTACGTGAGGAGTAACATGGTTAAAGATTATTATAATAATTTAAATTTTAAATCAATTTAATCAATTTAAGCGGAAAAACTTAGAAGAACGATAATTTTGGAATTCGAAATTATTTATTTTTATCATTTTAGATATATGTATAAATTTTTTTGTTGGTTAAGTTTTATTTAAAAATAAATAATCTAACCCATAAAAAAAGTTTTTATTAAAACTCTTTTTTTCCTTATGCATATGAGTTTTGAATATCTCCGTGACTGCGCATGACTGTGTGTGACTATGTCAAAGTTAATCTTTTATCACAGCAAGTATATCGACCAAGTCTCAGATCGATCGGATAAGTGGAAATGTGTTTTAAATCACTCCGTGACTGTGCGTGACTATGCGTGACTGTGCGAGACTATGTCGAAGTTAATATTTCTTTACAGCAAGTATGTATACCGACCAAGTTTCAGAATGATTGGATGAGGCGAAATCCGTTTTAAGTCTCTTCGTGACTGTGCGTGACCATGCGCAACTGTGCGTGACTAAGTCAAAGTTAATCTTTTTTCACAGGAAGTAAATGCACCAAGTTTCAGATGAATTCGATGAGGGGAAATGACATTTAGATCACTCCGTAGCTGTGCGTGACTACCCCAAAATTAATCTTTTTTCACAACAATACTATGGGCCAAGTTTCAGATCAATTGGATAAGGGGGAATGGGGTTGCCCCACGACAGACAGACAGTCAGACAGACAGAGAGTATGAGTTAAAAGAAAGAATTTAAAAACAAATGTGTGCGTTTTGATATTTACTTCAGGTATTTATGAATTTGAAATGGATGACCCCAATAAATGGTTGGTTGCTTACATCAATAATCTTAATCTAAATACCATTGTATATGAAAATTTATCAGTTGTGTTAAACTTCGTATGGTTATTTGGAAAATATTTTTCAGTAATCACCACAGAATAATTCGGTTGCTACAACGAATCCGTTCTATGTGTGTGCAAAATCGTTGTTAGTGTGTTTGTACGTAACGAATGATGTCCGTAATCATAAAAGCTAACGACGTAATATGTTCGCGTCGAGTATAACATATCTAGAGTACCATCATAGCGAGAGTCTTGAAACTTTATATGAATTCATTATTTATGATTGTGTGTAATCTACCTAGAAAAGGGCAGTATCGGTCAAGAGGACGTGGCACCTTCCATACAAAGTAAATATTTGATTTCATCTATCTGAAGACCATATATAACAAATGTAATTAAATCCACACCAAAAACTATTTATATACTAGTTAAGGCAAGGGCGAAACAATATTCGACGTAATCCACTAATTTTTTAAAAACCAAAGTTCAACCTTAAGAAATAAGTAAGGTAAATACACAAAACTAAACAAAATACGGTTTTTTTTAAAATGATTTTTGATATAAAGGGTTTAAAATTTTTCTCCAATAGTCCGGAACACCAGTTATGGCATATACTTTTTAACTTGCCCGAAAAAATTAGAAGTATCCTTAAATATCCTCAAACCAAAAAATTTTTTAATGCTAATTTTAAAATATTTTGTTAAACTATAAAATTACTTTTAGCGATCATTTTTATTTAAAAAATTATTAGTCAACTAATAGAAGATAACAATCCATTAATTTATAGACTTCAGCTTCTGTTTTACCATCAACATCAGCGTTTGAAATTGAAATTTTTAATATTTTAATGATATGTTTAACATATCATTTGTCAAGTTCGTAGTATTAAATACCCGTTCACTATTCGTTGTTTGTTGGAACAGGAAGCATGTCAGAAACCGCTCGAGTTTTTGAAGAAATATATATCAACTGCATCCTGAAAGTTTTATATTTTCGTTCAAAATCGCCATAGATTTCGTGGAAATTCATTTCCAAAGGTAATTTATTCCACTGTGTTTCGTCAAATAAATAAATTTATAAAACTTTGAGAATTTTAAATTTTTGCATTGTTTTGTTGGAAATTTTAAATTTTCGCAGTAAACACTAAAACATATCTGGCGTAATAAATTTTTAGTAATGAAAACAAATTTTCCTTTAAATCCATGATTTCTGAATCAGATACCAAATATACAATACTTAAAGGAAGCAACGAGTTTTGGTCAACTAAAATATCGTATAATATCATAATGCTTTATTGCGATCAAAATTGCTGGTTTATGAATTTTAGAAAATATTTTAAGGCATGTACTACACATTTTGTCATATACAGTTCCATTATCAACATTGTCGGAATGAAAATATATATTTTATATTTGCGTGGATGATGATTGAATATAAAGAATAATAAATAAATTACTTTTATTGACTCTGATTTCTGAATTAAATTCAAGAATAATTAAAAAATTTTAAACAAGAATATTACTTGTTCCCTTAGCAATCCAAATGTCGCCATGTTAGGTTATATATCGCCAACGTCTGGTAACCTTCTGATAATTTATTATAATTATATAACGATACGTTGGGGATACAATACGATTCACCAATATTCTCAACTTATGTACAATATGGTTCAATTTTAACTATTTAGAACAATCCATTTTTTGGATTAAAGCTAAAACTTAATTTTGAAACAAAGACCTCACCCAAGATAGCCAATTTTTTAAATCATTTCAGAATAAACTGTCTTTCATTTTGAAATAGCGAATTCATTCCCGTCTAATTTAATATTTTGAGTATATTCAGATTTTTATCATTTCAGAATAAACTGTTTTTCATATTGAAATAGAGAATTCGTTCCCGTCTAATTTAATATTTTGAGTATATCCAGATTTTAAACAGGGGGTAACGATAGATGCGTATTGCTTTTTGCGTTTTCCGATATATAATAATCAAACCCATAAAAACAAAGTTTTCATTAAAACTCTTTCTTAACTTATACATATGACTTTTGAATCTCTCCGTGACTATGCGTAACTATCTAAAAATTAATCTTTGGCCACAAAGTTTCAGATCGATCGGATGAGGGGAAGTGAGGTTTTAATCTCTCCATGACTGTGCGTAACTATGCGTGAATGTGCGAGACTGTGTCAAAGTTAAATTTTTTCAGAGCAAGTCTGTCGACCAAGTTTCAATTTGATCGTATAAGTGAAAATGGGTTTTAAATCACTCCGTGACTATGCTTGACTGTAACTGTAGTCACAAGACGCTGGGCCAAGTTTCAAATCAATTGGATAAGGGGGAATGGGATTGCTTCACGACAGACAGACAGACAGGTAGAGAGTATGAGTTAAAAGAACGAGTTTAAGAAAGGAATTATTTTTATTACAAAGAATAATATTTGCAAAAATTCTTAAAAGGTTATAACACTACTGAAAATAAAAAAAGAAAACGTTTCTTTCCGGAGAATTGCGAGTAAATATTAGATATTAAATAATTTTTTTTTATACGTTTATCTATAATGTTACAATAAGTTAAATTTAATCCACTATTAAGTATCACAACTAACTCTTAATCCAGGAACTTCATTGATATGATACTATTTAAGTGTTCAATACCGTATTATCATATTACACATTTCAAATATTGATTAAATTTGTCTGCCAGTAGAACGGGTTTGTGCTAATTACGAAGTGTTAATCTGGTATTCAAACGCAGTTATTGATTCAGTGCTTGCACTCGTATGTGTGTGATAGATTATATTTATGTGTATTAACGGTACGATACAATTATAACCTCTAAAATAGTGTAAATTAAATATATTATTTAAGAAAACAAAACAATATGCTAAAATTTGCAGTGAAGCACAAGGTTAAAAGATTTGTAAATGAAAGATTAGTAATTTGAAAATTTAAATTAATTTTATGTAATCTTTGGACGTTGACTCATTCATGGATTTGAGAGTTCACTTCGATAAAAGACTAAGTTTTAATTCTCATGTAATAATGACTGTTAATAAGGCAAATGGTGTTTTAAGTTTTATAAAATGTTGGACAAAGGAATTTAATGATCCCTATTTAACAAAAATGTGTTCACGTCTTTGGTCTGGCTGATACTTGAATACGCATCAGTAATCTGGGATCCACAGTACAAAGTTCTCGTCAAAGAACTTGAATCAGTTCAGAAACATTTCTTACTATTTTGTCTTCGACATCTTCGGTGGAATGCGGAATTGAGTCTCCCACCGTATCGCAGTCGCTTGGCTCTAATAAAGCTTCCAACTTTGAAATGCAGAAAGATCCTTTTTAATAAAACATTCTTCCTCAACAACAAGTTCATTGTAAAATTAATTCTGAATGCCTGCTTGAAAAAATATGTACAAATGTTCCTAACAGACAACTTCTATGTTATGAACCTGTTTACCTGAATTTCCACAGTTCAAATTTTATTAATTTCGATCCATTCCGAAGAATTTGCGTCGCAGTGAATATACACTATAGTTTAATTGATATATCCGAAGCTGTTTATGTTATTAAAATAAGATTAACGACATATTTGAACTCTACCAATTATGTTCATAACTGTATTTAAAATCTGTATTATTTTTGTAAAATATTTATTTTTTTTTTTTGCTCAGCTGTTGCTATATTGCAGTTAAATTAAATAAATAAATAAATTAATGATAAAATAAGTTGATTTAAAAAACTTTATTTTTATTTTTTCGAGCAAAAATAAAAGTTATTTTCTAAAGAAATGTAAGTGCTATGATAATTTAGTCGACTTTAAATATTTATTCTAACTAGCAGATTCCAGCGCTCGAAATTCGAGTGCAATTTCTAGGCAGCTTTATTTTTCAACTTAGCCAATTCACAAACCAACACTTTTATTGTTTATTATTGTGAATGAAGATAACAAACTCATTAACAGACACATTAACAAATTTAATAAAACACACATAGCATATGTATAATTTTATGTATGTGTTAGTAGCAACTTTTAATGCAATTTACTCAAAATAAAGGAAAAAATTAAAAAATCTGTAAATCTACAAAACGGCTAAAAAGAAATACCTTTCAAATAATATATGTTTAGTTAAAATCGGGATAAAACGGTAGAACAAAACACCGGTCACAAGAAATCGCCTAGCCTATTAATATTATAGATGTTTATTTTAATGTGCATAAGACATGCCCATGACGATCACATTCTTTGTGATTTTACACATTTTTGTATCTATTCTAAATACTCCTAATAAGTCTTTTTCTTTTATTTATTTATTTATTTATTTATTTATTTATTTATTTATATTCCATTTCCTGTACAACAAGATTTAATCATATGATGTTTAAGATATACTTGATATTGGCATTGATATTAGCTCGAAAGAAAAATCAAAAAATAAGTTTTATTTTTGCTCGAAAAAGTAAAAATCAAAAGATAACTGTTGTCATATTACATTTTGCGAAAAAGGAATAATTATTACGGTTCCTGGTTTAGACCAGCATACCAAACGAACTAGAACGGCGTTTACCCAAGTAGTCCTAATGCGAAATATAGCAATATTGAAACTCAAAGATACTCTTTATATTTAAAAAATTATTTGTTGTCAAATTACTACATTACTCGTTTAAGTTTGAATGATTTACACCTATAATATTAATACGTAAGGCGATTTCTTGTGACCGATGATTTGTTAAACGGTTTTCTCCCGATTTTGACCACACGTATCTTATTTGAAAGGTATTTCTTTTCAGCTGTTCAACAGATTTACAGATTTAAAAATTTTGACATTTTTTAAAATACATAAAATTATACAATGCTATGTGTGTAGAAGTTGCACTCAAATATCTAGGGCTGGGAATTTGTAGTTGTACATTATACTAGTTGTCATAAGGCGTCTAAGGCGCCTGATAGTATGTAATAATATTTTATATTATTGCATTCATAAGTCATTTCTGTGGTACTAGCACCAACGTACGAGCATGTCAACAATGAAAGACACGTTTAAATAGTCAGTCTGTAAAATGATTGCTTGATTTTAATGGCACGTGCTGTAAGCATGAAATATAATCAAATGACTCCCTTTTGGAAACTATACCAGTGGGAAGGAAAATTGCACCCAGCCTGTAGGATTTAGATAACGAATAAGATCACCTTGTTCTATTTCGGATACACCTAAGGTTTCACACTCACTGAAGAGATGATAGACTGTCTCCTCTTCTCCAAGCTTACCGCAACTGTGGCAGTGTTTTTATACTGAAGTCCGAATCTTCCTGTCTGTTTACCGATCAGCAAATGCCGATATATCCCTTCTACTTCTACTTAGGGGGATTTTATGCGTTTTGAATTATAGCCAGGCATTGTCTGCCTTGCAGTCCTACACGTATTCATATTCTGTCCTACACGTATTCATATTCTGGTTTTTTTTTTTTCTATATTAACTGATGAAACGGCTGACATCATTTAAAAAGAACAGTTGAATTTGTGCATTAGATTCTTTGGCAAAAGTTTGATTCAAATTAAAAAAAAATATTTATTAAACTTTGTCGATATAAATGGAACAACAGGTAAATTAATTTCAAAAAATTTACTTGAGACATTCAAAAACCTAGAGCTGGATTGGAATATGTTAAGAGGGCAACAGTAAATAAGGAATACTTTTGCAACCATTTTCGAAATATGTAATTATTTTGGATGGCCCTTCCAAAAGAACACACATTTTGTCAAACAAGGAAACGGACAATCTGGCAATAGACTGCAGTTGTACTGATACAACTATGTGCGAAAGCTTTAGAATTCAAAACCGCAATTTGTTGAAGCCCCTTGGGAAACATGGAACATAAAGATACGTTTTTAAAGAAATACTTTTCAATAATCTAACCCATACAAACAAAGTTTTTATTAAAACTCTTTCTTTCCTTATGCATATGAGTTTTGAATATCTCCGTGACTGTGCGTGACTGTGTGTGATATCTTGAAATTAATCTTTGCCCACAACAAGTCTATGGACAAAGTTTCAGATCCATCGAATGGGGGGAAGTGGGGTTTAAATCTCTCCGTGACTACGAGTGACTGTGCGTGACTATGTCAAACAAGCAAGTCTATCGACTAAGTTTCATACCGATCGGATAAGGGAAATGGGTTTCAAATCACTCCATGACTGTGCGCGACTATGCGTGACTGTGCGTGACTACTCCAAAATTAATGTGTAATCACAACAAGACTATGGGCCAAGTTTCAGATCAATTGGATAAGGGGGAATAGGGTTGCCCCACGACAGACAGAGAGATTGAGTTAAAAGAAAGAGTTTAAAAAAAAAGACTTATTGTCAGTATTGACTTCACCACCTAAATATGAATAAATTTGGTATAATAAAAAATAATGTATTGTTTTTTTTTTTTATTTAAAAATATGTGATGTGAATGCAAAATAAAAAATTTCTTGGATGTGTCCATTATTAATACAATATTGGCCATCGCGTGGAGCTAAGGTAGATTTTATTACACCCCTAATGTGCATACAAACATTTGTATGTATATAATTCTAAAATTTAAAAAAAATAAATCCATATTTGATAAGCTTTTTTCGCATTCAAAGTGATAAGCGATTTGAGTGGATCTCGGCGGTTTATAAAATATTGAATATGCCACTTTTACAACTCATATTTTTTTGTATTTGATCCTTTAAACTCTTTTAAACAAAACCATACGTTTCGAGTTTATATTTTTGACTGCTGTCATAAAAGTCACTTCTGCCGATACGAAAAAAATTTTTTATTTTTCGCAAAAAACAAAATTCAACCAAATTTGACAAGGAAATTATAAATTTGTATTGTTTTTTTTATAGATTTAATTGAAGATCGGTAAGCAGGTAATTATGGGGATTATGACTAAAAATGGTACTACGTGTAAAAAACGCATATCAACTAAATTTGACTGAGATCTATTTTAGGGCAGTTTCAGTCGATCTCATAGAGGAAATTTCTATTAGCACTAGTTCTGAACATGTACCAATTTTCACAAATTCCAATAACGTTCGTGCTATCACTAACAAAAGATTATATCAAACATTTCATCAAAGTAAATTCATATTTGCGCCCTGTAGATTGATTTCAAGTTTTTACATGGGCACACAGACAGATAGCCAGATGGATGGGCATCGCTAAATCGAGTCAGAAAATGATTCGGAGTAGATCGGTGTAACAAAATGGTGGGTCTAAGTTAAGTATTTTTGGTAGTTACAAAAATCAGCATAAACTCATTATACCCTGACCGCAGATAGGTATAGAGTATAAAATTCTAAAATACCCAAAATTGCTTGCAATGTGACCTCGATTAGAAAAAAAAATTTAATATACGTACATAAACATATTCAAAATATGTTTTATTTTTCATATTATTCAGTCTTACTAAAACTAAACTTTAAAATTCAAAAATAATATTTGATTTACTACATGAAAAAAGAACGATATGACAAAATCAACTAAAAGACCGAAAGAACTAAAATGGCGAAAGAGTAGGAACTAGTTCACATCTGTCAGTAGAAGGAATCGTTCAACTGAACTAGTTCGTTCTTGAACTACACAACTCTAATTGAAAACTAATTTAAAAAATATTTTCATAAAGAAGACTTAAAAAACAAAAAATAAAAAAAATAATAATTTAGCAATATTCGGAAATCATGGAAAGTTAATATATAAAGAAAAATAAAAATAAAAAAATTGGTGCAAACCCCCCTGTATACGTCCCTGGCAGAAGATGACAGCCGCACCTACAGCGTAAATCATCTTTAACGCAGATGTTGTACCCGGCCGTTGGATCACCCCAGTACTTTCTAGAAGGGAACTTGAGCTGAAATGACTTCAAGTCCAGTCTAAGTGTAAAATAGTAAGATTTTAGCCTAAGGTTTTGTGGCAACCGGTATTAATTTTCTTTTTAACATTTCTTCTACAAAAAGTTATGTACAAATGCGATTAGCTTTAGAATTTCATAATTCCGTCAACGCATCCTGATTAAAATCATTTTGAAATTTATTGTAAACAAATAAATTCAATAATAATTTACAAAAATAAATGATGTGACTGAATAAATGATATTATTGACCTCAATTGCAACTCATAATTAATATAAATATAATTTAAGCAATAACGCCCTACACAAAAACGTAAATTAATTTATTTATGTATTACATTATTTTTCACTCGCTATCAAGTATTAAGTACAGTGTTGTACAATTTTATCCAAATCCAGTATATGGATAATTAAATTTTTACAAAATTTTTGGGATTTGCTTGTACTGGTTTCTTTAAGTCAAATAATTTGAAACATAACCAACAAAGGCCTCTAAAATAAATTTTACGTCAGCTTGATATTTATATTAGCTTGAGAAATGGCTGGCAGTTCTTTCTTACGTAGAGCAGTCACAGAAAAACAACGATATTTCTTTAATATAAAAAATTTTTAAAGTATCAATGAATAATAAATAAAATTTTAGCTGATGGCCCCGGCAACCAATGCTAGTATTTTTATATATTAGTCTTGTATTCATATAAGTTTGATATCATGTAAATAAATAAATAAAATTTACATCCTATTAAAGAGTTGTCAATTCTTTTGTTTTTTTTTTTTTTTTTTTTTTGCCTAATAATTTATAAACTCGTTTATTTCTGGTTGACAGTGTAAATATGATTATATCAGGTTAATTATCAAAAATACAAGTTTTTTAAATATATTTTCAGAATTTCTTCCTCCACTTTTTATCAACACTGATATTACAGCACAAAACACTTTGACAATGAAATCCTTGCAATTTTTGATATGTAAAGTTTCGCGTATTTTAGCAGTCGATTTATTGCGAATATTATACAAAAAAAAAACTAAATAAAGACAACCTGCTGGTTAAGCAAAGATTACATTGGAATTACATTGGTAAAATTAAGCATTCATATTCATAATCTTTCTTACTGTTTCAAGGATATGTTTCTGCAAGTGGCTGAGGAATGGAAATTTGATTTGATCTTTTTTTTAATTTGAAACTTTCTTATACTTTGGGCAAACTATGACAGCAACATCTTATACAATTTAGTGCTACATAAACTTTATCTTTATATACAAATAAAATTTTGTCTGTTTGTTCGTTTCTGGTTTATAGGAGGTAACTGCCTATCCGGAAGTAACAATAGGTGATATTTTTTTGGAATTTTTCAAGTGAGCGTGGCACCCTACATAAAAAGTGAATTTTTAGCTTCTAATTTTAACATATAATAGCTGGAGTACTACGACAGTAAGAGTTCTGAAACTGTGTACATGTACATATTAAACAATTTTGAAGAGTCGAGAAAAAAATGGGCGTGGCACCCACCATACAAAGTAAATATTTAATGTCATATATCTGGAGTACTGTAATAGAGAAAACCTTGGGACTTTGTCTGAGTCCATGAATTTTTAATGTGAGTCGCCCAACAATGGGCGGAATCGGACCAATGGGCGTGGCACCTCCTACACAAAAAATATGAAAATGACAGTCTTAAAACTTCTGACAAGTACATTAATTACGAACTAGCAGATTCCAGCGCCCGAAATTCGAGTGCACTTTCTAGGCAACTTTATTTTTCAACTTAGCCAATTCACAAACCAACACTTTTTTGGTTTATTATTATTGTGAATGAAGAAAACAAACTCATTAACAAACACATTAACAAATTTAATAAACACACACATATCTTTGTATAATTTTATGTATGTGTTAGTAGCAACTTTAAATGCAATTTACTCAAAACAGAGGCAAAAATTTTAAAATCTGTAAGTCTTGTGAATAGCTAAAAAGCAATACCTTTCAAAAAATATACGTTTTATCAAAATCGGGATAAAACGGTAGAACAAAAGATCGGTCACAAGAAATCGCCTAGCTAATATTATTATTATAGATGTGAGTAGTTGTGTAAAATATGGATGGAATCGACAAAATCACAAATCGCTAAAAACCGAAAATCGCGAATAACAAAAATCGCTAAAATCAAAAATTCCAAAAAAAAAAAACGGAAAGTCTAAAAATCGCCAAAATCAAAAATCGGTAAAATCAAAAAAAGCAAAAAAGCAAAAATCGACAAAATAAAGTTTTGTACAAAATGACAAATTGATAGTTTTTTATTTCGTGATGGGTGTGGCGAACCTCATCGGGTTACAGCTAGTCCTCCGTAAAGACTACAAAAATAATTGTGCGTAAAGTACATGTCGGAGAAAAAAATTCTCATACAACAAATTGATCAAATAAAGAGGACTCGCGATAAACATTTACTCAAATTTAATTTATAAATGTTTTTAGAACTATATTAGACCATTTTCGAACATAGTCCCCACATTATAATCACATCCATTATAATCATTTAACATATCTCCCAGCAACAAACAAATAAAAAGCTCATTAAAAATTGGATTAGTTTAATAATACTGTTATATTGTTAAAGAACAAAAAAGATTATAAATAGCAATGGGATTATTTTATATGATTAGAAATAGACGCTTTCTATGCAAATTACCAGAAAAAACTTGCTAAATATTTAAAATTTTATATACAAAAATAAACAACTTCCGAAATGTAGGCGATTTTTCTCACACATAAATAAATACAAAATTTATTTTTAAATAAATAACTATTTTTTAATTATTAAATCCGATTACAGAATCATTAATTATTATTATTATTTTTTTAAATCAATAATTAAATAAAATTATCCATCTAAACGATAATTTGTTGTTGTTATATGAACATAAACAAAAATTAGACTGACAGCGAAAAGCTCGAGAATTACATATGACAATGCAAATTTTCCACAATATCTCTATTTGTAATTTGCAATCACATAAATTGATTTCGTTAATATATTACTGTGTGCCAGTATCCGTTTGTACGCGGTACAATAGTAATTATAACTTTTAAAATATGTACTCGTATAACACGAAATCGTCATCAACAATGTTTAGTTGAGTTTATTCCCATATTCTTTCTACTGCACTCTAAACCAGTTTTTCGTTAAACGAGATTAAATATTATTTAAAATATTACGAAATATTACTTTAAAAAAAAGCAAAAGCGAACGTTCGAACTTTGTATGAGAAATTAATCTGATAAAGATATTTACAATGTGAATTTTAAACAGGACTTAAATATGAATCATACAAAATTATTAATGGCATTCACAAACACCATTCTTGAATAGTACAATTATGCTAAATTGATAATAATTTGGCAGATACGAAATATTTTCTTTTCACTTCCTTACTTTTAACTCGTATTGTCTGTTTGTCTGCCGAAAATAATTTGGATCGATTTTTAACCCTTTTCCCGTGATCCATTCGAGCTGCAACTTTGCAGGCAGACTCGTGGCGACGATAAAAATTATCTAACAAATTTTCGTTTAAAGAAATTTAATTATTTAAACGATTTAAACATTTTCAGTCAAAATGAAAAATAAAAAAAAAATTATACAAATTTTGTTCGTACTCAAATGTTGGAAATAATTTGCATTTTTGCTGCGTAAACCTCTATACGCACAGGGGGGTAAATTTCAAAAACAGCGTAACATGTGAGTCGTAAGACAAAATATGATTGTATTGGTGAAAAAATTATTATATTATGATAACCTGTTTGAAAATTAAAAAAGAAAAATAAAAAATAAAAAATGAAAAATGAAAAATTAAAATTGAAAAATAAAGATGAAAAAAAATTAAAAATGAAAACGAAAAATGAAAAATAAAAAATGAAAAATAAAAAATGAAAAATAAACAAGTAAGCAAATTATAGTCGGTCTAGCCCGACTATACGATACCCTATACCATGGTTAAGAGACCCTATCTCTTCGGTCCAACTAATTGGATATATCAAATAAGCATAAACCAAATTTGAGTGGCATTTTTATTAATTTTTTTCGCTACAGATATGAAAAAGTTCATATCGGATACTATATTTATATGGGGACTAGGTCAAAAAATGGACCGATCCTGACCATATTTGGTAAAGTCACATATACTTTGAAAAAATATATACAAACCAAATTTGAGAAAAATCTGTGAAATATTTTCGTTTTTTGATAGATTAAGTGAAGATCGGGAAGCAGCTCTTTATGGGGCCTATGACTAAGAATTTTCCTATAGGCAGTATTTTTGAACTACTGATTAATGGATGTAATAAACACATACAAACCCAATTTGACTGAGATCTATAGGATAATTTGGAACTTATGGCAATTTATGTCGATTTCATAGGGGTCATTTGTATGGCGGCTAGGTCTGAACATGGACCGATTCTCACCAATTTCAATAGCGTTCATCCCATGGCCGATGGAAGCTTATATGCCAAATTTCATCAAAAAATATATTCATATTTGCGACCTGCAGTTTGATTACAAAGTTTACATGGACACACAGACGGACGGACGGACGGACGGACGGACGGACATTGTTAAATCAACTCAGAAAGTGATTCTGATTCGGTCGGTATAATTAAAGATGGGTCTAGGTCAAATATTTTTGGTTGTTACAAACAGCAGCACAAAGTCATTATACCCAAACCACATAGTGGTATAGGGTATAATGAATAAAAATGAAAAATAAAAAATAAAAAATAAAAAATAAAAAATGAAAAATAAAAAATTAAAAAAAAAATAAAAGTAAAAAAATAAGAAATAAAAAATGAATAATAAAATATTAAAACTAAAAAATAAAATATGAAAAATAAAAAATTAAACATGAAAATAAGAAATGAAAAATGAAACACTAAAATTGAAAATGAATAATGAAAAATAAAAAATAAAAAATGAAAAATAAAAAATTAAAAATAAAAAATGAAAAAAGAAAAATAAAAACTGGAAAATGAAAAAAGAAGAAAAAAATTAAAAATGAAAAAAAAAATTAAAAAATGAAAATTAAAAATGAAAAATGAAAAACGAAAAATGGAAAACGAAAAATTAAAAATTAATTGATTAAAATAATAAATAATAATAATAATAAGTGATACGCTTTCTGTTTGATTTTAAGAAAGTGCTATAAAAAAATCTTTAATTACTAGATGTTTACACATCTCCCCTGCGATCGGACTCACATGATTTTTTTTATTGAAAAATAGTGAAAGGTTTTTTAAAAAAAAAATATTAAGACAGCAATAATATCCAAATATACTTTAAACCAACCAAATCTATTAACTTTGGGCAGAGATATAGCTTATAAAAGTTGGACTTTCAAAAAATCAAAGTACTTAATAAATTCGCGAGTTTTTTATATTTTTTGGGTCTGATAAATGAAATCTTTAAATGGCTCCATAGAGTATATGTGTGCAAAATATTATGAAGTTTAAAGGACCCCCGGTTAGATTTAGGCCGATCTCCCGTAGAACGGTCGATATTTGTTTCAGACATTTCGTCAACATATTTTGATCATACAGGTTGTCTCAATAAACTTTTAAATGAAAACTCGATTAGAGTTATGCCTGGTTTTCATTATGTCATTTTCAATCGCAATTGTAGTCAATTATTGTCAGTTGTATGAAAACGGGTTTTAATGTCTTGTCATTTACAACCTCTGGCAACATTTGACATCTGAAATGAAATTGCCAGCGTGTTGGCGATTTGTTTGTGTTTGACAGCAGGATGTAATAAGATGTAATGAATACGTAATGATTAGAAAATTACGATATGTCAGTTGAGGCGATTGTTTGTTGTCAGCTTATATGACATAGTGAAAACCAGGCATTATGATGAACTAGATTTGAAGATAAACGCAATTGTTGCAGATCATTTAATTTAGTTTTTTTTTGTGAATTTTTCACATTTCGTATTTTAGGAACTGTTAGATCTAGAGGTCAAAAATTTTAAATATTTTTTATTTAAAGCACACAACACATTCAAATCCAAAGAGGATGATTTTAATTCCCATAAAATGTCGCTCCATTCTACTAAACAGCTATGACTAAAATGTTGTTTATTAACAGCTTGTTAGCAGAGTTTATTTACAAACAATAACAATTTGACAAATAAGATTTTTTATTGTTTGTATGTATTCAAAATGGTGATTTGCTTATTTTGATCTTTTAGTATACGGAAAGTGGATATATCTTCTTTATTTTTAATTATCTTAATTAGACAACAATTTAATTTATTGCACTATATGGATTCGTATAAGTACTCTTAACCAATATTCTATCACAAAATTATTCATAACCGTTAAATATGTTTACAACTATAATCATATTTACTTACTTAATTTTTTTCAAATATGAATGTACGTTTAAGCTAATTCAAAACTTTAATCCTACAAAAATGATAAATGATGTTACAAAATTTGATAAAAGTGCAGATAATGGGGTCAGGATATACTTTTCTAAATGTATATTTTGCTATATTTGGCACGAACGTATTTTTCACGCAAAACTCGTTAAAGCATCTGAAGTGAAAATTAGACTTACAAATGAATACTTGTTTATTACCTGATCCTAAATTCCTCCGATTTCTTCTTCTGATATTTATGATGTACACATATCTGCAATTAGTTCCGCTATGCAACAATTTAAACCATTCGATATTTTTGTGGTACTTGGAGACATTAACACATTAACGACGAATGGGTAGAAAAATACCCAAAAATAGAAAAGTTCCAGCTGGAGCCAGATATTGCAAATCTTTTTCACGAATTGATAGAAGAAAGATAAAACTAGTAAAGAAAAATTTTAAGAGTCACATGGGAACATGACTTGGGGAAAAATTAGCGGATCAAAAGTCAATAATTTAACAAAGTAAAAAATGTTGACGTAAATGGATCTGTAAAGTTTGGGGTGTGGACTTTCCGAAAACTCTCGTGGTACCCTATAGCATAACATGTCTTCTATCTAAAAAAAAAAAAAACATCTGGATAGGTCCACTCCTCTGGGCTACATGTTCAATTTTGTGGCATCGATATTTAAATACCCATTTAGACATGAAAGGGTTCTGAAACAAATTTTTAGTTTTATTATTTATTTAAATTAATTTCAAAGGAATAATTTGTTTTTTTGCAGTGTTTTTTAGAATATCATAAAAAAATCCATTTTATTTTATTTCTATTGAGAATTACACGTTATAAAAGAGATTCATTACTATTTGGATTTTTTTTACCTTTTCAATGTTTTTTGGGGTGCCATGAAACTGGGCAAAACAATCCTTTGGATGTAAGTTTTCATGGCATTTTGTGCAGCCATACTCAGTTTTACCTCCACATTGCCCACAGCAGCCGCGTTGACCTATCTTTTCAATCATATGATTAAACTTATCCATCCGCTTTGCCATTATTTGCGCGTTTGTGATAACTCTTTTATAACCACGGCAACGATTTTCAGTTATTGTTATCAATACTTCTACGACACTTATGCGAAAATCAAGTTGACTTATGAGTGGCACGCCTTCAAGTTTTCTGCAGATGCAGTGCAGCTTCCAAGCATTTACCATAGCAGCATCCATCGCATTAGTAAGTAACGGCCAGTACCATTTTTTTCCGCGAATTTGAATGCGGTAGTTGTTCATAGCATTATCAAATAAATCAACTCCACCCATTCGCTGATTGTATTGATGTATTAGGTTAGGTTGCTCAATCGTTGCCATCCTTCGATAGTGACTACCTAAAACAAAAATAGTCAGCATTGGAAAAATGAAGTGGAATTAAATATCTACACCGAACTATCATTCCCACGAACAGTGATAATTTTGTTGTTTTTGTCAAAACAAAAATCTGAAGAACCTCGGTGGCTTCCTTTTCATCAATTTTAAATCATCCAATAAAGCATGATTGGCGCGATTGTCGCAAACTGTACCAGTTGCAAAATATACCTTTTGAGTCAATTTGCACAACAACTTATGGATAGTAAAAAAGTTGTCAAATGTTACATTGTGTTGGTGTGGGTCTGAATAATTTTCCAACAATCGTAATACTACATCTTCTCCAAGACCACAATCGGCATTATTGTTGGCAGAAGCGCCAGTATACGGAATAAAAAAAACAGTATCCTGTCACTGAAGCTAAGACCCAAGACTTGTAACCAAATGTTATCGGTTTACCTCTAATAAACATTTTTAAAGAGTGACGATCATTAGTATGCAATCATCTGTTTATCCACCGAAAGGTTGTGAGCAAATACACCAAATTGCATAAATTTTTTGTTTTATTTGTTCAAACCTATCTCGACTCATTGCATCTTTTACAATCTGACATCTTAAAGATGCTTGATTTGGCCAATATGATCTGATGGTTGGCAAAGTATTATATCCTGTAAGATACAAGATTCCAAAAAATGCTTTTATTTCCGATATTGAAGTAACAGAACCAGGAACATTTTTTTGTCCAGAATATTCATTTGTTCTTTCGACGATCATATTCATGACTTCATTATAGAAAAAGCATTCCCATAATTGAAGTGGTTTGTATATCTAAGGATTTGTATACAAAAAAAGGCATGCCACAAAACTTACCAATAATCTCGTATAATGCTTTTTGGGCATTTTCTTCATTGTCGAAACGTTGTTTATCAAATTTGTAATTATGCGCTTAACTCCATTTAGATTTATTTCCCACAAAGACACGGCCTTTTGACTTCGATGTAGATGGTTGGGGTTCATTGTCTGTATCTAATAGATCAGAGTTTTTTTTTCACTATTCAGAAAGCACTGGAAGATTTTTATTATTATCATTATACATGTACTCAATCTCAAACTGGCCAGGCATTTCATTAGGAAATTGAGTTTTATCATGAAGTATTTGAAGATTATCATCTATATCTTCATTGTCACTTATATCATCAACCTTATCCGGCGGAGTAATCACAAAATTTATTTTATCTGCTTTATGGTCAAAGTCATTTTCTTCCTCATCACTAGTCCATCCATCTATTTTTGCTTGTAATTCAGTTACAGTTAAAACTTTACGACTTCGAAACATTTTGTTTTACAAAATTTTAAAATAACTACAATATTTCTTTTTCAAAGATTTACTGAAACACCATCGTAATCGCGACACACAATTAAATATATCAAACACTATTGTTTGCATTGAATTCCACTTACTCTAGCCAAAAACAGGGAAGTCCCAAATTCGTTTTTAAAAATAACACCAAACAATTAAATATAGACAAACACACCACAAACTTTGATTTCATGGCACTAGTTTAAATATTATAGTTCAAAATAGATAAACACACCACTTTTTCATCAAAACATACAATAAATATATTTATTTCTACCGTTTTCAAGTTTTTACATTTAACAAAAAAAAAAATATTTAAGAACACGTTAATGCTCAAGTGGGTAGAATAAAACCCAAGAGCCACAGGTTTGGGTATGACAGATAAAAAAAAATTCCACCTATAATACCAATACCAAATATAAATGCCCTAAATACTAACTGTGTGAAATTTTGTCAAAATCTGACAACGGATAGGGGGTCAGGCGTTAATGGGTTAACCTTCTAAATCATATATACCCACGTCCTATGCAATCAATTCACATTTGTTTTTACAAAAGCACTTAGGCATAGGTAATGTATTCTTATACACTCACACAGCACTCAGCACCAAGCAATACAAAATACACGAACAATATTGTCTTTTTGTTTTTCGTTGTTTTTTCTTGCTTATACTAAAGAGCCAAGCAAGAACACTTTCGTATGCTTTATTGGTACACATTAGTGACCGAAATATTCAATGCAGATTTTGTTGTTCTCTAACGTATGATTTCGTTTAAAAAATAATTTGCAGCTATGAATTAAAAAGCACAATGTAAGTCTTAAGTTTAAAATTCAAATTATTATTTTACAAAATGAGATACATGTATTCAGACGAGGAGTAGGAAAGAGATGTTTTTTTTTTCACTTATAACTTTAAGGTTGAATCAGAGTGTTTGATATGCTTTCAAATTATTCAGACTAACACAAAATATCATATTAAAAAACATTTTAAGACATTTTAACTAAGATAATTTTTTTTTCAATGTACATGTATGGAATAAAAAAATGAAAAAAAATTTGTTTTTTTATATGGCTTAGTGTTTGAACTTTCATAAGAAACTTCTGGGCATGCCTGTTCTAAATATATTGTGCAATAAGCCTTTGGAACCTAATTCAGACTGTATCAAATGAATTTACTCAATAACTGCTTCGCTGTAGTTTCTTCCAAGTTAACCATTTACATAATGCTTGTGTGAGGGCGTAGGACCTTGCTTTTGATAATCAGCCGATGGATATATATGTACGAAACTCACTCCCTATTACGTATCCCTTCAAATCAATCAGCAGCTAATTAAAAAAAAATAAATAAATATAATTTCCAAAACGTCTACTGCTTTATCTATTATCTAATGTCAATTGGAGCAATACAATTTTGACGATATTGTTTATAAAATTTACTCAGTATTGTACCACTTCATCTCTGAAACTGTTCCAATAATAATTATTGACGATAATAACGGCCCACCGTGGAATAACATATTTTTAACTAATGCTAAAAATATAAAAACCAAATTACTCTATCGCACGCTCCGAGCACAAAATCACTATTAAATTGACATACATATGATAACTACACAGCCCGTATGACATCAGTAATGAAATATACCCCTATATCGTTTTATTAAGTTTATAAATTCTAAACGTCGAGCTTCTGAAATTTGGATCCTGTATTGCTGATGATGACACAATATACTACAAAAATGCATGCGATAATACTCCGTATCATCGTGTGTACATTTTTCATTTATCAGCAATGAAACCGTTTTATTGAAATCTTTTAATTCTGGTCCTGATGGAAGAATACCTAGTTGCCTTCTCAAAAATTATGATGAATCTTTGTGCGGTCCACTTACTACTATTTATCTTCAATATTAAATTATGTTATGGAAAAAGTTTTTATAATTTCTTTGTTTAAAAGTGGAAGCTATCTTGAAATATGAAATTATAGAGGAATTACTAAGCTGAATGTTATTCCAAATTGATAGCTTATCACATCAAACTTCTTCGCTGTTATCTACATGTCAGCATGGTTTCCGCAAATCTCATTCCACAACAAGTAAAATCCGGGAACTTACCACTATGGTAAATAATGGCTTTTTAAATAACATGCAAACAGATGTAATTTATATGGATTTTAGTAAAGTATTCGCCAATGTTAACCATAATATTTTACTTTAGAAGTTATCACTTATGGCATTTAGTATTACAGCCCTAAAGTGGCTGAGTTTCTATCTCTCTAATAAAGGGTTTTTCAACAGGGACGCTACAAAAGTAGAAAGACAGGGACAGCAAACGACGCCAACAACAATTGAGCGTCTAGTGGAAAAATTTGAATCCACGGGCACAGTACAAAATGTTCCCGTGCCAGTGAGACAAAGAAGTGCCCGTAGTGTCGAGAATATTGCTTCCGCTGAGGCTTCAGTTGAAGAAAGCCCAAATGTGTCTCTCGCACGTCGTTCTCAAGCGTTGGGCCTCTCTGTGACGTCGTTGTGGCGAATTTTGCGAAAAGATCTTGGCCTACATCCTTACAAGATCAAATTGACGCAAGAACTGAAGCCGCTTGACCACCAGAAGCGTCGTATGTTCGGGAATTGGGCTGAGCAACAACTTGAAAATGATTCGGATTTTCATCGAAAAATCATCTTCAGCGATGAGGCTAATTTCTGGCTGAATGGCTCGTCAATAAACAAAATATGCGTTATTGGTCAGACAGCAATCCACACGTCATTGGGCCGTACTTCTTCCGCGATGATCAAGACCGGCACGTTACTGTGAATGGGAATCGCTACCGTTCAATGATAACTGAATATTTTTGGCCCCAATTGGATGATATGGACTTGAAGGACATGTGGTTCCAACAGGACGGCGCCACAAGCCACACAGCGAATGTCACAATCAATTTATTGGAAACCAAGTTTGGAGAACGTGTTATCTCACGAAATGGTCCAGTCGATTGGCCACCTCGGTCGTGCGATTTGACGCCGTTGGACTATTTCCTGTGTGGCTACTTCAAGTCTATGGTCTATGCCAACAAGCCAGCGACGATTGATGAACTTCGTACGAATATCGAACGTGAAATTGTAGCAGTATCGGCCGATTTATGCTTGAAAACCGTCGAAAATTGGGTTCAGCGTCTGGACTTCTGTAAACGTGCCCGTGGTGGCCATGCAAAAGAGATCGATTTCCATACATAATGGCATCGAACTTGCTTTCACACGAATAAAGAATTTCATTGATATCCAAAACCGTTTTTGTTTTATTTAAAAAAACTTTTGTAGCGCTCTTATCGAAAAACCCTTTAGAACATAACAAGTAAAGTTCAGAAATGTTACATCAAAATGCACTGAGGTCTCTTCAGGCGTTCCCCGGGGCAGTCATCTGGATCCCATACTGTTCACTTTATTTATAAATGATCTCCCTTTCATTATTTTTCATTTTAAAGTACAGATGATGTTAAAATTTTTAAGACTATTAAGGAGCCTTTTACAGTCAGATATTGGCAAACTTTCTCAATGGTGTAGAATAAATTTAATGGACTTAAATATTTAAAAAATTTAACCATATGTCATTATTCAGAATTTGAAAATTAGATTCAAGCTATCATATTATTGACACAACGCTGGTAAAAGTTCAAAGTATTATGGATCTTGGTATTTGGTTAGATCACAGGCTTAATTTTCGTGATCGCATTGCGTTAACAAAGGCAATGGAGTTCTTAATTTTATGAAACGTTGGTCCAAAGAATTTTCTGATCCAAATATTAAGAAACAATTATATACCGGTTTAGTTTGTTCTATTCTAAATATGTTTCAATTATATTGGATCCTTGCTATACCATTCATATAAACAGTGTGAAATCAGTGCAAAAGCAGTGTTTGTTATTTTCTTTAACTTTTGCGTTTCAACTAGACCAACTCGAAACTTCCAGCTGTTATACCTCAAATGCTATAGATCTGTTTGTGCCAACAATAACTCCTTTCACCGTATATGTATGTGAAAATTTCATCAAATGTTATCTAATATATAAAATTCTCGTGTCACGGTATTTGTGATCGAACTCCCCCGAAGCGGCTTGACCGATTTTTATGAAATTCTTTGTGTGTGTTTGGTAGGTATGCGAATAGGTCATAAGGTATATTTCATATCGCTAGGTGATTAGGGCGCGGCACCTCCCACACAAAGTGAATTTTTAATATCATATACAGTGGCTCCATAAACTATTCGCTCACGTGCAACTTAAATAAAGTAAAGACTAATTATATATTAAGTATTTCTATTATCCAAAATTTGTTCATTGGTTTAAATTACCGTCAGTCTTCTTTAACAATATAAGTAAAATAAAATTATAAAATTTCATTAATAATAACTTAAAAATAAAAAAACTTATTCAATACATATTTTTAACTACAACTTCACTTACTTAAAAAATAACAACAATTTACGTTGTATATTAATATTTTGTAGGACCTCCTTTTCGTTTCAGGACTTCACTTAAGCGAGTTGGCACTGAATCCACCAGTTTTTGAGTAGCATCTGCTGAAATTTTGTCCCATTCTGTGACCAAGGCTGTTTTGAGGTCTGACTTGCTACTTATATTGTAAGTTCTTATATTTGTCTCCAATAAACTCCACAAATTTTCAATGGGATTGATATCTGAAGATTTTGGCGGCGTTTTAATCCATTTAGGAACATTATGCAACAACCACATTCCATGCAGTATGTTTTGGATCATTATCTTGGGAAAAATATAGTCGTTATTCAAACCCATTTTTTCAGCGCTGATCCGTGAATTTTCTTTTAATATATTATTGTACTGCTTGTAATCTATTGTCCCTTCAATAAAATGCAGGTTTCCTACACCTTTGGCACTCATACATCCCCATACAAGTACGGAACCTCCCCCATGTTTGACGGTTGGTTTTAGGTTATGTTCATCCATCTCTTTGTTCTTCTGAAGCCATACCAGTTTTCGTCCGTCCGACCCAAATATGTTGTATTTGCTCTCATCGGACTCAGCACTACTGTTTTTATAAGTTTTAGCAAACAATTTTCGCTTTTGTTTGTTGACCTTATTTATAAAGAGTTTTTTTCTTGCCACTCTGCCGTGGAACCCAGCCTCATATAGTGCATTTCGCACGGTGTTGACTGAGATGTTTTTTCCCAATTCATTTACAGCTTCACTCGTCAACTTGACAGCAGTTTTTCCAGGATCTTTTCGGATTTTGTTAATAATTTGGCGCTTTTCTCTCACCGTTAACTTTTGTGGTCTGCCAGATCTTTCTTTGTTTTTGAAGTTATTGTTCGAAGAATGCCTGTCTATAATACTTTTTATGGTAGAATAAGACCTCTTTACACTTTCACCTATTTCTCGAATTGATTTTCCTTCATTTCGTAAATAGATTTTAATTTTTCGTTCTTCTTCAGTTGTTTCGCGTTGCTTCCGACCCATGGCGAGCTTTCAATTGTCATGAATACCAAAAACCAACTAAATCTTATGTTCTAGTTTACTTAAAACTGTACTTTAAAAAAATTTTAAATCTTACTATTAGTTTTACCAACAACTATTCACTGTTGGTTTTGTTTTTGTAATTTTAAAAATTACAAATACCATAATGAGCGAACACTTTTTGGAGTTGAAAATAATACATCAATCACTTTTTTTAATTTTTTTATGTAATGGTGTTGCATAATAAATATTTTTTTTTTATATTTGTCGTTAAATAGGACTAATGTAGTTATTAATAAATTAAATTAAAAAATAATAATGAAAAAAAATAACGTTTTATGCGGATTCGTATAAAAATTGTCAATGAGCGAATAGTTAATGGAGGCACTGTATGTATATTGAGTACTTTGACAGGGAGAGCTTTGCAAATTTTTGATAGGTCACCTATTATTAATGAAAGAAGCCATGCCGAAAATGGGCGCGATCGGATAAGTGGGCGTGACACCGAACAAACAAGGAAAATATATCTCATATATCTCGAGTACTGTGACAGCGACAGCTTTGCACATTTGTCTGAGGTTATCCATTATTAATTTGAGTACTTGGACAAAAAATTGATGGGATTGGACCAATGGGCGTGGCACCTTCAATACAAAGTGAACTATTAATATCATATATATTGAGTACTATGTCAGGGAGAGCTTTGCAAATTTATGTTAGACCACGCTGAAAATGGGCGGGATCGGATAAGTGGGCGTGGCACCTCACATACAAAGTAAATATTAAATGTTATTTGCACATTTGTCTGAGGTTACCTATTATCAATGTGAATAGCCAGACAAGAAATGAGCGAAATCAGATCAATGGGTGTGGCACCTCCCATACAAAGAAAATATTAAATGTTATATATCTGGAGTACTATAATAATGAGAGCCTTTGAGTTAGGACTAAGTTATTCATGTGATTAGTCGAAAAAAATCATACAGCTGGACTACTATAATAGAAACAATTAAGAAAAATATAGTCGGTCTAGACCGACTATACGATACCCTATACCATGCATTTAGAGACCCTTTCTCTCAGGCCCAACTAACTGGATATAGAAAATAAGCATAAACCAAATTTGAGTGGGATTTTTATTAATTTTTTTGGCTGCAGATATGAAAAAGTTCATATCGGATGCTATATCTATATGGGGACTAGGCCCAAAAATGGACCGATCCTGACCATGTTTGGTAAGGTTCCTTGTATTTTGCAAAAATATATACAAACAAAATTTGAGAAGAATCAGTGCAATATTTTTGTTTTTTGATACATTTAAGTGAAGACCGGAAGCAGCTGTATATGGGGCCTATGACTAACTGTTGTCCCATAGAGATCATTTTTAGACTACTGATTAATGGATATAATAAACACATACCAACCCAATTTGACTAAGATTTATATGATAATTTGAATCTTATGGCAATTTAAGCCGATTTCATAAGAGTCATTTGTATGGGGGCTAGCTCTGAACATGGGCCGATTCTCACCAATTTCAATAGCGTTTATTCTATGGCCGATAAAAGCTTATATACCAAACTTCATTAAAATATACTCATATTTGCGACCTGCATTTTGATTACAAAGTTTACATGGGCACACAGACAGACGGACGGACGGACAGACATCGTTAAATCGAATTAGATAGTGATTCTGATTCTGATAAAAGATGGCTCTAGGTCAAATATTTTTGGTAGTTACAAACAGCAGCACAAAGTCATTATACCCAAACCATATAGTGGTATAGGGTAAAAAAAGCGTTACATTTTGTACGAGTCCATTCATATATTAATGTGAGTAGTAAGACAAAAATGGATGGGATATGATTAGTCTTAAGATTTTCGACAAGTACATTAATTAACAATGTGATTAGTCGCGGAAAATATGGGCGGAATCGCCTAACTACAAAAAACACCAAAACCAAAAATCGCGAAAAAGCAAAAAAAACCAAATGAATATTGATTTTCTGTTTAACTTTCATACTTTAGGATAAAAAGCATATTACTTTTTTTACGTTATGTTTAACTTTTGAAAGATTTAACAATGAATATGTTCGTTACGTTAAAGAAATACATTGTATTGAGAAAATAAATGGTTGGTGTTTTTTTGTTTTCATCGTCGATCCCACCCATTCATAAATCCCACCCTCACACACTTACAATACATTCCTTATTTTTTAATTAACAACAAAAATATTCACTAGAAATATATTAAAACAACGTGTTCCCATTCAGCTAGTCATAGAAAAAATTCAGACCGTTATTGCAAGGATAAGTGTACTAATTTTAAATGGTCTCAAGTTTTCAAAAAATGTTATTTAAATTTTTTTCTTAATTTATTACTTAATATTTTATTTAAAAATTTAAATGAATATTAATTGGATTAGAAAATAAACTAAGAAATTTTCATCAATTCAAAAATGTTTTTAAAAAAATCAACGAACATTTTTAAAAATTTTAATGGTTTTTGTAATTTTTCGTAAAAAAAATATGTAATTAAAATTATATCCTGTGGAGTTCCAACTCCGACTACGACTCCGGCTCCTACTCCAAATCTGACTCCGATGCTAAATGTATATAGGCATATTTATAAAAACTTGGATAGCCTCAACAATAACTGGCCTCATTGAAGCTCTCAATGTCGCAATGCCGCTGTGTCAGAGCAGCACTCTCGATAATCTCAGGGTATTTTGGAATTGCATGTTTTTGCTACATTTGAATGACGGTCAAATTTCTCTACCTCCTTAAATGTCTGGTAAAAGTCTAAAGTCTAAGACTGTTGGAGTTTCTGTGTCTCCGCTACTTTCTACTAAATTTAAGCGAAAAATAAAATTATATTGAATATTTGGAGTTGAAATTAATTATTTATATGCTAATATCTACCCACATGAAACTTAAACTCCACTTTGACTTTAAGTTTTCAATGTTATTCATTTTTTTTTTTAAATAAGAAATTAACTAAAGCATCAGACCTATAATATATAATATGAACTATAATGTTTTATAAAACAAACAAATCAAATTTAATTTTATGCTGAATACTGTTTAAGTTCAATTAAATTAATCACAAGCTTAAAAAAAACACAATCATTAATTTTCTAATTAATCAATAACCGAGTATAAGTTCTGCTAATGCAATTTAAATAAACTAATATCTATTTATTCACAGTGATCTGTAAAATATTCCGTCGCCAATTTTGTTTTTTGGCATATATGTTCTAAATTACTAGCTGTAACCCGATGCGCTCCGCTACATCCATCGTAATGAAATAAAAAACTGGGAACACATTTTGTAGAAAACTATTTTATTTATTTGTGTTTTTGCTATTTTTGATTTTGGAGGTTTTTAATTTTGGCGATTTTTGACTTTGGCGATTTTAGTTTTTTGGAATTTTTGATTTTGGCGATTTTTTTATTTGTGATTTTCGGTTTTAGCGATTTTCTTTATTCACGATTTTCGGTTTTGTCGATTTTTGATTTGGGCGATTTATTCTTTTGGCGATTTTTGTTATTCGCGATTTTCTGTTTTGGCAATTTTTAATTTTAACGATTTATGACTTTGGCGGTTCCGCCCGTATTCTCCACGACTATTCACATTGGTAGTTAACGTACTTGTCAAAAACTTCAAAATGGTTATTTTCATAGTATTTCATTTTTTTTTTGGCTAAAAGGTGCCACGCCCACTGCTCTGATCATGCCAATTTTTTGTCCGACTACTCACATTAATAACTCATCAACTCAGACAAAGTTACAAGGCTTTCTCTATTATAGCACTTCAGATATAAGACATTATATACTTACTTTGTAAGGTGGGTGCCACGCCCACTGGTCCAATCCTGCCCAATTCTTATCAGACAACTCACATTAATAACTCATGAACTGAGACAAAGTTCTTTCACTTTTACAATACCCTAGATATATGACATTAAATATTTACTTTATATGGTGGGTGCCATGCCCACTTGAAAAATCCAGGAAAAATATAGCCTATTTTTCCTTCCGGATAGGCAGTTACATACTGTAAAAATTTCAAGATAATCGGTCCAGTCTCCTATAAACCACAAACACGCAAACAAACAAACAAACAAACGTACAAACATACAAAACTCCATATTTATATTTAGATTTGAATTTTTCATGCACGTGCAACAACGAAAAATTTTGGAGTCGGAGTCGCGATGTTTATAGCGAAGTCACAGTCCGACTCCATGGCACGGGTTATTATCATATACCACTATGTGGTCAGGGTATAATGAGTTTTTGCTGATGTTCGTAACTACAAAAAATATTTGAACTATATCCATCTTTTATTATGCTGATCGACTCAGCGTCAAACTACAGGTCAAAAAGATCAATATATTTTGACGAAATTTAGAAATCTGCAAGCTTTTATCGACCATAGAACGAACGTTAATAGAATTGGTGAAAATTGAGGCATGTTCAGGCGTAGTCCTCACAAATTTCACCTATGAGATCGAGTTAAATTGCCATATGATCTGAATTATCATATAAATCTTGGTCAAATTTGGGTTGTCTGTATTTATTACTTCTATTACAATTCTTAGTCATAGCCGCCATATGAAGCTCCACTTAAATCTATCACAAAACAAAAATATTGCGCAGATTTTTCTCAAACTTGGTTCGTATATGGTTTTGTAAAAGATAAGGGACATTAGCAAATATGGTTAGGATCGATCCATTTTCCGACCTAGTCTCCATATAAATATAGCATCCGATATGAACTTTTTCATATCGTAAAGCAAAAAAATATTAATAAGAACTCCACTCAAATTTGGCTTATTTTCTATATCCAATTAGTTGCACCTAAGAGAAAGGACTCTAATCGCATGGTATAGGGTATCGTATAGACGCTCTAGACCGACTATAATATTAATATATTACTATTACTATCTTGATAGGCTTAAGAATCCAGAAATAACACAGTTAAATAAATTCAAATTCATGAGTTGCACTAAAAGATAAAACTACTCGTTTAACACATACATACATACAAGTATGTTTGTACGTATATATGTACTCATACGTATGTTGCATTAATTTATAAACGTTAAAATCATGTTCCATATTCACTTTAAAAACAATTTATCCTCTATTCAGAATCGAAATCTTAACTTCGATGAACGCGTGTTGTCTAGGACTATTTATTTAAGCAAATCTACGGTTACTGAATTTCCAAGGATATTAAAACGTGATGCAACTACAAAGCAAAATATGAAATGATATCAAAATACCCGACACTTCAAGAACACGTTTTGCAACAGCAAGAGTCATTCATTTAACTAGTTGTGCAGATAATGCGTGCGGCATCAGTACTTTTCTTCATATAAATTCAAACTAAGGAAGTTTTATATTGTTACCTTGAAAGTGAACTGTTGAGGTTACAACTTACATTACAACATATTCAAACTTTTGAGAAATAATAAAGTGAGTGAACAATATTGTAATTTTATAAAAAATTTAAAACCAAAACACATCTGACTCATTTCAAAATCACGCATCTTCTACAAAGAAAATATACACACATATATGAACACCGAACCATCGACTGTCGGCTTTGACATTAATGAAAAATTTTCCTGATCTCAAGAAAACGATTTACCCGATACAAATCTATAAAAAGGCTACCAAACTAATTCGTCAATATAAGAAATACTTCCAATTTCAATAGTTTTCCTGTAGTCATTCTTATGTTATGCTATTTTACTAAACCTCGGAAGTAAACATTAATCATTTCCACAAAAAAATTTTTGTTTTTAGAAATGATTCAAACTAGCTTATCCACGCACACGTCCTCACAAAAATATGAAACCTGCCTAACTTCGTTGGTATGTTTTTACCTCCTCATTCTACCTCATTCTATGGTGTGGTTCAACCTTCAAATATTTATATATATATATTTTTTTTTTAATTATTAAATAACGGTTGAAAACCAAACAACTTGTTTTTTGTATGTGTTTTATTTAAAACAAAAGCATAACAATAGTATAGACAACTCCTGATTATTTGAAAAATGTCTCTGTTTTGTATTTGCTATTTATTAAAATGTCGAAAATTTAGTAAGATATGACCTTCAGAATATTAAAAATACAAAAAAAAAACTTCTCACCAGTACCAGCTTTATCAATTTAAGGTTCTTTTTAGAATTTATAACATTTTTCTATGGTGATTCAGTTCGAAGTTTTGTAAAACCAATTTGATATTTAGCTATCTATAGGCAATTATATTATATTGATTCCTATAATTCCAAGTTGGAGCAAAGTGCCGTAACGCAATTACTTAGAATAAATGGTCTCGTATTTATAACTGACCACTATGTGTGCTCTACATAATACCAAATTTGGAATAATCGCAAATGCTGTTAATGAAAATAGCAAAATGTGATATTTTTTGTAAAGATTACAACAAATTTTAAGAAAAAATTAATAAAAAAAATTTGTAGTCAGTCTAGACCGACTATCCGATACTCTATTCCATGAGATTGGAGAAAGGGTATTAGGCCCAACTAATTGGATACAGAAATTAAACATAAACCAAATTTAAGTGGCATTACTGTGAATTGTTTTCCCGCAGAAAAGAAAAAGCTCATATCGGTTGCTATTTTTTTATCTGTGGAATAGATCGAAAAATGGACCGATCATGGTCATATATCATACAGTCACGTATTACGCAGAAACGGAGTTTTTGTTTTTTGATAGATTTAAGTGAAGAGCTTTATATGGAAACTATAAGTGAAAATAGTCCCACAGGGCTTCATTTTGGAATATAGATTAAAGGGTGTAATTAAACACATATAGATCAAATTTGAGCGCGATATATATTTGATAATTTGGGTCTAAGGGAAATTTAAGTAGATCTCATAGAGGCCACTTTATGAGGATCCGAACATGCACAGATTTTCATAAATTCAAACACCGATCTTACTATAACCGGCAAAAACTTATGTATATATTAATACGTGAAGGTAAATTTTAGTTCCCTTTGTAAGCAATATGCGGGCACGGAGAAGTGTGAAAATTGGCATAGTTATAGTTCATATGGAGAGAAGCTGAGAATGATAAAATTTATGTTTAATCTGTCTTAAAAATATCATAAATTAAATAAATTTAAATATTTATAATAATGCGTTACACCCTGTTATTGCGAATGATTTCAATTGTATATGACACGCCCTGTGTTGAATTGTGAATTGCTTAAATTGATTAGCATACCTTTAGGCTCATTCAAATATTCATAAATTTTTAAATTGAATGAAAAAATTATATATTCTAGATTTTCACTCGAATTTCGAGACTCAGAAAATGATTCGATCGGCGAAATATTTTTGGTAGTTACTCTCTATACCCTGACCACAGAGTGGTGTATAGCTTAGAAAAATATTATATACTAACTGCAACCCGATGTGCTTCGCTACACCTATAACGAAATAAATAACTGGGAATACATTCTGCAGAAAACTTTAAATTATTTCTAACGATTTTAGATTTATACGATTTTTGACCTTGGCGATTATTGTTTTTTGATTTTCGGGTTTGCAATTTTTGATTTAGGCAATTTTTGATTTTAGCGATTTTTATTATTCCTGATTTTCGATTTTTGGCGATTTTTGACTTTTGCGATTTTTGTGAATCATAGTTTTCGAACAAAACTTAATATTATTTTTGTGATTCCCCTTTTTATGAGTTTTAACATATTAATATTTCATTCTTACACACAGAAAACTGATTCGTTGTGGCTACCATATTTATTGCCAAACGAATTGCGATGAAGCAAATAACCGAATTCTGAGTTCAGGACAACTACAATTCTATTATCTTAACTGTAAATATTTTATCACAATAAAAATTGGTTAGTTGCTATAAAATTTCTGTTGCTACAATCGAAAATTCAATTGTTATACTTTAAGTGAATTGAGTTTGATAAAATGACAGACAGAGTCCATCCTAAGAGATAAAATTTATCAGAAACTCAAAATATATTAAGTGAATGTGAAGTATCAGAATCTGAGCTGGTGTCATGTGTTGAAACTGATGGTGACTCATACAATTTAGATGACAGCGAATAAGTGGAATCGATTAGTAAACTTTGTGGTAAAGATGAAACTAGTTAGCATCTTGACATATTTTTACACCTTCAGTCAATAAATCGGAGTATTTTACGGCAACATTGTGGCGCAGCACCTGGATTGAACATTTTTACACCAAAACATATACAATTCAAAAGTATTATGTCCAGCAACATGTGTGATATAATTTTACGTGAAATCAATCGAAAGGGAATACTTTTGACTGAAGAATGCAATAGAAATTTCCAGAACAGGTATCCAGACCCACATAACAAAATATTTATACCATTTACTACAAGTGAACTAGATGCATTTTTGCTTTATTTATAGGTTTCACCGAGTTGTATAAACCTAATCACTCACCCCTAATTTGGTCTGCAATGTCAGATGATAGGTTTAAAATGCTTTCAAATTTCATACTATTTGATAACGAAGTTAGTCGCCAGTTAAGTGCCGCAAATGACAAAGCTGCTGGGATCCGAGATATTTGGACCATGTTGAATATCATTCTATAATATTAATAGGCGATTTCTTGTGATCGATGTTTTGTTCTTCCGTTCTATCCCAATTTTGACCAAACGTATATTATTTGAAAGGTATTTCTTTTTAGTCGTTATGCAGATTTACAGATTTTTAAATTTTTTTGCTTTATTTTGAGTAAATTGCATTTAAAATTGCTACAAACACATACATAAAATTTAACAATGCTATGTGTGTGCTTATTAAATTTGTTAATGTGTTTGTAATAAAAATGAGTTTGTTTTGTGTTGATTTGTGAATTGGCTATATATGATTAGCATACCTTTAGGCTCTTTATTTAATGAATAAATAAAATTTCCTAGAATTATCGCTCGAATTTCGAGGGCTGGAATCTGCTGGTTTACACAAATATTTTAAGCCTGGCGAACTTATCGAAAACGTATGCGCTTCACACAATATATGCTATCGAAGCCAGAAAAATATGGTATAAAAATATTTTGGGCATGTGATTCAAAGAATTCATAATTACTTCCAGGTCAGCCATAGACAGTTAAGCCAAAAGAAGGCGATCGGCAAAAAAAAACATTTGCGAAAAAACAGTTTTAAACCTTGTTAGTACATATAAAAACTCGGGAAGAAATGTGACAACAGATAATTCCTTCACTTTCTTACAACTGGCTCGGACATTGAATGCACTTAATTTGGAACAAACATTTCCTGTCATGAAACATGCAACCACATAGAGAGAGGTAAAAATATTTTTATATGTATGTATGTATGTATGTATGTATGTATGTATAAAATATGTTTATTTTTTTAAAACTATTATTTTAGGCAAATTTATTCACTATAACCCGTTTAATTACCCCACGCTTAATTACCTTTCGCGCTTATTTCCCTCGAATTCAAAATCCCCGTTTTTTGATTACTTTTTCTAACAATACCCCACGGTTAATTTACCTTCGCTTACCCCAATTGGGGTAATTACCTCAAATATTTTATCCAAAAAATAAAATTACCATTAAATTTCCTTGCCTGAATAATGCTCTCATTTCCAGAAAATTGGTAATGGATAAAGCAAAGGAGTTTGCTATAAAAATTAATTCAGATTTGGAACCGAACAGTGGTTGGTTGAGGAGGTGGCAGAGAAAAGAAAATATCAAATTCAAAAAGATACATGGAGAAAGTAATGAATGATTTTGAATGTGCACCAAGTTTTCTGGAAAGTAGCAATTTTTTTTATCAATTCTTCAAAATTATACTCCAGAAAATATATTTAATGCTGATGAGAGTGGCCTTTTTATAAAGTTGTGCCAAGTAGAACATTAGCTCGAAAAGGGGACTCAGTCAAAGGCAATAAATTTCAAACACAACGTCTAATATTTTTATTTTTGTGTAACTCTGTTGAAACATCCCAAAAAGTGTTTGCAATTTACTTCTTTATGTGATACATATTAATTATTTTTATTTAATGAAATGTTTAAGTTACTTTAATAACCCTGTTTTACATTTGTTCGGATAATTGCCTTTTTGATGTATTTTAAAGTATTCGTCTAATTGCCTCTTATGAGGTAATTAACCCTGTTCGTTTGAAGGCTTTCCCCGCATAATTACCCAAAAATCTTGTAAATTTTGACGAGGTAATTAACCGAGGATTATTAATTCGCTATCAGTAAAAGGGCGACTTTGTGTTCCTACGTGTAAAAAAAAAAGGCTGTGATTACTGTCATATAAAATGCAATCAAAACCTGAAACGGAACCAAATTTATCTTCTAAACCCGAAATTATAATGTATTACAACCAAACTAAAAGAAGCGGTGATAATATAGACAAATTGTTAGCAGAATTAACTACTACACGCGGAACAAATCGATGGCTGCTAGCATTATTTTACAATTCTTTCGATGTAGCAGCATTGGCAGCATACATTATTTATAGGGAAAGAAATCCACAATTTACCTCAAGTGACCGTCGCACATTGGTCATAATCGTGGAAAACTTGGCATTAATATGAAGGAAGTATCCAATGTGCATAAAACTTACACCCCTATGGTTTTTGGGGTCGCTGATTTCAAATTTGAAGTCAGAATTTTGAAAAACAAAATAGCGGATCCAAAATTGCGGACATATTTTTTAAGCTGCTCGAATTTCTTTAGAAATGAGACTAAGGGGGTTTTTGGGGTCGCTGATTTCAAATTTGAAGTCAGATTTTTGAAAAACAAAATGACGGACCCAAAATGGTGGACATATTTTTTAAGCTGCTTGAATTTCTTTAGGAATGAGACTAAGGGGGTTTTTGAGGTCGCTGATTTCAAATTTGAAGTCAGACTTTTGAAAAACAAAATGGCGGACCGAAAATGGCGGAATTTTTTTAGAATTGCTTGAATTTCTTTAGGAATGAGACTTAGGGGGTTTTGGGATCGCTGATTTCAAATTTGAAGGCAGACTTTTATAAAACAAAATGGCGGTCCCAATGTGGGGGACATTTTTTTAAAAAGCTCATAAATTTCTATACAATTGAAAAAGAGGAACTTAAATGCTTATAAGTACAACACAGCACATTTTTATTTATTACTATTCAAAGGCTTTATATTCTTCTGATTCAGATTCAGAATCAGATTCCAATTTTGTTTCAGAGTTTTTGTCATCAGTTGTGTTCATTAATAGTGACAATACTTCCTGTGGGAGTGTTTGCTTATTTTTGTGGCAAGCTCTCTTACTTAAATAGATACTTGATATTAATGGATCAGAAGAATATAATGCGCGATGAAAAACATCTGCAAGGTTGTGTTTACGATTACCTTTCCTTGCGTGATTCAGTCTGTCTGATCTGTACAGTCTATGGCGCGACTCAGAAGTCTCCTCACTTAAAACTCTAAGGGGAAGATCTGCAATTTCCATTATTTGTTTTGTATGCACAACCACTGTGGACGTCATAGGTAACCAAGGATATTTTTCCTGTATCATGTTGCCAGTTTGAAAACAAATTATAGAATTTTTCAAAATAGAAAAAACGTCGCTTGCACAAATCAAAATTCTATGTCAATAACGGTAATCAAGCTTTAAATACATTGTTTTGTTTTGGTTTTGTTTTGCTTCCTTTGACGTTTCCACTTTTCGTTAAATGATATAAAATACATTTTACATACATACATCGTCTTTCGAAACCACACATGAAACTTTCAAAAAGCATGAAAATTAACGACATCGGGTACCTTCTGAAGATATTGCCCGATCTGGTCGTTTTTACATGAGTTTTTGATGAACAATTTTAAAAACCGGTAAAAAATTTGTAGCGGTCTGCATACAAAAAAATCCCCTTTGCGGGAAAAAAGGGAAAAAGGGGAATAGACTATGGTAATTTGGAAGGGGGAAATACTACTCCTACTCGTAGAGGTCAGGATTTGGTGTGCCTAGGTGATCCAATATAAATATAGCTCCAATAAACATTAACGGTTTATTTATTGGTATTAATTTTTAAAGCTTTTCTAGAAAACCATTATTTCCTTAATAGAAGAAAAACAAATATGTTTCCCTTATATACACCATGAAAATAGAAGTTTTGAACTTAATTATTAAAAAAAAATATATTTTTATTGAAAACAAAAAAGTTACAGTAACTCAAACTAGGCAATTTTTGTCTGCAACAAATACAAAAACACATGCTTAATGCAAATGGCGACTTTGAAAGGCTATAAATTCACTATAAAAGCAGCTAGATCAAATTTTTTTGTTTCTCAGCTTAGTTCGAGTTTTGTCTTTTTCCCCAAATAATAAAAAAAAGTCAAATAGGACAACTTTTTTTTAGACTTAATGCCATATGACCAATGTGCGACGTAGGAAATTTTTGAACGCTTTTAAATTAATTTCAATGTTGGACAAAGACCATTTCCGAGAAAAAGTGGCTTACTATATGGTCTTGATCACACTTTTTGCAAGGCCCAATATCTATCTATAGGACTTAGTTCTGAGCAGATGTGTTATCCGCATCTCGTACTACGAAATTGTTATTATTTTCTTGGTGCCACTTAATAGCCGATTTACAGTAATAACGTGATGCAAGATTTTTTTTGCAAGCATTATTCAATGTTCAAATCGGTATTGATCGTATTGTTGTTGCTATCGAACTGCCTCTTTTCCCAAAACTACAAAAATTTTGTCTAGCTATATTTTTTTGGGGAGCTTTGTTTTTTCTTAAATTATACGTGGACTTCTGTTTATTGATAAAATTACGTTTGTTTTTTAGCACGTCCTTTAGCCTGTACATTCTTCTTGGAGTTTCCATCCGGCACCTGCTGTACTTTATACGATTCAAGTCTTGCCTCCCCTTTTCACTGTTCTTACTTCTTAAAAAGTTCTAATATATTGCTAACTTTGTTCGGATCAGCATAGCCATTCCACAGTTACTTCCCGGGCTGCTCTTAAAAGCAAGACGTTCGTTCCAATTTTTTTCAACCGGAAAACTGTTTGCCGAGAAAATTTTTCTTCTAATAGCTTTTTCACGTGATCTATAATATTAAGAGGTAAGGCGATTTCTTGTGACCGATATAAATTTCACAGTGTTACCCCGATTTTGACAAAAAAATTATCATTTGAAAGGTATTTCTTTTTAGCTGTTATCCAGATTTACAGATTTTCATCGTCTGGAATATTTTTTTTGGAGCTATGATCGTTTAAAGTTGGTACTGACACATACATAAAATTATACAATGCTATGTGTGTGTTTGTTAAATTTGTTAATGTGTTGGGTTTGTTTTCTTCATTTAAAATAAGTTAAATTGTGAAGCATATCTTTAGGGTCTTTATTAAATAAAAAAAAAATTCCTAGAATTTGCACTCGAATTTCGAGTGCTGGAATCTGCTAGTTTTAATAAATAGTTATAAAATATTGTTAATATGTATATTGAAAACGTATTTCGTCATATTTCCACGTGAAAATGTATGTTGAAAATTTGTCGATACTTGCTGATACAGAATTGAAATTTGGTATAAAAAAGTTCTTAATTTCGAAATAACATCTTCCCTTATCGATATATTTTATTTGTATACCCTCTACACCAGTGTGCAGAGGGTATGTACAAGTTTGTCATTCTGTTGGTAACACATTGAAAAATTAAATTGTAACCCCATAAAGTATATATATATATTCTCGATCCTTAAAACAGCTCGAGTCGATATAGTGATGTCTGGTTGTTCGAACATCCGTCTGTATGTCTGTTAAAGTCACGTTCATTCAAAAAATAACCCATTTAACTGGTTAAACTTGGAATAATATTGTCTGTCATTATTTCGAGCAGGTTTGTGTTTAAAATGGGGTAAATCGTATAATTGGGCCAATATATGACCTTAAATATGGAGGCACCTCTAAAAAATGCTGAAAATTCAGTAATTTAGCATTAAGTGTATCAAATTGTTAATTTTTTCAAATATCTAGTTTACATTTTTTATAAATACATAATACATAATAACATATTAATGTAAACGTAAAACCCATGTGGAGCGCATCAAAGATTCGGCATAGCCGAATTTAATATTATTACCTGTTTTTATATAATATCTTTTAATAAAAATCTACGCCTACAATATAACGTTTTATAATTAATTTCAAAAGTAACTTCCGAAATAGAATCGAGCAATTTTTAGAATTGAATTTATGTATAAGTTTCCTACTTACCACATCATTGACATTGAAATAGTTTCCAATACCGTGTTTAAACTACTAAGTAATTCAAGTTGTAAGCTGCAATCTTAAATACATATTTTCCAACATAACTTCATGCTCCTGCTTGTATGTTGCATTTAGTTTTTTTTTTCTCTATCTAATTTGCAGTTCAGATTTTTATGATTTTTTCCCTACTTACTGAGTAAGCTATGTAGTAAACTAAAGACGTTCATGATTCGAAATAATAAAAAAAAAAATTAATTTAAATTTACACTTCATAACCATCTCCTAGTTTCAAAGTGTTTGATGAAGTAAGTAATACAAAATTATGCATGAACTCATCAATAATTTTCAGAGTATTTCGAAAATTTTCGACATATTCGGATATTAGAAGAAGAAGCCATATCTTTTATTTAGTCGAAATGTACATACGTCAACGAATTTATTTTATTTTTTTTTTAACTTTGTGCGTTCTTATACTTATTTCCATATATACATAAATAAATAATTTATATACATAAATATTAATGCTTTATGCATAAATGGCTACATATGTATATAAAAAGATACCTTGTACATCTTTGGTAAAAATCAAAAAAAAAGAATTGTCTTGTTCTTCTCGATTTTATTACCAGAGTCGTTGACCGCTTGTGGCCGACCTTAAGTTTTTTTTTTTTTTAGTTAATTTACGTTATTAAGTGAATGTTTCATTTGAGGTTGTTTAGGCAAATGATACCATCATTTCATTAAAACAAACTAAGAAAAATTCCCTTAAAAAATATATTTGTATGTATGTAAATGACTCTGATAATTCATTTGAACAACCGTACTCTTTTTGATTTAATTATTAAGAATTTCTAAAAATTAAATTCAGCTTTAAAAAAAACATTATTTAATATTCTGTCAAACCATTTCTTATTAATTCAGGAAATTATAAAAATGTATATTTAGTGGGCGTATGCACACAAACCCAAATTACCAATAGAGTATTACGACGTTTCTACCATGTAGATGGGTCAACAAAGGACTCGCAAATATTAAAATATATGTATTAATTATTTTTTATAAATTCCTTAAATCTTTCATAGTTAATCTATGATTATATTAAATTATTTTCAATCCATAAGGATTCTGCGTTTTAAAAGCACTTACAACATTTTTTTATATTCGCTCGTTCGCTCAAGAAGCTTAAAAACATTTGTCATACACGTACATATTATACTGGCAAGGACATTATGTATATGAAACAATACAAAACGTTAACGATAATATGTTTTACATTGTTAACGTTCGTGCAAACCCACTGGACACTGGGTTAATGTTAATGTCCATTAAAAATGTTTAAAATTTTTAAAAAAAAAAGTTACTTTCCACATGCTCGTACACACGACTACATATCATCCAACTTATCAAATATTTTTTTATATAATTCTCAATCACTTGCCCTCAATATTTAACGCTGTATTAAAATATATATTTTAAGTTTTTTCGTGACATAACGAATTCAAAATCATAGAATGGAATTTAATAATCCAGACAAAACAACTATGATAATTTATACTTTTAACTTTGATTATTTATTGAAATATTAAAACTAGATTAACAGCAATTTCCTCTTTTGAATGAAATAAATACAAATTAAATATTCAAATCAAAGAGGAATTGAAAAAATATGGAAAATATTTAAAATTATGTGTTCATAAATTGTTATGTTGTTATCAAAAAAAAAACATTGATTACACTGTCCAACAGCATTTTTGGAACAGAAAAGCGAAACTATAATTCTGAAAGGGCATGTTGAATAGATCATTTTTGTAGAATAAACTTATAGTCCAGCTGGTCTAATATTTTGTTACGGTGGGTCAAAGTTTTCATTATTTGGTCGAAGGTAGCATTGGAATAATGAAATGAAAAAATGTTGTAAGTTAATGTCCGACAGAATTCTTATTGTCTTATTGTGGATTTTTATGAGGTTCATTTATGTGGAAGATCTTAATCCTCTAGCTCCTCTCTTTATGGGTCAATTTGAACCTTTTTCCAGTAAAATCAAAAAATGTCCTTTAAAAAAGGACATTTAAGGATTAAAATACTCTATGAAAAATTTTGGCGGAAAATTTCAGTGGGGGTCATCAAAGATACCAAACTTGTAAATAAAGCTATTTACGCTTAATTATCAAAATTACACGCCAACTTATACAAAACAAGTAAGAGTGTTAAATTCGACTGTTTCGAATCTTTGATACCATCCACCTGCGTCTTGAACTCAATATTACAACCAATATTGGGTACGGCTACCGCTTTAAAACCGATACTGAAACTTTAAATTCGAATGATGGGTAACTGTAAAATATTTGGAATTTCATTATGGTCAACTTAAATAACTGTAACTTGCACCATAAGTTCTCGCATCTAGTCACCTCTGACGTACATATAGTACATAATTAAGCTGAGACTAAGCATCCTTGCGCTTATAAAAATAAAAGTTATTAAAATACATGAAATATCCGTTTTATATATGTAACTCTAAAATGCATACAAAAATCATAAATACCGAACGATTGACAACAATTTTACACTCCCACAACAACCTTAAGTAGCCCCCTGAACCTAAATCTGGTTGTTTTATTCACGAGAATTATTACATGTTATATTTAATCTATTTGTTACAATTAAGTAAATACAATGAAAAATTTTAAATTTCAGTATTTAAAATTTTATAAAAAATTGTTTTCTGGATCTAATAGTGCGTTTACATCTGAGGAAAATCTAGTAGATTTTAGTTAAAATCTATTTCAAAATCTATACCGTTACATCTAACTTTTTTGACATTTTGTTAGATTTTGTTTCGACAACAATAAACAGCTGATTGAAATAAAACATATAAACTAGAAACTAGAAGATTCCAGCCCTCGAAATTCCTGTGCAAATTCTAGGATATTTTATTTTTTCATTAATTAAAGACCCTAAAGGTATACTATCAATTATAGCTAATTCACAAATCAAGACAAAAAACAAACTCACTTTTATTACAAACACATTAACAAATTTAATAAACACACACATAGCATTGTATAATTTTATGTATGTATTAGTAGCAACTTTAAATGCAATTTACTCAAAATAAAGGAAAAAATTAAAAAATCTGTAAATCTGTAAAACCGCTAAAAAGAAATACCTTTCAAATAATATAGGTTTGGTCGTAATCGGGATAAAACGGTAGAACAAAACATCGGTCACAAAAAATCGCCTAGCCTATTAGTATTATAGATACCAAAAATAAACAAAACAATAGGAAAGTGGAAATATGGAAAATACTAAAAACGAACAGATTTCATAATTATGCATCAAAAATGAAAGAAGCCCAAACTTAAATAGAAATTTTGCGAAAAAAATATCAAAATTTGTTAAATGTATTGTTTGAACAGCAAAAACAAATTCATTTTCCACAATTATTATTTAGCAGATTGGAATGGGCACATGTCAGTATAAAAAGTTATAACTTTTCAATTACTAAATATTTTTTTATTATAGATTCGTAATGTTTTTTTAATAATTAATATTTCATTTCCTTTTTATTCAACTTGTTTGCTTTTGTTTTTAAATGTCAATTTTTCAGTCACTGCATTGTAATTTTCTACTACAATATTAAAAAAACACAGTAGTATCATTTGGTAGTGCCCAAGCTTGACAAGATTTTTTGAGATTTTGCACAAATCTAGTAACAAGCTAGATTTTGTTTTGTATAGGAAATCTAGTAGAAATGAGCTAGATTTCGCTCAAAATCTTGTATACACTAGATTTTGCTTAGATGTAAACGCACTATTAGGAATATTACTCGTCAAGTAATTTGCTTCAAAACTGCTGAATGTTGTGTAAAAATGGTTTTCTCCCATATTTCCTCAATTCATACTTTTTATACCCCATACCACTATGGGGGCAGGGTATAATGACTTTGTGCTGATGTTAATAACTACCAAAAATATTTGACCTAGACCCATGTTTTATTATACCGATCGACTCAAAATCAATTTCTGAGTCGATATAGCGATGTCCGTCCGTCCGTCTGTGTGTCCATGTAAACATTGTAATCAAACTACAGGTCGCAAATATGAATATATTTTGATGAAATTTGGTATATAAGGTTCTATCGGCCATAGCATAAACGCTTTCGAAATTGGTGAAAATCGAAGCATGTTCAGACCTAGCCCCCATAAAATTAACACCTATGAAATCGACTTAAATTGTCATAAGATCCAAATTACCATATAGATCGCCTTCAAATTTAGGTTGTGTGTGTTTATTGCACCCATTAATCAAAAGTCCAAAATTAAAATCTATCGGACAATTCTTAGTCATAACCCCCGTATGAAGCTGATTCCCAGTCTTTGCTTAAATCTATAAAAAAAAAAAACAAAAATGTTGCATAGATTTTTCTCCGATTTGGTTTGTACATGTTTTTGCAAAAAATAAGTGACCTTACCAAATATAGCCAGGATGGGTCCATTTTTCGAACTAGTTCCCATATAAGTATAGCATCCGATATGAACTTTTTCATATCCGAAGGCAAAAAAAAAGTAATAACAATGACACACAAATTGGGTTAAGCTTATTTTCTATATCTAATTAGTTGGACCTAAGACATAGGGTCTCTAAACGCATGATATAGGGTATCGTATAGTTGGTCTAGAATGACTTTAATTTTCTGCCTTATTTATTAATCTTTGATAATTTCAAATTAATTGTTTTCTATTTTTTTTTACATTAATTTTTGGTAAATTTATTTATTTAATTTAATTTTAATACGCAAGGCGATTTCTTGTGACCGATGTAAGTTTCACAGTTTTACCCCGATTTTGACAAAAAATTTATCATTTGAAAGGTACTTCTTTTTTGCTGTTACCCAGATTTACAGATTTTCATCGTCTGGAATATTTTTTTGGAGTTATGATGTTGTTATGTTATGTGTTATGTGTTTATTAAATTTGTTAATATGTTTGTGTTAATGTGTTGAGTTTGTTTTCTTCATTTAAAATGAGTTGAATTGTGAAGCATACCTTTAGGCTCTTCATTAAATTTAAAAAATAAAATTTCCTTGAATTTGCACTCGAATTTCGAGTGCGGGAATCTGCTAGTTTATATTATTGGAATATCATAATTTTTTTTAATCAATAAAAGGAGTTTCGAGTTTTATCAGTCGAAATATATATTTATTTTAAAGCAAAGTCGAATACTTAAATATGTGAAACAAAAACAATTAAGGGTGTTAAATTCGTCTGTGCCGAATCTATGATACCATCCATTCTTGTTCTAAACACAATGTTATAACCAAGGTTGTAACAGTAAAAGACAAAAAAGCTACATTTTGCATATTAGCTAGATTGTTTACAATGATGTTTAAAACCAATAAATTATTTAACAAAAATTTTGGGGTATTTTCGTGCGTTTTTTAATTGAAAGCAGCATATATGTGAACACATACAATTACGTTTTTGTTTGTTTAAAGAGAGTAAGAGTATAAACATCTTGGTCATTCTCTAACTCTCATCGATAATAATTCGTTCACATGTACAAAAAAAACAACAAGCAAACAAACATGTGGTACATATCGCACCTGTACCTGTAAAGTGAGTCAACTCAAAACAAAAACAACAACAACAAAATAATATTGTGTATGAAATATCATGTAAAGGCAGTAATGATCAACAATGTAATCAAATTTACATAGGAACGACAAAGAGAGCATTAACTACAAGAATGGGGGAGCGAGCATAGAATGGATATCGCGAAAGGCAAAGAATCGACAGCACTTGCACAACATGTACTTTCAACAGGCCACACAGCTGATCTCGAACAAGTGAGGATAATAGATAAAGAAAGAATAGAAAGAAAACGATTTACTAAAGAAAGCTTACACATCCAAAAGCAAATAAACAGAACCATGAACTTAAAGGAAGATACTAGCAACATCAACGCTAGCTACATGGTTGCAATAAAATAGACTGTGAGGTGTTTTTTTTATTATTTTCGTGTTTTATATGTTCAGTGTTATATGTTAAATGTAATATATCTTGTATTTAAATGTAATATTGAAAATTGTAAGTTTTAATGTTTTTGGTAAAATATTTGTGTAATAATATGATGTTTTGATGTGTAAACATCTATACGCGCAGGGGGGTAAATTTCTATTTCACAATACAATCACAAAAACAGCGTAACTTATATCGGTGTGAGCTGAAGGAGATAACGCTGTGTGACTTATGATTGTATTGGTGAAAAAATATTTTCAAGAGAAACTGTTCATGGGCAATTACCCAATGCATTCGAAATTGGAATTGTGGTAGGAGAGACAAACCTAAGTAACTCGTGTTTTTAACACTTTTTTTAATTTTCAAATTAGCTCCATAGACCAAATATTTGATACCATTTTTTCTTTTTAAACATTTTCTTGAACACTACCTGACCAACTATTTGTCAAATAGTGTACACATTATTTATTTTACTAGCCGACTACATTTTGTGGAATTTTTGATGTGTATTTTTATAAATTCTTTATTCCTCAATAAACTATAATTAAGTTTTTATTCACAAACCACAACGATTTGTAGAATTCCACCAAAATATTTCTGTATTTTCTTAAGTTTTATTTGAGTTCTAAAGAAATGTTTTTTTCTGTTTTTATTACGTACGAATGACGATGTAATAATAGAATGCAAGTAAAGATAATGCAAAAGCAGTGTTAACTGACATGGTTGTCTTTGTTCGTACTTTTTTCAATATAGTTAGTTGGCAACGCCTCAGACCATATAAACAATTATATGTTAACAACTTTCATTAATAAACATTTTTAGTAATTATTACTATTAAGCATTAAATTGATTCTTACTAAGCATTAAATTGATATAAATTTGGAATATTTTCCAATAACTAGGATATAATATAAATAAATTTTGTTAGTTGAAATTTTAATTAAATTTAATTAGTTAATAATAGCTTTAAGTTCCATTGTACATCATAAATCAATTTAACACATGACGACATCTTAATATAAAATGCAATATATAATACCGTCATCCAAGTAAGGAAAAGCGTAGGAAAATCGTATCATAAAAAAATACACTCAAACCTGTTTCTGTGCGAGGGTTAGGGACCGCATTAAAAAAACTCATACAAAAAAATCGTAAAAAAATCATTTGAATTTCAGAAAACATAAATAGAATTTCAGAAAACATCAATATAATTTAAGAAAACATCAATTGAATTTCAGAAAACATCAATAGAATTTCAGAAAACATTAATACAATTTCAGAAAACATCATTCTAGTTTCAGAAAACATCATTTGAATTTCAGAAAACGTAAATAGAATTTCAGAAAACATCAATATATTTTCAGAAAACATCATTCGAGTTTCAGAAAACATCAATTGTATTTCAGAAAACATCATTTGAATTTCAGAAAACATAAATAGAATTTCAGAAAGCATCAATAGAATTTCAGAAAACATCAATTGTATGTCAGAAACCATCAATATAATTTCAGAAAACATCATTTGAATTTCAGAAAACATAAATAGAATTTCAGAAAACATCAATATAATTTCAGAAAACATCATTTGAATTTCAGAAAGCATCAATAGAATTTCAGAAAATATAAATATAATTTCAGAAAACATCATTCGAGTTTCAGAAAACATTAATATAATTTCAGAAAACATCATTCGAGTTTCAGAAAACATCAATTGAATTTCAGAAAACATCAATATAATTTCAGAAAACATCAATATAATTTCAGAAAACATCATTCGAGTTTCAGAAAACATCATTTGAATTTCAGAAAACATAAATAGAATTTCAGAAAACATCAATATAATTTCAGAAAACATCATTCGAGTTTCAGAAAACTTCAATTGAATTTAAGAAAACATCAATAGAATTTCAGAAAACATCAATTGTATTTCAGAAAACATCAATTGTATTTCAGAAAACATCATTTGAATTTCAGAAAACATAAATAGAATTTCAGAAAACATCAATAGAATTTCAGAAAACATCAATTGTATTTCAGAAAATATCAATTGTATTTCAGAAAGCATCAATTGAATTTCAGAAAACGTAAAAAGAATTTCAGAAAACATCAATATAATTTCAGAAAAAATTCGAGTTTCAGAAAACATTATTTGAATTTCAGAAAACATAAATAGAATTTCAGAAAACATCAATATAATTTCAGAAAACATCAATTGTATCTCAGAAAACATCAATTGTATTTCAGAAAACATCATTTGAATTTCAGAAAACATAATTAGAATTTCAGAAAACATCAATAGAATTTCAAAAAGCATCATTTGAATTGCTGAAAACATTAACTGTATTTCAGAAAACATCGATTGAATTTCAGAAAACATCAATTGCATTTCAGAAAACATCAATTGAATTTCAGAAAACAGCATAATCGACTTATTTTTTATGCACTGGAATATATGATGTTGATGTTTTCTTTAATTATTATATGTTTACACATCTCCCTTGTGATCGGACTCACATGATTTTTTTTATAATTAAATAGACAAAATCCCCAGAAGAAATCGACAAAAAATCGAAGAAACGTCGGGAAAAATTGTAATGAAATTGAAGTTTTAATTACAACAAGAAATTTTAGGGCTTACTAGCTAAATAAAAATAAATGAAATCAAAATTTTTCAATTTTCACTTTTTGCAAGAAAACGATACACAGTGGTCATATCTATCCACTGTAAAAATCTCACATCGGTTTTTCTATTCTTTCGCAAAAAAAATACAGTTGTAACCCTCTTTGTGTTCTAATGCCGGTTTTCTCAATGTATCGTCAAACTGCCTGTTACTTAACCATGACATAAATTTATTGTACCGATAAACTGCCGGTTAACAATTTTGGTTTTCTCAATGTACCGACAAAAACATTACTTTCAGTTGGCAATGCCTCTCAAAATACGTATGAAAGTTGGGAGAATTATTTTCAGTTGGCAAAATTGATATGAAAGTTGGGAGAATAATAATAATAATTATATGAACGATAAATAAATAATTGGCAGCTGAGTGCCGGTTAGCTTTGCGACAAAATAGAAGCAAACCAGACATTGAGAAAACCAAATTTCTTTAACCGGCAGTTTCTCGTTGGGATAAAAGATAATCGCCTATTGAGAAAACGGGCATAAGAGTAGCTTCTTTAGAATCCACTAAAAAGACACATTTTGAGTTGCACCCAAAAAACTTGTTATTTTTGATGATCATTGAAAAAATCGGAAAAATAACTACTGTTGTATACTTATTATTCGCAATTCTTTACAATGAAACAACTGTTTTAAAATTTTATAGTAAATATTAAAAAATCCGTTTTTTGCATCTACTGAAAATATATAAATTTTGAATTGACTCACTTAAGAGGTATATATGCAATTGCTCTGTTACGTACTTATAAAGATTTTTTAGTATTTTTAGTTTTTTGTATGAAATTTTATAGGATTATTATATTACGCTCTTAATTCAATTCTAACCCTCTCGACATAATAATAAACAATATTGCCGTAATTTTACCTAGGAAAATGGGTAAAATCTGATTTCAACAGACAGACGGACATCGTTATACTGACTGGAGTTGTTATAAGGACCAAAAATATATATACTTACTTTCTTGGAACGCATATTTTTTTCGATTCGTGTGGAGGTTATAAAAATATTTCATTTGGAAAGGCTAATTAAGTACACTAAATATGTAGTCGAACACATAAGAAAAGCTTGATTTTTTTTTATTATTTTAAACTCCAAAGGGGAAATAAGTATTATTAATGATAGTTATCAATTTATGTCCATCACAATTTGTTCGATTTTATTAAGTTAAATAATGATAAAGAATTCATAGTATTCCATTTTTAACCTAATAAATAAGTTGAAAAAAAGATATTTGAATGCTATTAAATGATCTAAAATACATACCTGCATTATATAATATTTATATCATAAAAGTGAAATCAAATATCACGACTAAAACTTTGACTTTTGAAATACATTCATCTACGTATTTCTACACCATTTCCATTTTTAATAACACAAAAGAAAATATTTTAGTATTTTTTCATTTAACTTAAACTTTTTAAAGTTTAAAATTATAAAAACATATACGATTTTAAAAAAATCGGTTTTATTAGAACATGAATTCAAGTTCATTTTATCAAAACAATAAGCAATGTGACTAATTAATAGGAGTGATTAGAAATATCATAAATTTCGACAAAATTGTTAAGGACAATACCAAAAAAGCAGGTGGTTTTACACCATTTAATCGTTCTGTGATTATGAGCTTGTGCTACTAAAAACCCATTCGATATTAATATACTCTACTATACCAATACTCGAACGATGTATGACATTTTGTAACGTCACAATATCTTGGGGGGTTACCATATGTACTCGAAATGGTGTAAATACTGTTCTCGCTTTAAGCAATGTCTTTACTTTTGATTTCTTCTTTTATTAACTCCCCGAATGACAGCATCACATGAAGTTTAAACAGTATTAAATTGGGCAAAAAGCTTTTAGCGTTATTTTAATTAGTTTAGAACAGGTTCAGTATCAAGCAACAAATAAATAGCAAAGCGTTAAACAAAAAACTTTTTTTCAAATAATTAAATGCAAATTAAAACGAATTTTTCAAATGCATAAATTAACAAAATTTTAAAAATAATTTGTTGCTAAATTCCTTTGTCTTTATCTAATTTGTTTTTCTACCAATAAGAAATCCGTAAATATATATATTAAGGAATCTGTAGTCATGCAAAAAAAGAATTGTTTGTGACACTAAAGAATGTTATTGAAAGAATGAATAATGGTAAAAAATCATATTACATAATGGTCAAACTAAGTAGTTTCAGGTTATAAAAAGTTGTCCAGTTCGACCGAACTACTAATGTTTAGTAGATAAACGTAATACAATCAGTTCTTTTTAAAAACTGTTTAAGAACAGGTAGCGCATGTAATTGCTATCTGAATTAGATGTTTCTTACCACTGGGCTTGGTTTTTGGTAAATCCATTAAACTTAAACTTTTTTAATAAATATATTTAAACATATGCAAAAAATCATTAATCAACTAAGTTTATAGCATTATAACCATTTTTGGAATTTTCTGCCTCTTGACATTTCAATAACAATTCAAACAGACATCGACGTTTGTTAAAATGGGTCGAACTAAAACGAAACTACAGCAAGAGCGTTAAACATTTTAAATCAATGATTTCAATATTTTTCTTTTGAGACCGATCTTTTGATCAAATACTTATTTTTCCTTATTATATCATAACAACTGAGAATGATAAAAATAATTTTTTAGTTTTACTTTCAAAAAGTCTAAGTCTGCGTAATTTGTACTTGGTGAGTGAAGAGATCATTATAGAAAAAAAAGTTCTGGAAAAACTCTGCACTGTACCGATTTAAAAAGTATACATTATTTAAATTCGGCTCACTCTAATGTGCTAAAATTGTTTAATTGTTAAAACATGTTTCACCAAACCAAAAAGAGCTGACACCAAAGGCCATAAATATTAAATGTGTTCTTTTGAAGAAGACTGACTGACACTGACACTGGTACTGGCAATAACGAATGATCTAATTTCAGATTTGCTTATTTTTTAGGGAAGGAAACAAAATTCATCATTATTAGTCACCACGTTTTGTATAGAGACCCACGCTTTTATGTCGAACTGAAATGACCTTTACTAATTCTCATACCTAATTCTCATATATGTAATTAAAAGAATTATTGTGTTTGTGTTGTTTAATACATCCAAATGAATTAAATTGTTTAAGACAACAATCGAGAAAAATAAAAACTTTAATAGAAAATTTGTATGTTTCATTTTTGATTGTCTACACTATTATTCAATTTTAAGAATATAGTGTAACTCGTTTAATTACCCCATGCTTTCACGCTTATTTGCCTCGAATTCTATATCCCCGTTTTTTGCTCACTTTTTCTAACAAAATCTCACAAAATCTAACTTTCGTTTAGTAACCCAATTCTGGTAATTACCTCAAATATTATATCCAGAAAATAAAATTTCCATTAAATTTCCTTGGTTTAATTACCCAGAGTAATATTGACTAACGATAACCAGATGCGTCTGGATAATGCTGTCATTATTAGAAAATTAGTAATGAATAAAGCAAAGGAGATTGCTATAAAAATTGATTCAGATTTTGAACCGAACAGTGGTTGGTTGTAGAAGTGGGTGGCAGAGGAGAGAATACATAAAATACACAAAGATACATGGAGAAAGTAATGAAAATGATCATGGATGTGCCCGAAGTTTTCTGGAAAGTATAAATTTTTCTTCAATTCTTCAAAATTAAACTCCTGAAAACATATATGCTGGCGAAAGTGGCCTTTTTTATAAATTCGGGCCAAGTGGAACATTAGCTCGAAAAGGGGACCCAGTCAAAGGCAATAAATCTCAAAACCAACGTCTAACTCTGTGGGAAAACACCAAAAAGTGTTCGCAATTTACTTTTTTATGTCAAGTATATGTGGCCTTCTCCGAGAAAAGGGACCTAGTGTGTCAAAAAACAGGTTGTGCCAAAAACGGTGGATTCTGGTACCTAAAAGGGTGTAGAAACTTTAAATGCGTTTTTTTCTCAAAACTTAATTCTCACATCACATCATATTATGATGTTTAAATATCTATACGCTCAGTGGGTAAAAATCTATTTCACAATACAATCACAAAAACAGAGTAAGACAAAAATCGTGTGAGTTATGAGTGTATTGGTGCAATAAAATTATTGCAGCTAACTCAACAATCCTCAAGATTAACACTATTACAAATATAACAATATCGAAGCATAACAACTAATTCCACAACCAAAAAGTATAACACAATCACAAATAAAACAATATACAAGTACAACAACTAATTAAACTAGGCTAAATGCATAACAACTCCAAATTGAAAAAAATATGCTGAAAGCATAAGTACTTCCAACTTAAAAAAATCTTTAATTACTAGATGTTTACACATCTCCCCTATGATCGTACTCACATAGTTTTTTTTTTATTTAATTAAATGTTTAAGTTAGTTTAATAGCCCTGTTTTACATATGTTCGGATAATTGCCTTTTTGATGTATTTAAAAGTATTAGTCTAATTGCCTCTTATGAGGTAATTAAACGTGTTCGTTTAAATGCTTTCCCCCCGCAAAATTACCCAAAAATTTTGTAAATTTTGACGAGGTTATTAACCGAGGATTACTGAATCATTTCACTCCGACTCCAAAATCTTTGTTATTGCACGTGCATGAAAAATTCAAATAATTTATTAATATATTTACCAAAAAAAAATTCTTCGAAATTGACGACGCACAGTGGCGCCCGTAGAGCAAACGAGGTTGCAAAAATCAAAATTTTCATGTGCGCATGTTATAGGAAACTTTTCAACGATTTCAAATATGCTACTCTTAATAATATCACATTTTTAGTTTAGAAGATATAACCGTTCAAAGTTGACCGACTTTCGGTTTTCAAAAAAACACACAATTTTTAGTCAATTTGTTGCGATTTCAGGTGTAATATCACGAAAAATAGGTAACGAATCGCCTTATTATACCCTATACCACTATGTGGTTTGGGTATAATGACTTTGTGCTGCTGTTTGTAACAACCAAAAATATTTGACCTAGACCCATCTTTAATTATACCGATCGAATCAGAATCACTTTCTGAGTAGATTTAACAATGTCCGTCCGTCCGTCCGTCCGTCCATCCGTCCGTCCATCCGTCCGTCTGTGTGTCCATGTAAAGATTGTAATCAAACTGCAGGTCGCAAATATGAATATATTTTGATGAAATTTGGTATATAAGCTTTTATCTGCCATGGGATGAACGCTGTTGAAATTGGTGAGAATCGGTCCATGTTCAGACCTAGCCCCCATACAAATTACCCATATGAAATCGACATAAATTGCCATAAGATCCAAATTGTCATATAGATCTTACTCAAATTGGGTTTATATGCGTTCATTACATCCACTAATGAGTAGTCCAAAAATGATCCCTTTGACCCCATATAAAGCTGCTTCCCGTTCTTCACTTAAATCTATTTAAAAACAAAAATATTGCACTGATTCTTCTCAAATTTTGTTTGTACATATTTTTGCAAAATACAATAGACTTTACCAAACATGATCAGGATCGGTCCATTTTTGGACCTAGTCCCTTTATAGATATAGCATCCGATATGAACTTTTTCATATCTGCAGCCAAAAAAATTAATAAAAATCCCACTCAAATTTGGTTTTTGCTTATTTTCAATGTCCAGTTAGTTGGGCCTAAGAGATAGGGTTTCTAAACGCATGGTATAGGGTATCGTATAGTCGGTCTAGACCGACTATAATTTTCTTACTTGTTTTTTGTTTGTATTGATTGATGTATTTATTAAATGTATAATGATAAAAAAAAATTAACTGTTTGCTTTGTGTTTCTCCTGGTAAATCACTATTTAAAAACTATCCGTTTTTTCACTATTTTTCAACTTTGACGGAACATAAAAAAAATCTGTATTTTTTTATATTTGCCATATCTGCCCATACGTGCCCGTTTGGCTTCTAGAGGTAAAAAAGGTTAAAAAGACATGGTTGCAGAAATTGTATGGCGTGCATCCCTTACATGTTTTGACTGACAGTAGTTTGATCTAATAGTTTGAAAATTGCATTTTAAGTCGGTTGTCTACCTGTGAGCCTCTGCCAAAGTCTACTCCCAATATTCTGTTACAGACACAGGATGCACAAAAAACTACTCATTGAAATTCGCAGGTACGCACCTCACTTAAAAATTACTTTGGAGTACAAATGGTCAAGAACAATATTGACTTATGGTCCCTCCAGGTAGGCACAAATCTTATTTAGACACGAGCATAATATCAAAATTGCATAATTCAGCCTAAATCCATATGTATGCAGCGAACAGGTAAATTTTTAGGCATGGTAGCATAAGCCTATATATTGCAAAATAAGCATAATGCCTGGATTAGTCTACGACTGGAAGTTGGCGCAACAAGTATTGAAACCATGGCGTTAAACAATTTAAAATTATTTGAACTGTTTAGAAGGTCAACCACACCAAAGTTTTTCACGGAAGCTGCTTTATAAGAACTTGATAGCTTATACGGGAATATTGAGAGAAGCGAAATTATAAAAAATAATTTTTATCTGATATATGCAAATATTAAGGCAAAATGGGTGAAATCTAATCGAACCATTCAGAACTTCAACTTCAAGCATTCCCACGCCCACAAACGCACACATTAAAAAGTAATGTTCCGAAGAAGCCTTGGCCTTGTTTATGGACTTACAACTTTCCAAAGAAAAATATGAGATACTACGGGCATCCTTGATGCGACACGGAGCTGACATTTTACCAGGATACAAGCATATTACGCAAGCCAAAATAAATTCACGACCACTGCATACGGAGTTTAAGGAAGTCTCTGTGAAAGCCAATCTGCAGGATCTCATGGGCCATACAGCAAAACGGTTGTTCGAGAGTCTTCCTGAAAATGAGGTGAAAATTCTTCCTGAGAAACTGACATTGATCAGCAAATGGGGCTGCGATGGATCATCCGGACAAAGCGTTTATAAGCAAAGGATATCTTCCGATGATGCTACAATATCGGACGGAAATATGTTTATGGCATCTGTTGTTCCTTTGCGGCTAAAATCTGATGTTTCCCTACACTGGAAAAATCCACGTCCGTCATCAGTGCATTATTTCCGACCAATAATGTTTCAGTTTGTAAGGGAATCGGCAGACTCATAAGGACCACGGTGAAGGACATTGAAGAATTACGAATATGGAATGTCACCATTGCACGCAAGGATAAGGTGTATGGAGTTCTTGCTAAAACTGGCGTATTCCCTACCACAAGAGGAGGAAAACTTCGATGAAAATACATCAGTAAAGGATAAGGAAAAGATCAGAAAGAAGCAAATACAGGATGCTTTTTTTAAACCAGTTGGACTAAAAGTAGACTGTCCCAAGCACGGATACGGTAACTCAAACGATGGAAACACTTCAAGGAGATTTTTTGAAAATGATGAGGCAGTAACTAGAATCACTGGAATTGACAATCAAATCGTGAAAAGATTGGGAACGATCTTGAATGCTTTAAACTGCAAAGAAAATGTCAATTCTACAAAATATGGAAAATATGCATCGAAAACTGCATCTCTTTTAGCAGAAATGTATCCACAGAAGAGGTTGACCCCGACCGTCCATAAAATATTGGCGCATGGCAAAGATATAATTGAGTACCAGTCTTTGCCAATTGGAGAGCTTTCTGAAGAAGCACAGGAGTCTCTTAACAAATTTTATAAAAAATATAGATTGCAGAACACATTCAAAGCATCAAGGGTAAGGCAAAATGAGGACCTCTTCAACATGTTGGTAGCATCTTCCGATCCACTTATTTCTTCCCTGCGGCATGTGAAGTCACGAATAGAGTTAGAAAATAATTATAGTTTAGAAATGATTAGTCTTTTAGATATATGTACCTTCCCTTACGAATTGTGATGAATATTTTACAGAAAATTGAAAAAATAAATTTAAAAAAGAAGTAATTTTTTTTAATTTGTTGGGTAATAATTTAAAACATAAAACCCTAAAGAAAAAAAAATAAAAACAATCTAAAAATGTAAAAATAATTTTTTTTAGTTACCATAAAATTGATTTTTCTACAAATTTTAACTTTGATAACCCATAAGTAGGCCCTTACAAAGCGTAGCACCCTTTCCAAACGCTCATTTCATAGGCTGAACAGTTATCTATCATATGCTGTTTAAACTGTTCAATTATATTATTCGGTTCAAAAGATATGTATGATTTTTGCAACGAAAAAACTCAAATGGCGCCACTGTGCGACGTAATATTTTACAGATCACTGTGAATAAGTAGATTTTAATTTTTTTATGTATTTTATTTCGTAAAATAAATTATTTTTGAATTTTATTTATTAGTGCGGACAAGAGTCTAAATTGCAAAGCAGAATTTATACTCGGTTATTGATCAAGTTGACAAACAGCTATTTGTGGTTTTTTAAATTGCATTTAAACAATATTCAGCATAAAATTAAAATTGATTTGTTTGTTTTTTAAAATATTATAGTTCATATTATATATTATAGGTCAGGAGGTGTTTTAGTTTCTTTCTTATTTAAAAAAAAAAGAATTGCATTGAAAACTGAAAGTCAAAGTCGAGTTTAAGCTTCATATGAGTAGCTTTTAGCATACAAATAATTAATTTCAGCTCCAAATATTTAAAACAATTTTATATTTTATACATTCCACACCAGTGTACAGAGTGTCATTCCGTTTGTAATATTTAGAAAAAAATCTGGAATCCATAAGATATATATATATGTGATCCTTATAACAAGCGGAGTTAATACAGCGATGTCCGTACGTTCGCCTGTCCGTCTGTGGAAACCACTATCACACCCTCAATAGGTCAGCTAGTGTGCTCGTTTGTATTAAAAATGATTCACTAACATCCTAGAAGGTTTACTATTTAAAATCATCAAAATCGGTACAATAGCTCCCGAGAATTCAATGAAAAATTAAAAAAGTCTTGAAAATATATGATAAGTCTATGTTGTTCTTGTCACGATCACGCCCTCAATAGGATAGCTTGGTGAAAATTATTCATTAACATTCTGAGAAGGTTTCTATTTAAAATTATGAATATCGGTTTCACTGAAGAAGTCAAAAAAATTGAAAAATAGGATAATGTTGTTTCTGGACCAGATTTTATTATTGTTGATGTTTCTACTTATATTGTTCTTATTGTCGTTGCTAATAAAAATTTTGTATTTTTGTCATAGCTGCACTAGTTGAGGTTTTTTGTGGCCGTTGTGGTAATATTATAAAAATTCACCAACATCAAAAGCAAATAATGCTAACTAGGTAGTAAGTAAAAAATTAACAATGTAAATTTACCAAAGTTTTTTTTTTCGTAACATGTGTACATAACTGAATAAAAGTTTTTACAATAAATTTTGATGTTGTATTTTTTGTGTGTAATATTTACATATACATACATATATAAAAAAAAACAAGCAAGAAAATTATAGTCGGTCTAGACCGACTATACGATACCCTATACCATGCGTTTAAACGCCCTATCCCTCAGGCCCAACTAACTGGATATAGAAAATAAGCATAAACCAAATTTGAATGGGATTTTTATTAATTTTTTTGGCTGTAGATATGAAAAAGTTCATATCTGATGCTATATCTATATGGGGACTAGGCCCCAAAATAGACCGATCCTGACTATGTTTGGTAAAGTCTCTTGTATTTTGCAAAAATATATACAAACAAAATTTGAGAAGAATCAGTGCAATATTTTTGTTTTTTGTTAGATTTAAATGAAGATCGGGAAGCAGTTCTATAGGGATCATTTTTGCAATACTGATTAATGGATGTAATAAATACATACAAACCCAATTTGACTAAGATTTATATGATAATTTGGATCTTATGGCAATTTATGTTGATTTCATAGGGGTCATTTGTATGGGGGCTAGGTCTGAACATGGACCGATTCTCACCGATTTCATTAGCGTTCATCCTATGGCAGATAAAAGCTCATATAACAAATTTCATCGAAACATATTCATATTTGCGACCTGCAGTTTGATTACAAGCTTTACATGGACACACAGACGAACGGACGGACGGACATCGTTAAATCGAATCAGCTAGTGATTCTGATTCGATCGGTATAACAAAAGATGGGTGTAGGCAAATATTTTTGGTAGTTACAAACAGCAGCACAAAGTCATTATACCCAAACCACATAGTGGTGTATAGTATAAAAAACTATGTGAGTCCGATCATTGAGGAGACGTGTAAACACATAGCAATTTAAGATTATTTAAGTTGGAAGTACATACTTAAGCTTTCAGTATATTTTTTCAATTTAGAGTTTTTTCATACATTTAACTTAGTTTAATGAGCTGTTATACTTGTATATTGTTATATTTGTGATTGTGTTATACTTTTTGGTTGTTGAATTAGTTATTATACTTTGATATTGTTATATTAGTAATAGTGTTATGCTTGCGGGGTTGTTGAATAAGTTATACGTTTATATTGTGATAGTTTTAACGTTGTTATACTTGAGGGTTGTGGAATTAGTTGTAATAATGTTTGAACTAATACTAATACTAATACCTTACACCATTTTTTTTTACTCTGTTTTTGTGATTGTATTGTGAAATAGATTTTTACCCCCCTGAGCGTACAGATGTTTACACATCAAAAAAATTTATAAAATATTATCAATATTTTGGGATTTTAATGACATCGCAAAATTTTACAAATTGACACGACTATTCAAATATCAAAATACTCTAAATTATATTCGTATATTCTATATACACATGAATATCCATATATTGTTATCGATGTTTTGTTCTACCGTTTTCTACCGATTTGGACCAAACGTACATTATTTAAAAGGTATTTCTTTTTAGCTGTTCACTAGATTTACAGATTTTTTAGTTTTTTCCGTTATTTTGAGAAAATTGTATTTAAAGTTGCTACTAACACATAGATTAAATTATACGTATGCTATGTGTGTGTTTATTATTTTTGTTAATGTGTTTGTTAATGAGTTTGTTATCTTCATGCACAATAACAGTAAACCAAAAAAGTGTTGGTTTGTGAATTGGCTAAGTTGAGAAATAAAATTGTCTAAAAATTGCACTCGAATTTCGAGCGGTGGAATCTGCTAGATATATAAAAATCAATATATTATATATTTATATAATATTCAGCAATATTTTTTTATTAACAAACAGAGTGTCACTTCATTTTGCTCAGTGTAACTATGCTACAGTAGATGGTGCCACAAGTTTTTTTCTAAATAGATATTAACTAATGAGTTATCTATAATATTAATAGGTTTTAATCCTATTTTGACATGTCCCATTTGAAAGGTATTTCTTTTTAGCTGCCCACTAGATTTACAGATTTTTAAATTATGGATTTTTTTTTGGGTGTAAACTGCATTTAAAGTTGCTACTAACACATACATAAAATTATACAATGCTATGTGTGTGTTTATTTAATTTGTTAATGTGTTTGTAATAAAAATGAGTTTGTTTTTTTGTTGATTTGTGATTCCCCAGAATTTGCACTCAAATTTCGAGGGCTGGAATCTGCTATATTAAAAAGCTTTGAAATAATTATTTCTATTTTAACAAGAATGTCAACATTTTCATGTATATATCAAAAACTATTATATGACAACAATGTTAAACGTGTGCGAAGGTTCAAGTAAAGAAGTATTAATGAGTTTTTTTGCTTACAAAACAGTACCTACAAAAAATTGGCTTACGATTACATATAATTTTTAAGAACCGTTTATAATTACTAAATCATTACTATTCAGAAAAATGCAAAATTGGAAATCTAAAAATTGGAATTCAGATTTCCCATTATAAATTAGAAAATATCAATTCAATTTCAGAAAACCATATTTAAACGTCAACATTAAATAAAAACGGAAGGCCTGCCGTAACTAAGATATCTACGAAAACACATTACACAAAAATCAACATCTCTCAAAATGAAGGACTATTTCAAACACATGACATTTAAATATAACATCAACATAACGCAGGACTTAAAATACTATTCAAAACAAAAAGAAAAATTAACCAAACAAATGGAAAGATTAGGGTTTCTCATCAGTTGCAGAAAATACGGTCTCATTCCTAATCACACAAAACACCACACAAGTAAAATATCAGACACATTCACATCAAACATAGTGAAACAGAAACTTAGAAGAATAGAACAAAATTTTCATAATAAAATCCTCCAACTGGATATAATAATTTCAAATTTAGAAAACATCAATTGGATTTTTGAAAATATAAATTTTATTGTTTAAACACAAATTGAAATTCCTCTGAAAATTGCTGAAAATTCAGAGTGTTGTAATAATTTTGTATTAAATTTATCAAATAGTTTACGTTTTCAAATATTTTGTTACATTTATTTCAAATAGTGCAAGAAGTCCAGATATTAATGTAAACGTAAAACCTAGGTGGAGGGTATCAAAGATTCGGCATAGTCGAATTTAACACTCTTACCTTTTTTTTTAGTAAAAATTCAAAAAAAAAAAGCTCTATACACATGATGATTTTGAAAAAAATTTAGACGAGCAGGAGCAGTCGTCATTTAAATTTACTAAAAAAATAGCGGAAACTAAGAAACTCCAACAGTCTTAGCTACATTTAAAATAGACTTTTACCAGGCATTAAAGGAGGTAGAGAAATTTGACTGTTCTTCAGATTTAGGAAAACATATGCAATTCCAAAATACCCTGAGATTATACTGGTTGCTGCTCTGATCACCGCAGCATTACCACCGAAACAAGCGTGCTCAGAAATATTATCTTCTGTATTCAGAATCATCAGATCCGATTTGAGAGCGTCAATGAAGCCAGATAGTACTGAAACTATACTATTTCTAAATGCATTGTTATTTTTTGAAGTTTCGTTATTTTATTATTAAAAGAATTAATAAAAACAAGTAAGAAAATTATAGTCTGTCTAGCCCGACTATACGATACCCTATACCATGCGTTAAGAGACCCTATCTCTGAGGCCCAACTAACTGGACATAGAAAATAAGCCTAAACCAAATTTGAATGGGATTTTTATAAATTTTTTTGGCTGCAGATATGAAAAAGTTCATATCGGATGCAATATCTATATGGGTACTAGGCTCAAAAATGGACCGATCCTGACCATGTTTGGTAAAGTCTCTTGTATTTTGCAAAAATATATACAAACAAAATTTGAGAAGAATAAGTGCAATATTTTTGTTTTTTGATAGATTTAAGTGAAGATCGGGAAGCAGCTCTATATGGGGCCTATGACTAAGAGTTGTCCCATAGGAATCATTTTTGGACTACTCATTAATGGATGTAATAAACGCATACAAACCCAATTTGAGTAAGATCTATATGACAATTTGGATCTTATGGCAATTTATGTCGATTTCATAGAGGTCATTTGTATGGGGGCTAGGTCTGAACATGGACCGATTCTCGCCAATTTCAATAGCGTTTATCCTATGGCCGATAAAAGCTTATATACATGCAGTTTGATTACAAGGTTTACATGGACACACAGACGGACGGACGGACGGACATCGTTAAATCGAATCAGAAAGTGATTCTGAGTCGATTGGTTTAATAAAAGATGGGTCCAGGTCAAATATTTTTGGTTGTTACAAACAGCAGCACAAAGTCATTATACCCAAACCACATAGTGGTATAGGGTATAAAAATTAATGTTATATTAATGTTATATACCAGAGTCAGATTTGATGATGAAGTCGGAGTTGGAACACTTTTTTTGACGACTCCACAGCCCTAGTTTTGTCACATTTGATGTGAAAGTATTGCACCAGTTATATATATCGCCCAGTATGATAGACGGCACACAGTGGGGCTTTTTGACTTTTTTCGTTGCAAAATCATAACTTTTAAACTAATTAAGGTATTTTAAAAATTATAAATGATTTTGAAACGAGTGCTAGCGGAGGGTGGAAGGTCCACAGGGGGCTTCAGTATATCCTATCAAAGTTAAATATTATTTTGATGCTAATATTAAATGTTGCATATATAAAGATAATGTGCTGAAATTTGGAACTTAAAGTGTTTTTGACCCAAAGACGAACCCTACTTAAATTTGCTGGAATCGGCCCATGTTTGCACCTAGTCCCCATACAAATCTTCCTCCAAAATTGGTTTTAATGCCGCTGAATGTAGCAAATGTTATTCTATTGCGATGAAATTTGAATCATAAACGTTTATTAGGTCCTTGAAATCGGTCCACGTTTGGATCTAGTCCCCGTAAAAATTTCTTCAAAACTTGGTTAAAATGCCACAAAAGATCACAAATTTGCTAATTTCTGTATTATATTTAAAAAAATTTACAAAAAACATTGTAAAATTTTAATGAAATCGGACCAAAAAGTTCCCGATTTGTTTTATAAAGAAAAACACCCAAAGTTTACAAAATTCCAAATTTCACATTGAAATTTTGTTAATTAATTAATTCATGTAATGCAAGCGAATGTTTTATTGTGCTGAATTCATTAATAAATTTGCAGTTTTTATTATTGTCAATACATAAAAATTACAAAACATTAACACCATCCTATCAAAATCAAAATAAACAAGTAAGAAAATTATAGTCGGTCTAGACCGACTATACGATACCCTATACCATGCGTTTAGAAACCCTATCTCTTAGGCCCAACTAACTGGACATTGAAAATGAGCAAAAACCAAATTTGAGTGGGATTTTTATTAATTTTTTTGGCTGCAGATATGAAAAAGTTCATATCGGATACTATATCTATAAAGGGACTAGGTCCAAAAATGGACCGATCCTGATCATGTTTGGTAAAGTCTCTTGTATTTTGCAAAAATATGTACAAACAAAATTTGAGAAGAATCAGTGTTTAAAAAATTTATTCGATAGATAGCTTATTCATGAGTTGTTTGACTATTGAACAACCGGGCCTTAGTCGTTTTAGAATCTTAATTTTTATACCCTATACCACTATGTGGTTTGGGTATAATGACTTTGTGCTGCTGTTTGTAACAACCAAAAATATTTGACCTAGACCCATCTTTAATTATACCGATCGAATCAGAATCACTTTCTGAGTTGATTTAACAATGTCCGTCCGTCCGTCCGTCTGTGTGTCCATGTAAAGCTTGTAATCAAACTGCAGGTCGCAAATATGAATATGTTTTGACGAAATTTGGTATATAAGCTTTTATCGGCCATGGGATGAACGCTATTGAAATTGGTGAGAATCGGTCCATGTTCAGACCTAGCCCCCATACAAATTACCCATATGAAATCGACATAAATTGCCATAAGATCCAAATTGTCATATAGATCTTACTCAAATTGGGTTTGTATGCGTTCATTACATCCACTAATGAGTAGTCCAAAAATGATCCCTTTGACCCCATATAGAGCTGCTTCCCGATCTTCACTTAAATCTATTAAAAAACAAAAATATTGCACTGATTCTTCTCAAATTTTGTTTGTACATATTTTTGCAAAATACAAGAGACTTTACCAAACATGATCAGGATCGGTCCATTTTTGGACCTAGTCCCTTTATAGATATAGCATCCGATATGAACTTTTTCATATCTGCAGCCAAAAAAATTAATAAAAATCCCACTCAGTTAGTTGGGCCTAAGAGATAGGGTTTCTAAACGCATGGTATAGGGTATCGTATAGTCGGTCTAGACCGACTATAATTTTTTTACTTGTTAGTTTTTGACTTTGTGACATTGTATTTTGATGGAACATTGATCGAGGATATTACTCACTTCACGAATTTATACGCCACTCAAAATAATGCAACCATTGATGTGACACCAAATGAAATGCGGCGCTTCATTGGTATATTGTACCTATCAGGGTATCGCACGCTGCCACACATCGATAATTATTGGTCAGTTCAGCAAGACATGGGAGTACCTATGGTGAAGCAAACGATGAGCCGAAATCGATTCAAAGTCATAAAAAGATTTCTCCACCTCTCGGATAACAACAATCTGAACGTAGCAGATCGCTTTGCGAAAGTCCGACCGATTATTGATGCTCTCAATGAAAAATTTATGCAGTTCGGAGTTTTCAGCCACATCTTATCTATAGATGAACAGATGATACCCTATTTTGGAAGACACTCGTGCAAGATGTTTATTCGCGGAAAACCGATTCGGTTCGGATTCAAATCATGGTGCTTGTGTTCAGAGCAAGGATATCTATTCTTTTCCATACCATACGGTGGCTCGGCTACTCCCCATGATAAAAATATCGGTCTTGGCGCTCAAACGGTTTTGAATTTGCTTGAAAATGTATCTGATCCCGATTGTCATATTATTTTCTTTGAAAATTATTTTTCCTCCTATCATCTTATGTGTCTACTGAATGAACGCCGTTTCTTTGCAACTGGCACAATACGTGAAAACAGAATGGCGAAAATTTCATTAGCAAATTTAAAAAAGGCTGAACGTGGCGAATTTGACCAATTATTCGATGCTAAGCAAGAAATATTGGTCATCCGTTGGAATGACAATGCAGTTGTGAATGTCATTACTAATAATTCTACAGTCGAGCCATTGTTCAATGCTCGAAGATATTGTCGTACGCAAAGGAAAACAGTTGCGATTCCCCAACCTAAAGTGATTCGTGAATATAACCAAGGTATGGGAGGCGTTGACCTTCACGACAACGCAGTGGCCAACTATCGAATATGCATACGAGGAAAGAAGTGGTAGTGGCCACTATGGACCAACGCTCTCGGCAATGCAATGGTCAATGCTTGGAAGATGCATTGCATGTTGGCAAAGCATGAAAACACAAAGCCACTTACTGAATTAGAGTTTCGTTCTGCTGTTACTACCAAGCTACTGACTTCCAATATGATGAACGAAGATATGGAAGATAACGCTGCTGATGTTGATAAAAAAGAATGCCCTCCTGGTTTCCCACGGATCGACGAAAAAACCATATTGTGGTACAAAGCCCTCAAAACAAATATTGTCGCTGCAAAGTATGCAAAAAACATACAATTTTTACATGCAAAAAATGTAATGTTTACTTGCACACCAAATGTTTTGATGAATACCACCAAACTGTCTAACCTTTTTTGCGTTAATTATTCATATCTTTATCAATAAATAACATTTTTGATACAACTAAAAACGAATAAATTGAATTAAAGCTAAATATTCGTAAAAAAAAACGCATTTCTTTATTTATATATGTAGATGTTGACTTCTGGCCAATGGTCGATTTTTCGATCACTTCATATCTAGAGAACAACAATTAAAAAAAAATTTTTTTTTTTAATTTTTCTAAATTGAGCTCCTAAAAGTAAGTATTTAAAAGGAATTCAAAAAATTCCTGTGATTTCTGGTAGCGGCCGATAATGGGTTAAACTACAAAAACTAGTTTGCCTACAATCTGATTTGAGAGAGGATATTTTTCAAAAAATTTTGCGCCTTTTTCTAAAAGCTAAAAAAATTCCAAATTTCCAATTTTAAAACAGTTTATTGATTCTTAATCTGTAAGAAATCTTCCATCCCATACATTCATTGATTTTACTGAATGCTTCTATCAAATTTTTGATTTTTGCCACGCTATTTGGGGAAAGCCGCCAATGTGCGGCATAACCGAGAGCTTATTAGATTGAAATCAATTTTAAATAAATCAAAATTCAAATTTCAAATAAATTAAAACTCAATTTTCAAACTAAAACATAAAATAATGCGTTTAATCCTTTTGCACTTAAACCTCTACTCTACTAGATAAAATTGAAGATATTTTAGAATATGTGTAAGATATCTTAGGATATTATATGAAAATTTTAGAATAAATTCACAGATTCATTCATTTAATTCCTTTAAAATATTGATGATGAATTGGAAAAGTGGATTTTATTCTATTCAAGATGCATAGCTTAAACTTTACTTTGAAGCTACGATTGTACCGAAATATTAATACCTAAGCGGTGTAAATAACGTGTCCAATTGTTTTTGATCAGAAAGAGTGATCTCTAAATTGAAAAAATTTAAATTATAAATTACACAAAATGGTATAAACTAATCAATGGCCAGAATTCTATTCTAATTTGTTAAACATACATTTTTGACAAGTTTTGTACGAAAATAATTAAATTCATAATAATCTTCTCATTCAAATCAATATAAATTTAATTGGAGATTTTTCCATTAATTTTTGCATGATTTAGAAAATCATTATATTTAAAAGGAACAAACAACGTAAACATCTTAAATTCGTAAATACATGTTCTGCTTTTTACAGCAAAATATTTTTTAAAATGTGCAATAAAATCTTGAACGTAGTAAAGTTTAATCGCGGAGTATTTGTTTTTTTTTTTTAATATCTCCTGATGCTGGTCAAAAATTTCGACTCACAATTTTTGTGTTAAATACTAAAATTAATAACAAAAAGTAAAAAATTTTATATTTATTTCATTAATAAAGTTAAAGATTTATATTGTATATAAAAATGGAGTTTTGTATGTTTGTACGTTTGTTTGTGGTTTATAGGAGACTACACCACTGGAAATTTTTAGAGTAGGTAATTGGCTATACGGAAGAAAAAGGTAATATTTTTTCAAGTGGGCGTGGACCCTCCCATATAAAGTGAAATGTGTAACATATAATTTTAACATACAATATCTGAAGGGCTACGACAGCAAGAGTTCTGAAACTATGTACACGCACATATTAAACTAATTTGAATAATCGCGGAAAAATGGGCGGGATACCACTATACATATTAAATATTTATTGTTTTATATCTAGACTACTATAATAGAGGAAGCCCTGGAACTAAGTGTGAATCATAAGTTATTATGTGGGTAGGCGGGCCAAAAATGGACGGGATCAGATACGAAGTAAATATTTAATATCATTACTGGAGTACGATAATAGTGAAATCCTTGGGACTTTGTCTAAGTTCATGAGTTATTAATGTGAGTAGTCGAACAAAAAATGAGGAAGATTGGACCAATGGGCGTGGCACCCTCATACAAAGTAAATATTTAATGTCATACATCTATAGTACTGTAGTATCTAAAGACTTGGGACTTTGTGTGAGTTCACGAGTTATTAATGTGAGTAGTCGTCCAAAAATGGGCTTGGTCGGAACTATAGACGTGACACCGCCTATACAAAGTAAATAAATAATACCATATAACTGGAGTACTATAAAAGGGAAAACCTTGACACTTTGTTTGAGACCATCAGAAAAAATGGGCATGGCACCTCCCATACAAAAAATATCAAATACTATGAAAGCTCCAATCTTGAAACATTTGACAAGTACATTAATTACTAATGTGAGTGGTCGTAGAAAATATGTGTGCAATCGCCAGAAATCGCCAAAGTCAAAAATCGCCAAAACCGAAAATATCAAATAACAAAAATCTCCCAAATCAAAAATTGCCAAAACCGAAAATCAAAAATCGTCAAAACCGAAAATCGGGAATAACTAAAATCTAGAAAAACAAAATAACAAAAATCGCCGAAAGTAAAAATCGCCATAGTCAAAAATCACCAAAAACAAAAATTGCCTGAACCGAAAATCGTGAATAGAAAAAATTACAAAACACAAAAATTGCCAAAATCAAAAAGAAAATCGCAGAAGAAAAAAATTCGGTAAAGCCAAAAACTGCCAAAATCGCCAAAAAAAAAAAAAAAATCAGAAATAGCAAAAACGAAAAATCGTTAAAGTCAAAAACCCCCACATTCAAAAACCGCAAAAACCAAAAATCGACAAAATCAACAATCGCCAAAAATAAATAAAATAGATTTCTACAAAATATATTCCCAGTTTTTTATTTCGTTACGATGGGTGTAGCGAAGCGCATCGGGTTACAGCTAGTTGTATATATTTCCTAACTTTGCCTTAGATTTGTTTAAATATTGCATTTAAGACAAGTAACAAGGTTAAAAAATTATGTTGCATTTAGAAATTATTTTTAATTTTAATTAATTTTTACTATGTTGTTTCACTCAAGAGGGAACAATAAATTAAAGTTTTTATCACTTAGAAAAAATCAGCAAAAGAATAGAAAAATGAAGTAAAAATTTTTAATATGTGCTTAGCGGTTCTAAACTATCGAAAAGAGCTAAAACTCGGGAGTTCCCGAGTATAAAAGAAAAGAGGCAATCCACTTTAACCGAGTAATTGGGATATCAATTATATTATGATTAGTTAAACGCGGGTTATTAATTGCAATTTCACAGCAAAAAATGCCTCAAAAAACATCACAACAAAAATTGAGATTGAAAATGACGTATTTGAAAACTGTTCATATTTGACTAAAGCGTTAAAAATCGCGAGTATAAACTAAACCAAGTTTTATTGACATCCCTAAAAATATTTGAGGAGATTTAAAAACTAGAGTTTATCCAAACCAAGCTTATGATATGTTCACACGGACAGCAAGATTTGCGGTTCGCTCTCTCATTCACGGTTCGCGCCCCAATCATGATTGAATCTACATGATTCGCCATACAAAATTTTGAGAGCGAATCTACTTGGTTCATTTTGAACCTAGTTGTGAACCAATTTTGATAAAAAAATTATCGCTAGTCTATCTGAACTAGTTGTCAAAAACACATAAACAAAGAAAAGAACAAAAAATTAATGTGCGCAATAAAATAAATAGAAACATTTAACAAATAAAAAGTATATATGTATATACATATGTATATACATATCAAATAAAAATGGAAAAAATGAAATAGTGAAATAGTGTAGAAGGATGTCTTCAAATATTTGCACAAAAAATATAAACGCGAAAATGAAATAAGAACACTCGTCTGAACAACAAAGTTCACAATCATAATTCACAGAGCGAATCAAGTGGGTTATTTTGCCGTCTGAACATGCTATTATGCTATGTTCACACGGACCGCAAGTTTCGCGGTTCGCTCTCTCATTCACGGTTCGCGCCCGAATGATGATTGAATCTACATGATTCGCCATACAAAATTTTGAGAGCGAATCTACTTTCAAAATGAACCTAGTTGGGAACCTAGAAACATTGAGTGTAATCTCCAAGTTTGATAAGAAATTATCGCTAGTTTATCGGAACTAGCTGTCAAAAATATATAAACAAAGAAAAAACAAAAAAAATTAATTTGTGCAATAAAATAAATAGAAACATTTAACAAATTAAAAGTATATATGTATATACATATATATATATTCAAATAAAATTGGAAAAAATGAAATAGTGAAACGTAAAGTGTCTTCAAATATTTGCAAAAAAAATATAAACGTCAAGATGAAACAAGGTTCAAACAAAATGAACATCAAGGTTCACAATCATGATTCAGAGAGCGAATCAATTGGTTCATTTTGCCGTCTGATCATGGTATTAGCGCTATTGAGCGAGTTGTTGACATATCGATTGCAATAATTATCGATTAACACTAAGTTAAACATGGTATGGTGTTTTTGGATTGTGGTTTATTTTATTGTTTTCTATTAGTACCGATAAATAATAATTTTGCCGCTAAACTCAAGTAAAAATGGTCAAATAAAGAAATATAAAGTAAAATTTGAAAAAAAATTTTATTAAATCCAATTTTGATTAAAAATTCGAATACTATTTACAAAACACATATCTTTTGGACATGCAAACTGATAATCAGTTCATTTCTAGTTCCCATACAAATAACCTTGAGACCGAATTAAATTTCAGCAAGATTTAGATTACCATATTCCCCAAATTTTATTTATGTGCGTTTATTACACCCAAATAAACGCTTTAGGAGCAGTTTAGTCCAGTCCCCATATTAAATTAGCAACCGATACACACTTTTTCATATACATATACAAGCCACAAATAAATAACAATTATAACCTCAGGATCTATGATCCTTTCCCGAAACTCGTGGTATAGGGTATAGTCGGTCTAGACTGTAGAGCGATACAATTTTTTTACTTGTAGTTTGGATGGCAATTTTATGAAATATGTACATAATCTACCTCTCAAAAACAGTACAATTATTTTACACAAAATTAAATTTTTTGAAGGATTACCTAATACATACAATGATTGTACAGAGCTTGACCCACATCCAAAAAACTCGCGCTAGGACTTGCAACCATAAATACCACCAATGTTGTTACATTGAGGTTTTTCTTTTTTGATACTCTATTTTTTTAATTTCTCTATGCTGTCCAACACTTAGTAAATAAAAAACAATGAAAATTAAAAATTAAATTCTGGTTGAGTCATTAGTAATATATTTACAAATATGTGTGTTTGAATACATATTCTCTTCAAACATTAATTTATAATACAATGATTTTTTTTCGTAAATTTACAATTTCATTTAATATGCGCCTTTGGTTATTTTGTTTGCATTAACACGATTCATGTTCCACAAAAATTACGAAATTTGTTCTTCAGCAAGACCACCACAAAAAGAATCGCCACAGCCGCCGTAAAAACTTCGACACTTATTATTTTGGAGTCGACAATGGTATTTAGCATATTGGAAATTGATTCGCTGCGAATTTCACTGCCACAACATTCATTCATAACGATTTTAGTTTATTATAACTTAATTAAAATAATAGGTGGTCCAAAAATAACAAAAAGCTTAGAATTCTTTGCAACTAATAATAATTCTTTGTTGTATTTCACTATGATTTTTTTTTTATTTATGTCTTATTCTCATATACTCAGTCAGCTGACAAGGGAAATGTCAAATTTGGAAAAAACAGGGCGGTACAACAAATTAAAAAATATAATCTGCCATTTCATTCAATACTTGCCAGAAACAGGCCTCCAGATTCTAAAATTATTAGACATTTTGCCGATTTATAGATTAAGCATCGGTTTTAGTTTTTCAACGATTTTTTTCCTGCATTGTGAAATGTATGTATTAGACCCTAATACATAGAGTAATATGTACAGTGTGCGACAAAAGATATGCACGAACTTGTGCTTACTATCATATCTGTAGCTTAAGTAGAAAAACCCACTGGGATTTGAATTCTTTTTATATATTTATAACGAAGATAGGCATGTTTTAATAACACAGGTCATAAACCAAAATAAAAATAAACTAAAACAGAAACAAAGAATTTTAAATTTATAACAATGCCCGCGACAAAACAAAAGCCCGAAATAATAGATATTTACATTCTTCTTTAAATGTATAAGACTACCAACAACAATTACCGTTAATTAATAAAAACTAGTTTTTGGATTTTGTAAGAAAAATTAAAGAAACTTTCCACATGTCTGTTGTCGTTCCTGATCTTTCAGAGATATTGGTCATATTTTAATAAAAATACAAGTAAAAGAAAAAATAATAAGTGACTTAAAAGAGGTGAATCCATTTCATTTCATTTTAAACAAATTTGGAACAAATTATAGTGTGATTTCGCGTATTATTAGCCGTTTACATAGAGGTGGTCGGCCGCGGAAAACTGGCAAATGGGACGACCAGGCCATACTCCGATTAACTAATAAGGATCAGTTTATATCAACATGGTCTATTGCAAACAAATTGCACAAACAAACGCACAAACATATAAAACTCCATATTTATATATGGCTAATTCAAAATGGGTGTTGTATCCTTGTATCTGTTGTTTCGTGTATTACTTTACAATAGTGTAAAATCGTTGTTGGTAATTTTCACTGAAAAATCTGATACAACGATACAACTTGATTATAGTAAATGTTGTATAGCAGTTCCAAGTGAATGCCAGTTTTTATGAATAACCCTACAAGAAATGAATGACTGAAACTAAAGGTACTATTGCACGAAATGTTTTTTACATATGTACTGTCACTTTTTTTATCCATATGAAATTCCTCATGTCTGTCAAAATTGTCTTTTACATACGATTCATAATTTTTGCTATCACACGTGCATATGTACTTCCGTATGACATAACCTCTAAATGTAAACAACAGCTGATTTAATTTGTGAATTTACAAAAATTTATTGTTAAAAAAAAGTTATATATTTTTTAATTGTTAATTTATACTACACAATTTATTTTTCTTTCAATATTAATCTTTAAAATTTACTCTGTTTTTCTTTCGCCACAAGCAGTGTTGTATTTTCATATGTTTGTCATGCAAAAATAGAACCTGTTCTAATTGAAAAATGTACTTGTGACTTTCCTCATGTATTGTACATAAACAATGTTTCATATGTATCACACGATGTGTACAACTTTTGTTGTGGGAAAATTTGACAGTACATATGTAAAAAACACATCATGTAATAGCACCTTAACCCATAAACAATTTTTGTACCAACCCACTTGCAGTTTTTTTCTATTTAAAAACATATGACTGTCATTGCTGCTGTTGTAGAGTTGTTTTTGTTAAGGTTTAGGAAAGGTAAGTAATTAATTAAATTAAAAGTTCAAGTTAATTTTTCTTATTTCTTAAGAAATAAATACATACAATTTTATAGCATGATGCAAGAAATACATAGACGACAGCGACTCCACGACTACAGCCTGTCAAAAATAAACACGTTTACATGAAAACGATTATTTTGACACCAACACAGCTGCACGGCTACACGACTACTTATGTCGCTGTAGTCAACTTACGTGTGAAACACATAGACGACAGCGGCTACGCGACTACAGCCTGTCAAAAATAATATACACACGTTTATATGAAAACGATTATTTTGATACCGACACAGCTACACGACCACTTTTGCTGCTGTAGTCAACTTAAGGTGCTATTACATGATGTGTTTTTTACATATGTACTGTCAAATTTTCCCACAACAAAAGTTGTACACATCGTGTGATACATATGAAACATTGTTTATGTACAATACATGAGGAAATCCACATGTACATTTTTCAATTAGAACAGGTTCTATTTTTGTTTGACAAACATATGAAAATACAACACTGCTTGTGGCGAAAGAGAAACAGAGTAAATTATAAAGATTAATATTGAAAGAAAAATAAATTGTTTAATATTAATTAACAATTAAAAAATATATAACTTTTTTTTTAACAATAAATCTTTTAAAATTCACAAATTAAATTAGCTGTTGTTTACATTTAGAGGTTATGTCATACGGAAATACATATGCACGTGTGATAGCAAAAATTATGAATCGTATGTAAAAGACAATTTTGACAGACATGAGGAATTTCATATGGATAAAAAAAGTGACAGTACATATGTAAAAAACACATCGTGTAATAGCACCTTTAGGCTAATTTCTATTTTTGTTGGCTACAAAACAAAAATAGTGTTGACAATATAACAAAATAAGTAAAAGATATTAGTGCTATGAAATATTTTATTTTGTTGAAAAAATTAATCGCAAAATAATATGGTATAATATTAATAATCAAATGCTATAATATTAATAATCTATTAATAATCAAAAACGGTTAAGTAAATTTATTTATTTGTTTCTACGTTATAATAATGTATTATAAATAAGTATTGTATATTTAAGTCTAGTTTATAAAGAATCATGCATGTTTTTCTATTTTAATAAAGTAGAAAAAAATGTTATTGGCACTACTGACATAAAAATGCTTTTGTATAAAAACAGCTGTTTATATTGTTGTTACATAAATGTACTGTCGTTTTCAAAAAAATTAAGTAGCTGACTACACGACTACAATTGCCGCCAGCAGCATTTGTAGTCATGCATGAATAATAATGATATAAAAAATGGCAAATAACGCAAATATGTTTATTTGTATAAAAATTAATGTTTATATTTTTAGTATGTATTTTCTCTTTCAGTCTCAACAAAAATATTTTATGAGAGATTTTATTTTTCGCGCTAATTATTTTTATATAAGTATTTTTTTGTATTCTAAATTTAATTGTAAGAGGTGCGTAACTGAAACTGCAGGGTATATCTTAAAACAAACTTATACGAAATAACAGAAGCGACGAAGCGACCTTTCCTCGTTGGATCGACAATTACTAAAGAAAACGTTTCACACTATGAAAATACAACTGACTGTTCACAACAAATGATTGTATTGTGTATTTTAATACAACACCTGTTGTGAATTGCCCAATACGTGTTTTGCACATGCAATTTGTACACAATTAAAAAATATATAATTTTATTTATAAAAATTTTGTAAATTCACAAATTAAAAAAATCAGCTGTTGTTTACATTAAGTGGTTATGTCATACAAAATACATATGCAAGTATGATAGCAAATATTTTGAATCGTATGTAAACTGCAACTTTGACAGACATTAAGGTGCTATTACACGATGTGTTTTTTACATATGTACTGTCAAATTTTCTCACAACAAAAGTTGTACACATTGTGTAATACATATGAAACATTGTTTATGTACAATACATGAGGAAAGTCACATGTACATTTTTCAATTAGAACAGGTTCTATTTTTGCATGACAAACATATGAAAATACAACACTGGTTGTGGCGAAAGAAAAACAAAGTAAATTATAAAGATTAATATTGAAAGAAAAATAAATTGTTTAATATTAATTAACAATTAAATATATAACTTTTTTTTAACAATAAATTTTTGTAAATTCACAAATTAAATCAGCTGTTGTTTACATTTAGAGGTTATGTCATACGGAAATACATATGCACGTGTGATAGCAAAAATTATGAATCGTATGTAAAAGACAATTTTGACAGACATGAGGAATTTCATATGGATAAAAGAAGTGACAGTACATATGTAAAAAACACATCGTGTAATAGCACTTTTACATATGGATAAAAAAAAAAATCATGTGAGTCCGATCACAGGGGAGATGTGTAAACATCTGGTAATACATAAAATGCTGAAAACAGCGACAAAAAGGTTATTTCATATTTTTTCACCAATTTGTCTTAATGGTCACATGTACGCTGTTTTTGTGATTGTATTGTGAAATATAAATTTACCCCCCTGCGCGTATAGATGTTTACACATCAAAAGTGACGAAAAACTCTTCGTGTGGTATTACCTTAACTGCCTAAGTCGAAAATCATGCTTTCGAGAAAAATAACTTTTAATATAAATCTAATTAGTTTGATAACGACTTAGGTCAGTATGTTTTTATACCCTATACCACTATGTGGTTTGGGTATAATGACTTTGTGCTGCTGTTTGTAACAACCAAAAATATTTGACCTAGACCCATCTTTAATTATACCGATCGAATCAGAATCACTTTCTGAGTTGATTTAACAATGTCCGTCCGTCCGTCCGTCCGTCTGTGTGTCCATGTAAAGCTTGTAATCAAACTGCAGGTCGCAAATATGAATATATTTTGATGAAATTTGGTATATAAGCTTTCATCGGCCATGGGATGAACGCTATTGAAATTGGTGAGAATCGGTCCATGTTCAGACCTAGCCCCCATACAAATTACCCTTATGAAATCGACATAAATTGCCATAAGATGCAAATTGTCATATAGATCTTACTAAAATTGGATTTGTATGCGTTCATTACATCCATTAATGAGTGGTCCAAAAATGATCCCTTTGGCCCTATATAGAGCTGCTTCCCCAATTTCACTTAAATCTATTAAAAAACAAAAATATTGCACTGATTCTTCTCAAATTTTGTTTGTATATATTTTTGCAAAATACAAGAGACTTTACCAAATATGATCAGGATCGGTCCATTTTTGGACCTAGTCCCCATATAGATATATCAACCGATATGAACTTTTTCATATCTGCAGCCAAAAAAATAATAAAAATCCCACTCAAATTTGGTTTTTGCTTATTTTCTATGTCCAGTTAGTTGGGCCTAAGAGATGGGGTTTCTAACCGCATGGTATAGGGTATATATAATTTTCTTACTTGTTATTAATATCTTTTTAAAAAACTTTGTTAGAGAATTGGGGATTTCACGTAAATGTAAATAACATACATAATACAAATCGTTCTTAAACCGACTTATGCGGTTATCGATTGTGGCCACAGATATAAGGTTAGATATAAAAATGTCAAAAAGGCCTAGAAATGTTAAATTAAAGTTTAAAAATTTTGTATTGCTTAAATACAAATAGGTGTTTTCAACTAGTCTATTGAATCGAAAAAAGCGTTGTAATGGCTTCAGGAAAGTAACGATTTGTAGTAATAAAAACGTGACGACTTTTATTTCTAATTTTAAAGGTATAAAAATGGTTAATTTAATTTTGTAAAACACCAATTACACCCAAGAATGATAGAACTAATGATAGTTCATAGAACTAATGATAGTTCTATCATTCTTGAAATAGTTAAATAATTCCTAAAATTAACTATGTAGATCACATTGTTTTAATATCTATCTATCACGAATTACTAAAAATGTCAATTGTTAATAAAAATTTTTTTAGCCCCTTTTTATTATGAATTCTTCGGTTTTAGTTCATTTATTTTTCCGATGTTTTATCACATATTTCTCGATTATTTTTTTTTTAACCGAGATAATCCGATATTTCAAAAAATGGCAGGCTTGACAATAACATTGTACATAAAGTTGTATAATATAAAATAAGGTAAGCAAAACATACCAATTTTTAAAGTTCTATTGGGCTATTTATGGTTTGTTTTTCATACTTATAAAATATCGGATTATCTACCCAATGATGCAGTTGAGGGTAATCGTCAACTCTCCTAACCAAATCGACATAAAATTTGATAGAAAGCTGAATTTAATCGTAGCATTGAAAAGCGAACCAAGAGGTATCACCTACAGACAAGCTTTGTAGGTTGTAGTTTTTTTTAACTGAATTATATTATATGAATGAAATAAACTAAAAACTATTGTTACTGAAGATATTAGTACAAAAAATTTTGTATCTTTTCCTTCACATGTCTGCACAAAGAATATTGATATATTTTAAAAACGGGAGGGAAATTATGTGAAACAGTTCACTTAATTTTTGAAAACCCACTAAGGCGTCCCTGCAGGGAATTGGACTCATCCCAGAAGACCGCTTCGACCATATGAATATTTGGACGATACCCCCCCTTTGTCATGAAGCCCACGATATTTTTATAATTTTTAGCAAATATGGTCAAATTGGTTTAATTTTTATTTAAAAATTAAACTAATCACTAATTATTGATTCTCATCGTCTCATGCAACTATTCGTCATTTGCAAATTCAGCAGGATCTTTGCGGCTCAAACGATGATGTTCCGTTTCAACCCAATTATAAATTAAATAACCAAGAACAAAGGCTAAAACAGTAAAGAAAATGTTGAATTAAAATTTAGTAACAAATTTAACACGTGCGACTTACGTGGTGTAACGATGAAAATATTGGAACGCAAACGGCGGAAAATGTTAGGCACACCATGTTTAATGGCACCAGCGAATGCACGCTGCTCGAAAGGAGAAATCTTGTAGGTGACAATTCCGTGAACCTTAGCAAGGTTTCCAAAATGTTGGCCATTTAAGAAAGAGGTAAGACGCATTTTGATGTCTTCGCAATTTTAATAGAGGTAATCGCAATCAAGAAAAATGAAAATACAATTAATAAATATAACAATTGTTTTAAATTTCAACAATAAAAATATATCAACTCTAGTTATGTAATTATGTGGTGGTGATTTTACATATAATTATATAGATTTGTGTTATGTACGTGTTTAAGTACTGCGATGTTACAGTTTTGCCTTATTTATTATAATATGTAAGCAGTTACCTGGATTTAAGACTAAAAAATATTAATTTGCCTTTTTATGCAAAAATATTAACTCAATAGCCTCCTCCCAACACGGTAAAGCAAGCAGCGACGTTCGATGTAACTTTTTGACAGTTTGAAAAGAACCTTCAGAATAACATAGTTGTTAAAAAACTATGATTATTTTCTAGGATACATAGAACAGGGCGTGCCAAACAAAAATTATTATATTAACAGCAAGCATGTTTGGATATGTCAGTAAAAACTAGCTCAAATAAGTTTTGTTCAATTTAATCTTCGATTAATTTACTAACGGCTTTCACTCTTGGTTTATATTTACGACCCTGTTATATATACAACGTTTTCTACTACAAAGCGGGAACGTCTTTTTCGTGTCTATTTAGGGTATTTACAAGGGTATCCTAAGTGTTGTATGTGCTAAAATTAAACAGCTGTATAATTGTTGTTGATATTTTCCAAACAAAAACATTATACGACAAGGTAACGCTAGCAGGTATTTAATCAGCTTTTGTTTATTCCAAATATTTTTTGTACGTTGCTTGTATATATTGTGGCAAAAATGGTAGAAATAAATAAAAAATGGAAGGAAATAATCATATTCAGGTAAGTTTTTGTGTAGAAGAAAATTATTTTGATTTTTTTCATATTGTAGTATATGAATATATGACAGGTTTTTCACACATGTATTGTATTTCTTTACAACATACGACTTTAGTAAAGGTGCTATTACACGAAGTGTTTTTTACATATGTACTGTCACTTTTTTATCCATATGAAATTCTTCATGTCTGTCAAAATTGTCTTTTACATATGATTCATAATTTTTGCTATCACACGTGCGTATGTATTTCCGTATGACATAACCTCTAAATGTAAACAACAGCTGATTTAATTTGTGAATTTACAAAAGTTTGTTGTTAAAAAAAAGGTTATGTATTTTTTAATTGTTAATTAATTCTAAACAATTTATTTTTCTTTCAATAGTAATCTTAAAAATTTACTCTATTTTTCTTTCGCCACAAGCAGTGTTGTATTTTCATTTGTTTGTCATGCAAAAATAGAACCTGTTCTAATTGAAAAATGTACGTGTGGCTTTCCTCATGTATTGTACATAAACAATGTTTCATATGTATCACACGATGTGTACAACTTTTGTTGTGGGAAAATTTGACAGTACATATGTAAAAAACACATCATGTAATAGCACTTTAAACCTTATGAATTCCATAATTGTAAATTAATGAATCAGCTTATTTTTGTATTGCTTTTCATCAATTTAAAAACTTAAAATGTCAAACAGAATTTGAAGATAAGAAAAATGTCAAAAATTACGGAAAAAATTTTAATTATTTTAATGTAAAAAAAAGAAGTAACATGTTAACAATTCATTAAAAAATAAAAGTATTAAATACATAAAAAAAATTGAATTATTTTGAAATATTTTTTTACTCTATTGTGTAACGCATTTCAATCTCAAAACATTCGGTTCTCTCCTGCTTTTCTAATACCAATATGCGTAAACGTTCTTCTTTTTCTATTTCCAGTTTATTCAACTCAAACTTTTGTTTTTTTCTTTCGCTTTAGAATTGAGAAAGTTGAACCAAAGAATTTTTAGGTGAAGGCTCTTATATTCGCTACAAAATTATTTTTTTTCCAACTTGTGGCTCTTGAGGTAAAGAAACTGTAGACAAAGTCGGAACTTCAACACGGTCATCTACTGCTACAGCTTCTGATCCAGTATGTTGGATGACTGCTGTCAGGCAGTATTATTCATCAAGACTTTCGAAACTGCAAAATCCTATTTGTTCATCTAGAGTATTCTGTACTTTTTTATCCAAAAATATCATGAAGTTCACCGTAAAATCAACATATCTTTTTTAGCTTATCTGAAACAGTAATATATACCTAAGAATGTTTGATTAACCCTTATTACAAAAATAGTGCCAACCTTGTACGGATAAAATACATTTGTCAGTTTCAAGCAAGCCTGCACTGATAGATTTTCTCCATGTCTCTGCTTTGTTGTAGGTTATTTTAAGGTTCTTGACACTCCACCGTACAATATCCCAGAAACTTTCTATATAATATTTGGGTAGTGTGTTTCTTAAAATTACATAATAAATATTATTGTCAATAAACATGATTTATGTCATCTAAAACTCTTGATGTTAATTAATTAAAATTTCAAAATCATACATTTTGTTGTTTTACTATATTTACAACATTTACAAGGGCACTTTACTGCCAAGAGTGAAAACCCTTACTGTTCATTTAAGTTTTTCTTATGCAACTTATCAAATTTTTATTTATATATAAACGAATGCATTATCTAGATATGAAAATTTAATTTTCAAAATTAACAATACAGAACTACTTTCGGTTTTCAGAAATTAAATTACAAATTCTGAAACGATTGTTACGGAGCCCCGAATCAAATTTAAAGCATTTTTTTTTATGTTTTAACCCGTTTAAGACCAAAATAGCAATTTTATTAGCAATAGCAATTTTATTAGAAACCAATTCATTTTATAATTATTTCTGTTAATTTTTGAATTTGCTCAAAAATAATTTAATTAAAAGAAACAAATTCATTACTAATTTAAAAAACATGTTATCTTTGCACGTCTTAACTTTTAAAAGTATGACTGTTATTCACTAGTCGTTATCAATTTGTTGTTTTCTTAGAAAGTTGAATGAAAGGAACTAGAAAAAAGTTAAAGTTTTTGTTGTTAAATCCTTAATTCCTTTAATAATATTTTGGTTAGCCCTTTCTCACGCTACATATCTAATTACTATTGTATTATTATTAATAAAGTTGAAACAAATATTTCTTTGCATGGGTTGATTAATTTGCATTGTCAAATTAATTAATTTGCATTGTCAAATTAATTAAATTGAATGTATTCGAATTTTTTCTTCTTAAAGGATTTACTTCTGATTCCTTTTTTGAAGACATTCAATAATGAATTTTGAAAGACTTAACTTTTCATTTAAGACCCTAAATTCTTTAAGCAAAAACCAGTAAGAAAATTATAGTCGGTCTAGACCGACTATACGATGCCCTATACCATGGTTAAGAGACCCTATCTCTTCGGTCCAACTTATTGGATATATAAAATAAGCATGAAACAAATTGGCATTGGCATAAACCAATGTGGCATTGTTATTAATTTTTTTGACTGCAGATACGAAAAAGTTCATATCGGGTGCTATATTTATATGGGGACTAGGTCGAAAAATGGACCGATCCTGACCATATTTGGTAAAGTCACTTATATTTTGAAGAAATAATACAAATCAAATTTGAGAAAAATCTGTGGAATATTTCTCTTTTTTTGATAGTTTTCAGTAAAGACCGGGAAGCAGCTCTATATGTGGCCTATGACTAAGAATTGTCCTATAGGCATTATTTTTCGACAACTGATTAATGGATATAATATATTTATACAAAACCAATTTGACTGAGATCTACATGATAATTTGGACCTAATGGCAATTTATGTCGATTTCATAGGGGTCATTTGTTTGGGGACTAGGTCTGAACATGGACCGAATGTCACCAATTTCAATAGCGTTCATCATATGGCCATATATTTATATTTCATCAAAATATATTCATATTTGCGACCTGTATTTTGATTACATGGAATATTTAAATCGACTCAGAAAGTGATTTTGAGTCGATCGGTTTAATAAAAGATGGGTCTATGTCAAAGGTTTTTGGTAGTTATAGCAGCACAAAGTCATTATATCCAAACCACATAGTGGTATAGGGTATAAATACTGACGAATAATAATCGTTTTCTTTAATCATTTGAATTTAATAAAATCCATATTTTATTAATTGAAATTTGCAATAAATGGCACAATAAAATTAAATTATGAAACAGATGGCGCATGTTTTTTAATTACTAACTAATATACATACATACATATATCAAATTAACATTCTAAAAGCTGATGAGATAACAATTTATTTTTACAATTTAACAATATTTAAAACTAAAATAATTTTCTCAAATATACATACATATACAAATCAGACAAATAAATTAAAAACAATATACAAATGTCCAATATAGGGCATTGAATGCGAGAAACATTACAGGAAACAAGAACCGTGAACGACGATCAATCCACATTGCAATTTCCTGTGGTGTCATGGATGTAAATGTTGTGTTTTCGCCATTTTTATTAATGCCATCTTTATTGTCCATATTTATAACATGTTCCGAACTATTTTGATTGCTTGACATGGATACAGTATCGACACACTGTGTTGTAATAATGGGCAGATTCTAAAAGAATTAAGGTAAACTAAATATGAATATCTCCACTTTGATGAATATACAAAACAACAAAAAAAAAACAAAAAAAAAACAAGTAAGAAAATTATAGTCAGTCTAGACCGACTATACGATACCCTATACCATGCGTTTAGAAACCCTATCTCTTAGGCCCAACTAACTGGACATAGAAAATAAGCAAAAACCAAATTTGAGTGGGATTTTTATTAATTTTTTTGGCTGCAGATATGAAAAAGTTCATATCGGATGCTATATCTATATGGGGACTAGGTCCAAAAATGGACCGATCCTGATCATGTTTGGAAAAGTCTCTTGTATTTTGCAAAAATATATACAAACCAAATCTGAGAAGAATCAGTGCAATATTTTTGTTTTTTAATAGATTTAAGTGAAGATCGGGAAGCAGCCCTATATGGGGCCAAAGGGATCATTTTTGGACTACTCATTAATGGATGTAATGAACGCATATAAACCCAATTTGAGTAAGATCTATATGACAATTTGGATCTTATGGCAATTTATGTCGATTTCATAGGGGTAATTTGTATGGGGGCTAGGTCTGAACATGGACCGATTCTCACCAATTTCAATAGCGTTCATCCCATGGCCGATAAAAGCTTACATACCAAATTTCATCAAAATATATTCCTATTTGCGACCTGCAGTTTGATTACAAGCTTTACATGGACACACAGACGGACGGACGGACGGACGGACATTGTTAAATCAACTCAAAAAATGATTCTGATTCGATCGGTATAATTAAAGATGGGTCTAGGTCAAATATTTTTGGTTGTTACAAACAGCAGCACAAAGTCATTATACCCAAACCACATAGTGGTATAGGGTATAATTAAGAAAGATATAGACCCTCTAGGCTGAGTTTAAGAAACACTGTAGATATTAGTAGATCACTATCAACGCAAACTCAAGAAAAAAAAAAAAAAAAACTCCGAGCACATAGGAATCTATAATATTAATAGGCTAGGCAATTTCTTGTTACCGATATTTTGTTCTATCCCGATTTTGACCAAATGTATATTTTTTGAAAGGTATTTCTTTTCAGCTGTTCACCAGATTTACAGATTTTTAAATTTTTTCCTTTATGTGTGTGTGTGTTTATTAAAATTGTTAATTGGTTTGTTAATGAGTTTGTTATCTTCATTCAGAATAATAATAAACCAAAAAAGTGTTGGTTTGTGAATTGCCTAAGTTGAGAAATAAAGTGGCGTAGAAATTGCACTCGAATGTCGAGTGCTGGAATCTGCTAGTTTAAATTATGTTGGTTAGTCAATCACTTACGTGCACTGTCAGATAATTATTGAATCCCGGATTCACGTTTCCGTTCATTACACTTTCTGTACTTGATACTATATTATCTAAACTGGAACAAGATCTGGTTCGTGATTGATTGTTTAGACCAAGTTCACGGCGTGCTGGCCTTGGAGTAAGAGTAGATTTTAGAATGTATTTACTGTTGACTTTTTTTAGTTCAATGTTCTCTTTGCGACGCCATATTGTATTTACAAATGCAAACTCAACAAGACTTCCAAAAATGAAGAAAGTACAACCCAAAAACCATACTTCAGATACTTTAATGTAGCTGACCTTTGGCAGCGTTTTGCTTTGTGATGACGACAGTGTTATGAACGATAACATAGTGCTCGTACCTGAAATAAAAAAAAAAAAAAAATTTCATTCGATTTTTTACTCGTATAAGCTTGGTGTTACGAACCTAACATAATGCGAGGTGGTGATGCGTCGGCCTGCAACCAAAACGATACCCACGAAATGGCAACAATCATCATAGAGGGCAAAAAATAGTCCATAAGATAGAAACCAATTTCACGATTTAAATTCACCGTAAAACTTAGAGAACTGTAATTACCAACTATGAAATGGAAGAAACATAAGAATGTCATTTATGTCCAGATAACGACATAAGATAAGTTCAACATACTAAATGCTCCATGACGAAAATGGACTTCATCCGAGTTAACAAAAGATTCATTATACCAATAGCGTTGCATGTTGTATTCCGTCAACCGCATATCAGGATCGAACGAAATTGGGGTTTTCTCTTCCCACTCTAATACCAAGTCAGAGTTATTATACATCCCTAAAATATGCAAAATTTCATGTAGATTCGAGACAATATTTAAACAGAAACTCTTAACTTACAACTTTCGAGTACAGTGGAACAATATTGTTCATCAAATGGAAACTTTTTAAAATTCATCCAGCAATACAATGTTGCCTGTAAACGTGTAGATATGATCACATGTCCCTCAGGTGATATTGATGTTAGAACATCTTTTTCGTCAGTGCCCAATATACTGGACTCACGTTCGTTAGCAAAGAAAATGTGGGGCAGCCAGAGGCGTTCACTAAGATGTTTCTGGCCTAAAATGTTTTCTTTACGCGTCGGAGCATAACCACTATAGGCCAGACGTCTATCGAGAAAACTCAGCTGCAACAAGGCATGCATTTTAAATTGTAATAGATCTGAATTGAGATTTTGCATGTAGTAAATATATATGCGTGCTTTCACCGTTATGGGCAGACGTTCTCCATTTGTTCCATATTCTGAAAATCAAAATAATATCAACTTAATTCATTTTATGTAAAATTTTTTTTTTTAATTTACGTATTGGCCTCTCAAGACGATCGTAACGACAGACATGTGTTAGTCTCTGAATTAATTGCGATTGTTGTAATGTAGTGGCATTCGTTAGCGATGGACATTCCTCATCATCTGTGTTAGCTAACGCTCTGGAATTAATTAGCGAAAAAGACAAACTATAATTAACAATAGTTTAAGTAAAAAATAAATAAAAAAAATATAACTCATGTACTGACGTACCATAAAAAAAAATGTAAATACTCTGTATTGATTCTGTACATTGCATATGAGTATATAAAGTGGTTCAGTCCATTAACTGTGCGTTATAACTTGCCAAACTATTTAAAGTTCTAAATTAGTGGCAGATAAAAACTAAGATCATATGGTAATTATTGAGTCTTGATATACATAGTTATTTAAAAAGTACATAAAGAAAGAATTCATTCATTAAATTTCATATTTATTTGTTCTGAAAAATTGCAGACGAGAATGTAAAATTTTTTCTAGAAGGTGTGCTAATTCCGAACGAAGCTTATGGAACACTTTTATGTATGAACACATTTTATACAAATATTTGATAAGAAAATATATGAAAGTATACAATGGTTACTTACTGCTTGCCTGCCTGAAGCAAGCACAAATAAACAAACGTCTGTTTTATTATATTATTTTTTGTCAACATCTTAAATATATCCTCATCTACTATTGAAAATACATTAAAAAAAAAAATTCAGTCTAACCAAACCGACCACAATTTACCCATACCGCTTCAAAAGAAATTCTAAACGAATGTTGACTATACTAAATTGAACGATTTTGTAGAATAGAATACGACTTGTATGCACTCCAGTTAGTTGTCGAATATGAAAAATATTGTCAAAAGATCGAAATTTAAATTTTATAAAGTTATTAACGAACGTTTATTTGAATATCAATAGCAAGTTAATTATAGCAAATAGCTTACAAATTCAAATACAGTGATGATCATACATTTAGCAGCAGACCATATACGTAAGTGCTTAATATTTTAAACTAATTGTGTGCGATATTGTTTGCTTTTTCTAAATCAGTATGCCGTTTCTTGTAATTTTTGCATAAGGAATTATGGATCACAAAAATAAATATTATCACTTTTTTTGTTATTTAGTTTAGTGTGTACGATGATTATTCACTTCAAGGTACTCGAATCGTTGTTAAGTACGATTCTAATTCGATAATAATTCGTGAAAATAAACTTTTGCTTCTTATTGTACTAATATTTTGAATTGTATAAAAATTTGCTGCAGTAGTTGGAACAACTGTTTCAGTTTTAAATTTATACAGATCTTTTGTTGAACATTTATCCTAATATTTATTTAATTGTTTGTTATTTTTTGTTTATGTAAAATTGTTCACGTAATATTTCAAATAAATACGAGTATAATGATGCATACTCTTATCTACGTATTCTAATTTGCACCTATATTCGTTGCCAGTATATTTGTTTCGAGTAATTCATATTTATTAATCCGTATTTATGTTTAGAACAATTCTAAAGTTAAATACTTTTTGGTAGAGGATTATCGTTCAAATATTATTTTTGAGTGCTTGCTACTTAAACTTGAGTGATTATTGATGAATTAATTGATGTCGTTCGTACACCACAATTATATTTGCACAACAAGTAATTCACGTTTTATGCAACTAAACAATACACCTTAAAATGCGTTAGTTACTCTTAGGAATTCACTTTGATTAAAAACGTTTTGTTTGTATAAGATTCTAGCGCTCAAGGCTAATGAGTTATTATGGCGGAAAATTTGTCAAATTCCGTGACGGCAACCATTTATTTCTAACATCAAATGTCAGATGCAGTTGTCAGTTTGACTTTGACAATCAAACATAAAAAGAAGTCTTGAAAGAATTAAATTTTAATAGTTTTGTGAAAATATAATAATATTTTAAAGAAAGAAACACGTGTTTAAAGATTTTTCCTTATAATAATTTCCAAGATAAATAGGATTACGAAACTAAGACTATCGTTTCCTAACTTTTAGCTAAATTCTGTAGAAATGTAAACAGTATACATTTTTATGGACCATTTGGCCTTATTGGCTTTTAATATTCAAAAAACATACCTCGTGAAAAAAAGAGGAGAAATAGCGAAACTGTTTAGTACAAAAACCGTATTTTTTAAGCTAAACAGTTTAGTATAATGTTTTAGCTCTTAACAATTTTTTACATTTTAATGTCATTGGAGCGAAGAATGTAATGTAATTAATGTAAGGAAGCTTGAATCATCAACAACATCAAATTCATTCATAATTTTCAAAACTTTGATAAAGAAAATCTCTTTCAACATTTCTCATACATTTCGAAAAATATTTACATACATTCATACATACATATGTATGTACATGTACGTTACGAGTACATTTGTTAATATTTCATATGTCTGTTGAGTTTAATTCATACTTACGTTGTGTTCATTTGGGTAATTGTTAGTACCAGGGTTATCAAGAGTACTTTTGTATATATTTGAAAATGTATATTTGTCATTATTTTGAACAAATATTTTATTTATCTATAAATTTTCTTTAGAGATACGACTGAGCACAAATTGGCAAACTTTTTATAAAAAATACGTTTAACCGTTATTTAATATAGGTATGTATGTATATATACTTCTTTTAAATATTTATTTTATTTAATTAATTTCAATTATGTTTGTTTTTGGTAATTGATTTAAGTAATATCTGTCGAATTAAATTATCTTTCCTTTAACTATTTTTATTCTTGGCGGAGTAATTTAAATTTGCGCGTTCATTGTTAGCCTCAGCAATACTTTTTTAAAACTAAAATTTCATTTGGCGTATTATATCATTTTTATTGTTTTAAGATACTGATAACGTTCATACGATTCCATTATAAGACAATGTACGTTGTATCTAGAGTATTGGTGTTTGTACTTGTGATGCGGCTGCTATTATTAATATTATTAATAAAATTGTCTCCGAATGCCACTGTATTACTGATCGTGACGCTTGAAACCCCCATCTACAACCATGAGTACGGGGCCTAAAAGTACGAATCTATTCATACTTCGTATACGACCGTTGGTATACAATTACATAGATATCATTATAAATGTATACGAGTATCTACATACCTACCTACATTCAGCTTTATGTTTGTATGTGTAAAAACGGAAATATTCTTTTCGACAACTGCAAATATCAAAGAATAATACGATGTTCTATGTACATAGGTTAACTAGCAACTTCACATATATGTATGTATATTTATATTGTATATGTATGTCTGAATATATTGCTTTAATTAAGTCATGTGCAAAACTTCATATCTGGTCCTTCTATAAACTAAGAGAGTTGTTACATTAAAATTAAAGCAAATATATAATTAATTATATTATATGTGGTTTTAAATGAATTTTTGTTATGGCTTGATTCAACACTTTAACATGTTCTTATAATGTTAACACGTATAGTTAGTTATATTATTAGTTGTCACGTAATAATTCATTGATCATAATTACTTTTGCTACTTAAAGGTGTGTGTGTGTGATGATTTTACAATAAGACAAACTAATAAAGTTTATTAATCCATCACCCTGATGTTATGATTTATTTATAAGTCGAGTGGGTTACTAAACTAATAGCTACTACTTTCAGACTACCGAAATTTAATATATGAAGAACTCAACATTTATAAATCATTTAACGTTTTCTAGTCATAATGTATATGAACCGTATTGTATTCGTCCCTAGCACAACGTGATGGTCAATATTGTATAAATAATGAAAACAATATTTTTTTAAATTTAAAAACAAAAACCTATTAAAGGCAAAACAGTTTTTAAAATAATTCAAGAAACTTTTTTTATATCTTTATAATTTAAATCAGCCAAATTCACCTCCTATTTTTTATACTGTGTAGAGGGTGCATATAAGCTTGTCATTCTGTTCGTAACGCAACGTAAAATGCATTTGAGAGTATATATATATATATTCCTGATCTTTATAATAACTCACGTCAATATATGTCCCTCTGTCTGTCTGTTGAAATCACGCTCATTCACAAAATAATCGAATTGTATGGGTAAATTTGGAATAATAATATTGTTTGTCATTATTTCGAGTAGGTTGGTATTTAAAATGGGATATGGCCTAAAATATGGAGACACCTCTAAAAATGCTAAAAATTCGGTGTGTTTGTTGTAATAATTGAGTTTAAAGTTTATCAAATTGTTTACTTTTTCAAATATTTTGTTTATATTTATTATAAATAGTGCCATAAGTCCAGATATTAATTATTAATCAAAGATTCGCCATAGCCGAATTGAACTTGTTTAAATATAATAGGGGTGGGCACGTAAATGGCTTGTTGGGCCAAATTTGGAATTTCACATACTAACGGTGGGCCGCACTAGTTTATTTCTGTACAAATATTCATTTTCAAACAAAAAAGCAAAAAAAAAACAATTTTTAAACAAACATAAAATTTATTAATTAATTTCATACACATTACAAATAAATTTTATACTGAAATATTATTAGTATTTATAAAAATAATGGTATATTTTAAAATTTTTGAGATCAAAGAATTTCATTTTAAATAAAATAAAAAAAAGGAATTATATAAAAATAAAATAAAAATATAGGTAACAAAAAATAAAACAGAAATTAGGAAGAATTTTTGATTATTTCTTTAAAATCAGGTGTGTAGTTTGTCAAAGTTGTCCGACTGAGTTCCGTAAGATGTTGATTTGTTAAAAGTGAACGATTTTTGTTTTTAACATTTTTCATGGTGGATTATAGAGGTGCACAACAATACGTTGTGCCAAACATTGAAAATAAACGAGCAGCACCTTTTTTCAATTGTGGATATTGGGTTTCGTTAACAAGTTTCCAAAATCCAACTAGAGAAGTTGATTTGTGATGCATTTTCAATACAATATCATGATGGTTCATTGTGTCAGTAAAAACATTAAATCTGAAATCCAAATTTCATTCTCCAGATCTGGATATATTTTTCCTTTTTCTTTTATAAACAACTTTATTGTGGGTAACAGCTCAACAAATCGATCCAAAATATTAGAAACGGATAGCCATCGCACTATGGACCAAATGGTGACATCGCTTGATAACTCATTGTTTTCCTCAACTTCTTGTAACTCCATAATAAAATTTTTAAACTGACGATGAGTTTTAGCGTTTGTTCTGATAAAATTTACAATTTCTACCACAACTCTACAAACGTTTTCACATTTGAAAAATTTTGGAACAAGATGCTCCCGATGAATAATACAGTGAATTGGTAGATAATGTGGGATATCTGGATCTTTATTTAAAAGACCAATCAAACCTTGATTTTTACCCACCATTGCAGTTGCTCCATCTGTGGCAACACTAATAAGTTTATCTCGTGGCAATTCAGATTTGTTAATTACTTCGAAAAGCGTATTTTTTACATCAATGCCTCGCGTTGTTTCAGAAAGAGCTACAAGGTCTAACATTTATTCAGAGATATTAAATTCAACTGATACAGACCTAATGAAGATCGCTAATTGAGAAACGTCGCTAACATCTGTGGATTCATCAAGAGCTAAACTAAATGCTGCATAATTTTTTAGTTCGTTTCTTAAACTTGTTTCAATAAAAGTGCTGATATCTCCAATCCGACGCTCGGTTGTGCGCCGTGATAAAGAAAGCTGATCTATCGCTTTATGCAGCTTTTTGTTATCAGGGTCGCAAATGCTCATAACCTTCTTCATAGTGTGTTTTCTTAACTCTGCTTCCCCATAAGGACGTTTATCACGGGCAATATCCCAAGCTATTATGTAACTTGCTTCAAGTGATCTGTCATTTTCATGGCTAAAAGACGAAATAATGTTCTGTTCTTTTTCAATATTTGACTGCAATGCCTTCAGTTTAGTCCCTCTAAGATTAGTATTAAGGGAATAATCTTAAATTGTAAAGTTTGTTATGTTGTACAGAAATTTTGCAAATGAGACACATAGGTATGCCCTTATTTTCAACAAATCCGAATTTTTGTGTCCATTCGGACTGGAATTTTCTGTTTTCATCACCTATCTTACGTTTTTTATTGCTCGTTTATGCCATTTTATTTTCTTAAAAGTAAAAAGCGGGACCGATATATGTTGAGTATTACCAGTTAATTTCAATAAAATAAACATGAGATATAATTAAAAAATCGTCCAATTTGCCAATTTTAGTTTTTAAATTTTTTAAACAAAATTTTAAAGTTCAACTGAATTATATTTCAAAACATGCTTTTATGAAAAAATTTTTATGAAGTAATATCAAAAGTAATATCATTTTTACTCCCTTTATTTTAACTCGTAGTGTCCGCTTGTCTGCCGAAAACACTTTGGATCATTTTTTAATCCTTTTCCAATCGAGCTGAAACTTTGCAGATAGACTCGTGGTGACGATTTGGTATTTTTAAAAATTATTCAAAAGTTATTCCTCTACTTATAAACGTCTTCTGGCAACTTATTTATGTGTACGAAATTTTATCACTAATTCACATTATACTCGTACAACTTTAAACATTTTAGATAAAATGAGATGTTGTTGGTACTAAACGTAAGATAAAATAGATATACTGCTATTAAAATGTACCCTTACATACGAACTAACAAAGGTTATACATGAAAAATAATTTACAAACAATAAACAATATTATTTCAAGTATGAGTAAAATCTCAAAATAAAAAAGTTATAAGAATAATCCTAGTAATTGTTAAGTGTCCTTTAATTTAATTTTTAAAACTATATTTGCAAAAAAAATTAAATATTTTTTATAGTTAAAATATATTCGAGATGTAAACGAATAAAAATCTTTGAAATTGGAAGTCGTACATATAATTTTCAAGCGTTTCGTTATATAAACTGTGCCGAACAGTTTTAGAATATAGTTGTTTCTTGCTTTGACCGGTTACCGGTTTTACTTCGCTGTGCCGTTTTTTTTAAATTTAATTTTATCCGTATTATTGTGGATCAAAGTGTCTTTTAAATATAATCCCACGAATAGGTTATCAAAATGATTCAAATTGATGTCCTATTGTTTATCATAAGTATTTCCGGTTATATATTATATTCATATATATAGAATTCTTCAGGTCGTCTTATATATAGAAATGGAGTTTTGTATGTTTGTTTGTTTGTGGTTTATAGGAGGCTACAACACTGGACCGATCGTATTGAAATTTTTCCAATAGGTAACTGTATATCCGGAATCAACAAGCTATATTTTTGGATTTTCCAAGTGAACGTGGCACCTCCCATATACAGTGAATTTTTAAAATATAATTTTAATATATAATATCGGGAGTACTACGACAGCAAGAGTTCTTAAACTATTAAACTACTCTGAAGATTCGCGGAAAAATGGGTGGAATCGAACCAATGGACTGTAATAGGGAAAGCCTTGGAACTTTGTGTGAGTTCATAAGTTATCAATGTTAGTACTCAGAAAATAATTGGTAGGGATCAGATCAGAGGCCGTGGCACCCCCATACAAAGTAAATATTTAATCTCATATATCTGGAGTACTGTAGTTTTAAAAGCCTTGGGATTTTGCGCGATTTCATAAGTTTTTAATGTAAATAGTAGCACAAAAAATGGGCGGGACCGGACCTATGGGCGTGGCACCTCCTATACAAAAAATATGAAGTACTATGAAAATTACAGTTTTGAAACTTTTGACAAGTAAATTAATTAACAATGTGAGTAGTAGTGGAAAATATCAATGAATCGGCAAAATCTAAAATCACAAATACCGAAAATCGCGAATAACAAAAATCGCCAAGATCAAAAATTGCAAGAAACAAAAATCGCCAAAATCAAAATCACCAACCAAATACCGCCAAAAACGAATGTCGCGAATAAAAAAAATTGCCAAAATAAAAAATCGCTAAAATCAATAATCGCCCAAATCAAAAATCGCTAAAACCGATAATCGCCAAACTAAAAAATCGTCTAAATCTAAAATTGCCAAAACCGAAAATCGCGAATAAAAAAATTGCAAAAAACAGAACATGCCAAAATGTCCAAAAACGAAAATCGCGAATAGTAAAAATCGCCAAAATCAAAAAAAGACCAAAATCAAAAATCTCAAAAAAACAAAAATTGCCAAATAAAAAATCGGAGAAAAAATAATCGCCAAAGACAAAAATCTCTAACATCAAACACCGGCAAAATCTAGAATCACCAAAAATAAATAAAATAGTTTTCTGCAAAATGTATTTCCAGTTTTTTATTTCGTTACGATGTACGGGTGTAGCGAAGCTCATCGGATTACAGATAGTACTTCATAAAATCATATCAAATTTTACATAAGGTACAATTAAATCCACCATTTTTTGGTAATAATTTGATTTAAAAAAAAACAACTTTTATTTGGGGTTACACTGTTCATGTGATAAGAATGTTATGTACATATTGTTCATATTTTCAAAATAATTAATATCACACAACTGGTGTAGACTTTTTTTTTATTAATTAAATTAACTATACACAAAACTATTTCTTATGTTGTTTGTTTAATATTTGTTTTTATACTTACATTTTCCATCTTTAATATAGAGCTGTTGAATGCATTTATGAACTATTGGAAGGCAAGTACGAAACAAAATCTCAAAGTTTCTAAAATTGGAAAAGGCCGCATTATTAAAGGGATAACAGTATTCTTGCAGTCAATGCTAAGGACTAATAAATTTATATTTCTTTTAAATACTTTTTCTTTGCTAATATCATAATATTAAAAGCTGAGAGTTTGCAATTTTAGGGCTACCCTGAATAGACATATTGACCGATGAACTGAGCTTAGAGTTAAAACGATTGGTAGCCATTCATATAACTTTAAAATGAGGAATAATACTTAGTAGGAAAGCTACTATTAGAAAAAAAAAAAAATTAAAAAATTGATTGTTTATTGTTGTTTGTTGGTTATTTATATTTATATGTAAATTAAAAGATCTTGGCCTTTATTTATTTATTTGTTAAAATTTTAATTCAGTATTTTTAATAAAATAATGTGTTTTAAGTATCGTGTTATTAGAGCCATTAGAAGTATATTGATTGATTATAAGAGTGAAACCCTTTACAAAGATATAAAACTCCTTAAAATTGTTTGAATGGAATTTGAAATATTATCCAAAAGAGATGCGGAAGAAAACCACATTTGATTCTTAAGTAACTTCCATTTAAGTCCATTATTTTTGAAATCGTTCCTGAAGCATGCGTTTCCGGTTATCTATAATATTAATAAGCTAGGAGATTTCTTGTGACCGATGTTTTGTTCTACCGTGTTATCCCGATTTTGACCAATCGTATTTGAAAGGTATTGCTTTTTAGCCGTTTTGCAGATATACAGATTTTAAAATTTTTTTCTTTATTTTGAGTAAATTGCATTTAAAGTTGGTACTAACACATATATAAAATTATATAATGATATATGTGTGTTTATTAAATTTGTTAATGTGTTTGTAATAAAACTGATACCTTTAGGGTCTTTATTTAATGAAAAAATAAAATGTCCTAGAATTTGTACTCGAATTTCGAGGGCTGGAATCTGCTAGTATGACATAATTATTTAATTAATTTAGTTTAAGTTTTTGCAAATTAAATAGCTCGCCCTAACGTCTATTGCGAAGGTAATGGTTGTGTAGGGTGGTTATACGCATTAAATCGTGCTTATTGGAGATGGCTGTATAGTTTCTTTTAACTGGCCAAATAATTCTTTATTACGACCGTATAGGTCGGATCGAGTAACAAAATAATAACCAAAAAAATCTCTCTCAATTTTTTTTTTGTTAAAATATTGCCATATTTGGAAAATAATTTTTTTTTTTACATACTAAAAGGAAGTTTTCACTATTTACACAATACAATACAAAATCTAACCAGTGATGCCAGCTTTTGATTTTGAATTAAATTATGTTAATAAAATATATTTTCATTTATTGACTCCAAATACTATTACCTGGGAATTATTATCGAACTTCAATGTTTTGGGTTTAACTTACCTACCATGAAGTCAAATTTTGAAGTCATCATGAAGACTGGTTCAAATTTGGGATGCCAAACGCAAAAATCCAAATGTCCCAAAAATTTTAAATAAAATAATTTGTTATCTTTATTTTCTGAAAAACTTAAAATTTTCACCCAAAAATTTTTGAAAAATAATATATAAATAACATTCTCATCAAATTGCGCTTTATTGACATAACAATTTTTATGTTCGCAATTCTTAAAAATCATTTGAGGTTTTCTAAACTTCATTGAATTTAAATTAATATTTTCTTATCCTTTCTTATTCTTATTATCTACTCAATCGCAATATTTTTTTTTAATTTCAGTTGATTTTTTAAATATAAATATATTTAGTGTTAACATTTATATTTTAAAAATTCAATTGATGTCTTCTAAATTTCAAGTTATTATTTCCGACGTTTTAATATGATTTTCTGAAATTCAATTGATATTTTCTAATTTATAATAGGAAATCTGAATTCCAATTTTTTTAGAATTGATATTTTCTTAAATTTGAATGGAAAATTTAAAAGGTGCAATTTTGTATTTATGTCAATAGTAATGCTTTAGTAATTATAAAAAATTTTTAAAAATTATATGTAATCGCAATCAATCGGCGCCATCTACTGTGTCATAGCAACACTGAGCGAAATGAAGTTTGATATCTAATTAAAAATGTTGCCATTCATGTTAATATAGAAATAAGCAAAGCTAATTAGAACAAAAATTGCGGCGCCATCTACTGTGGCATAGCAACACTGAGCAAAATGAAGAGACGCTCCGTTTGTTAATACAAAAGAAATGTATTTTCCGTAAAAGAAAATACATATTAGAGAATTTTATATAAATAAAATAATATACCGACTTATTTCTAACATGCGGTTGTTATTAATATACATATATAGAATATATGTATATTTGTTATTTAATATATGTATGTATGTATGTATGTACATATATGTATGTAAATATTACACACAAAAAATACAACATCAAAAGTTATTTTCGTGTTTTTCTTTAAATAAATTATTACATAAAATTATTTTTGGTAAATTTAAATTGTTTTTTTTTTTTATTAACAACTATGTAGGTAGTTTAACATTATTTACTTTAGATGTTGGTGAATTTTTACTCCCTTTATATTAACTCGTGTCTGCTTGCCGAAAAAATTTTGGATTGATTTTTAACCCCTTTCCCGAGACCCAATCGATCTAAAACTTTGCAGGCAGGCTCGTAGCGATGACAAAAATGATCTAACAAATTTTTTTAGTGATGCCAAAACAATGGAAACTTTAAAATTTTTCTACCAGAGTTGATAAAAAAATTTACAAGGGGTTTGTTTTTATAATATTTTCAACCACAACCACCACAAAAACAACAATACAACATTTAGAATAACAACAATAACAATATAAAAACATCATATTTTTCATTTTTTTTAACTTTTTCAGAGATTTCCCTGGACCTGTTCCACCGATTTTGATGATTTTTGAAACAGAAAACTTCCCATGATCTCGATAAATCATTTCCACTAAAAATGATCCCACTAGCTGTCCTACAGAGGCCGTGATCGTGACAAGAGCAACATAGAAAATCATATTTTTTCAAGACTTTTTTTAGTTCTTCATTCAGATCTCGGGCCCTTTTCAACCCATTTGGACGATTTTTAACAGCAAACTTTTCAGAAAGTCTATGAATCATTTTTTATGCCAACGAGCGCCCTAGCTACCCGATTGAAGTTGTCATCGTGATTTCCACAGACGGACAGACGGACATCGCTATATCAACTCCGCTTGTTACAAGGATCACAAATATATATATTTTATGGGGTTCAGAATTTTTTTTCTAATTATTACAAACGGAATGACAAACTTATATGTATATATCCTCTGCACACTGGGGTGGAGGGTATAAAAACCATCATTGAAACAATACTTTTAGGCGTGTTTGGGTTTTGTTTTTAATGCTTTGTATCCAAAAATAATGGACCGAAATAATATATGTGACCAAAATGGAAATATATAATATATCTTAATGGTACAGTATGTGGGGAGTTACTTGACCGATTTCAAGGAAAACATTTTTATTTTCTAGAAGAATTCTATAGAATTTATTGATTGAAACAAATATTTTATTTCCAATTGTACTGAGCACAGATGCAGAAAACTAAAATATTGTACTTGTGGCAATTAAACAACATTTAATATTAATCTCTGACACATACGTCACATTAGATTTGTTGTTCCATTAGTGATTATACAAATTCACCAAAATATGATATTGTTTATATGAATGAAACCGCATAAAAAATTTTGCAAAGGTTATTTTCTTAAGAATAACGCTCAATTTAATGCATTTACTTAAAAATGCTGAAGTATTTTGGTAACAAAACCGAATGGTACCAACTGGTATATGAGAATTACTTATTTTTTTGATTTCTCAATACAATGGGAAAAACGCAGGAAAAATATGGTACTGCTTATGGCTGTAGTTTGAAGGATCATGTTACTATAGTGAATTATTAAGTCCTACTTCAGTCCACTTTATGTTTAGCTGCTATACCAAAATATTTATTTATAAATATGATAAACAAAATAATTATTATTTTTTTTTTTGATTTTCTACAAAGTAGATAATCTTTGTATATATAGATTACTTTTGCTATTACGTTGACTTTTTTAATTTTGGTACATTAATTCTTTTGTAGTTTGTATTTGTTCGTTCAATGACGCTCAACATTTATCTTTTTTGTGGTTTTGTTTATTTTAGAATGTATTTATGTATTTTGGAATTTTCATCAGACCTTATATTTGTACGCAAATCTATAATGATAATTTTATTCATAAAATTTGGCGGCACTTTGAATCTTCATATTTAATTTATATATTACAACTGTTGTTTGCAGAAGTCTGAAAAAAAAAAACTTGCGAACAGTATATGTACATACTCGTATGTATATCTATATAGACTAACTCACACATTCGGATGTTAAATTTGTATGGACTGTGACAATATGTCATTGTTGAAGCCTTAGCCAGTTTCATATTTTATTTGCCAATCACACACATTATATCAAAATTTTAATAAAAAGAATTAACGTGTTAATTTCAATATTTGACTTTATTTCTTAAGATCTTTATTATTTTACTAAAAAGCTTTTCTCTATTTCTGAATTTTGTGGTTTAATTATATAAGCAGTAATTCAAACGTTTTGCTTGGAAAAATAAGTAAATTTTAGCCCAGTTTTACCGAAACTCCTATAAGAAGGTCGCAACATACGAGTATTTTTCCAGGTGTACCACATCAGGCAGGTATTATTCATTGTTAATTACAAAACAAACTGTAACTGGAGATTACCTTAGTTTGAAGATAATATTTACTTCCGATCTAAAGAAATCTGAAAAAAAAAAATTTTTATGAAAGTGTGCACATCAGCAAAGCGATAATTTTTATTTTAAATATTAAAAATAGAATGCCTGTTATCATATCCTATTACTGTTATTAATATAGACTTACAAACAAACGAACATACGTACATACATACATACTCGTACTCGTACTCGTACTATGGAGAAGATAAAAAAAAAAGTAAATTTTGAATCAACAAGTTGATCGTCAGTGAACAAATATTAACTTGGTTTATTATTATGATAAAGTGATTTGTTTCTTAGCCATTATTAAAATTAAAGTTAAGAATCAAATCTTTTAAACTAATACTGCTTAATATGAATGGATTTTTTATTATGTTTACAGTATAATTAATTTGAAATAAAACGGAATTATTATAGTCGATATTACGAGAGTATTTATCCCTTGCTTGCATTTAATATCTATTTATTTTTTCATTTCGTTTCGACTTTTTTTCCACACGTGAAGACAATATTTTCTTTGAGAGCTGAAAGTATTCTGTAGCTGTATCTTTATTATATACATACTTATATATATGTAAATACTCTCATATATAGTATATATAAGAGATCGTGGATTTGAAAAGAAAATTTATTCGATATAGATGTCTTCAATGGGATAAGCCGTCTCAATGAATTTTTGATAGAACCGTTGAAAGGCTCGTCTGCAACATAAAAAAAAACAAACATCTCATTAGAAATATTTTATTTAATTTTACTGAAACTTACCCGACAGCCTCGGCTACCGGTCTGGTTGATTCAGATCCCTTGAAAACGTGACAAGCAAAACGTTGCACCGTTGGATGTTTTGTAATGAATCCAATAAAGCGATGATCCCTTGGGTGGAACGCACAAAAGGAAACATTTTTGAGCGAGTAGAAATAATCAATGCAAGGTTTTTTGTCTTTTTTATTCTGAAAATATATTAAACCATGTGGTCAAAGAAACACAATATGTATGTAGGACTTACGTTTGGTCCCGAGCGGTCCACCATACGTAAGCCTTGATCAGATATTTCTAATATGCAGACTTGACCTGTAGGTGAGTTTCCATATTCACCAACAATCTTGCGTACTGCTTGACAAACAACGCCTGTGCCCTTGTGAGCCAACGTTTCAACTGAACCGAGATAACCTAAAAGATAACGCTCCTTCTTCACCTGCTGCACCGTAGGATCAAACTCATTATAATCGAGGTCAACGGCATATGCCGATGGAAAGATACCTTGGCGACCAGTTCGCAAATTAACACCTTCGCACCACAAATCGTCAGCTTCTTTTTGTACGTAGACGGGGTCGCCAATTTCTATTTCGATTTCATCATGATGACGAGGTATGAATTTGTGCAATCCACGATGTGTGGCTTCGAGCATTTCCAGCTGGGCAAAGGGCACACCGCCAAAGGGCTGTGGAATGGGAGATTCCGATACGGGGGAAGTGATTTGAGGAGACAAGCTCTTAAAGTCATTTGGTGAATGCGCGGTACTGTGACCACTGTCAACATCGCCCAAACTTTGCAATCGTTCAGAATCAGGACTGGAATCTTCGTCAAGAAGGTAACTGTGTTTAAGCGTAAGAAATGAACGTTGATTTTGCCGCCCCTGGTTTCCAGTCACTGTTCGGTTGCGACATGCACCTTGACCGGTAGACAATTCATCAGCTAACGAAGATTGTTCAAAACCACCACCTAAAAGATGCAGAATGGAAGCTGCACAAATCCGCCAATTGTTGTGATTAAATTTAATTAAATAAAAAATCAAAACTATTAGCCAATTCGAGTAAATACATATTTACAAATTAAACAAATAAATTCGATCAATATGGCCATCATTAAAAAGTCAAGTCAATAAAAAAAAACAGATGCTTTTGAAAGTATTTATAACTTGCAGCCCTACTCTTTTGCACTTACATTTTCTATTTTTAGGAATTTCTGGCAACTTTCTGCGACGTCTTTGCTGTTGTTGCTGCTGTTGGCTGCTAAGAATACCTATTGGCATACTGTGAGATGACATCGATACTGGATGCGAAGCGCCATGAGTATTGCCTACGCCAATACCAGCCAAACCGCCAATAGCATCCTGATGATTCAACGGATGATGATGGTGGGAATTAAAAGAATCATTTGTGTCCAACGACCCGTCAGATGACAATGAAACCACTTTTAATCCATCTCCAATTTCATCATCTTCCACTTGTCTATTGTTAATCTTATTAATGTCTCCATTATCTTCTTGATCCGAGGTGTCACTTTTCGAAGATGGAGAATCCTCAAGATCATCATTGGGTAGTAGACTTTAAATTAAAGAAGAACATACAAAAACAATATGAAAACTAGCATCATTGATTTTTCATATAATTATGTACGTAGCTACAACAAAAAATATATACATATCTACGTATTTATGTATGTACTCTTTATATCTTCTTTTTTTTTAAATGTCCTTACTCTCTTTTCCTTTTTTCATATATTATTTATTTATTAAAAAGAAATATATATAATTTGTTGGAAACTTACGAATAAAACGTTTGAGTATTTGTTTTCTTTGCTCCACTCACAGAATTGCTGCTATATTGTATACTATGAGATTCGAATATTGGACGATGGAATTCCTCGAATTCACTGTCGGCCATTCTGACCTATAAAAGCTACTTTCAAAACCAAAAATTTCACAAAGCAGCGTAGTTAACACACTATAATTTCTTATATATGACAAAGTTTATATCATTTCAATTTTAAAGACTTCGGTGTTTAATCCTTCACAAGAAATTAATAAAAATCTCTTAAAATTATCGTGAATTTGAGCTGGTTTATGCGAAAATCGATATTATTTTACTGAGTTCGTACACAAAAAAAGTGCTTCGGCCCTTGGTTGGGTGCGTATGTGTGTACATGTACGTATAAGTGATTTAAGTTTTGTCTTGTGATTTTTATTTTTGACATTGACACAAGAGGGATGATTATTATTGTTTTGTTTACAACCTGCAATCTGTCATCGTATGAGCTAACATTCAATGCGCAGACGTTGCAACTCGAACAGGGGGTTAATATTAGAGTTTCGTTGGGTTTGTTCATTTTAAATACGTACTTATTACATGTAGTTAAATACTTATGCTTACATACTTCACGAATTGTTGGCAGGATTATACTATAGAACTTCACTGAACATATCTAAAAACCAATATGGAGTTGAAATATATAATTACTCGTATAATCTGAGCTTTATATCCAGTTTCCAAGTGCAAAGTGTCCATTCATTCTCATCAAGAGCTGATTTGAAGATTTTTTCCATGATTTGATAAATGTGGAATCTTTCTGGTTATGTTCAACACAAATTTATTTTTTTCTTTTTACAAATACTAGCAGATTCCAGCGCTCAAAATTCGAGTGCAATTTCTAGGCAACTATATTTCTCAACTTAGCCAATTCACAAACCAACACTTTTTTGGTTTATTATTATTGTGAATGAAGATAACAAACTCATTAACAAACACATCAACAAATTTAATAAACACACACATAGCATTTGTATAATTTTATGTATGCGTTAGTAGCAACTTTAAATGCAATTTACTCCAAATAAACGAAAAAATTTAAAAATCTGTAAATCTGGTGAATTGCTAAAAAGAAATACCTTTCTAATAATATACGTTTGGTCAAAATCGGGATAAAACGATAGAACAAAACATCGGTAACAAGAAATCGCCTAGCCTACTAATATTATAGATCTGAACAAAAATTTTACTTTAAAAATTAAAAAATTAATACTAATACCATTAACCTTCGATTTCTGTTTGAATTAAAAATAATTCTAAAGACTTTTTTAACCACATTCAAGTACTTTTACCTTATCGACGAGACTGCATCCGGTCAGTAGTTTCCGTTAAAAATCAGTTTTCAAATATCTTGAACTTTTTATTTTTATATAGGATGTGAAGTATGTTGTAATTGCTTCCAATAACTTTTTTAGTTATTGCATAAAAAATAAGCAGCTTAAAAAATATAGTTGTCTAAAGCTTTTAATATGTTTTTTATAAACATATTTTATGCACTCGTTTTCATTGGTTGGGCACAAAAATATACAAAATTGTAATCATGCGATATTAGCGCGTTCAAACACGATATAAATGTGAATATTAATAAGTTACGGCCTATCATGTATAAATACTTAATTTATCATTTTTTAAAATTTGTATTCATTTGAATGTTAAAAATTGTTTTTTTTATCGAAAATATTCGGACAAAGTTCTGAATTATATACATTACAAATCCTAAAATTAATTTGTGAATGTAGTTCAAGAATTTTTTGTATAACAGATTTGATTAAATATATCCCATATATGTATACCCTTTTTAATTAAACCTTTGTCTTTATCAAATTCCCTTTTCGAATCTACTGGTAAAAGCTTTAACAATACTTCTACTACTAAACAAACAATAGAAGCAATCAGTCAACAATAAGTGTAAATTTCAAATATTTATTTGCAGATACATATTAGGGTAGAGTTACGTTATGTGGGACTTTTTTCTATCAAATATAACTTTGGTTCTAAGTGTAATCTATGCAATTAGATCCAATTTTCCAGTTTTTTTTTTATTTAAGCTAATATGACCTATTATTTCCGATGTAAATAGAAACTATATATTACATTTCACCTGACGTTTCGTCAATTTTATGTTGATTATTTCAATAGAGATGAGCTCCGATTAGACTAATATTTTGCATATAGTAGTTTTGTACAGATCCCGTTTAGAGCTGAGAAATTTGAGCAATCAACCCTAACACATATTATGTACATATATATGTATATTTGCACACACATATAGATATGCATATATAACAGAAATATGCCTTAATTGAAAATTGAATTAAACAGATTGTTTTATTCATAATTTACTTCATTGTATGTGAATTACATTACAGCAAAGTAACACTGTTCGTTGTTATTTTATCATTTATGCAAAAGCTTATCAAAACGTATATTTAATCGTATAAATGTACATATTAGAATAAAATTACTGTAACATGGCTTTTGGAAATGTTTGTGTGTATTTGTGATTGTGTAGCTAAATATCAAAAAATCATTACCGAAAATTTAATTGTGTTACCATTTACTATGACAATTATACTACAGTAAAAGCTCTTATATGCGTAATGCACTCCGAATAATTTCAATGAAAAATTAAAAATTAAAAATTAAAAATTAAAAATTAAAAATTAAAAATTAAAAATTAAAAATTAAAAATTAAAAATTAAAAATTAAAAATTAAAAATTAAAAATTAAAAATTAAAAATTAAAAATTAAAAATTAAAAATTAAAAATTAAAAATTAAAAATTAAAAATTAAAAATTAAAAATTAAAAATTAAAAATTAAAAATTAAAAATTAAAAATTAAAAATTAAAAATTAAAAATTAAAAATTAAAAATTAAAAATTAAAAATTAAAAATTAAAAATTAAAAATTAAAAATTAAAAATTAAAAATTAAAAATTAAAAATTAAAAATTAAAAATTAAAAATTAAAAATTAAAAATTAAAAATTAAAAATTAAAAATTAAAAATTAAAAATTAAAAATTAAAAATTAAAAATTAAAAATTAAAAATTAAAAATTAAAAATTAAAAATTAAAAATTAAAAATTAAAAATTAAAAATTAAAAATTAAAAATTAAAAATTAAAAATTAAAAATTAAAAATTAAAAATTAAAAATTAAAAATTAAAAATTAAAAATTAAAAATTAAAAATTAAAAATTAAAAATTAAAAATTAAAAATTAAAAATTAAAAATTAAAAATTAAAAATTAAAAATTAAAAATTAAAAATTAAAAATTAAAAATTAAAAATTAAAAATTAAAAATTAAAAATTAAAAAATAAAAATTAAAAATTAAAAATTAAAAATTAAAAATTAAAAATTAAAAATTAAAAATCAAAAATCAAAAATTAAAAATTAAAAATTAAAAATTAAAAATTAAAAATTAAAAATTAAAAATTAAAAATTAAAAATTAAAAATTAAAAATTAAAAATTAAAAATTAAAAATTAAAAATTAAAAATTAAAAATTAAAAATTAAAAATTAAAAATTAAAAATTAAAAATTAAAAATTAAAAATTAAAAATTAAAAATTAAAAATTAAAAATTAAAAATTAAAAATTAAAAATTAAAAATTAAAAATTAAAAATTAAAAATTAAAAATTAAAAATTAAAAATTAAAAATTAAAAATTAAAAATTAAAAATTAAAAATTAAAAATTAAAAATTAAAAATTAAAAATTAAAAATTAAAAATTAAAAATTAAAAATTAAAAATTAAAAATTAAAAATTAAAAATTAAAAATTAAAAATTAAAAATTAAAAATTAAAAATTAAAAATTAAAAATTAAAAATTAAAAATTAAAAATTAAAAATTAAAAATTAAAAATTAAAAATTAAAAATTAAAAATTAAAAATTAAAAATTAAAAATTAAAAATTAAAAATTAAAAATTAAAAATTAAAAATTAAAAATTAAAAATTAAAAATTAAAAATTAAAAATTAAAAATTAAAAATTAAAAATTAAAAATTAAAAATTAAAAATTAAAAATTAAAAATTAAAAATTAAAAATTAAAAATTAAAAATTAAAAATTAAAAATTAAAAATTAAAAATTAAAAATTAAAAATTAAAAATTAAAAATTAAAAATTAAAAATTAAAAATTAAAAATTAAAAATTAAAAATTAAAAATTAAAAATTAAAAATTAAAAATTAAAAATTAAAAATTAAAAATTAAAAATTAAAAATTAAAAATTAAAAATTAAAAATTAAAAATTAAAAATTAAAAATTAAAAATTAAAAATTAAAAATTAAAAATTAAAAATTAAAAATTAAAAATTAAAAATTAAAAATTAAAAATTAAAAATTAAAAATTAAAAATTAAAAATTAAAAATTAAAAATTAAAAATTAAAAATTAAAAATTAAAAATTAAAAATTAAAAATTAAAAATTAAAAATTAAAAATTAAAAATTAAAAATTAAAAATTAAAAATTAAAAATTAAAAATTAAAAATTAAAAATTAAAAATTAAAAATTAAAAATTAAAAAATAAAAATTAAAAATTAAAAATTAAAAGTTAAAAAGTAAAAATTAAAAATTAAAAATTAAAAATAAAAAGTTAAAAAGTAAAAATTAAAAAAAGATTCTAAAAAAGATAATTTTTCTTGTGAACGAGAAAAAATGTCCTAGAAGGTAAAATTCTGGTAAACTGAATGTTCCGGTTAAGTGGATGCCGTGCTTTTAATGTAGTAAACCATGTCCGTACTTAAATACATTGATGTTCATCAGATTTACGAAAAACATATTTTCATACATTTGAGTGGAAAGTGGCTGATTTCTTTCGAGTAGTACTTAGGCTTCTCCACAGTTTTTTTTTTACCAGAATGCTGCAATATTTTAGGAAATTAGTCATTGTATTTTTTAAACTTTTTTAGTCAAATGATGTCAAACATCTATGGAGTGCATAGTTTCATACATTTCTATGAAAAGTGGTCGAGCTTTTTCGAGTAATAGTTTGACTACGCCAGTTGGACAGTCCGATTCAAATGAAATCTACGATTCCAAAAAAGTTATATTTGTTATACTAAATATATATTTTTACTAGCAGATACCAGCCCTCGAAATTCGAGCGCAAATTCTAGAAAATTTTATTTTTTCATTAAATAAAGACCTTAAAAGTATGCTAATCAATTATAGCCAATTCACAAATCAACACAAAAAACAAACTCATTTTTATCACAAAGACATTAAAAATTTAATAAGCACACACATAGCATTGTATAATTTTATGTATGTGTTAGTAGCAACATTAAATGCAATTTACTCAAAATAAAGGAAAAAATTTCAAAGTCTGTAAATCTGCAAAGCGGCTGAAAAGAAATACCTTTCAAATAATAAACGTTTGGTCAACATCGGGATAAAACGGTAGAGCAAAACATCAGTCACAAGAAATCGCCTAGCCTATTAATATTATAGATCTTTATACATGCTTTCAAACTTGACATATGTTACTCGTTCGGCTCGATTTGCTCATTTACTACTCGAGCAGCTCGAGTAATGGAGAACTCTGGTAAATACTTTAAAAGCTTTAACTCTAACCTTGCCTATAGATTGAAAGATATGACACATGAAGAACTTGTAGTTAGATTTAAAAATAACCATAAACAACAAAGATGCCCAGTTCAAATGAAATTTATTGGAAATACTTTTTTTCTTTTTTTTTACAGTTTTAATATTCGGCGTCATTTGAAGCTGCCATTCAGTGAATTCAAACCAAATCAAACACCTCATTCAATTAATTTTATATACATATATTTTAACTTTCTTTATATAGAATACGAAAAGAAAATGAAAAAAAGTAAACAAAATAAATAAAATAAAACACAAATCACAAGGATGGCAAACTTTAATGTATGTATGAAGTATATTGCTTGCTATTCATCTATTGGTTGTTGTTGCTTACATGATAGACTTTTTATGTCGTTTTCCATTTCTTCCTGCATTCACTATCGTTTCGATGTTAAATCAAATAAATCCTCTTGAGTGCGAACATACTTAAATGGTTTGTTATACAAATAAACGCTTTACTTTCACATTCAATCACTTAAAATGAGAAGTAGCTACAAAAGGATAAAAACTACTCAACTAACTGTGCTATTAAAATCATGATTTTTTTTTCTTAAGGAGGTAGAAAAATTAAACACGTGTATGCTTGCCATAGTTCGATTTTTGAAGCTGCTTTCAAATATTAAATTTTATGTTTGCAAGCCTTTATACAGATACAGTAATAGAAAGACACACAAATTTTGCGTTGGCAACTCTTTACTTAAAAGAGTCCAAGAAATATAATGTGCGACTCCTTTCAAAGAGCATTATAGTAAAATACATATTTATTTGCCCACAAACAAACCACTTGACTTGGCAATGAAATCATTTCGTCCTTGTGCGTATATGTTTGTAGTTTATATATTCATGTTCGTGATTTTTGTGTAAAAATCTTAGTAAGACAGCAGCAGTAAATAAAACCTTGAAACTGATTCTGAAAATAGCTTTAATTAATTGAATATGACTGTAAACACTCTACATATTTACCCGTATAGAAGTCTGATATTCCTCCGTGGATTCACCAATACCAATATTGCTACTACATGTATCTTTATGATTAATGGCCCACACGGTTTTTTGCCTCAATTTGTATAACTTCTAAAGGTTCTCAATCTTATTTATTTAAAACACATTATTTAATCTGAACAAGGCTAATTCAACTTAGAATAGTAAGATTATTGAATGAAATCATTGTAGAATATGTTTATATGAGTATAATGTACTGGTATTTATCCCTGAATAAATGATAAAATTACCTATTTCAATTACATTTTTTAAATTTAACAAGTAAGAAAATTATAGTCGGTCTAGACCCTATACCATGCGTTTAGAGACCCTATCTTTAAGGCCCAACTAACTGGATATAGAAAATAAGCTTAAACCAAATTCGAGTGGGATTTTTATTAATTTTTTCGGCAGCAGATATGAAAAAGTTCATATCGGATGCTATATCTATATGGGGACTAGGCCCAAAAATGGACCGATCCTGAACATGTTTGGTAAAGTCTCTTGTATTTTGCTAAAATATATACAAACAAAATTTGAGAAGAATCATTGCAATATTTTTGTTTTTTGATAGATTTAAGTGAAGATCGGGAAGCAGCTCTATATGGGGCCTATGACTAAGAGTAGTACAATAGGGATCATTTTTGGACTAATGATTAATGGATGTAATATATACATACAAACCCAATTTGACTAAGATTTGTATGATAATTTGGATCTTATGGCAATATATGTTGATTTCATAGGGTTCATTTGTATGGGGGCTAGGTCTGAACATGGACCGATTCTCACCAATTTCAATAGCGTTTATCCCATGGCCGATAAAATATGAAGTACCAAATTTCGTCAAAATATATTCATATTTGCGACCTGCAGTTTGATTACAAGCTTTACATGGATACACAGACGGACGGACGGACGGACATCGTTAAATCGAATCAGATAGTGATTCTGATTCGATCGGTATGATTAAAGATGGGTGTAGGTCAAATATTTTTGGTTGTTACAAACAGCAGCACAAAGTCATTATACCCAAACCACATAGTGGTATAGGGTATAAAAACATTTTATATGTGATGATCCACTACCAACCATATTTATTGTTTTAACTTAGTTTAATCTAAGAATGATATTTTAATATCCTATGACCTAGACCCATCTTTTTTTATGCCGATCGTCTCATAATCACTTTCTGAATCGATTTGGTGATGTCCGTTCGTCTATTCAAACCATGTAATGAAACTACAGGTCGCAAATATTAATATATTTTTATCGGCCATAGAACGAATGCTATTGGTCAAAATAGGTGCATGTTCAGAACTAGGTCCCCATACAAAGGACCCTATAAGATCGACTTAAATTGCCATAAGGTCGAAATTATTACACCCATTAATCAGTGGTCCTAAAATAAATCCTGTATGACAATTCTTAGTCATAGCCCACATACAAAAAATCAAAAATAGATTTTTCTAAATTTAGTTTGTATATGTTGTAATACTAGCAGTACACCCGCTACGTTGTAAGCGTAATTATTATATTAATTATTTAAACCATAATAATATTTAAAAACAATAAGAAATATAGTGTGAGTGACAATACGATGGAAACTTTTAACAAAATATTTATTAAATACTCTTTTATAAATTTATTTATTTTTATTTTATTTATTGAACAAAGAAAAAATATTAACACAACTTCAGAAAATAAAACTTAAAAGTATTTATTTTATGCTGTTGGCAAAGCAAACCAACATTGTGGAATAAACTGATGGTCATGGCCTTGGTGGTGGATGATTCCTATACCGATTGTTTCGTCCTGTGTGGGTATAGGCAAATATTATGTCCGTTTAAATATTTCATTTTTTCGCCAACACTATTCGCCAACAGTATTCTAATTCCAGTTCATGTGTTGTTTAGCAAGATTAATGCTATCCAGACGATTTTTCTCTGATATCAGTGGTTTCCTCACAGGACAATAACAGCCAATATCAGCCTCAATTGCTCGTCAGGAAGCTGTTCGAGCACACAGTTTATTCTCAGATTGTTAATGACTCTTTTATTCATAGAATATTTCACAAAAATATTCTTTTGCTTACGACCAGCATTAAAATAATCTTTTATTCTGGTTTTTAACTTTTCATAACTCTTCATTGTCCAAAAATAAACCCTATAGGATAATTCTTAGTCATAGCCCTCATTTAAAGCTGCTTACAGATCTTCACATAAACCTATCAAAAACAAAAATATTACACAGATTTTTCTCAAATTCGGTTTGTGTATGTTTTTGCAAGAAACAAGTAACTTCATATGATCAGGATAGGTCCATTTTTCATTTTTCCCCATATAAAAAAAATTATAAAAATTTCACTCAGATTTCACTCAGGACCTAAGACCAATTCTCTAAACACATGTTATAGGGTATCGGTCTAGACCGACTATAATTTTCCATGTACTTCGAAATAAAAATTTACCAGTTGAAAAGTACCAGTTTTCCCATATTTTGTCGTTTTTACCCCCTAAAGGGTAAAATCTACATATCAAATTTCATGTTCTTATATTATTTTGTAAAGAAGATACGAAAAGGTAGCCTTTTACATTTACGGGCCGTTTAAGTTCCAAATTTCCAAAAGTTTTCCTCTCATTTGATGTTTCTATCTCTAGTAGAACGCACATACTATGTTTCTTATTCCTAGATCCGTTTCTTTACAAGATACCAAATGTACAATTTTTCTCCTTTTTGGCCGTTTTTCTCCTCTAGTCGTTAAAATTAGCAATAAATTCATTCTTGACTGATGCCCACGTATTCGATGGAGTGTGTATACCAAAATTCATATATCTATAACATTAATAGGTAAGGCGATTTCTTGTGACCGATCTAAGTTCCACAGTTTTACCCCGATTTTGACAAAAAATTTATCATTTGAAAGGTATTTCTTTTTAACTGTTTTCCAGATTTACAAATTTTCATCGTGTGAAACATTTTTTTGGAGTTATGATCGTTTAAAGTTGTTACTAACACGTACATGAAATTATGCAATGCTATGTGTGTATATATTAAATTTGTTAATGTGGTTGTCTGAATGTGTTGAGTTTGTTTTCTTCATTTAAAATGAGTTGAATTATGAAGCATACCTTTAGGGTCTTTATTAAATGAAAAAATAAAATTTCCTAGAATTTGCACTCGAATTTCGAGCGCTGGAGTCTGCTAGTAAACATAAATATGGCATAATAAGTTGTAAAACTTGTGTTGAAACCGGGGGTTACTATTTATTTTTTCAGTATCCTATGTTTTATATAATTCAATGTAATAAATTAATAATAATTACGTCATTTTTATTTATTTTTTTTTATATCAGTAAAAATCCAATAAATGGTTGTCACAATCAATAAATATAATGAATGCCATTAACACTTAAAGTCACAATTAACACAATCGAGTTTATATATAAAATCAACTGTCTTTACCAAAGAAATTTTGTTCAAAAGTTTAACAAATTCATTTGTTAAGACGATATAATTGTAATTGCCATCAACTCAAAATTCGGCTATAAATTTCATCGGAATTCGAATGGAAATAAATTTGGCAGCCACAACGAATATGTGTTCTGTGTGTAATGTAATTCATCGATTATAATAGGTCCGCATTAAAATAACGTAAAAATCGAATATTACTTTCATGCATGAAGTCAGACTTTTTATACCCATTTCGTTTATCAATAATGCTAAAAGTGGACTTTACTAAGTATATATATAAGAATAAAATAAGCAAGAAAATTATAGTCGGTCTAGACCGACTATACGATACCCTATACCATGGTTTAGAGACTTCTATCGCTTCGGTCCAACTAATTGGATATAGAAAATAAGCATAAACCAAATTTGAGGGGTATTGTTTTTAATATTTTTGGCCGTTGATATGAAATAGTTCATGTCGGGTGCTATATTTATATGGGGACTAGGTCGAAAAATAACCCGATCCTGACCATATTTGATAAAGTCACTTATATTTTGAAAAAATATATACAAACCAAATTTGAGAAACATCTGTGCAATATTTTTGTTTTTATACCCTATACCACTATGTGGTTTGGGTATAATGACTTTGTGCTGCTGTTTGTAACTACCAAAAATATTTGACCTAGACTCATCTTTTATTATACCGACTGTCCGTCCGTCCGTCTGTGTTTCCATGTAAAGCTTGCAATCAAACTGCAGGTCGCAAATATGAATATATTTTGATGAAATTTGGTATATAAGCTTCTATCGGCCACAGGATGAACGCTGTTGAAATTGGTGAGAATCGGTCCATTTTCAGAGCTAGCCCCCATACAAATGACCCCTATGAAATCAACATAAATTGCCATAAGATCCAAACTATCATATAAATCTTAGTCAAATGGGGTTTGTATGTGTTTATTACATCCATTAATCAGTAGTCTAAAAATGATCTCTATAGGACAACTCTTAGTGATAGGCCCCATATAGAGCTGCTTTCCGATCTTCAATTAAATCTATCAAAAAAAAAATATTGCACTGATTCTTCTCAAATTTTGTTTGTATATATTTTTGCAAAATACAAGAGACTTTACCAAACATGGTCAGGATTGGTCCATTTTTGGGCCTAGTCCCCATATAGATATAGCATCCGATATGATCTTTTTCATATTTGCAGCCAAAAAAAATAATAAAAATCCCACTCAAATTTGGTTTATGCTTATTTTCTATATCCAGTTAGTTGGGCCTGAGAGACAGGGTCTCTAAGCCATGGTATAGGGTGTCGTATAGTCGGTCTAGACCGACTATAATTCTTACTTGTTTTAATATATTTAAGTGAAGATCGGGAAGCAGCTCTATATGGGGCCTATGACTAAGAATTGTCCTATAGGGATTATAGGACTGCTGATTAATGGATATAATAAAGACACACAAACCCAATTTGACTGAGATCTATATAATAATTTGGATCTTATGGCAATTTATGTCGATTTCATAGGGGTCATTTGTATGGGGACTGGGTCTGAACATGGACCGAATTTCACCAATTTCAACAGCGTTCATCCTATGGGCGATAAAAGCTTATATACCAAATTTTTTAAATTTGCGACCTGTAGTTTGATTACAAGGTTTACATGGACACACAGACGGACGGACGGACGGACGGACATCGCTAAATCGACTCAGAAAAAGATTCTGGGCCGATCGGTATAATAAAAGATGGGTCTAGGTCAAATATTTTTGGTAGTTACAAACAGCAGCGCAAAGTCATTATACCCAAACCACATAGTGGTATAGGGTATAAAAATCAGAACCTTTCGCAAAAGATTTTATTTTTTTGGGACCAGTATATTTAAAATACTCGTTGGAAAATATCCTTAAGAGTTCCCTTAAAGTTTTAAATGTATGTATGTATGTATGCATGTGTTTGTTTCATTATCATGGTATAAATACATGTCCATGTGAACAACAATACTTTTTAGTTTCATATAAAAAGTTTTTAGCCTGTATAATTGTTTCAAATTGAAAAGTCACTTTCATATTATTCATGAAATTGAATCAAATGCTTAAACAAAATATTACTCTTTCACACACTCACACGAACTACTGAGGAAATGATCCGAAACCCAACAAGCTGACGTCACCGTATATCTATATGTACAAGTTTAACAAACATTTTAAGATACTGCTTTTCCAATGATTTAGCCAATTAAAATTTACAAGTAAAATACACTTAGAGAGGTGGAATATAAGTGAGCAAGTGAAGTCTGTGGTATGATTCGGACCTAAAATTTGCTAAAAACAAAGTCAAGAAACATTTTGATCTATGGTCCGTTATTTCAATAGAATAATAGAAAGGTAATTCCATGCCAAATCAACCCGAACACTTCAGATTTCAATGAAACTTTCAGGAATCATTCTTTCTGGTGATAAATTTTTCATCTCGTTAGATTTTCCTTTAATTAATTTGGAACATTTGGAAAAATCACCATTTGAATGGGTATTTCTTAAGGTTTAAATTGATAATGCCCTAATAAATAAATTTATAGTTATTTGTAAAATAAATATGTTTCTAAAGAGTTATGATGAAAAATTTTATATTTTTTTTATATAAAAAAGTTTTCAAGATATTTCTTCTAAAAAACGTTAATTAAAAAAAACCTCTTATATACTTAAATAAAAATGCATGTACAATGTATGTGTGTATGTTCCGTGTGGACTCCAAAATGACCGATTTTGATGAAATTTTCAGAGAATTTTCAGAATAGGCTAGCGGGTGACACTGTGCAGTCTGATTTTTGATTTTTGGTCTGTAGGCGGAGGGGCGTGGAAAAATTATATTTTAATATTCAGAATAGCCTGGTGGCTATTAACCGATAAGTTAATCTGAAAACATATTTAATCCCGCGTAAACCATTCATGCTGGTTTTACCTATGCTGCCATACTCTATATACAAAAATTAGTGGCAACATTGAAAATTTTTAATATTAAATTGCAAATTCTTTTCGAAATTAAATGCAAAATTGCTCAGATATAGTCTCGAGTTAAACCAAATTCCAAAAATAGAATTCCGGGCTTACACCTGGTTTAACTGATACCCTCCAGTTAAAGTAAAGTAAAAAGATAATATTTCATTACTTAAATAAAATTCTTGATATTTGTCTGCTTATTTAAGCGGAGATACTGATATATTAAACTGGCAAAAATACACTAAGTGTATCGAGTGTTGCTGCTTAATTTTTGTATATCTTACGATAGATAAACTATTGCACATACACGCACCCACATAAACGCACTCACACACACAGCCGTGTACGATAAGATGAACCATTGAATTTATATGTACATATGAATTTATATGTATGTAAGTATGTATGTTTGTAAAGTTTTGAAGTTTCCTTTCAACTGTTGCTTGTGAGCATGAATTTGTTGTCGTTGTTGGCGCAACGGTATAAAAGGCCGAAGGATACGCAGGAATATATTAGTCGTTGTTTAAAATTTGCGGAGTACGGTTTTAATTTTGAAATAACTTCGGAATGAGTGCTTCGGGTAAAAGTTTATTGGGTCTATGGCTTTATCGTAGCGGGGAACAAGAATGGGCCGTTAAACAAGGAAGCCCTTTACATGGGCCACGGATTAAAAATGGTTCATCGAGTTCTTCTAGCATTGTAAGCAAATCTGATAACTTGCAGAGCATGCATAGACCGAAAGTTAGTAACCACAAAAATAATTGTGTTGTCTTATTACCTTCCCAGGATAACCCTGGTGTTAATACAAATACTAGGCAGAATTCGAGTATCAGTGATTCAGCTCATCACCAGGGCTCACCCGGAGACAGAGTCTCGATAATATTTACATTGAAAAACCAAGTAGGTAACTTGGCCAGAGCACTGCAAGTTTTTCAAGAGTTGGGAATAAATGTGCTACATTTGGAATTATCGCCGCTTGAAAACGCTATGAATCAGGTAGGATTATTTCTATTTATATCAATTGCGCTCATGGATCAGATTGCAAACACACCACATTCAAATTTAGGCTGATGTTCTTGTGGATGTGGAATGTGATCAAAGGAGATTAGATCAGGTAGTGCAAATGTTAAATCGTGAAGTACATTCCGTTAACTACACAACGATGGATCAAAGTAGTATGGTTCGAGCACCATCTCTTTCGGCATGTTCAAGTTTTGGTTTGTAATTGTTGCAAGTACCACGGCTCATACAGATAAGTTATTGTTCCTGTATTCTCTAGATTTCGGAGAGATGGTTTGGTTCCCGCGTAAAATATCTGATTTGGATAAAGCACAAAATGTACTTATGTATGGCTCTGAGTTGGATGCAGATCATCCAGGATTCAAGGATCCCATCTATCGTAAACGACGTGAAAAGTTCTATTCAATAGCCATGAGTTTTAAACAGTAAGTGAAACATTTATAATTCTGTTTTATTAATAATTTATAAACGAAAATATTTGCAAAGTGGTAACCCCATTCCACGAGTAGAATATACTACCGAAGAGGTCAAAACTTGGTAAGTCATTTTAGAAAAGAGAAAGAAAAAAACAGCAACAAAAATTTTCAATTTTATTAACAGGGGAACTGTACTTCGCGAACTTCATCGCTTGTATCTAAAGCATGCTGTGCCAGAATACATGGAAAATTGGCCAGAATTAGTGAAATACTGCGGTTATCGCGAAGATAATATACCGCAATTACAAGACGTAAGCACTTTCCTTAAACGCAAGACCGGATTTCAGTTAAGACCAGTAGCAGGCTACTTATCGCCGAGAGACTTTTTATCCGGATTGGCTTTTCGTGTATTCCACTGTACGCAATACATAAGACATTCGTCCGATCCTTTTTACACTCCAGAACCGTAAGTATTCTCTTTTTTTTTCTGAATTTATAATTTTATTAAGCATCAACATAAATCGTGTTTTCCTCAGAGATTGTTGTCATGAATTGTTGGGACATATGCCACTATTGGCCAATTCTAGTTTTGCACAATTTTCACAAGAACTTGGCTTGGCTTCATTAGGAGCTTCCGATGCAGATATTGAAAAATTAGCAACGGTAAGTTGGAATTTTCATCAAAAGAAAAGAAGAAGAAAACGGCATCTTAAAGTGTCTATTTAATTTCAGCTATATTTTTTTACGGTAGAATTTGGTTTGTGTCATCAACCAGATGATACATTCAAAGTATACGGAGCTGGGCTATTAAGTTCCGTAGCTGAGTTGCAGCACGCGATATCATGTAAAGAAAAAATCAAAAAATTTGACCCCGAGATAACGTGCAAAGAAGAGTGCATAATAACATCGTATCAAAATGCGTACTACTACACGGACTCTTTTGAGGAAGCAAAAGAGCAAATGAGGTGAGCAGAGAATCTACCAAATTTTAGTTTTATTTTCAGAAATACTTTAACTTTTCTATTTTTGCAGAACTTTTGCTGAGAGCATTCAACGACCTTTTGGAGTTCGTTATAACCCGTATACTCAAAGTGTTGAAGTTCTATCGAATGCACAAAAAATAACGGCTGTGGTAAGTGAACTTAAAGGAGATTTGAGTATTGTTTGCTCAGCCTTGCGTAAAATTTCGGCTACCGATGAAAATTTAGACGTTGAAGGCATTGCCAATATGCTACACACTAGTTTGAATGTAAAAGGCGACCGAAGTCCTATGAATGCAATAAGCCCAGATAATTCGGATAATTCTCAACATTCGATTGTAGAAAATGGAGATTAACTTCAAATTGATTCTTCAATTTCTAAAAATAACAAAAACTTAATATATGAAACACTTTAGGGACCAAAACTTAATATTTACAAATTTGACCTAATTCATCATTAATTTTATATACAAATAATCTGCATGCGGGCTAATTACAAAATCGATTTATTTCATTTTTTTTTTAAATTTACTTAAAATATTTTTATGTTTCTAATATTTTTCTAAATTATTTATAAAATTGGCTTTACACATACCCGTATTTCGTGTTATGGCGTGATTTATATTAATTAATTATATTAATAAACAAAATATTATCGAAAAAAAAAATATGCACTTTAATTATGTTTAGAATTTCTTATTTATAAATCAGATCACAGTCGCTATTTATTACGAATTTACGACACAGCAAATTAGTCGAATACTCTATAAAGTAATTGGGTATGGTCCAGATATTAAATGCACACCATTGGGGACGTATGCGACTTTTGATTCCATTTACCATTTGAAACAAATCAAATTTCCCCAGCCAACATTTATTCCCTGTTGTTTTGTCTTCAATGGCGAAACGTTGCTTTTTTTTCGCTGGTTGTTGAGGCATTTTTTCTTTCACTTCCACACGTGTTGCTATTTGAATTTGGTCTACCGTTTCACAAATTTCTTCATTACTTAGTAAAATACCTGCCACAATATAGATTAATTTAAAATATCTGCAAGAAAATCTAAGGCCAGATAACAAATTGACATTATTGTGATTTATTATAATACAAAATAATTATGAACTTACCGAACCGTACGTGACATCATTATTGTATTGTTAAATATATTATTCTCTTTCTAAATGAATGCAATTGTGCGAGCTGTGACCGAACCGAAATTTATACAAATCTAAAAATAAAAAAATTCATAAGAAAATCGTTAGTCTTGGTTCATTATATCATTTCCATTGGTTAAGGGAACAAAGTCAATGAATTTATATTTATTGAGTATGTTTTAGCTTTATCATAAATTCTTGAAATCCAATTTTAATGTTATGTAATCCATTAAATTGGGATGTGAATGGAAACTTAATGTTTCCCAATGTGAAACTGCCCATTATTAACAATGGCTTTATTTGTAATTAATTAACAAACTTCTTTTCTTCTGTAAATGTTTACAATTTAAACAATAGAACATTAAGTCGTGGCTTACAAAAATCTCTATATTCTTCTGCTATGCGATAAGAATTTTAGAGAGCCATGCTCACAAAATATTTTTTTTTATAACAACATCAGAAATCTCATGTAAAATCTCAATAAATACTTGTATCTGCTTTGAGTGAGTAAGTTGTATGAAAGCTGATCTAAATAATATTTTACTTTTATGATATCGATGATAATGTTTGCGTTCTATACGCGCAAAGCTTCTGAAATAGACTGACGAGATGATATTTTGTAGCAAATCAACTAAAATTGAGGTAATGGTGTCTCTCGTTCGAATTTTTGATGATTGGTAAATGTGATAAGCTTAGAATTGTTGTTGCTTTGTTTTGGTCTGGACTACATTCAATAAGAATTGGAAAAAACATACACTATTGTGATGGACGCGTGCATCAATTTTAGGTGCATTTTATTTACATTTTTCCAAACTATGTCACATCATCTATATATAAAAGAGAGCCCAAACCGCTCGGCGTAAAGATCCACTAAGAAAGGATTTATAGAAATTCGTACATTTAAGGGGTAAAAACGGTCAAAAAGGGGGAAAATGGCAACAAATGAATCTAGGAATATCAAATTTGGTGTGTAGACTCCATCCGAGAAACAAACATTGGCGGTTAAATTGTACCTTTCTGCACATTCTGAACATATTAATCTATACTAGCAGATTCCAGCCCTCGAAATTCGAGTGCAAATGCTGGGAGATTTTATTTTTTCAATAAATAAAGACCCTAAAGGTTTGCTAATCAATTATAGCCAATTCACAAATCAACAAAAAAAGCGAACTCAGTTTTATTACAAACACATTAACAAATTTTATAAGAACACACATAGCATTGTATAATTTTATGTATGTGTTTGTAGCAACTTTAATTGCAATTTACTCAGAATAAAGGAAAAAATTTAAAAATCTGTAAATCTGCAAATCAGCTAAAAAGAAATACCTTTTAAATAATATGCATTTGGTCAAAATCGGGATAAAACGGTAGAACAAAACATCGGTCACAAGAAATCGCCTAGCCTATTAATATTATAGATAAATGAATTTTGGTATACAGACTCCCAATAATGAATATATTGCTAATAATAACGTCTGGGGGAGGAAAATTGGCCAAAAAGGAGAAAAATTTTACATTTGGTATCTTCTAAACAAACGAAACTAGCAATATGAAATATAGTATGTGGATACCACGAGAGAATGAAACATCAGATGAGAGGAAAACTTTTGGAAATTAGGATGTTAAGGAGGGTAAAACGGCTCGTAATTGTAAAAGTGTACCTTTTTGTGTTTTCTTTAGAAATAATTTAAGAATATGAAATTTGATTTGTAGATTCCATTAGAGACGCAAACATTGTCCAAGAATATTTTTTTTTTAATTGGAGCCTTTACGTTGTAAAAACGAACAAAAATGGGAAAACTGGTACTTTTCGACTGGTAAATTTTCATTTGAAAGTACATTTTCTTGAAAAAACAAGTAAGAAAATTATAGTAGTTCTAGACCGATACCCTATATACAAAATTTCATCAAAATATATTAATATTTGCGACCTGTAGTTTGATTACAAGGTTTACACGGATACACAGACGGACGGACGGACATCGCTAAATAGACTCAGAAAGTGATCCTGAGACTCAGAAAGTGATTTTGAGTCGATTGGTATAATAAAAGATGGGTTTAGGTTCAATATTTTTGGTAGTTACAAAAATCAGAAAAAAGTTCTTATGCCCTGACCACATAGGGTATACAAATGGAGTTTTGTATGTTTGTACGTTTGTTTGTGGTTTATAGGAGACTATACCACTGGACAGATTGTCTAAAAATTTTTACAGTAGGTAACTTCTACAGTCTAGCGGCCATCAAAGCGATATCCGTGGACAAAACTGGATCAAGGACTATCCTCGGGTGTAAGGAATAGATTGCAAACTTTTCCGGAAGAGGCAGACTTGAAATCGTTTGGATCCCAGGACACAGTGGTATAGTGGGAAACGAAATTGCTGACGAATTGGCCAGGAAGGGTTCTTTCCTAGAAAGAGTCAATTTGGAAAACCCAATACCTTTCAATTCTCTCAAATTGGAACTGGCAGAATGGGCGACCAGTTCGCATGTATCAATTTGGGAAGAGACTGACGTGGGTAAGGTTACAAAGATACTATGGGGTACTCCCAACACTACGAAAACTAAGGAAATCCTTAATATTAGTAGGGGAAACCTTAGTAGGATAATTGGCATCCTCACTAGACACTCTGAGCTGAGGGCTCACCTATACCGTATAGGACGGGCGGAATCGGCCACTTGTAGAGCTTGCGGAGAGGATGACGAAACCCTAGAACACTACCTCTGTTACTGTCCTGCATTTGCGAGAACAAGGGTCAGATATCTATCCAACGACATCCTACCAGGCCTCACGGGTCTTAGGGGGATAAGCTGGAAAACACTCAGGGAATTTGCTGATGAAACCGAATTTCTAAGTTAGTAGAGGGGTAGATAACCAGATGAACGTAGAGATGTAGAGCGCACAACAAGCCGACCTACTGGCTGAGGTGTATATCCGGACCCAACGGATATGAGCTATGTATTTACATAGCTCCTCTTATCAACCTAACCTAACCTAACTGCCTATCCGGAAGGGGCGTGGCACCTCCCATATAAAGTGAGTTTTTAGCATATAATATCTGGAGCAAGTGTTCTGAAACTGTACATACATATTAAACTAATTTGAAGAGTTGCGAAAAATAATGGGCGAGATCGGACCAATGGGCGTGGTATCGACCATACAAAGTAAATATTTAATGTCATACTGTGGAGCACTGAAAGCCTTGGGAATTTGTATGAGTTTAAGGGTTATTAATGTGTGTAATCGGACAAAAAGGGGCGGGATAGGACGAATGGGGTGTCTTCCCATACAAAGTAAATATTTAATGTCATATATTTAGAGTACTGTAATAGAGAAAGCTTTGCAAATTTGTGAGTTCATAAGTTATTAGTGTGAGCAGTTGGACAAAAAATGGACGGGACCTGACCAATGGGCGTGGCCAAAATCAAAAATCGCAAAAGCCGAAAATCGCCAAAATCATAACTCGTAAAAAACAAAAATCACCTAAATCAAAAATCGGAAAAATCGTCAAAGTCAAAAATCGGCAAAACCGAAAATGGCGAATAACACAAATCGCCAAGAACAAAAAACGCCAAAAACAAAAATTTCCAGAACCGAGAATCGCGAATTACAAAAATTACAAAAAAACAAAAATCACCAAAAATCGCCAAAAACCGAAAACCGCGAAAAAAAAATTGCCAAAATCAAAAATCGCAAAAGACAAAAATCACCAAAATCAAAATAGCAACATAGCAAAAAAAAGGAAAAACAGAAATCACCGAAATCAAAAATCGCTAAAATCGAAAATCGCAAATTTCAAAAATTGCCAAATCAAAATAGCCTAAATCAAAAATTGCCAAAAACGGAAAATCGCGAATAACAAAAATCACCGGCAAAAGTCACCAAAATCGAAAATCGCAAATAACAAAAATGGCCAATAGCAAAAAGCAATAATCGCCAAAGTCAAAAATCTTCAGAATAAAAACCTAAAATCCCAAAAACGAAACTCGAGTAATAGCTAGTCTCTTAGAAATATTCCATTTATACAATAACAAGCAGTTTCGAATAATTTAATAGAACTGAAGTTATCATGTGCTCCTGGTTCTGATGGTGTTTCAAATTGTGTTTTAAAACGATATGCAAATCTTCTATATATTCCTTTAACGTTTCTTTACAATAAATCACTTAAACTGTCATAATTTTCAGGGTATTGAAAAAAAATCCTTTATTGTTCCATTATTCAAATCTGGTAACAGATCCGATATCTCAAATTACAGAAAGATTGCTAAATTAAGCTCTATTCCATAATTATTTGCAAAACATATAACTGATACATTGCCATACCAAGCATCTTCAATTCTTGCTTCTGAACAATTATTTCCATAAATACTGCTCAGCTGTTACTAAGTTACTTGTACAACGATTTTAATGGAGCATTTGTAAACAGACAACAAACTGTTTGGGTAAACCATGATATTCCACTGTTTAAGCTAAACTATATGGGTTTCAGTATTACGCTTATAACAGACCGAAAACAATGTATTAAATTTCGTAATGTTGAATCAAAACCCATTAATTTTAACCTGGTGTGTCTCAAGGAAGTCATTTGAGGTCGCTCTTATTTACACTATTTATTAATGATCTTCTTTTAGCTATTGAATTCTCTAAATCTGTAAATGTATGTGGATGATGTTAAAATATTCTATTCATTTAACAATATCGACGAACAATCTCGTTTACAGTTAGATATAAATAATTTCACATGATGTAAAATAAACTTAATGGACTTTAACGAAAAAAAATTTAAATATGTGATGTTTACAGGATCTTTTCCAATTAACGGCTTGTACTATATATACTTTTCAACACTAGTAAAACCTATTCTAGAATATGGAATTGAATTGCATCTGTTCAAAAATAATTCTTAATATTTAGCTTTCGCAATATATAAATACCCTCTTGTAGAAGCCGTTTTCTGTAGCCAATTTTTAATTAATTTTATGTTCAATTTTATTCTATATTTAATTACAAATGAAATTAATGTTAAATATTCTGTAAGGATTATATATTTCCATTGACTGTGAGTTTTTAGAAATTGCATTTGTATTGCCTATCATGTGGTTAAATTTTTGTAAAATATGAGTTATAACCCTAATGTGCATAGTTGACAAAAATAGTTGAAATCTTTTACATATTTATATATAAATAAACTTGGGTTTGTGATGGCTAAATAAATAGCCATAATAATAAAATATAATAATTAAATATTATATGAGTCGGAATAATACAATTATAATAAGTTTTTTAGCAACATTTTTAATGATATCATCTTTTATATATATATTGTATATAATCAACCTTTCGATTTCTGCTGATTAAAAGTACAATTTCCGCTTTTGATACTTCATTTTCTGACAAAATTTTACCTTTTCGAGTTCAATTAGTATATTTCCCAGTGGCATTTTGTTTATCGCTAATGTTTTTAATAAAATTAATTGGAATATATTGTATTAAAACGGTACTTTTTATCGAACAAGGAATTTTTTGTATTTGTGTTATACAATTTGAACTTTTTATTGTGCAAGGTATTTCGTTGTAAGAGATTTTAATAACGGTATTTTTAATTAATCAAAGTTTTGTTTAATATAAGTTTATTTTTGGAAAGAAAACATATTAATACAGTGAAACTTCGATATAACGAATCTGAAGGGAATCGAAAAATACTTCGTTATAGCTATTGGCTCGTTATACATATGTATCAGTGAAACCATAGTATAACGAAATTTGAAGAAATACGAAAAAAAATTCGTTATAACTTCAGTTTTTTTTTTATCCAAAATACTATATAATAAAAATTCACTATTCAAGAGGTTAATAAAAAATTATACATGTTATATTTTTATTTTATTAGATATTTATAAAATATTGTGTTATTTTTGTTTGTTTACGCAAGCTTAGAATGCAATATTTTTTTCGACAGATGTTAAGCTGTCAATATTTTGCAGTGTAGAATCCTGTGCCTCCAAAAATGTTTGCAGTTTTCCGACAATTAGTTTAGCCTCTCTAGCAGTTACAACATTTTCGATTTTTTCAGCTTCGTTATCTTCCAGCTCACGATTTTATTGTGGTTTCGTTACACTGGTAATAATGTCATCATAGGTAAGGGACCCGGTAGAAGAAACCATTCTGTTAATTTAAAATGGTTTTTTAGAATAAGCCCTTCTTCGCTGTCTTGGAGCCAAACATTTTCTGTAACCAAAATATTTCGGAGCTCGACACTTTCCCATGCCTTGTGTGGCATTTTTACTGCTTGTAAAACATTTATAGAGCTTTTGCGCCCCTCTTCAAGATCGTTGATTAAAATTTTGACTACCTCTTTGCGATAAACGTGTTAGAAATTTTTAATTATTCCCAGATCTAGAGGTTGTAGTTTCGACGTTGCGTTTGGAGGCAAAAATTGTACCTTGATGGATTTAAGTGATATAACATTTTTATGTGCTGTGCAGTTATCCACAAACAATAAAACCTTACGATTGGCTTCAGTCATATCGTTGCCAAATTTTTGTAAATAATCAAACCATATATCGCTGGTCATACCAGCTTTTTTATTCGCAGTGTAGTCCACTGGTAAGCTTTGTATGTTTTTAAAACATCTTGGAGTATTCGATTTTCCGATTATGAGCAATTTTCTCTTCTCAGAGCCTGTACTTTTAACAGTCAGTAAATAAAATAGATAATCTTTCTATACTATGTTTTCTACCGTGGCATTTTTCGTATTTAAACGTCATTGTCCGGTCTGGTTCGCATTTAAAAAATAATCCAGTTTCGTCTGCATTATAAATATTGTGCGGCTCATATTCTGCCAACAAACTTGGTAACAATGTTTTCCATTCAGAACATACTTGATCACTTACGCTGGCACTTTCTCCACTCACTTTACGAAATCCGATATCACTGGCGCTTTTTAAAATTATCAAGCCAACCGCTACTAGTTTTAAAATCTTTGTGTCGCAGACGTGCTGCAAACTGTTCAGTTTTGGTTTTTACCACCGGTCCTCCTAAAGGAATGTTTTGGATTCGACATTGTGTAAACCATTTAGATAAACATTGCTCAACGGGGTCATATTCTGCCAGGCGTATTCTTTTGCATTTTAAAGGCTTAGTGTTGCAAATAATCTCTCGATTTTTTAAAATTGTAGAAAGCGTATATTAAATTTTTTAGCAATGTCTTGCTTAGATTTGTCACCACGATCAACGGCATCAATTATAGAAATTTTTCTCGTATAGAAATTGATTTAGGCTTTAATGCACTCATTTTGACAAGAATCAAAAACAAACTGACTATGTTTGTGACGCATTACTTATGCGCTTTCAAACACATTTAGATTTCGTTGTTTTGATAACGGGACTTTACCGTTTTGCTTACCAATTAAATTTGATTTATTCTGACTTCGTTATATAGAGGCTATAGAATCAACACTTCGTTATATAGAGGCTTTTGATAGTCCCGTTATCAACGACTTACAAAAATGTTATATTTCTCAAGTATGATTTCGTTGTATAGAGGCTTTTGAAAAATAGATCGCTATATAGAGGCTTTATAGCTCAGAATTTCTTCGTTATAGCTATAGAGCATTTTTGTATGAAAAACTATGCAATAAAGAGGTTTTTTCAAGGGACCCAGCAACAAAATCGTTATATTGAGTTTTTCGTTATAACGAAGTGCGTTATATCGAAGTGTCACTGTATAAATTCCAGAAAGATATAACAATTATTGCATGCATAGTTCAAATTTTATTGAACACTGATTCACAGATTACCAAATGTGCTATCATTTATGAACGCACGGTATTTATATATAAAAAAAAATATATATGTTAAATATATGTTAACGTATCTTTGAAATGAGACACTGGTTGCTGTCAATACTTGTATTACCTTAATTCTTAATAAATCTCACAGATGTCACTACAATCGCTTAATTATATTTATGTAAGCCAAGATATAAACCTTGGTTATGGTTTAAATTTATTGTTGTACGCATTGTTGCCATTCTAATATATTTAACTGTTGCAAAAAATTCTAAAAATACCATATTGAATTTAATTATTTTAAATGTTTTTTGTACAAATTTATTTGTTTGTTTCACAAATTTCTTTTTAGTTTTACTTATAAATTCTTATACAATGTATGAATGTATATGTATGTATTCACGCCATTGATTTATGTAGATTTTTCAAATATATTCTTATTTTATTTATGTATTATTCAATGGATAGGTTTGTCAAAAATATTATAATGATATCTGGGCTGGATTCGTGGCAATATTTTCCAGTAAATGATAAGTACTGGCCAAGGCCCATTTAAGCAGTCGTTATACGGTCGAGAGGTCGAGAGGATGGTTGCAGAAATTTGCAAGGTATCCAATTTGCAATTTGCAAGATATTAAAAATGTTTTGAGTTTATAGATTTGAAATGTTTTGAAATTCAATTGTCAATACCATTCGAAGAATTGTTTCGAAAGAAAATGAAGGAGAACGATTAATTAAACGATTAAAAAAAATCAATAATTTATTGATCTTCTTATTTTGTGAAACATTGAAAAACAGTGTTAATAGTCTTATTTTTCAATCACTTGGATTTACATTTTTCATACAAAGAGGATTTATTATATTATTTACTCATTTTCTTGTATTCCAATAACGTTTTTTGTTTGAAGATTTTAGAACACTTTTCTGATTTTGCGTGATTTAATATAAATATGTTTAATATTTAACAATATATTTAATTATTTAATAATTTATCACTTCTTATTACATAAAAGTTGACTTTTTAATTATATCACTTTTATTTATGTAGTAGGAGCTGACCCGGCAAACTCTGTTCCGTCATAGAGGCAATAAATAAGCAGATTTTGGATTTTATTAAGTTCAATTTTTTATTAGGAAATCAAATAAAAAAACTAAGAATTTTAATGATTCTTTATTGTTCATGTATTTTGGTGCAAAGGTTGCACTCTTCAGTTAAGTACCTTGTGATATACGACATTTTTTTTTCTATTAGCAAGCGCAAGAACAAATAATGAGGATGGTCCTCCGACCCGTGAACATGCCACATATAATTGACCATGGGAAAAACATGGATATTCCAGATTCAAACCACAAACTTTCAAAAATTGGCCTTGTGATTTGTTAATGGTAATGGCGAATGCAAGACGAATCGGAAATTGTAGTCTTTTAAACTCAAACGGCATTATATTTGTCCTTGTGATTGATAAGCATGAAGTAGAGCTATAGTACCGCGACGCTCTTCATGGGCAATTTCTTGTTGTTCTTCAGTCCTTTCATTCGCAATGTTTCGTATCCTTCTTGCATTACGGCTTTGTCGGTAAAGATTCGATCGTCTTGGTCGCGGCATTGTTAAATCATTGCGTTTTGTTATTCCACGTCAGATGCGAAAATCATAAAAAATAAAAATAAACATTGTTGCCACATAAACTTAACTAAACTTAAAACTGAAATTACTTAAAATAATTAATTTTTACACGTTCACTATTTCCGTCATTACGTTCACTTATTTCCAACACCACGGCTTAATTTTAAAAGGAAAATCTTAAAAATTAAAATTAGCCATTGTTGCCACAAAAACTAAAGACGTCTCCTGGTTCTAAGCTACCTCCCCACCAATTTTCAGCCAAATCGGTTCAGCCGTTCTTAAGTTATAAATAGTGTAACTAACACGACTTTCTTTTATATATGTATGTATATAGATTCAAAAACGTACTTGATTAAACTTAATACGTCATGGTATGCTATGCTAGTTCCTGAGTTGTTGTTGTTGTATAGGACGTCACTCCATAATTTTTCTGTTTTACTTTATTTGAAGTCTTTTTCATTGGGGCTGGGGAGCCAATAGGGAATATTTTTATTCCCTATGGGGTCAGGGTTTAATGACTTTGTGCTGATGTTTGTAAGTACCAACAATTTTTGACCTATTGTACCGATCGACTCAGAATCCTTTCTGAATCACTTTCAGAATCACTTTCTGAGTCGATTTAGCGATGTCCGCCCGTCCGTCCGACTGTGTGTCCATATAAACCTTGTAATCAAACTACAGGTCGCAAATATGAATATATTTTGATGAAATTTAGTATATATGTAACCTTCTCTCGAAATTGGTGAAATTGGTGAAAATTGATTCATGATCAGACCTAGGCCCCATACAAGTGACCCCTATGAGATCGGCTTAAAGTCCCATAAATATTAAAATTATCATATAGATCTAGGTCAAATTGGGTTTGTGGATGTTTATTACCTCCTCCACTAATCAGTAAATAAACCCTATAGGTCAATTCTTAGTCATAGCCTCCATATGAAGCTGATTCCCGAACTTCGCACAGATTTTTCTCAAAATTGGTGTGTGTATATTTTTGCAAAAAACAAGTGACCCTACCAATATGGTCAGGATCGGTCTTCTTTTCGACCTAGTCTCCATATAAATATAGCATCCAATATTAACTTATTCATATCCGAAGGCAAAAAAGTTAATAACAATGCCACTCAAAATTGGTTTACGGTTATTTTCTATATCCAGTTAGTTGGACCTAGGAGATAGGGTCTCTAAACGCATGGTATAGGATATCACATAGGCGGTCTAAACCATGAATTTTTAAAAGCAAATTTAAAAATTTTTTATTTTTTATTTTAATTTGATATTTAAAAATATATATTTGTTTTCTATTTTAAAATCTTAAAATCTTAAAATCACTCAATTACCTCTATTCGAGAATATGTGTACTATCTCAATGCCGCGTCAAAATTATGATTCATTCCAGACACGCCAATTGACTTTTCGAATTATGCTGTAAATTTTTTTGTCAGTTGTTTTGTATTTAACTGTTTTTAAACCTAAAGAAATATAACTAAAAATAATGAAAAATAATTATTTATTTATAAGAAAACCACTCAGAAGAATAATCAATTGAATAATAATACTTTTATTTTTTTTTTTATTAAAACAATGTATGTATTACGGAGACAGTTTGAAAACATTAAATATATATGAAGAGAACTGTTTTGTTTAAAATGTACAAAATTTGTTTAAAATATAGTAGAGTTAGCAAACTAAAGTTGGAAACACAAATGGTTAAATAAAATCCATTTTTAATTATATAATTTTCTTTTACATAGTTTTTAGTTAATATTTATTCTTTTTCGTTTAGCGCTTCTTTTTTCTGAATATGGTCACACTATCAGCTACAACATGTAAACAAAAATGACATAAAATTCATTTATTAATGAAAATTTATGTAATTTTTTTCAGAATTAAAAAATTTAACGCTGCCGTACAAAAATAAAGGCTTTTACCATCGTGAACATGGTAATAACTCGTACAAAATTAAAAATTCTTTTATTCATATTATTCCATATTTATACCCTATACCACTATGTGGTTTGGGTATAATGACTTTGTGCTGCTGTTTGTAACAACCAAAAATATTTGACCTACACCCACCTTTAATTATACCGATCGAATCAGAATCACTATCTGATTCGATTTAACGATATCCGTCCGTCCGTCCGTCTGTGTGTCCATGTAAAGCTTGTAATCAAACTGGAGGTCGCAAATATGAATATATTTTGACGAAATTTGGTATTTGATCTTTTATCGGCCATGGGATGAACGCTATTGAAATTGGTGAGAATCGGTCCATGTTCAGGCCTAGCCCCCATACAAATTACCCCTATGAAATCAACATATATTGCCATAAGATCCAAATTATCATACAAATCTTAGTCAAATTGGGTTTGTATGTATATATTACATCCATTAATCAGTAGTCCAAAAATTATCCCTATGGGACAACTTTTAGTCATAGGCCCCATATAGAGCTGCTTCCCGATCTTCACTTTAATCTATCAAAAAACAAAAATATTGCACTGATTCTTCTCAAATTTTGTTAGTATATATTTTTGCAAAATACAAGAGACTTTACCAAACATGGTCAGGATCGGTCCAATTTTGGGCCTAGTCCCCATATAGATATAGCATCCGATATGAACTTTTTCATATCTGCAGCCGAAAAAATTAATAAAAATCCCACTCAAATTTGGTTTATGATTATTTTCTATATCCAGTTAGTTGGGCCTGAGAGATAGGGTCTCTAAACGCATGGTATAGGGTATCGTATAGTCGGTCTAGACCGACTATAATTTTCTTATTTGTTTTTTATATAAATTAGAAACAATTTAAAATGACGTTACAGCTGTGCGAAATTCGTCGTTCGTCCCAGTTGTATTTCCACCTTAATGAATATTTCACTACAAATCATATTTTAATAATGAAAAAATTATTTTATTCAAAAATTATAAATTGTTGCCATCTATCACACATTTAAACAGAGAGGAAGCGGATAATAAAAATGTTTTCTGTCTCCCAGTGGTGTTGGGGTGGTTTCTATATCCTATACCACTGGGAGCAAAGTTCTATCATAAAGTTACTGGTTCGGCAGTGACGGTTGATACTTCGCCCATGCCTATAACCTACTTCCAAGTAGTGCTCGCGGGCAACGCTGTACAAATCCAGTTAATTCTGGTGATTATTCCTAGCGGTTAAGGTTAATGTCAGGTCCACCAAGTAATATTCTATTTGGGGAATAACCTGGTAGCGGCTAGTATTTGGCCAGACTGGCAACGAAGCCTTACCTGAGGCTATAAATAAGTGAGCTATGAGCCCAAGGTTACCTCACAGCCAAAGTCAAAGGCAGCACAAGCAAAAACATAAAACTGGAGGTGTCAAAACCTACCAGATGAAATGGTTGTCACATCCCATAATTGTGTTGGTGTTCCAAGGTGCAAATTATGGTAAAGATGTTACATGAGCGAAAAGGAGGCCGGGTGTGGGTTCGTCAGTGATCCTGACAAGAGGAATTTGAGCGAGAGTGTGGGTCGAAGATGAGTCAAAGGCGTTTGAGGCAGGCCAGTTTGAGTCGGAGACCAGTTGAAAAGCGAAGTACGGAACGTTGAGTAAGTTCGGAGCGTAGTAGATGGATGAAGGCATGAGTCGAAAAAATTCGAAGCTGTGAATGGGTGAGCTAGTACCAGTCCTGGCAAAGATGACCATTACGGTAGAATTAGTAACAAGAGTGTCGGATAGAAGACGAGTCCAACGGCGCTTGAGTCATTTGACAATACAGCGTTCACGGATGAGACGCATATCGGTCGAAATGTTGGTACGGAAAGTTGTACATATCAGGGCCACCTGATAATAACAGCTGGTAAGAACGAACATAGTATGCAAATGTGCGGTTATTGAAGGTATGTGTTTTTGCAAGTGCTGCTGATGACCGACGCGGGAAGAACACAGTTCGATGTGGAGTTGCATTCAACCGGGTTCTACAACCCATAGAGTAGACGGCTTTTAGATCGGGCCAACCCAATTGCAAAGGGAGGAGAGTGTACCAAATCATCTATCCTAGCTTGCTATCCATCTAACGAAGGGGCGCCGGTGGACGCATTGTATCTCACCTAATGCTAAAAACACCGTGTGGTTAAGTCGACAAGACAGGCGTAAAACCCATACGACTTATCCTATAACACTTTGTGGTCGGGGTATAATGAATTTGTGCTCACGTTTGTAACTACCAAAAAGTAATGGACTTAGACCCATCTTATATTATACCAACTGACTCACCAATTGACAACTTAGCGATGTCCGTCCGTCTTTCCGTCTGCCTGTTGCCCATGTAAACCTTGTAATCAAACTGCTCCTATTTTTTAATCGATTTTATCGCTGTTTTAATAATTTGTTCTTAAAAAAAATGTTTCAACCATTTCGTTGGAAATCGATTCCTAAATGTCCTAAACTCGGATCCATAGCTCGTTCACGCCATTTGAAGGCTCCGCGTACTTCGATAGTTTTGCCTTTAAATAACTCCAAAAATGTTCGAAAATCGAAAATCCTTAGCTTTATCAATTCTTTACAAGTTTAGCCGTATGCTTCGGATCATTATCTTGCTGAAATACAACGTTTTCAGGAGAAAGACCCGGTTTTTCAATGGCAATTGGTATACTATTTTGTAATATTTCTAGGTATTGTTCCTTTTTCAATTTTAACTTAGGGACCTACTCCAATTTTGGTAAAACAACCCCAAACCATTATCGAACCATCATCGAGTTTCTTGTTTGGGATTATGGTATTGAGATCCTTAGTCCAGTAACATGAGTGGCCATCCGACTTTAATTTTGGTCATATAACCTTAAAAAAAGTAAAAATATTTGTATTAAAATTTAAAAAGTTACCTCAATATTTGCATTTATCTAGCTCCAATCGTGTTCTGTCCAAATATTATAAATGTGTTTTATATGTATGTTCTTTTTGGACAAAAATGTTTTTTCTATTTTCAGCAGCCTTGAGATCCAATCTTTTTAAGCTTCGACGAGCCGTCCACTGACTGGCATCAATTTTTAATGTTTTTTGGGCTTCAGCTGGGGTGACGCAATTGCCACATGTTACTAATTTTGCAAGAGGGCAACTAGTACGGCCATCTATAATTCTTGGACGTCCAAGACAGGGAGTTGTATTATTTATTCCATGCTTCTACTTTATTCTTTGCACGGTAATATGACTTATTTTAAATTTTTCAGCTATTTTATATAAGTAAGTTTATACGTTTTTACGAAAACTGAGGAAATTTAATTAATATGGTCATGATCGGCCAATTTTTTGCTCTGGCCGACATATAAAATAGCATTCGGTATGAAGATTTCACATCTGTGAAACATAAATTCATAACAATGCCATCCAAATTTGTTTTATGTCCAATAAAGAGCCTTTCATTTAACTCATGGTATAGTGAATCGTACAGAAGGTCTAGACTGACCATAATTATCTTACTTGTTTCTTTTGTTTTTAATGCCCACGGATTATAAATCATGTTTTTCTGGCATTAGTTTCTTCTTTCCAAATTTCGTTATGATTTTCCACTAAGGCCTGTGATTTTGGCTTTTAAATTTAAAAAAAAAAACTTCGAATAGCGATAATATTCATTAATTTGACTAACAGATTTGAATTTCTCATGAGTTTCTTTTTGGAAATACATTTAAGTACATGATTTCTGATATGAGTAAAAATTTACAACTGTAAAATACCAACAAAATTTTAAATAATATAATTTTATTAATATTAATATTAATCATACGATAATAGTAATTTTTTTAAAGTTAAATTTGTTAACATAAATGGTCAAACAGGTGCAAATATTTAAGCATATCAGAAATAATAGATAATACTTATATATAGTATTATATCTATTATCATTTATACAAAAAAAATTATGTGGAATCGCGAATATTATCGCTATAAAAATCCTTTCAATCCAGATGCAGAAAAAAATTTTAGTTTGTAATATTATTAATTTATTTATTTTAATTTTGCTATAAAATTGTGAACTCTATTCCAATATCGCCATTGAGTCATGGTTGTATGTTCTAAAATCAAATGTAGTTGCAACTAAACAGAATGAAAATATTGGGTCGTAGGCAGTCCAGCCTGGCAAATAATGGGTTATCAGTTTTTAAATGTAAAAGATAAACCATTTTTGTTAAAACTTAACGAATTGTTTTTTTATTGCAACTGATTATTCTTTTAAATGTAATTTTGTCCTATGCTCGTACTTACTTACATTCATAGAAACAGATTTTTTCTACCTCTAATACATACGTACTTTTTATATTTGTAGATACGTATGTATGTACATACAAACAATAGTTATTTTATTATACATTCACAATTTATACTCAGGCATATATATGCACATATAAGTTTTATATGAATGTAGTATGTGTGTGTGTGGTATATGACATCAGTGTAACTAAATTACGAAATTTTATTTTGATTGAAGTTATGAAAAGGATGTCGGACAAAATCTACTACGTCATTAGGTAGATAATATTAAAATAACTATAAAATTTTGTCGTACATTCCACGATTTGTAAGGTTTTAGATTTGTATTTGATTTTAGATTTAACATAAATAATCGTGCCAAAACAAATTATAAAATTGATGCCCAATAAAACAAAAGAAAAACTTTACATACCTTCCAATTGCATGTAATATATTCAATAATATTTTATTAGTTCAATAGAATCCCATATACCGGGTAATATGTTCGATATTCTTAATTTATTTGAAGTATTGCATACAATTTGATGTAACTAAACAGTTATGTAAGCGTAGTTACGTGGGTAAAATTTGTTTTCAATCAAAAACGTTATCACAAGCGAATTTGCTCTCTATGGAGCAAACAAATTACTCGCATTCCAAATTAACCCGGTAGAGAATAGTTTAAATACGGGGGTACCCGTGTTCCCGGTTTAAAAACTCAGAAAAATTAAATATGTATACATATATTTTTTTTTAATTCAAAGTTTTGTTTTAAATTGCACAAAAAATTATAAATGAAAAAATAATATAAAAAAAATATTTAAAAATATATGTAAGAGATTAATTTAAAAATCAAAATGTTTTAAAATTGCTTGCTTATATCTTCATGGGTGGCGTATAATTAACCTTAGATTTCCTGAATTTTTTTTCTTTCTTTATTATTTCGAAAACAGTATATAAGAAATACATACATATGTAAATAAAAACTCACAAAGGTGTGTCAGCATTCTAACAATTATATTTAGAAGTAGTTTACCTACTTTTTCGAAGGTATTAGAAAACAAGTAAGAGTGCTAAATTCGGCTGGGTCGAATCTTTGATACCCTCCACCTTTTTCATTTTTTTTTTTCATTTTCCATTTTTCACTTTTCATCTTTCGTTTTTCATTTCTAGTTTTTCATTTTTCATTTTCCATTTTCCACTTTTCAGTTTTTATTTTTCATTTTCCATTTTCGATTTTTCATTTTTCAATTTTCATTTTTCATTTTTATATTTTTCATTTTTCATTTTTCATTTTTCATTCTTCATTTTTCATTTTCATTTTTCATTTTTCATTTTTCATTAAATGGTGCGTGGTAAAGAAGAAGAAGGCATATATTTCAAAAATTCATAACTGCACTGTATTCTTAATCGGACCGGTTTCTGGCATTTCAGCCTTCATCAGCGATTTATTGAACATTGTGATAATTGTTATGTTTTAATTGAATAGATTGTTTCTATATGAAAATTTTTTCTACTTAGGGCGGCCGTGAGGTTTGGAACCATGAACGTACTTGCACTTTTTTTTTTTTTTTTTTTTGGTCAGCGCTTTAACATACTCACCTAAAGTCAGGCCTACGAGCAGTGTGGTTAGTTTCAGTTTTCGTACCATACAGCTTTACTTTGTATTAATTTCAGAAGATACAACTCTGTCCAAACAAACAATCGTTATTTTTGAATTTTGAATATTTTTTGCATTTATACTTCTAATTTCCACTATTCTCAGTTTTTCATTTTTCATTTTTCATTTTTCATTTTTATATTTTCATTTCTCATTTTCCATATTCCACTTTCCAGTTTTCATTTTTAATTTTTAATTTTTCATTTTCCATTTGCCTTTTTATACCCTATACCACTATGTGGTTTGGGTATAAAGACTTTGTGCTGCTGTTTGTAACAACCAAAAATATTTGACCCAGACCCATTAATTATACCGATCGAATCAGAATCACTTTTTGAGTTGATTTAACAATGTCCGTCCGTCCGTCTGTGTGTCCATGTAAACCTTGTAATCAAACTACAGGTCGCAAATATGAATATATTTCGATGAAATTTGGTATATGAGCTTTTATCGGCCATGGCCCATACAAATTACCCTTATGAAATCGACATTAATTGCCATAGGATCCAAATTGTCATATAGATCTTACTCAAATTGGGTTTGTATGCGTTCATTACATCCACTAATGAGTAGTCCAAAAATGCTCCCTTTGGCCCCATATAGAGCTGCTTCCCGATATTCACTTAAATCTATTAAAAAACAAAAATATTCCACTGATTCTTCTCAAATTTGGTTTGTATATATTTTTGCAAAATACAAGAGACGTTACCAACCATGGTCAGGATCGGTCCATTTTTGGACCTAGTCCCCATATAGATATAGCATCCGATATGAACTTTTTCATATCTGCAGCCAAAGAAATTAATAAAAATGCCACTCAAATTTGTTTTGTGCTTATTTTCTATGTCCAGTTAGTTGGGCCTAAGAGATAGGGTTTCTAAACGCATGGTATAGGGTATCGCATAGTCGGTCTAGACCGACTATAATTTTCTTAATTGTTTAATTTTAAATTTTTCATTTTCCATTTTCCATTTTTCATTTTTCATTTTCCATTTTTCACTTTCAATTTTTCATTTTCCATTTATCATTTTTCATTTTCCAATTTTCATTTTTCATTTTCCATTTTCAATTTTTTAGTTTTCGTTTTCCGTTTTCCATTTTCCATTTTTAATTTTTCATTTCCCATTTTTCATATTTCATTTTCCATTTTTCATTTTTAACTTTTCGTTTTCCGTTTTCCATTTTCCATTTTTCATTTTCCATTTTTCAGTTTTCATTTTTAATTTTTCATTTTCCATTTTTCACTTTCAATTTTCCATTTTTCATTTTTCATTTTCCATTTTCAATTTTTCTTTTTTCGTTTTCCATTTTTCATTTTTCAATTTTCAATTTTCAAGTTTCATATTTAATTTTTAAATTTTTCAATTTTCAATTTTCATTTTCCATTTTCCATTTTTCATTTTCCATTTTTCATTTTCCATTTTTCATTTTCCATTTTTCATTTTCCATTTTTTATTTTTTATTAATTTTTAATTTTTAATATTTAATTTTAATGATAAAAAATATGTGGTAAAACTTGCTTAGGCCAATGTGACACGTGCAGTATAATATACACACAACTGTAATGACTTCAACAATACGAAGAATTACAACATATACAACATATCTTAAGAAAAACAACAAACACGCTGAAAAATTTAATTTTTTCAAGAGTTTTTTCAAAGTTTCATTCATAGCTCGTGAACCCTTGACCGATTTTGACGATTTTAAATAGCAACTCCTTTGGGATGTTAATAAACGATCTTATAAAAAAACGAACGGTCTAGCTTAGATATTGACGGCGTGATCGTGATTTCCACAGACAGACAGACAGAGGGACAGACAGTCTTCGGTAAATCAACTTCCCTTGTTATAAGGATCAAGAAAATATATTTTTTTGGGTGTCAGGAATTTATTTTGATGCGTTACAAGCGGAATGACAAACCTATATATACCCTCTGCCACTGAAGTGTGGGGGGTATAAAAAGTGATATTTTTAAAACTTTTTATACTTCACCAATGCTAAGTTTAATGAGGGGATTTTTGAGTTTTAAAATTTATTATAGAACAAACAAGTAAGAAAATTGTAGTCGGTATATTTATTTTTATTTATTTATTTAACAATACAGTATAACAAGAACGAGTCTTATATTACAATACGGGGGGACATAGATACAAATTAAATTTTGTTAGAAACAAAGAAAAACAAAAAAAAAAAATAATAACAATAATAACATACGTACATAATAATAATTATTATTTACAATCAGGGAAAAAGGTTAAAGTTAATGTATAAGTTAAAATATAATAAAAGTCGTGAATAAAAAAGAAATATTTACTTTATCAAAAAAAAAAAAAAAAAACAAAAATACTGGTTTTAAGCCTGCATTGCTTATAATTTGAATAGTATGGGGTAGATGGTTCCAAAGATAGACAGATGTATTTTCGACATTTCTTTCCGATGTGTAATGATATTTATTCGGTTTCCTCTATTTGTTCTTGAAAAAATTGTTCTTTTATACCTGTATCCATGTTTTCTTGTGTAGATCAGTTGGTGTAAAAATAAAGATTTTCGAACGAGATATTACAAAACTGTTTTGAGATGTCAGAAATGCTGCTTCTTCCTGGTCGGCCAAAAAAGAATCTTGCTTTATTGTTAAAATTTACAAAACGTATCACAGTTTCTGAATAGTTCGCATCATAGAGAAGTGTTGGCTGCAAGTAAGATTTAGCAAGTAACATACGAACATTGAGTGGAATATAATACTGGGTCATCCACAGATTTCGCAGCATTGCGTAAGTTTTTCCACAAATAGAATTAATATGATTCGACCAGATGAGTTTTCTGTTGAATAATACACCTAAATTTTTAACCTAATTCTTGAGTGGTTAACTAAAATTGGTAGTAATTCATTAAGTATGTATTCTGTTTTGCCAATAATCAAGGCTTTACACTTGCTTGCATTTAAACAAAGACCATTTGCTGAAGCCCATTCCCAAATTTTATGTAAATCATGACTTATTTTTTTAATACAGTCATCTATATTAGTTGGTTTACAGGTTACGTAAAGTTGCACATCATCTGTATACATTTGTATTCCACAGTAATCGAGGCAAGAGGGAAAATCATTTGAATATATTACAAAAAGAAGTGGTCCAAGTATCGAACCCTGAGGAGCCCCTCTGGATACTAATAGGTTTATCAAATCCATGGTATGCAGGTTGACTTCTATCATGTAGAGAAGAATAAATTAAATTAACAGCGGTTGCTGAAAATTTGCACATCCACTTGAATTTATGGCCGAGATGAGAATGCTTTAGAATGATCCAGCAAAATAAATGATATCATATCATTATCTAAATGAGCTCCAAGCTCTGAATCCAGACTGTTTATTAGTAAGTAACGAATTTTCATTTAAAAATTGCTCATCTGAGTATGGATTAAACATTAAAATACTCAGATAAGGCAATATTGCTATAGCTCGATACGTTTTATCATTTTTTAGGATAAAAATAATTTCTGCATGACGAAGTTGTAATTATCGTGTTGAACAAATGTGTTTGTGTGTCTGATAAAATATATGGCAGAAGTAACCTCAAAAATTTAATGAACTCCATCATGTCCAAGAGAATTTGGTTGAATGGTAAGAATAGATTCCAAAATGTCTTCCTGAGTGAAATCTACGAAATAAAAATTTAGCGGACTTTGCTCGGTTGAATTATCTTCGAAGTTAGTTGTTGAATTAGGGTTATTTTATATTATTTATTGTCGTATTCCATCAGGAACAAAGACTATTTACATTGAAAGATTTGCCGGTTTCACTTTGCACTGTCCGTCTCCATGTAGTTTTTGGTCGTCCGCGTTATTGTTATTGTTATATGAAGTATTATTATTGTAAAGTTAACATTTACGTCAGGCATTGGTATATTGCTAAATTCAAGATCTAACTTGTAAACATCAATATCATTTTCGACTTTTGCATCTACGTTTACAATACCCATATTTCGAATTTCTTTCCAGTTCTTGTTTGAGCATACAGCTGATTTAAATTTTTCCTCGTAAAAATTTTATTTTACCGATCTAACTTTAGCGTTCACATCTTTTCGGCAATTTTTAAAAGTGTTATGCAGCTCCGTTGTTTCACAACGTTTCCACCTTTCATATGCTTCGTTTCTTTTATTAATCAGAGCCCATATTTCGTTAGAAAACCATAGTTTCTCATTTCGTATCATTTTTGTTTTGATTGAAATATATTTGTCATATAGATAAAGTATATGGCAATTTAAAAACGATGCTTGTTCATCAACAGTAAGTATAAAAAAACTTTGTGAGTCCGATCACAGGGGAGATGTGTAAACATCTAGTTATTAAAGATTTTTTTAAGTTGGGAGTACTTATGCTTTCAGCATATTTTTTTCAATTTAGAGTTGTTATGCATTTAGCCTAGTTTAATTAGCTGTTATACTTCTATATTGTTATATTTGTGATTGTGTTATACTTTTTGGTTATTGAATTAGTTTATATTGTGAAATTTTTAACGGAGTTATACTTGAGGGTTGTTGAATTAGCTGCAATAATCTTTACACCAACACTCTCTTACCTCACACCGTTATATAGAAGAAAGATATTTTCCTTAAATATTTTACACGGTATTATGTGTGCTGAAATTGATTGCCCTGAATTGTTACAATTAATTAAAATTTATTTTCCTCCAAGGATGTTACGGAAATATCTTGGATATTACTGTTCCCCATAACCAATTTAAACTTATTTTAAATAATGTTAAGTTCCTTTAAATAATATATTTTTCCAATTTCTTGCTAGTCTGTAAGAATAATCTTGTATCCATAGACCGAAATAAATAAATAAATATATAAATGAGTTTGTTAATAAATAATTTTATAAGAGCCTAAAGGTATGCTAAGAAATTTAAGCCAATTCACAATTCAAATTAAAACATTTAATGAACACACACTCAGTCCCAATAAACATTTTTGTTAGCTATCAACTTGAGGTGCATTTGAAATCAAATACATTTCTCAAATCTCCAACGTTAATTCTCAAATGCACCCCAATAATCCGATTATAGTCTTCTCAACTTAATAGGCAAATTTTTTATATGGCGATTTTCTTAGTTATCAAATTGGGAAATTTGTGATTCTCAACTTGAAAGCAAAGAAATTTCTCCAATCGGTATCAAATGGAAGCTACGGAATTGCCATATTAATAAAAAATTATACTAATTTTAGAAATGAAAACAATGTACTTGTTTTGAATGTTCCAATTTAGTTTCATTATATATTTAATATTACAAGCAGATTCCAGCACTCGAAATTCGAGTGCAAATTCTAGGAAATTTTATTTTTGCATTTAATATAGACCCTAAAGGTATGCTTCACAATTCAACTCATTTTAAATGAAGAAAACAAACTCAACACATTAACACAAACACATTAACAAATTTAATAAATACACACATAGCATTGTATAATTTGATGTATGTGTTAGTAGCAACTTTAAACGATCATAACTCCAAAAATATATTCCAGACAATGAAATCTGTAAATCTGGGTAACATCTAGAAAGAAATACCTTTAAAATTATACATTTTTTTTTTGTCAAAATCGGGGTTAAACTGTGAAACTTACATCGGTCGTAAGAAATCCTTGCCTATTAATATTATAGATTAGTAAAATTTTTTTTAAATTCAGAATTAAAAATAATTGAATTAATTATTTGTACATTTTATGAATATTAATATTAACTATGTTATAAATAAGAATTTAAATTAAAAAATTCGAAAAAAGTAGAAATAATTAAAAATATATCAATTAATTTCTTGTACTTTTTTTTGGGCAATTTTTAATTAAATTTATTATTTATGATATATTTAATATTAGAACATGTTAAAAACTTTTCAAATTTAGAATTGAAAATAAATGATTTAATTATTTGTTCATCTTTTGAATATTAATATTATATTAGCAGATTCCAGCCCTCGAAATTCTAGTGCAAATGCTAGGAATTTTTTTTTTCATTAAATAAGGTAATTCACAAATCAACACAAATAACAAACTCTTTTTTATTACAAACACATTAACAAATTTAATAAACACACACATATAATTGTATAATTTTATATATGTGTTGGTAGCAACTTTACATGCAATTTATATATACATATGTATTTATAAGTAGCAACATTAAATGAATCAAATGTACCAAAAACGGGCCCAATTTTAATTTTAACAACCTTGGTACACATTTGTAAAGAAATACCTTTCAAATGGTATATTTTTTTTTTGTCAAAATCGGTTGGTAACTGAGAGTGTAGAAGATGTCACAAGAAATCGCCTGGCTTATTAATATTATAGATCTCAGGAGCTCACAAAAAACTCTCTCATTACATTTACCTACATGTCGTTAAAAATCTTTATTTTCTTCGTTGATCATAAATAGAACTACCCATAAATCACCATAATTACGATTTTTTTACATCGCTCCATGTTTTTGTTTTAAAAATAATTAAAATCACCATATACAAATTTATTTGCTGAAAAAAACCAGTGTTGTTGCATTTTTCCAACATTGATACTTGATATCGAGTTAAAAAAATTCGAATAGTACCGCGTACTCGATAATAAGTATTGAACTCTCCAGTTCTTCATATGTGAATGAAAAAAAATTATACTTTTTAATATAAAATATTGATTCCCAATTATTTACTCTGTGGAATAAGCCATATAAACTTAATGCAATTGACAAAAAAGAAAAAAAACGAAACAAATCATATCAATTTAGAAGGGTTAAAAAAGAAAATATATTTTTTTAAATGACATTTTGACTTGACAATTCTTGGCTTAATTTTTTATTTTGTGGACGTGAAACGTTTTTTGTTTTTAATATTTTACATTATTATTCCATTTCATCATATTAGAAATCTACCTAAAAAATATACTCTAGTTTTTCTTAATTGATTCTAAAAGCTAAAGCAACTATTCAAAATGTTATTTAATATTAATGGATTGTTAATGGATAGGTAATAGCAACTGTTGAAAAGTTCGAGGGGAGGAACAAAGGGGGGCACTAAATTCTCGAAAATATATTTTATAATATGGATCCAAAAAGGATCGTATTAAAACAAACATATAAATATATGGAAGTGAAAACATGCAGATGGACAGACACTTCATAAATAAAAGAAAAACAGGATCAACAGCTGTTGTGTACCCATAATAATAGTGGTGGTAGGAAATAGTGAAAATGAAACGTCGCCAACAACAATTAATTCGATTCTAATTTTACAATGTACATCACTTAACATTGGTTAAACTGCGCTATTCGAAAAATACTTTATATACAGCAATGTTTGTTTTTCAATTTGAAACACAATCTTTTGTACATTGCATTTTCTGGCACTTTTCAGCAGTGCAAATCTCTATGAACTTTAACAATGAATTTCCATTTTCCTGTGTTATTATCTGAGTCATCAAGCATTTTAATTATTTGTAATGTTGTTTACATTTTTAAGTCATTTAGCCCAGCCTTTGTTCAAGTTTCGTAATTAGTAACACTTTCAAACAATATATAATATAATATTAGAGTGTCCCTTCAAAACCATTTTCTGAAATAATTGTGTTGACATAACTTTATAATTTCTATTTCAGAATATTCTTATAAATTCAGAATTTTCTTATAAATATATTTGTAAGGCCTGGTTTTTATTATGTCATTTTCAATGGCAATTGTTGTCAATTATTGCCAGTTGTATGAAAACGGGTTTTAATGTCTTGTCACTTACAGTCCCTGGCAACATTTGACATCTGAAATGAAATTGCCAGCGTGTTGGCAATTTGTTTGTGTTTGATAGATAATGAATAGAAAATTACAAGATGTCAGTTGAGCCAATTGTTTGTTGTCAGCATATATGACATAGTGAAAACCAGGTATAAGTTATGTTTTGCAATTGAGAAATTATATCGTTTAGAAGATAAAACGAGTGTTTTTAAAATATTAAGTTTTCTTTTTAAATACATTTAAAAATTTAGAATTTTGATTGCTTAAAGAAATAGATATTTTTGGAAATTTCTATAAAAAAAAAATGCAAAACCATAATTTTTTTACATTTACACGATTGAAAAATCGATTTGCAAAAAATGGCATTTTAAATTAAAAATCTTAAGGAAAAAATCATTAAACACGATTTTAATTATGACTACAGAAGATACACTTCAATTCGTCATAAATTTCACATATCGCACCTTAAATACAAAAGTGACACAACTCAAAATTTTTCAAAATTGACTTTTTTCCATAAATTAATTCAAAGTACACATTTCTAACTACTGCAAAAATTTATTTCTCATAACTATCTTCTTTAACATCAAAAATGCCGGTGTATCTGGGGCACAACTTGAGATAATATAACTAGTCAAATGAAAAAATTTCAGTCAGAGAGTCATAACTCAAAATTATATTTTATTTCCACAAACACAATATTAAAAAAAAAAGTATAGCAAAATTTTCCTCAAAATGGACATTTTTCGTAATAAAACTAAATTTTTGTAAATAATACAATAATTTTTACGTATACAGTTTTTTGCCTCTCCTGAATATTTGAAAATTTTGAGTTGTGCCACTTTTGTATTTAAGGTGCGATATAAGTAGAATTTTTTCATATACGAGATTTCGGGTAGAGCCGAAGTGAAGTTCAAGTAATCGATATTATACCACCCTAATACATGTATATATATGTATATAAAACAATGAAATTCAAATATTGCAATTAGTATCTGATAGACCTTTTAGTTTACTGTTTGATTCTTTTTGTTTTAAATCTCGTTTAAGAGCGAATGTTTCTTTAATCTTTTATAAGATTGTTTTAGCTTTTTCTTTTTCTTTTTATTTTTTAATTTTGAGTTGTAAAATTTTTCCCGTTTGTACGTGCGGTCTGTTTCAAATGTTTTTCTTGTAAATGCTTTTGCTTAATATTACATTATGTGGAAGCGTTGTCCACTTCCTGATTTTTTTTTATTTTAAACTCTTTCTTCTATGACGCGGATGTCGTTGTTTTCTGGAGTTTTTTTTACGTCGCTTACATTTTTTCTTGTGTACATGCTTGAAGTTTAGTTAGCTGGACGAATTTCAATTTGTCGTTGTAGTTTGATGCAAATGAATAAATTTGTCCTGTCCATATTTACGTTTCTTTGGAAGACATTTTTTTTGGCGGAAACAGTTTTCATTTCCCGTTGAGTGTAGACATATTAGGAACAGAACGTTGAACTATTTAAACATAATTTTAATAATTTCTAGAATGTTATTGTTAAATAACTTTTTAAAGTTCATTATGTTATTAAATCAAACAACAAATATATATTTTGTTCAATTTTCTACGGCACCATATGCTAGAGCAGCCATGGTCAAACTACGGCCCGCGGCCACATAAGGCCCGCCAACATATTTTGTGTGGCTCGCTGTAGTTAATAAAAATTTAAATTAGATATTCTTTTTTATTTTACAAAATAAAAAAAAAATTTTTTTTTCCACAACTTCTAGTACAATTTATAGAAAAAACGTTAAAACTCCCTAATATTAGCAATAGTATCATTGAGACGTGTTTTATGAATTGCATCAATATTGAACTTGAAACTGAAACTTGGGGAACAAAAAGAAAAGTCGATAGTGAGTGTCGCGAATTCAATGAATATTGGAAATGAAAATTTTTTTTCACGGTGTTTAGGAATTAACCATTATGCCTAGTACAATTTAAAGAGACATTTCACTAAATCTGAGTGATGAAGGGCATAAAGCCCATGCCAAGAATCTCGAAAATGTGTTAACAAGCTAGCAAAATATTTTCACGCGGCAAGATAAACTGCAAGAAGCAGCTACAAAAGCTAGCCTTTTTGTTTTTGCAATATTACGAAACACGGTAAACCCATTTCAGATGGTGATTTTATAAAAAATTGTATGGTAGGTGTTTAAAAATTTCTGTATCCACAACTAGGTTCAAAATTTGAAAGTATGTCCCTGTCAAGGCAAACTAATATGCGAAGAATTGAGCAAATCAGTGATAATTTAATGAGCAGCTGTCAGAAAAATTATAAAATACAAATAAACCAAACTGTGCTATAGCTTTAGACGAGAGCTGCGATATAAAAGATATTGCACAACTACTGATTTTTGTTCGGTCAATTAATGAGGAATTTGAAATTACACAGGAGCTGTGCAAAATAGAACTACCGGTGCACAACTCTTTAACGAAGGTGAAAAATATCTTTTGAAATGTAATATTAAATGGGAAAATCTTGTTAATGTGACTACAGGTGGATTCCCGAAATTAACAGGTTCAAATATAGGCCTGCTGAAAAGAATTCAAGACAAGGTTCACATGATTGATCCAAATAAACAGCTTATTATGATTCACTGTATTATATATTAACACGCATTGTGTAAAAATAGAACATGTAACTGGTAAATTTTCTTCGATCAAAAGGAATAAGACACAGAAAATTTATATCTTTGCTTGAAGAGATCGACGCTGACTACTCAGCCATGTTCGATGGTTAGGCTTTAATAAAGTTCTGCGACGGATATGGGATCTTAAAGAAGAAATAATAACCTTTCTATATTACCCGAAAAGGAAGACTTTCCTGAGTTTAGCCTTTTCAGTCGATCATACATTTTTTAAGTCCTTTAACAAATGAAATTAATCGAAGATTTAATTGTTTTCGTGTAATTGAAAACGATTTGTCAATTATTCGTATTCCAATTGCTACTAATGTCGAGTGATTCAAGTGATATTCATCTGGAATTAATTGATTCATAATGTGGTGCGGCTATGCAAGATTTACTTAATCATCAAACGGGCAACTTATCAAATTTTTATCGTCTTCTATCTAAATAAGGAAAAATACTAAAATATTCGAAATTTGGCATAAAAAATGTTGGTTATAATGAACCAAAATATAAGTCCATCGCGATCTAGGACAAGTGATGAACATTTGTATGCAATACTTAGAGTTTTGAACAAGTAATTTTGATTCAGATACATTTATCGCATTAAATAAAGACTTTCTAATTAAATTTGATTATTTTATTGCTAAAAATTTAAATTAACTTTATTTCAGTTTTTTGGCCCCCGAGTAATTTTCCAATTAGATAATGGTCCGTCAGTCGAAAACTTTGGCCATGGCTGTGCTAGAGGTACAACGAAGACTTTGAAATCTAATTTTAGCAATCCGATAATGTTCCAAAATCGCTGCATCAATTTTTTTAAATGATTAACTGAAATAATAAATAACTAAAGAACCTAACAACACTGAATGTTACAAAGAGTTTTTCCATTGCGATCTGTATTTCACTATATTTTTTAATTCTTGCTAGCTTTTTTCAATTGAAATGGATGGGTTACTGGATGGATATTTTTCCAATTATTAAAAGCGCATAAGCAAATTATCTTTCTACGAATAATTCATAATGTTAAGTAAGAGTAGCAATGCTGGTCATTGTTACACGCCGCATCCTATTTGACTCCTAATTTCCATTCAATTAATAAATAATATTTTGTTTTGGGCTTCCATTTAGCCATATGTAACAAAAACAAAATTACGAACTGTTTCGTTCAAAATTCGTAAAATTGGCTGTGGGCCAAACTACTAGAAATTTAGTTAAAATGTTTAAAGCGAAATATTCGGAAACCTCTTAAATGGGTTTAGTTTATTTTTTAACTGTTTTGAGTGATTGGGGAGTGAATTCGGATGAAGAAATTTAATTGTTGACAAATGGAACGCAATTTATTGCAAAAGACTTGAAAATGGCAAGAAGTGTTATAGATTATGTTTTGCGCTTTTGAGAAAGAAACATTGCTGCGTTTTTAGGGATGACGAAATGTAGGTCAAAGCAGATTTTAGCATGCTCCCTGTTTCACAATATTATATTGCTTTCGAAAGAAAGATACTTCTAGAATAGGAGACTTTTATTGGCGTTGCAAACTTGGATTCGCAAATTCTTCACTGGCAGGGTGTTTTTCAATGCCACAAAAAGTCATCTTCATTTAAAACAATAGAAACTATTAGTGCAGTGTACAGAGAAGAGTGCTTAGAACAGAGATTGATTTATTTTTATCCAATTCCACAATTGATCCACTCTATATTTCCCTGATATAACTTCTTTACGCGGTCACAATTTTACTACTGCTTTGGGAAATTAATATTAAATTTATAAAAAAATGACATCAACCCAACGAACGTCCCACAATTCCAGTCAATGGAAAGATATTGGAATTTAATAAAAATTAATTTAAAGAAGGGTAAACAGGCTGCCAATTACATAAAATAGTTTGAAAGCAAATGGAAAAATCCATAACAAATAACAATATTAAAAGTTTGGTGTGGTACATTCAGAAAAAGCTGAGAACGAGTGGACACGAAAATATTATTGTTTAAATATAATTTAATGACTTTATTTTATAAAATTATAAATAATAATAAAATTTTTAAGAAAAAATTAAATATTAAATCGTTATATTTTTAATACATATCGGGGGCGTTGTTCTGATTCTGATTTTCTTACAAAATATTTAAAAATTGGAAAAATTGGTGGATTTTAGATCAATTCTCTATAATGGCTAAATTTAATTAATGTTCCATATAGAGTTTATACAATCTAAATATTTTATTTGTTCGGCAAATATTTTTTTAAGATTTTAAATTCTAAAATTTATAGGAAACAATTAGCTTAACAGTTACGAAAGTTTAATTTATGCTAGACCGAGTAGGAGGTGCCATAGTAGTAGTAGTATAGCCCAGCGCTCGAAATTCGAGTTCAAATTCCAGGAAATGTTATTTTTCAGTCAATTTTTTTTCAATGCTTTTAAAAAAATTTATGAATATTTAAATGAGCCTACAGGTATGCTACTAAGTTTTAGCAATTCATAATTTTCAGCACATGGCGTATGATATAAAATTAAAATCATTCCCATTAACTGGGTGTATTATTAAAAATATTCTATTTTATTTAATTTAATATATTTTTAAGACAGATTAAACATAAATTTTATCATTCTCAGCTTGTCCTTCATATGAACTATAACTATGCCAACTTTTAAACTCCTCCGTGCGCGCATATTGCTTAAAAAGGGAACCAAAAATATACCTTCACGTATTAATACGTATTAATATATAGATTGCTTTGTTTTCGAAAATTCAATACAAATGGTATACTTATAAAATTAACTTAAAGAATATTATGTACGGTATTGACATCGTCGTTAGCCGGAAAAATCGGTTATATAATTCATAATTATTTAATACTATTTATAGTTTTAATTTTTATGATTGTATGTATTCATTTATTAAAATCTAACGGTATTGTAAAGCTTTGATTGTGTAATATACCAGAGTTTGTTAATTAAAAAGATCTCCATCCAATATTTTAACAAAATTTTCTTCTGATATTGTTAAACAATAAAATTTTTTTAATTTGAAGCAATATAATATCAGGCTTCTATAAATAAAATGTTGATATCCTATACCAAAAGCTGTACACCCAAATATGAGGACGAAATTCAAATTTAATTGATGTTGATGTTGATGTTGGTTCGGATGACCGCTCATGAATAAAATGTTCTTTATTTTTATCCCAATTTTTTTTCTAAAATCGCTCTAGTATCCAATTAAATGACTTACATTTAATATGTATATGTACATTAGGGTGGCCCTTAATAAAAGTGTTCAAACTCTCGGTTTCACCCCCTAGAAATATGCGAATAGCAAAAAAATTGAAAAATTCAAAATTTTGGGTCAATCAAAAAAAATTTAGAGGTGCCTCAACGCGACTGAAAATTTCAAGTGTGTTTATATGGGGAAAATATGACTTTTTTCAGATTTTATGAAAATTTCGTTCTATAGTTTAATTTTTTCGACAAAAAGTCATCTTCATGAATCGATATCAGTACTAAATTTTCTTTTTAAAAAGCTATATAACTTCAAAATTTAATAAAAACTCGAAAAGGAAAACCAAATGCCCCAGGCCACTTTTGTGCCAAAAAACTCTACGTCATGGAAAGTGACATTTTTTAAACTTTAACAAATTGATTAAAGCCATAATTTTTTTTGGTCTCTATACCTATAAGTACTCAGATATGGAGTATTGCTTTATTACCGCGTTGCTAACTTATTGCGAAGAGACACCAAAGATGGAAAATTTTTTTGATAAAATTTTGAAAACTCTTTTTTAAGTTTTAAAAAATTTTCTTAAACAAAATTTCAAAAAACGGATCTGGCACTTTAAAGTTTTGTTAAATATATGTTGGACATTAACTGTGTGAATTTTAAGTAAATTCATCTGCTAGAAATTTTTTACAAGGAATTTATTTGCGGATTCGAGAAAAATTAGTTTTTTGTGAAACATTCAGTAAATGTACTCTTTCTAAATAATTTGTATCAAAAATTTATCAGTATTCTATTTCGAATGTTGTATTTGATCTTAATAGCCTAGAGTTTCGGAAAAAAAATTATATGACCCCATTATCCCTCTTGGATTTAGGGTCGCATATGACCACAAGCTAATAAAAGACAATTTATTAAAAAAAATTCAAATATTTTGTAAGTGCGATGCTTAAAATATAGAAGCGCTTAAAATATAATAACCAAATGTGAAAGTCTTCCGTTATAAAAATTTGGAATAAATCGAACAACGTTAACCCATTCCTTGCAGAGGCCAAGCTATGAATTTTGACATATTTAAAGAGGAACTCTTTTGGGATTTTTGAGGTAGGCTCACATTTTTTTGGAGTTTGTCTTCAAAAATTGGTTTTTACGAAAAAAAATATTTTTGGTTTTTTTTCAAAAATTTTCAACTGAAAATCTTCGTTGCGATAAATACTACCAAACTGTCTTCGTGAAACTTACTGGAATATTACACTAGTCAACAGTCAAAATGTACTCGGGATGCGATAATTTTTTCTGTGTAGATAACCTTGACATGAGCTCGAAAAACGCAATAAAAAATTTTTTTTTCGTTTGGTTTTTTTTTTTTTTTTTTTTTTTTAAATTTAAAAAATTTTTTTTTGGTTAATTTGTTTCGTCCGGCATAACTCGGGAACCACTAGCCCGATTTAATTGAATTAAATTGTAAAAAATTTAAAATTACAATTCCCTTAATCTGTTTATATATTGTTTTCCTATACAAGCAACAGTTTCCAAGTTAAAAATGAATATATAAAGGAAAAAACTTATTTTTGCCTAAAAATTTAATTTTTTTTTTTTTTAAAAATCCATAAAAAATCCCAAATGAAAAAAAATTTCAAATCTTATTACTTTTACGTAAAGATACATAACCTATGAGCAAAATAAGAGAAAGATCATGAAAATCGATGCACGCGTTTCGCTTTTATTCGCAATTGAGTAAAGGTATGAATTTAAAAAATTTGCTCGACATATGCACAACTTTGTCTATGGTAAGGTTTTTTCTTTTTTTTTATGATTCTCAGAATTAACAAAACGGAATAAACAAAGGGTTATTTAATTTTTATGATTGCGTAAGCAAAGTAATAAACGGTAATAAATGTGCGTGAACAATTAAAAGGAAAAAAGGAAAGGGGACTTTTTTACTTATTTGGGTTTTCCGGTGACTACCTGTATGATTTTTTTACATAAATGCAACCCACATTTATTCGGAAAATTTAAGACTCACACATGGTGAAACAGGTATGTAGCCACCGTAAAAAAATATACACCCATTTATAAGTACCTGTCAGTAAAATACTAAACAATACACAGTACAAATAGGTCTTCATTGATCGATTTTACTCATTCAACAAGTGTCGACGAACGCGATAGTTAAAATGAGCAAACGTTCGCGAGTATTTGAATGCAATACCAATCCAAGGCAAAGATTAAGGAAGGCGTTTTCGACGGTCCGCAAATTAAAAAGTTGTTGCAAGACCAACAGTTTGAACACATTTTATCACCAAATGAAGCTGCAGCTTGGAACTCATTTCGGCAAATTGTTTCCGGATTTCTTGGAAACAACAAAAGCTCAAATTACAGAGAGATCGTCGAACAACTACTCCAAAATTATAAAAAAATTGGAGCAAATATGTCGCTTAAGATACATTTTCTACACTCGCACTTGGACTTCTTTCCGGACAACCTGGGCGATGTGAGTGACGAGCATGGTGAGCGTTTTCATCAGCAAATGAAAGAAATTGAGCACCGATACCAAGGATTTTGGAACGAAGCTATGATGGGGGACTATATCTGGTTCCTAATAAGAGAAACAGACCCACAACAATATAAAAGAAAGACAAAAGCACATAATTATTTTTAATTTGAAGGTTTTTATTTTTGTGTTTAGATATTTTTTTTTAAAACTTTTTTATAATTAATTAATGTTGATATCCTTAGGATAATTTCTTGTACATATATCGAATTGTTTTTTAATTTAAAGTCATATATTTTTGTCACCCAACAAATTTTAATTTTTTTTGTAATAAAAAAGAAAAAACCTTACCATAGACAAAGTTGTGCATATGTCGAGCAAATTTTTTAAATTCATACCTTTACTCAATTGCGAATAAAAGCGAAACGCGTGCATCGATTTTCATGATCTTTCTCTTATTTTGCTCATAGGTTATGTATCTTTACGCAAAAGTAATAAGATTTGACATTTTTTTTCATTTGGGATTTTTTATGGATTTGTAAAAAAAAAAAAATTTAAATCTTTAGGCAAAAATAAGTTTTTTCCTTTATATATTCATTTTTAACTTGGAAACTGTTGCTTGTATAGGAAAACAATATATAAACAGATTAAGGGAATTGTAATTTTAAATTTTTTACAATTTAATTCAATTAAATCGGGCTAGTGGTTCCCGAGTTATGCTGGACGAAACAAATTAACCAAAAAAAAATTTTTAAAATTTAAAAAAAAAAAAAAAAAAAAACCAAACGAAAAAAAAATTTTTTATTGCGTTTTTCGAGCTCATGTCAAGGTTATCTACATAGAAAAAATTATCGCATCCGGAGTACATGAAATTTTTTTCATTTTGTTGAGTAGTGTTATGCACTTTTGGAGGATAATTTGTTAAACAAAAAGTGTTCAATCATGGAATAATCGCAAATTTTTTCAGAATTTGTAAATATTTTCAAAAAATTCTGAAAATATTCCCACATATTCTTTCTGCGATACTGAATACATTTTGTATAATTCAACTTTAATTAAAATTTATCATCAACCCATTTACGCCCAATTGACACAGCTTGGACACACATGAATAAAAGTGGTTTCTGTTCAACAATTTATGTGCACATAAATGCAAGGGTTTTGTTAATGACACACATTAAACCAACATAAATTATATTGACTATTTAAAATTATATTAAATTAATATTATTTTTATGAATCACTTCTTTACTTGTTAAACAATATTTTTTTATAAATTCATTAATTTATATTCCTGATTCTTCACTAATGAATACATTCGTTTTATACACTGACATTTTATTAAAAAAAAAATAACGGGAATATCGTATGATATTCGCCATGTTCTTTTTTTCATCCAAATTTTTTCATAAATTTTTTAACTAACATATTTACATAAGTATACTGTACCATTTAATCAATTTAGTTTTGACCACGATGGACATTGCAATTTCAAATCGAGAGTTAGTAACTCTCCTCCTGAAAAGGAACAAGAAAAATAGTGATATTATTTTAGAATATCTGGGTGAGAAGTTCAACACTGCAAGTATTCCTGAGTTGCATCACAATGCTCTGCGGACAAAATTGAATCGTCACTTCATACCCACATTTAAGAAGAAATTCAAGGAATGCATGTATTCGGATGATTCGGATGATTCGGATGATTTTTAAAAATGAAGGTCAAGTGGCTAGATCAAGTTTTCGTTCTCAGTGTCTCAATGAAGAGGAGGAAAATTATCAACGCAGTAGAATCTATCCCCCCTCAAAAATTATTCGAAGTCTGTAAGAAAGCCCTTAGTTTTTCTGGTGAAAACGAATTGAACTACAACAATGATATCGAAGAAATTGAGCCGGAGAACGCTCTACTTTTTTGCCTGAAGAGGCATTTGCTCTTTTTTTTGGATGCAAAACTCACCAAAGCACAGTATTCTACGCTACGAACAGCTTTGCTTGGTAAACACATCAATGTTCTCCCCGAATATCGACATATTGCCTATGCTACATCAATCCTGCCCCTCATTTTAACTTTACTGAGACCAGTGCTTCGACTGATTTGCAGAGTATCCTAGACCACACTGCTGAAAGGATTATGAAAATCAATTACGTAAAGAAATCCGTCCTCGAAAGTGAAAAGAGTCGTCTTCAATTGGCTGTAAAGTACGGTTGTGATGGCACTTCAGGATTTAGTCAGTGTAAGCAAGCTTTCACCAAAGCTAGAACTGGTGAAGGCAGAACTGCAGAAGTCGTTTTTGTAATATGTATTGTACCAATGTAATTGTGACTGTCTGGGCGCAGGCATGAAGAAATTACTTTCTGGGAGAATAAGTATCTAAAATGGGCGAGATGCAAAATCAGTGTCGTAAACTCATTCCGGTTAGCATTGCACAGAGTAAGATTTAGCTAGTCTAGATGGACTAAATGATTATCTTGGGAATAAATTGAGCTAGAGTTTTGAATTTTCATACAAGTTATAACTAGACCAACGTGTAACTTTCTTGAAAATTTGGGAGAAATTGCACAGCTGCCACACCCACTGACAATACAAGTAAAAAATTTTCGTTGAGTTTTTAAAATAAAGGCTCCTTTGGTGAAAAGGCAAACAACGCTCTAAATTTTCTTCTCATTAAAAATTAAGATATTTATTAATGTTTCATATTTCTTTTAAAAGAATTATATAAAATTTTTGGAATTTACTGACTTTCATCTTGCGCTTTTGGAGTTTCTAATAACTAAGTACTTCTGGGGTCAATTTGTATATGGGTCATATATGGGTCTGACTACATTAAAAGTCTATTAAATAGATCCTTATTCGTGCGTACTTTTAAAGTTTCTTCCGACAATTGACCGATAGGAAGTAGGTATTTTTCACAAGACGATAGTTTCAAGGAAGCCTACGAATTTAGAATGTCCCCTCTTCCTGCTAGAATACGTTTTATGGAGCATATTCTTAAATTGGGTTATGATTTGGAATTTGGTCCGTTAGGCGAAACAGTGAGAAAAAACAAAGAAAATGAAGAAAAAAGAAAGCAAAAAAAAAAAAAGAAATCCAAGAAAAATATCTACAGCTAGGCCGCATAGTCGTCCAAACAAGACAAGGAGAAGGAAATTCAAATGGAAATGGAAATATTGCAAGGAGATTTTTTCCGATCCATAAACTGCAGCATCTATCACAGGTGTAGACCATGAATTAATGAGACGATTCAAAATCATATTACAAGTTCTAGCATGCAGCAGAATGATAAATGAAAAAAAATTGGAGAGTACGCCAATAAAAAAGCTATACTTTATAATGCTATATTCACACGGATAGCAGGATTCGCGGTTCGCTCTCTCATTCACGGTTGGTGCCCGAATCATGATTGAATCTACATGATACGCCATACAAAATTTTGAGAGCGAATCTACTTGATTCAAAATGAACCTAGTTGTGAACCAAGAAACATTGAGTGTCATCTCCAAGTTTGATAAGAAATTATCGCTAGTTTATCTGAACTAGCTGTCAAAAAAGTATAAACAAAGAATAAAACAAAAAACTAATTTGTGGAATAAAATAAATAGAAACATTCAACAAAAAAAAAGTATAAATTTACATATACATTGCGCGTCATCAGGTTAGCGCCCCCTGTTTCACTGACCGTTAATGTTTAATATTATCTGAACCAATTGAGCTATAACCTTACGTTTTTTTATCCAGCGGACTCTTATCAATTCTCTTTAAAATAAAACAACAATTGGTGCTATAACATTCAAGATAATATTTTATTAAATTTTTTAGAAAAACAATATATAAAAAAACAAGCAAAATATTGGTCAACAGGATAGCGCCATCTGCGATTATTTCAATTTAATTAGTATTTAGAGCAACTATATAGATTTTTAATACTTACATATTATATTCTGGACAGTTTGAAGGATAATTAATAATGCGTGGTGTCGCCTTTGTTTGAAATCACTTCGAAAATTCGATTGGGAATTGAATTGTAGAGTTGTCCAATGTTCAATGAATTGTAGAGTTGTCCAATGAATTGTAGAGTTGTCCAAATTCAACGAAATCGTTGACCAAGCGTGTTTGATGCCTTCGATTAATTCGGCTTTTGTGTTGTATTGTTTTCCGGACTCATACACTTTCCTAGCCAACCATCCCCAGACGTTCTCTATGATATTTAGGTCGGGCGGGTATGGTGGCCATTCAATGATGTCAACTTTTTGGTCCTGAATCCACGATTTCACTGATCGGGCAGTGTGGATTGGAGCATTATCGTGCTGAAAGTGCCACTTTAGATTTTTAAATAAGTTCTGAAAGTGGGGAAAAGCCGTTTTTAGTTCTCCGCATTCATACGTGATGTTAAAAACTGCAATTCGCAGGTGCCATAGTAGGATATTGTTCCCCACACAATCATACCTCCGACCCGGCTATGCAGGCGATTTAAATAATGCTCCTCCTTACGTAGGTCATGATAATAATAATTATACCCATCGGGACCTTCCAAATTAAATTTCTTTTCATCTGAAAAGACAGCGTAATGCCACTGATTAGACCACGTCATGTGCGTTCGAGCAAAACTTAAGCGCATTTCCTTTCGAAGCATATTAAGTGGTGGTTTTTTTTTAGTTTTTGTCTCTGTATTTGTTCAGTTTTCCTAAGCACTCTTTGAACCGCTGACAAGCTCGCTTTAACACCAGTTTTTTTTCCTTGATTTTGGTAGACGAGTCGTGCGACTTTGATGCTTGCCTAAGTATGGCTCGCTTGTCTGCATCGGAAAGCACTCTATTATTACCGCCCTTGAAGTTTTTTCCGTAGTGTTCCTTATTTTGAAGATAACTCGCAACCGTTTTTCTGTGCCTTCCAGTTTTTTCAGCAATTTTATGGTAGGATAATCCAGAATCATAATAAGCTTCAATCTTTGCTTTTTCTTCCAAAGATAGCACTGTTCCTCTTTCCATTTTATTTGTTTATTTAGTATTTAATTACTAGTTTAATCAACACAAAAAAATTGGTAACCGTGATTGCCAAAACAAGCGAGATAACTAAAAATGCATTTGGGGGGCGCTATTCTGATGACGCAAAATAAGTTCTCTCTTTTTCATCGAAAATTAAACAAAATAGCAAATAATACATAATAACAATAATAATGTATATAACGGTTCTTTTATTGAGCTTCTATTTCTTGTGAGAGAGATCACACATTATCATAGCGAATTTGCGTGCAATAGGAAAACCGAAAAAAAAAACAAAAACAAATGAGCGAAAGGGGGGCGCTAACCTGAAGACGCGTAGTGTATATATTCAAGTAAAAATGTAAAAAATTAAATAGTGAAACGTAAAGTGTAGAAGGATGTCTTCAAATATTTGCACAAAAAATATAAACGTCAAAATGAAACAAGAACACTCGTCTGAACACCAAGGTTCACAATCATGATTCAGAGAGCGAATCAAGTGGTTCATTTTGCCGTCTGAACATGCTATAACGATGGATATATATTCCATCCACAGTTCTTAAAATTTTGTACCATGGGAAACAAATAATTCAAAACAATATGCTACCAATAGGAGATCTATCTGTAGAAGCGCAAGAAAAAAGGAACAAAGACTACAGATTGTTTCGCGAGCACAACACACGGAAAATGTCCAGATGTTGCACTATATATGTCCAACATTCGACAAAAATGGAAAACTACCTCTATTGAATTAGACGAAGAAGCTAAACAACTTCTAGAAGATTAAAATCAAGGCTATTTTGAAGAAATATTTACTAAAATATTAGTTTTTTAGTACAGTAACAATAAGTTATACTCTTTTTTATATAGTTAACAATTTTTCTTGATTTAAAAATTTATATATTTAATAAACTTACAATAAAAATTGATGTAGAAATATTTAAAAAGACAATAAAAAAAATTTTTAATTAAAGTAAAAACATACGACTTTTTCATTGAGACTTCTCTATCTTGAAGAAGGGGAAGTGTGGTTTTAATCTTTCCGTGGCTGTGCGTGACTATGCGTGACTGTGCGTGACTATGTCAAAGTTAATCTTTTTTCACAACAAGTCTATCGACCAAGTTTCAGATCGATGGGATAAGGGAAAATGGGTTTCAAATCACTCCGTGACTGTGCGTGACTATGTCGAAGTTGATCTTTCTTTACGGCAAGTATATCGACCAAATTGCAGATCGATTGGATGAGGGTAAATGACATTTAGATCACACCGTGAGTGTGTGTGACCATGCTTGACTAAGTCAAAGTTAATCTTTTATTACGGCAAGTGTATGTACCAAGTTTCAGATCGATCGGATGAGGGGAAATGATATTTAGATCACTCCTTGACTGTGCGTGACCACGCGTGATTGTGCGTGACTACCCCAAAATTAATCTGTAGTCACAACAAGACTATGGGCCAAATTTCAGACAGACTGAGAGATTGAGTTAGAAGAAAGAGTTTAAAAATAAGACATTATATAAAAAAAACCTTTTTTAACCTTTTAACATTTCAATTTTGTACTAAAATTCAACTAAAAATGAAAATGTATTTTAAACCCTCCATAATCGGTCGATATTTACGTTTTTTAGCAAAAATTAAAGGCTAAAGTGCCACCTACCAAACAAAAAAAAAATCGCAGATCAAAATTACAATCCGAACAAAAGTTATGAATTTTTGACCGCCTTCTCGTGAAATGGTCCACTGTGCACCGCTCAGTTTAACACTCTTACTTGTTTTGTTGCTGATTTATTTTTGTATATATAAGATTTAAGATTAAATTTAAGCCTAGTTCTCAGATTATATTTAATTTAGTTTTCTCCAAATGTTGTGCCGGGAGCAAGCAATTATCATTACGATTGTAAAACTTGTTATTGCATTTAATTGTCAATCTAGTTGCTGTATTAAAACAATACATTATAGTTTTAAGAATTCTTTAATTTTATATTTTAATTGTCTGTTTTATGTGATTTAAAAAAAAAAAATCGCAAATAAACTTAACTTAAGCAACAAAATTTAGGTAGAGTTAATCATTTATAACTAATAACTTTTGCGAGTCATTATACAGAATGTCTCAATACCATTTAAATTGGACCTCGATTCTAATTATTAGCTAAGAAGATTTTAAGATGAAATAAATAATTATGTGGGGATACAATATGATATAGTATTAGGTTTTCTAATTACTACGAGAATGGCCTCAATGTCTACTTAGATACATCGATAAAATTTGATTCCAGATGATACTTAAGAAATCTTTTAACGTTAAATTATAATCTATACAATATTGTACCGTTATCTTCTCAGATAAAAAATGTTTGCCATTCAGTAAATACGATTGATCCATCTTTATCGAATTACCATGTTTGTAGGGATCGTTTTTAAATCAAGTTAGGGGTTTATGTATGTGTGTTTTCATAGCAACTATTTTAACATTAAATTATAATGTATATTTTATTAGTTGTTATATAATATATATAATATTATTTATAATATTATTTAAATTATATATGAACAATTTCGTATATCAGGGCGCATGTAGGCCTCTATCAAACCGCCAATGACAAAGAAGTGGGTTGCAACTATTTATATGTGACATCAAATCTTTCTGTTTGTTGAAATATACATATGTAGGTATGTGTGTATGTAGGTGCCATAATAAAAAAATATCTACCGACAGGCATTCATATATAGTTGTATAAATATACGCATATGTATGCATACATATCTATGTATGTATGTATATTAAAATATAAAAGTATGAAAATCAGCAACAACAACTAAAATATAAATATATTTATATAAAATGTATCCATTCATTTTTACGTGTGTGTCCATTTGAATGTGTTAGATACCTTCAAACTTTTATGGATAACATATAGATAGATGTATGTATGTATGTGTGTATATGCTTAGTGGTAGTTTTGCCTATATGTTATTGTTGTTGTTATGAATCACGTGGTGCAGCAACAATATAATTACAAACATTTGCATGCGTTACACACACAACATACTCACACTCGGTGATACAGTCTCCATCCTTTGTTAATGTTTCGAATAGTGTCCCATTTGAGACTCCCGTTTTGACCCATGAAATGGTAAAAGAAATTATTTAAGCTCCGCCCTGTGAGTGACGTAACAATAAATAATGTGTGTGTGTGTGTATTTTTGGTATTTCTTATCGTCTTTGTTCTACGTTTGTTTTTATGTGGTTTTTTGTTTTTTTTTTTGTTTTAAGACTTTTATTTTCCAATTTTGATATAGAAAAAAGAGAAACACATTTTTCTTCCAAGTAATTTATTCAAATTAATAAAATTTTCTTCTCTTAAGTGCTTAATAAGAGCTTATTCTCATACCGAATATAGAGTTAAATAGTAAGAGAAATATGTAGCCCAAATAAAGAATGTATACACATACTTTTGTTTGTTGCGAGTGTGTGTTAGGGTCGGAGGGGGGAGGGGGGGCAGGGACCATAACTATAAGTTTAATTTGAATGAGGAAAAAGCAAAAGAAGGAGAAAAAAGAAACGAATAATCATGTTTTTTTTTTTGGTTGTTGTTGTTGTTGTTGTTCATAGCAGTTTAATACTAAACTTGAGGCGTGGCTTGCGTCTTTAATTCTTCTTTTCAATGTGAATTTGCATGTTGCTTTACTCGTCATCGAAAAAAAACAAAACAAAATAATGTTTAGGCAGAAAATTTTTGTTGGAAATACGAGATAAGAATTTGAAATCAAACCAATATATAGAGGTACGAGTATGTATACAGTTTCACACATGTTGGTATTACCCTTTGAATACTTCTGCTTTGCGTTCCTTACTCATATGTGTAGCTATTGTCCAGAAAAGGTTACCATTAATATCTTAAGATGCGTTTAAAGACATTTTTAAACAAGCTTTGATTTTAACAATTTTTTTTTCTTGTGCTCCCACATTTTGATATTTTAAATATATTTACATATGTACGTTGTTTTGTATTACAAAATAATCAGTTCTTGCGATCCGGATATTGAGAAAAATTTTGTTGGTGCTATAAAATTGTATGTATTGAAATGCATCTCATCCTTCTTCATATCTACACATATTTTTATTTAAAAAAAATATTTAGCCGTGGACAATAGAAATAATTATCGTTTTTTTTTATCAGTTTTTCTATGAAAATGAAAACTATTGAATTACCGATTAATTAAAAATAACGTTATCTTAATGTTTTCAGAAATTATGTGCCTAAAAATTTTCTTGTAGCTACTCAGTTGGCAAAATCGTCTTAAACGAAGTCTTCTGTAATGCCGTTCACGACAAATATCTATATTTCGTATATCACGGTCCATTGACGACAATATGAGCGAAAACGTCTTGCACTTGTCGTACGTCGAACTTTATTAATGATAAGTTAAGCTAGAGTGTCTATGAGTTGCTCGTGCAGAGATTTAATGAAAAACAAGTAAGAAAATGATAGTCAGTCTATACCGAATATACGATACCCTACTCCATGCGTTTAGAGACCCTATCTCTTAGGTCCAACTAATTAGATATAGAAAATAAGCATAAACCAAATTTGAGTGGCATTAATAATTTATGCTACATTTATGTGGTTTTCTAGAATAATCGCGTATGTCATAAAATCAAAATGTTCAGGGAGCCAAAAAACATTATATTTGAAATTATGGGCTCGATATAAAGTTTTTAGAGCTTTTTATATAAAATTTTGAGTCAAAAATCTTCAGAGGAATAGATCCTAGAGAAGAATGAAAAAAACAATATGTAAATAACACTTAAAGTGTGTGCAAATAAAGCAACTTATGTCGACAAACGCCGTTTTCTTTGACAAAGAAAACTACCAATGCAACCATCCATGTAGACATAAGTTGTTGTTGCTTGAAAAATGGATTTTTTTATTCGTCAACTAAAAGTTAACGGGACTTAGGATGAGAATATAACAACGTATCAAAAATAATAGTGACAAAAAATAACAGAAATAAACACACAAGTTTTTATAAGTGGTTATAAACTGAAAAATAATCCAAAATTAATTTGCATTTTTTTTCATTAATAACAACGTATGTATGTCACTATGTGTCGTTTTCTGAGAAAATAATTTGTCAGCGATCAAACGTAGGTTGACATACGTCGATAGTGCTGCAAATTAATTTAATAAACATTTAAGTTACGTCGTTATTTAAGGAAAAAAAACTCCGAAATGGTCAATATTTTTTTTTTAAATTTAACACATGTAAAGAGCGTTAAAAATTAATATATTTGGCATCGTTAACTCAAAACTGACAAAAATGGACATACGCGGTTATTCCAGAAAACCATAGATTTATGTTGGGACTATATTTGTTGCAAAAAACATATACAAACCGAATCAGAGAAAAATCTGTGCAATATTTTTGTTTTTTAATAGATTTAGTGAAGATCGAAAATCAACTTCATGTGGGGGCTATGATTAAGAGTTGTCTTGTAGGGTTTATTTTTGAACTACTAATAAATAGATCTAATAAACATACACAACCCAATTTGACCGAATTCTATATGATAATTTAGATATTAAGGCAATGTAAGTCGATCTCATAGGGGTCTTTTATATGGGGAGTAGGTCATTAAAATATATTCACATTTGCGACCTGTAGTTTCATTACAAGCTTTAAATGGACACACAGACGGACGAACGAAAAGACGGACATCGTTAAATCGACTCAGAAAGTGATTCTGAGCCGATCGGTATAATAAAAGATGGCTCTAGCAAATATTTTTGATAGCTACAAACATCAGCACAAACTCATTATACCCTAACCACATAGTGATATCCATAATATTAATAGGCTAGGCGATTTTTTGTTACCGATGTTTTGTTCTACCGTTTTATCCCGATTTTGAACAAGCGTATATTATTTGAAAGGTATTTCTTTTTAGCTGTTCACCAGATTTATAGTTTTTAAAAGTTTTCCTTTATTTTGAGTAAATTGCATTTAAAGTTGCTACTAACACATACATAAAAAGTAAAATTATACATATGCTATGTGTATGTTTATTAAATTTGTTAACGTGATTGTTAATGAGTTTATGTTCATTCACAATAATAATAAACCAAAAAAGTGTTGGTTTGTGAATTGGCTAAGTTGAAAAATAAAGTTGCCTAGAAACTGCACTCGAATTTCGAGCGCTGGAATCTGCTAGTAGGGTATAATTAAGTTAACGACCAGCTAAATGACAAATAACTTATATGGTCGTGAATTAAATTGTATTAACGACACATTACGTAACAAAATTAGGTTTTGTCGTGTATGAGGCTATTGTCTTCGAGATGGGCGATATCGTGGCGAAATTATCGTCAATCGAACTCTTCAAGTTGGCCATATATTGAACATCGTTACAGCGACAATGACTAAAAATTGTTCATGTACTTACTTTTTTTCCTTTGTAGGTTAGGTTAGATGGGTCGCCCGTATGAAGGCGAGTAAACTCGGAGGGCATATGGCCTATTGTGATACCATCTAGAAAGTTTCGGAAGGTAAGAGATTATAAAAAATTATAGGAAAAGAGATTATAATAGTACACATAGATTATGTAAGGAGTATGGAAAAGAAACGATATCGAAAATTAACCTTCTCGTTCGCTATGCCGCCCTACTGAACCAGCCAGATTCCCTCAAGAAGTCCGCAATGTCGGCGAGTGGAACATCTACTATGCATACCTGGACATTCACAGAGCAAATTTTGCACTGACTTCTCCTCGTCCAAATCCAAACAGCTCTTACAGACATCATCTCTCAAGATACCTATGCTTTCGGCCAACCAGACTAGTACACATTGTCCAATGAGTACTCCTATAATAAGACTATTTGTTCCTTTGTCAAAACCAAGGAGGGCTTTCCTTCTCCTTAGATCTGGGATATTCAGCAAGTGGTTAGTTGTGTCCTTAATTCAGCTGCCTCTTTAATTAGATTCGACAGCTCGGATATAGGGATTTTAATATCAGTGTCCATCGTCTTGATCAAAGATTCTGAGCCCTTCCACGCACACTCATCAGCCAGCTCGTTTCCTTTGACTCCAATATGTGCTTGAATTCATATCAGCCTCACGCTGTGTTCCGGATTTGGTCGAGGGGCTTGATACATTCCTTCATACACTTCGATCTATCGGTCCTCGATTTCTGAGCTTTGAGAGCAGCAAGACTGTCCACGAAGATATTAATATTCGTTGGATTCATATGCCGCTCCGGAATTATTTTCGTTGCTATGACAATTGCGTCAACCTAGGTATGAAAAGCGCTACATTTGTCAGGGATTCTCCGAGATACTGACCGTCGGTATATAATGAGATCGCAGTTCTGTCTATGACAGAGTCTGCGGCCCAGTCTTCCCTAGTCGTTAAAAAAGAAAAATAACGGGACTTATTACGCCTACAAAACAATAGAAAAAAAATTTGAAAAATCATTATTATTCAGTTGGTTACCAAAAAACAAATAGAAAAGGAGTTTACAAAGTAAAAGTTTAAAAGTTGATTTTAGAACCGTTGGAATATAAGATCATTGGAAGTAACGGAAACATTATTCTTGCTAGAGGTGATAACATTTTTAAAATTTGAAATAAATAATTCCTTCGAGCACGAGGTTTGTTTTTATTAATTTTATTTTTATTAAATTATTTTTCAATATTTCGCCAACCTCCGGTTTGAATCTTCAGAATAAACAAGGCGAGTAACAATAATCAAATAGACATACATGACATGTAAATGAGTTTACATTTAATATTGCAAAATATTGAAAAATAAATTAATAAAAATAAAATTACTACAAACAAACCTCGAGCTTGAAGAAATTATTTATTACAAATTAAAACATAAAGGTCAAATGAAATTACTAATTAGAGAATTTGAAAAATTTAAGAAAAATATCCTCTTAAGAAAGAATGCAGATTATAAGTAAATTTATTAGGTTATTGGGTTTAATAATATTTAATTGTATTTTTTATTTTATGCCGGTGCGATGAAACGCACTATCGATGACGATAGTATGAGCAAAAGGGTGTCATAACTGTCTTTAGCGATAGTGCGAGGGAATGTTTACCTACATATTTACAAATACTAGCCCTACCCAGCACTTGGAATCCGAATGCAAATTCTGGGAAATTTCATTTTTATTCATAAATAATTTTACAAGAGCCTAAAGGTATGCTAATTAATTAATTTAGCCAATTCACAATTCAACACATATTTAATAAACACACACACAGCATTGTATAGCTTTTTATTTGAAGCTTAAATATGTGTTTTATGTGTGTGTTAATGGCAACTTTAAATGAATTTTACTTCAAAAAAATGTACCAGATGGTGCAGATCTATAAATGTGGTGGATATCTGAAAAGAAATACCTTTCAAAAGGTACATTTTTGGTCAAAATCGGTTGGTAACTAGAAGTGTAGAATAGGTCACTAGAAATATAAATAAAATTTGGAGATATAGGTATAAAAGGTCCTACAATTGAAAGTGGTTTATCATTATCAATAATCATTTTCGGAATAAAAAAATCATCAATAATCGTAATTCGAAGCTGTTATCATCTTATGCACAAGGCACTGACGTGGTAGAGAAAAACTGAAACTACCGGTTAATTCAGAATGTTACTAAGTTGTAGTAAAAAGTAATAATATATTAATTTGAATCATTCAAAAATATTTATCGGCTTCTATTATAAAATGAGAAGTAACGAAATGTTAGAAATTTGTATGCAAAAATTTTAGGTTGAATTTCAAATTTTTAATTTTTTAGACAAATTTCACGGGAATATTAAAAAATACAGTATAGCGATTTAAATTTTATGGGCAGCTAGTACTTGCAAAACTGTGAATGCTTACAGTTCCAAGTTATATTCTCCATTTTACACCTGATTCAATACCAAAACTTCTAAAGCATTTTTACCAAGTTTTTTTTTTTTTTATATTTTGCTGAAAATTATGAGAGAGATAAAGTTTTTAGATATTTATATTAGCGAGTGATAAAATATAGTTATAAAAATATGGAGAAGTAATAAATATTATATTCAAAATTTTTTTGAATTTTCCGATTTTCCGAAAATGGAAAATTCTAAATATTGACAATGTATAAACCTAATCCCTAAGTCTCCCTTAGTCCCATTTATTTTGCTCAAACATTATCTCAATTCATATAATTTGGAATTTGAAAATACACTTTGCGAAATAATTATAAAGCCACTATATTATTTTATCCGTTATAAAAATCCAAATTTGCTATTCAAAATCAAACAGTAAAAGAATTAGGGTTAAATTAATTAATTTGTTGTTCTGAATTTACTGCAAAGGTTCTTATCGGATGATATTTTTATATGGCGATAAGATTGAAAAATTTTAATAAAATCTGTGCTAATTTTAATTTTAATTTAACATAAACTTGCATTGAGTTATGGGTGTAATGACATAAGGGACATCTGTTAGATATGCATGCATGCACAGATTTTCTCGATGCAGATTTTTTTTTTTTAAAAATTCCAAGATATTTTAGTTAAATTTTCATAAAATGGAAATTCAAACAACAATTGTCATGGTTCAAGTAGTTCTTTTATGTATTCATGTATCTACAGTGCCGTGCAAAACAAATAAAACAAAACCCATATATGACTTTACATTGCAATATTTCACACAATTTATTTTAAAAAAAAAGACAATTAACATACGTTTGTACGCTATAATGAATTTGCCAATATTAGCATACTTCTTAAAAAAAAAAAATCATGTGAGTCCGATCACAAGGGAGATGTGTAAACATCTAATAATTAAAGAAAACATCAACATCATATATTCCAGTGCATAAAAAATAAGTCGATTATGCTGTTTTCTGAAATTCAATTGATGTTTTCTGAAATGCAATTGATGTTTTCTGAAATTCAATTGATGTTTTCTGAAATACAATTAATGTTCTCAGCAATTCAAATAATGCTTTTTGAAATTCAATTGATGTTTTCTGAAATTCTATTTATGTTTTCTGAAATTCAAATGATGTTTTCTGAAATACAATTTTTGTTTTCTGAAATTCTATTGATGTTTTCTGAAATTCAATTGATGTTTTCTGAAACTCGAATGATGTTTTCTATTGATGTTTTCTGAAATTCAATTGATGTTTTCTGAAATACAATTGATGATTTCTGAAATACAATGGATTTTTTTCTGAAATTCTGTTGATGTTTTCTGAAATTCTATTTCTGTTTTCTGAAATTCAAATGATGTTTTCTGAAATACAATTGATGTTTTCTGAAATTCTATTTATGTTTTCTGAAATTCAAATGATGTTTTCTGAAACTCGAATGATGTTTTCTGAAATTATATTGATGTTTTCTGAAATTCTATTTGTGTTTTCTAAAATTCAAATGATGTTTTCTGAAATTATATTGATGGTTTCTGAAATACAATTGATGTTTTCTGAAATTCTATTGATGTTTTCTGAAATTCAATTGATGTTTTCTGAAACTCGAATGATGTTTTCTATTGATGTTTTCTGAAATTCAATTGATGTTTTCTGAAATACAATTGATGATTTCTGAAATACAATGGATTTTTTTCTGAAATTCTGTTGATGTTTTCTGAAATTCTATTTCTGTTTTCTGAAATTCAAATGATGTTTTCTGAAATACAATTGATGTTTTCTGAAATTCTATTTATGTTTTCTGAAATTCAAATGATGTTTTCTGAAACTCGAATGATGTTTTCTGAAATTATATTGATGTTTTCTGAAATTCTATTTGTGTTTTCTAAAATTCAAATGATGTTTTCTGAAATTATATTGATGGTTTCTGAAATACAATTGATGTTTTCTGAAATTCTATTGATGTTTTCTGAAATTCAATTGATGTTTTCTGAAACTCGAATGATGTTTTCTGAAATTATATTGATGTTTTCTGAAATTCTATTTATGTTTTCTGAAATTCAAGTGATGTTTTCTGAAATTCTATTGATGTTTTCTGAAATTCAATTGATGCTTTCTGAAACTCGAATGATGTTTTCTGAAATTATATTGATGTTTTCTGAAATTATATTGATGTTTTCTGAAATTCTATTTATGTTTTCTAAAATTCAAATGATGTTTTCTGAAATTATATTGATGGTTTCTGAAATACAATTGATGTTTTCTGAAATTCTATTGATGTTTTCTGAAATTCAATTGATGTTTTCTGAAACTCGAATGATGTTTTCTGAAATTATATTGATGTTTTCTGAAATTCTATTTATGTTTTCTGAAATTCAAGTGATGTTTTCTGAAATTCTATTGATGTTTTCTGAAATTCAATTGATGCTTTCTGAAACTCGAATGATGTTTTCTGAAATTATATTGATGTTTTCTGAAATTATATTGATGTTTTCTGAAATTCTATTTATGTTTTCTAAAATTCAAATGATGTTTTCTGAAATTATATTGATGGTTTCTGAAATACAATTGATGTTTTCTGAAATTCTATTGATGTTTTCTGAAATTCAATTGATGTTTTCTGAAACTCGAATGATGTTTTCTGAAATTATATTGATGTTTTCTGAAATTCTATTTATGTTTTCTGAAATTCAAATGATGTTTTCTGAAATACAATTGATGTTTTCTGAAATACAATTGATGTTTTTTTAAAGACAATTGGAAAATGTTTAGAAAAGAACATATCATAATTTTTTCACTAATACAATCAGATAAAGTCACACCGATTTACACTTAAGCTCACACTGATGTGTTACGCTATTTTTGCGATTGTATTGTGAAATAGAAATTTACCCCCCTGCGCGTATAGATGTTTACACATCAAAAGTCAACAAAAAATTCAAACGCTCAACAAGAGATTGCGGAAAACAAAACCAAAAAATTTAGAAATTTTGTAAGCCCATTTACATGATACCACTCAGTCGTATGATTTGTCGACATAAAAATCGGATGAAAATCATCGAACTGTCATAAAGTCGTACCGACATTATTTCTGCATACTTGGGCCATTTTCACAATCACACTCAAGTCTTATGAAAACAGCTGTTTAGAATAACAAACAAATTTATTTTGAAATTTACTTCCACTTTCTTTGTTTTTGTTTACCTTTTTTTTAATATTATCAAAAAACAACTCTGGTCCGATGTATATGACAAGTTTTTAGAAATGTTTTTAAAAATGAAAAAAACCATCGGACTTCGAAAATAAAATCATACAGACTGTTAATTTCATAACATAAGCTTTTTACATGATACGACTTTTTATACCCACTATGTGGTTTGGGTATAATGACTTTGTGCTGCTGTTTGTAACAACCAAAAATATTTGACCTACACCCATCTTTAATTATACCGATCGAATCAGAATCACTATCTGATTCGATTTAACGATGTCCGTCCGTCCGTCCGTCCGTCCGTCTGTGTGTCCATGTAAAGCTTGTAATCAAACTGTAGTTCGCAAATATGAATGTATTTTGATGAAATTTGGTATTTAATCTTTTGTCTGCCATGGGATGAACGCTATTAAAATTGGTGAGAATCGGTCCATGTTCAAACCTAGCCCCCATACAAATGACCCCTATGAAATCAACATATATTGCCATAAGATCCAAATTATAATACAAATTTTAGTCAAATTGGGTTTGTATGTATATATTACATCCATTAAGCAGTAGTCTAAAAATGAACCCTATTGGACAACTCTTAGTCATAGGCCCCATATAGAGCTGCTTCCCGATCTTCACTTAAATCTATCAAAAAAACAATAATATTGCACTGATTCTTCTCAAATTTTGTTTGTATATATTTTTGCAAAATACAAGATACTTTACCAAACATGGTCAGGATCAGTCCAGTTTTGGGCCTAGTCGTCATATAGATATAGCATCCGATATGAACTTTTTCATATCTGCAGCCGAAAAAATTAATAAAAATCCCAATCAAATTTGGTTTATGCCTATTTTCTATATCCAGTTAGTTGGGCCTGAGAGATAGGGTATCTAAACGCATGGTATAGGGTATCGTATAGTCGGTCTAGCCCGACTATAATTTTCGTACTTGTTCATAATATACTCGACTTTTTGACAATGGTATTATGAAGTGTGATAGTGGCCTTAAGGGTTTAGGTATTTACTATATGACTTTTAAATGTTAACTTTCATAAATTATTGGTACTGGTTGATCTAATAATAATGGCTAGGTATAAATATTGCTAATCCTTAAAATCTGTAATACTTGCGGACTTTAAAGAGGGAGAAAAACTTTTTTGTGTGATGCTAGAAAAATAGGTAGTATTTGAAAAAGAATCCCTCTGCTACTTTCAATTCAGTTGTAGTAATTCCTAATTTAAACGTACGCGATTCGGAGATGTGCAATAAAAAACAAATTAAAAAGTTACAGATGAGCTAAAAAACATTGTTGACCAAAAAACATTTCCAAAAATGTAAGAAACTATAAATTTGTTATTTTTGTATTATTACGTTAATTCTATCCAATGATTTTATGTCTTTTTTTACTGTTTTAGTTTAAATTTTGCAAAAACACACCGTACAGGAATTGAAAATCGTTGTATTTAGTGACGAATCAAAAATCAATTTGACTAATTTGGATGGTATGTCTATAGTTCGGCTTGAATTGTAAACTTAAATTTAACCATGTCGGAGGCAACGTGATGGTGTGGACATGCTTTTCGGTAAATGAAGTCGGACCATTCCACAAAATTGATGGAACGATGGACCGTTTTATGTATAATGAAATTTTTGAAACTAAGGTGATTCCACGTGCTGAGTGGAATTTTTTCCTTCGATGGGATAAAGGTTCGTATACGAAATATAAATTTGTTGCTTTTGTTTTGCACACCTTTATATGGAGACCTGTCTTGTCTTAGTTTATTTAAAAAGAAGAAAAATAATTTGAGTTGTGTTACATTTTATGAATAACTTAGGGTACATAAATGTAAATAAGTTTTGAAGACAATTTTTTTGTATATTAAATATGATTCAAAATAAACAACTTAGATTTTTTTAATGGAATTTGTTGCTTTTGTTTTTTACGACACTGTATGTATTTTTTTTTATTGACATGCTGATTAAATTCACTAATTTATTACCATAACGGTGATTGATTAATAATTTAATTGATTTTTTTTTCAGTTGGTTTTTTATATACATAAATATTAAGGCTGCTCTTCCTTCTCCTTGAAACATACAAACACCGTTTTCCTAATGATCGAGATATATCGAAAGTAGTTCGCGAACATATTTATTTATTAATTTTTTTTTTTCGTAAAATATTCGTATAAGTCAGTAATGAAATGTTTATTTATTCTACTCTCTGTATTTTTTATTTTACTCTCTTAATATAATCTCTCAGATAGTAACAATTCGCCGTAGTTTGTTTGCAAATGGTTCGTATACCAAATCGTAACATAATAAACAAACACATCGTATAAACGAAATATTATGGAATGAAAAACCGGAACAACAATACTCACACCCTCGAGAAAGTGAAAAACAAAACAAAGATTTAAGACGTACTCACTCACCAATACCCACAAAATATACAACTCACGCACATTAACACACATCTGAGAGAACAAACAGCCGACGCTAGCGACTAGGTCGACGTCGCAGCCGCAGAAAAACTGAATTGTGTGTGCTATGTGACCACAACCGAATTTCATTCATGGCATAACAGTCAGTCCACATTCAACCGTCGTCGTCGTGTGTACGAAATTTGTTAGAACATCGCGAGTGCAAGTGCAATTGAATACAAGACAAGACAATATTTCATTTCATATTTGGAAATGCATGTGCAAGACACAACAGAAATTAAAAACGAATGTCTGTAAGATTGATCGATCATCAACCATCCAGTGACAAAAGAAATGCAAATTCGGTATTAGATGTTGTTGCTTAAGTCATTGTTTACAAAATACCGACAAATAAACGAAATTTAAATAAAAATGAAGTGAAAAAGTGATTAAAAATTTATCAATACAAGACAACAGCAGTGGAATAGAGTTTATCCATTTCAATGAAAGGTATTAAATAACTCAAATAATTAATAAAATATGGACAGACGTGGGACGAAAATAATTTCACGAAAATTTATCAAAGTTTTCAAATCAACAATGTTTGTCAACGTATTTTCAAGAAAACGGTCTCTTAGCCGTCAAATTGTTTAAGTAAAGAATTGTGTGTTCGAAAATAAATTGTTTTATATAATGAAATTTTAATTTTTCCATATTATGTTCAGCACAAAAATCGATTTTCATGTTAAACTCGAAGAAAAGTTTTTATTTCACTGTAAAATCGGCTCACAGCTTCAGCAGTTACACATAAATTGTAATTTATTAATTTATAACACTATTCTGCTACACAAACCTCCGATTGCCTTGCTTGTGTGTGCCTGCCTGCTTGCCCCCAGTATAAATATGGTATAGTCATGAACAACGTGCTGCTCATACCACCAGCGCACAATAAAAACTTTTCCCATTACTGCTGCTGGAGATGTTGATGACAAACAAACAACGAATGTTCGGTTCGAACCATATACACAAAGACACACAGACAGACAGATATTATGCTAGTGTACGTGCCCAAAGTGAGTGGGTGGCAATAAAATTCTTCACCCGTTGAACATTTTGTATGTGAAGTTGAAGAACTAAACTAAACTTTGTTTTTCTTATGCATCAGCTTAAGAAGTCAGCCACCAGGATCTCAGTAAAAGTTCAAGCGAATGAAAAATCTTAACACTAAATTAAGAATAATAACAAAAGCGCGCGCAAAAAAAAAAAAATAATTCTTTATCAGATACCACGAATAAAACGGAATCCAAGAAAATGAAGTCTTCATAGTGGTTTAAGAAACCCCAAAAAAGGTGGCGGCAGTACGAACTGTAATTGCTTAGTATTATGAGTGTGTATTTGTGTGTGTGTGTGTGTTTATGTTTGTACGCGCTATATGTATGAAAGTGTTGCTTTTACTCTTATAAATTAAAAACCAATGCAAAACTTTAGAAAAAGGAATATATATCCAACCAAGAAATAACTAAAACACGTTCTACCGTCCGTCTGCTGGCCCTCCCTTTATGCCAATAACATTGCAGCAGTACTTAATGTCGACACTTGTATAATTTATGACGTGCAGCATTAAACATTAATAAAAAATATATTTATATCTGTACATAAATATTTCAGAAAACTTATATAGAAATTACACACAATAACCATTCTTACATATACACACACACAGACGTACATTCTGATCATGATACATCCAGACTACAAAGCAGCGCGTTATGTTCACTGGGAAACCACATTTCTGGCAGCACGTAAATGAAGCATGGCACTCAATACACTGTGGTTGTTTACTTCTACGAGTATGCAGCAGTTTTATTCAGAAAAATGAACGAATAAGAAGAAGAAAAAAAAACAAAAACAAAAATAATAATAAATTAATTAAATTAATTTAAATGAATTATTAAAATGTATACATTTCTTATGTAATTTATGTTTGTGTGAGAATGGAAGCGCGTGTATTCATAAATTTATTATTTATGAGACAGGAAGAAAGCCATGTTAAAGTTCTCCCAAACCACCCCAAAACTATAATCGAGTTCAGTCAGGCAGGCAGTCAGTCAATGAAAAATAGTGAATTGTTTTTTTTTTTTTCAGCTCGATTGGCTCAATAGTTCCGCTATTAACAATATGCAATTATAATGTTATACTATATTAACCATAATAAGACAATACAGAGGAACCAAAGAATTTTCACTATTCTTGCTATTTATTTTTATTTATTTTTATTTTATTTTTTTGAATTCTAAATTGATGATCATATCTGTCTTTGGGCTTGAGATAACGAGATTTAATATTTTTTTTTTTGCGTTTTTAACTTCCAAAACATCTTAAGGCAATATTAATTGATGACTACAAATGACAACAATTCATTTCATTTCAAGCGATGATTTTGAATATAACTTAAATATATTATTTGAATTATTGCTTACGCTACTAAAGTGTATGTGACAAGGGTTAATTAATTTCAAACATCAGCCAAAATCTTTCCAACGACATACATACGTAAAAAAGAAACCGATAAAAAAATTGCAGAGTTATTTAAGTTTTCTTTTGGCTTTAAAAGATAGAAAAATTGCGTTATCTCAAGTGTCTATACAGGTTTCCATTGTGTTTTAATTTTAGAATATTTAAATCTCTTTTTATAATAAAAATATTCGATATTATGTGTGGGCGGTTATCACGATAGCCGAAATGTTCTGGAAAATATGTCTATGTTTAGTTTCAGTGCAAATCGAGGCACTCTAATGTACATTTATCCGATATATGTAAGTCCTTACGATTATATTTGGTATGTTTTTTCTCGCTATAAATTTTGAAATTGACAGAAAAAAATTTAGAAATCCATTGTTAACGAATTTTTTATAGTAGCAGATTCCAGCCCTCGAAATATGAGTGCAAATTCTAGGAAACTTAATTTTTTCATTTAATAAATTATTGACCCTAAAGGTATGCTATGTCCAAAATAATTTTTCAATTCAACACAATTATTATTGTGAATGAAGAAAATAAATTTATGTATGTGTTAGTAACAACTTTAGATGAGCATAACTCCACAAAAATTAAAAAATTTAAAAATCTGGCGGACAGCTTAAAAGAAATACCTTTCAAATAAGATACGTTTGTTAAAATTGGGAGAAAACCGTTGAACAAATTATCGGTCACAAGAAATTGCCTTACCTATTAATATTATAGATAATGCATTTGTGGTTGAAGGTAATTCTCGTAAGCATTGTTCAGTATCACAAAACTTCATATACAGATCGACATCCAAATTTTGTTTACATTAAATTAGAACAAGCAACCTTTTCCTTTTTGCTCAGAGTGATTAAAAAAGTAATTTGGTGTAAGTTAGAACGCCTGTTTTTTAACGACATATATTTTTGTACTTTATGTATGTTAATATTTATAGAAATTCTGAAAAAGGACATTTTTTTTTAAAATGGAGCTATTCTTAAAAATAATTTTTTATTAAAAAGCACCTTTTGTTAAAAAAATGGCTTTTCTTAAAAAAGTACATTTCTTTAAAAAAATTAATGTTCTTTAAACGGTACATTTTTTTAAAGTACCTTTTCTGAAACAAACAACTTTTCTTAAGAAAGTGTCTTTTCTTAAAAGCTATTCCTAAAAAGATATTTTTATTAAAATGTAATTTTTATTACAAAAGTACTGTTTTTTACAAAATTTACATTTCTTTAGAAACAAAATTTCTTTAAAAGTACATTTTCTTAAAAAAGTATCATTCCTAATCGCTAGAAACAGAAAAGCGGGCAATACTTGTGACGCCTCCATATCGGTTTTAAGAAAAATGTGTTTAAAGTTTTACAAGCTAATTGTTGTCTAACAATATTGGGTGCGATTATCTCTAATAATCTCGATTATCTGAAATTGTGGCATGTTGTATTTTTTTACTCTTACAAGTGATTTAAGATAATCAAACCTTAAAGAGTACCCATGTATAAGTAGCCAAATATGAAACTATATTTCTTACTCCCTATTTACTACAACTCATTCTAAATACATTAATGGACACACTTACTTTAGTACCCGATTTAAAAATCGAAAAAATAATAAATGTGTATCTTTGCAGGTACTTCCATAATTAAATAATAAAAAAAAAAAAAAAATAATAAGAAAATCGAAGCCAGTTTACTTCGTATATATAAAGTTTGACGCATCTAGAAAATGAACTAATTACAAGTGAATTTCTCATTTTGTCACATGTTCAAAAATATATGAGAACAATTAATATGGATCTAACTAAGGATATAATTGACTTTACACAAAGAGTAGATTTTTCCGAAATTAAAAGTTCAGATGGTAAAATGTTGAATTCCAATGATTTTGGCATGTTCAATGTAGAAAGAAACTCTGAGAATATACCACATTCAATTGCTTCACCGAATATTGAAACGAATATAGAAACATTTGAAATGAAGATGCCGCCGGAAAAATTACAAAAACCCACAACACCACAGCTCATTGAAAATGCAGCGAATGTGAATAATTTAAATGCAATGCTTGGTGGTGACATATCTCCGCCACCGCGACCCTTGACTTCGAGTGAAGTTGTTGGTTTCACAACAGTACTGGATGATCCTGAAATGCAATTGGATCCCACAGTAGCGTTAAATAAATCCAGATCTTTACCCGCATCTCCCAATCATATAAAGACCTCACACATCGCAGAACTGTTTTCATTCAATCCAAGAAAACCGTTGAGTTTACCAACAAAACCGACTGCTGTTATTGCTGACAAAACGATTCCGAATGTTCTGAAATCGCATGTGGAACCTTTGCCCAGGAATAATCAACAATTTTGTTTGCGCTGGAACAACTATCAGACAAATCTCACCAATGTGTTTGATGAACTTTTGCAGAACGAATCTTTTGTAGATGTCACGCTGGCCTGCGATGGTCAGTCAGTTAAAGCACACAAAATGATTTTGTCCGCCTGTTCGCCATACTTTCAGGCCTTATTCTACGATAATCCTTGTCAGCATCCAATAGTCATAATGCGTGACGTTCGGTGGCAAGAGTTAAAGGCTTTAATGGAATTTATGTATAAGGGCGAAATAAATGTTAGTCAAGACCAGATAAATCCTTTGCTGAAAGTGGCGGAAATGTTGAAAATTCGTGGTCTAGCAGAAGTAAGTACCGCTGGTAGTAGCATGGCTGCTCAACAGTTGATACCGGAACAGCGCATGACTGTCTACGATGAGGAAGTTGAAGACGAAGACGTTGACAATGATGATGTTAACAATAGCAACGACTATAAAGATGGATCAGGTTGTCCAAAAGCCAAACGAGCCAGAATTCAAGTATCCCAAAAAATCACTTCGGCTTTAGATTCGAATTTGGCAGGTCCAAGAATGCGCAAGCGTTCTAGAGATGGGCTACTTATTGATAATCCCAGGTCACTTAATCTATCCGAATCGCCACAAATCCGAGAAAAGGATGCCGCAACCCCCTCCCCACAAATAGCAATGACCGCTTCTACTATTGTACGAAATCCCTTTGCTTCCCCAAATCCCAGTAACCAACCAGTGACTGCAAATCCATCAGAAAATGCATCAATTTCAACTTTATCATCATCATTAAGTTCCGGTTCAGGAACTTCTGTGTCATCAGCTTCTTCAGTGGCTGTAGCTTATCGTCCAAGAGATAGAAGTAGTTCCCCAGCTTTGATACCATTACTTAATAGTGGAACTTTAGCGTCGCCAACCACTAATTCTGCTTCACAAATTTCCATACATCCGCATCCCGCTTCAGCTGCAGCAGCAGCTTTAGCAAATCCCCACCATCCACATCATCATGCTGCTGCTGCTGCCCAACAGTTTGCCGCTCAACATCAGTTACATGCTGCTGCCCAATCTCACGCAGCGATGGCTAGTGCATTAGGTGCTTCTTTAGCCGCAGCTGCAGCAGGTGCTGGTGGTTCAACTTCCGGAGGTCCAGCTAGCAGTGCAGGATCATCATCACATCATGACGATATGGAAATTAAACCAGAAATAGCTGAGATGATTCGTGAGGAAGAAAGGGTAAGTTATTTGCTATTTCAATATTCATTTATCTATTTAAATCATTGCAAAGCAAATTTTACGAACTTCTTCCATTTATTTATTTAAAATTATTTTAACAAATATTTACATTTTCTCGATGATTGTTGCGTGTTAACGAACGGGTACTACAAAGTTAACTACATTTATACTAGTCTATTAGTGGGACAAAAGTGCCTGCTTAAAGTAATTTTGTCATTAACTTGAAATTATTTCCACACACAACTAACGCACTTAATGCCACACCACAACTTATGCATGCACAGTATGACTTTACCAGAGGGCATCATTATTCGGCAAAGGAAACAATCGTATTCACAAACATACGTTAGATATGAAATAATCGACATTTTAAAAATTTATCGTTCGTATGTGCATCTTTTAAACATATACACACATACATAGATACATACTTATTCGTACATTCACATATTCAAATGTCAAAACAAAAATCTAACTTGTAATATTTTCTAAATTGTAAACAATTTATTTAAGTCACTAATGCAGCAATAAAAAAAAATTATAATTTTCATAAATAAGCTCAGAGGAAAACACAATTAACTTGTGTAACAAACATACATTACAAAAAAAAAAAAAAAAAAAATAAAAAATAATAATAATAACTAAATACGATTAAGTTTCCAGCGCAGACATGTTTTTAAACAATTGCAATTAAATTATATTTACCGTTTAAATTGTATTCGTATCCACTTAGCGGCAGGGGGATTGCTGCAAAAGAGGTCATACTCGTATAAAAAATATTGGATATTATAAAAAATAAAAATCAACCAATATTTGTGTATGATAAAAGTTATTTCTTGCCCAAAATTATATTTAGCGTCTACTCAGTTCTTTTGTGTTAATTAAAGAAGGCACCAATTCAAAATACTCATTTATCGTAGGGATAGCGATATTCTCGCCATTCTACAGTTCTGTGTTAACAAGGAAAATTTCTTAAATGAGCTTGTGTGTCTGCAGCGAAATGAGTGTGTGTGTGTGTGTGCGATATATGTATAAGAAAAGAACAATGAAATGTTCTAGACATTAAAACTTTCAGCACTGTTGTAGGCAAACTCCCCAAGAAAACTCAAACTACAACATAATTTTATTTTATTTTACTTCAAAATAAATATAATTATGTACAAAATGCAATTGGTTTGCTTCTACATCTACACTGAACTCCTATTACTTTTTTTTAAAAAACGTTATATTTTACTCTCGATTTCCTATACACACACACACACACACAATTATTTGTTGGCTTTGTTTTCATATTGGCTACGTAGTAAGTGCTTCTCTGTTCATTTGCGCTTACATTCTTTGGGCCAAAAGACTTGTTCATGGTTTTAGCGCTCATTCATTCACAAAAATTTCAATTCAGTTTCAACTAAGAGCCTCAACTTCCTTGCTGGCTGAAAAATATACTGGATAGCTTGTTGGTTGACTGACTAACTGACTGGCTGATTGTGACGTCGTCGAGCCACGTGTGATTACAACGTACGTTTTCTTTTCTTAATGTGTTTGTATAATAAACAAAAGAGTGAACAAGCTAAAAAAATGTGTGTCTCAATGTCTGCTTTTCTATCTGAGTGCCTGGCAAATTAGCAGTTGGGGAGGTTGGAGACATGGGTGACGCTGTATCTGATTCAATAACAATTTCTCTTCGAATGGCGAATTACTTGTCTGTTATTTGTTACATTTCAAATATTGTTTTTGTTTATGCTGCCACAGTTTAAGTTCTTTGACTTTTGCATCTGTATGTGTTTGGTGTGAATTATTATTACTGTTGTTGCTTTTTTTGTTTTTGCTTAGAAATCTCCTGCATATATTGTTATCAATTTTGATTGACTTTATTAGAACTATTTTTTAATGATTGGAAGGAAACACCCTTTTGTATGACGCTTAGACATCTGTAGCAAAAGACTGGCTTTGTATAAGCAAAAACCAAATAAAAAACTCTTTCAAATTATTCTAATTGGCATTGTTATTATTAACATGGAACGGGGTTGTTGTTTGAGACAATACATAACTGGTGCCATCTATAAAATACGTTCATGTGTTCATTTACAAAAAAAAAAAAAAAAAAAAAAATTAAAAAACGTTTCGATTCAAAACGAGATTAAAGATAATATAAATAATTGTACTTACATATGTACATATGTAAATGTTATTGTTGGTGTCCATTTACCCTTAAAAGCAAAATTACAAATTAATATTTATAACACAGTGCAACAGCCGTTCTTTGGGGTGAGAAATTTTAAGTCTGAGTGAAAGTACCAAGTCACTATAGAAAATCCTCCAGAGGGTTTGACGTTCTCAGGCAAAACTTTTATGATTTTTTATATTTTTTCCTTATCTTGATGTTTGTTTGCTTAGTTTTTCAGCTATAACTCAAGTACAATTAATGATTTCTCATTTTATTAATAAGTATTAATATAATACGTCTAAATATTAATAAGTATAATAATAATTTTTTTTTACTTAATCGTCCTAAACTTGCTTCTGGTCATTTGTGGCGCCAAGTCCAAATGGGCTAATAACGTCGAATTATTTTTTTCCTAACCCATAATTAAATAGAGGATATGAAACATTTTAAAGTAGCAATCTCATTAATTTTTGGTACAAAGTATTTAGAAGAGTACATTTACTGAATATTTCACAAAAATTTAAATTTTCTCGAAATCCGCAAAAAAAAAGTCCCTGTAAAAAAATTCTGGCGGAGGAATTTACTAAAAAATTTTACTCTGTTAATCTCAAATATGTATTTAACAAAACCTTAAAGTGCCACATCCATTTTTTAAAGTTTTATTTAAGAAAATTTTTTAAAACTTGAAAAAGGAGTTTTCAAAATTTTTGTCAAAAAAATTACATATTTTCGGTCTCATTGCGCAATAGGTTCACAACGTGGTAATTAAACAATACTTCAGAACTGAGTACTTACAAGTATAGAGACAAAAAAAAAGAGAAATTATGGCTTTAATCAGTTGCTGAAAGTTGGAAAAAGTGCCGTCAAATTTCATGGTCTGGGGCACTTAGTATTTCTTGGCGCGAAAAATTAAAAATAAAAATTACTAGATGTTTACACATCTCCCTTGTGATCGGACTCACATGATTTTTTTTCCATACAGCTTTAGGTTAGTTATGTTTGTTATTTGTAGCGTCTTGTGAATTTGATTGCTAATGTTTTTTTCTTCATTAAATTGGAATCCACTTGTGTTATTCCAAGTTTCAAGATTAATAATTGATTTTTTGAAGTTTATTAAGTAAAGCTGACACTTTAGTAAATAATAAGATGATCAGCATATAACAAGGCTTCTACGTCTTTATAATAATTGTTTAAAATACTATTTATAGCTAGGAGAAAAAGTGAAACACTGAGCACTAGGGTGGCCCTTAATAAAAAAAGTGTTCATACTCTCCGTCAAACCCCCTAGAAATATGCGAATAGCAAAAAAACTGAGAAATACAAAGTTTTGGGCCAATCAAAAAACATTTAGTCGTGTCTCAACGCGATTGAAAAATTCAAGTGTGTTTATATGGGGAAAATATGACTTTTTTTCAGATTTTGCGCAAATTTCGTTCTATAGTTTAATTTTTCCGACAAGATGTTAGATAATTCGGGATCAGTATTAAATTATCCTTTCAAAAAGCTATAAAACTTCAAAATCGAATAAAACCTCGCCAAGAAATAGCAAATGTCGCAGACCACTTTTGGGCCAAAAAAAACTACGTCATGAAATTTGATAGCATTTTTTTCAGCATTGAGAAATTGAATAAAGCCATAATTTTTTTTTGGTCTCTATACTTGTAAGGACTCAGATATGAAGTACTTGTTTTATTATCACGTTGTTAACCTATTGCGCATTGAGACCGAAAATGGGAAATTTTTTTGATAAAATTTTGAAAACTCCTTTTTCAAGTTTTAAAAAATTTTCTTAAACAACATTTAAAAAAATGGACTGGCACCTTAAGGTTTTGTTAAGTACATAATACAGATTAACTGTGTGAATTTTTGGGTACATCCATCCCTATTCCAGAATTTTTTTGACAAGGTGTTTATTTTTGCGGATTTGGAGAAAAATGGGATTTTTTTTAAAATATTCTGTAAATGTACTCTTTCTAAACACTTTGTATCAAAAATTCAACACTTTTCTACTTTTAAATGTTATATTTTATCTTAATGGCCTAGGGTTTCGGAAAAAAATAATGTGACTCCATTAACCCTTTTGGAATTGGGGTCACAAAATTCAAATATTTTGTAAATGCTGTTGAATTTTTAGATGCTACACTGAAAATATAATAACGAAATGTGTAGAACTTCCGCTCCTAAAATTTGGGATAAATCCGAGAACGTTAACCCATTATTTGCCAATGCCAGCTTTGGATTTTAAGATATTTTTATATAAAAATTACCGAAAACCAGTTTTTCTATTAAACTCGGTGAAACCACTATTTAGAATTTAAGAAAAGTAATTCGGTTAATTTTTATTTATTTAACCCTATAGTGCTCCTGGGATCAAAATAATCCATTGTGATATATCTTTGGTGCCATTATCTGCTTTTCGCTCGCAAATATAAATTAAAACAACTTTTAACAATTTTGTTATAAAACTATTTTACGTATAAAAACTATCCATATTTTTCTAAATAAACTAGGAAGACCCGCAAATGACCCAAATAATGCAGAAAAAAACAAATTAAAAAATAACAGCGAAATTTTCACATATCTTCGCATTCTTTGCATACGAACTTGTTTTCTTATGCCGTTTTCTTTTCTGACAAAAAATTTCGCCCTTTTTTTTGCCCTTTTTGGAAAAGTGTATTTTTTATATATTCTGAATTAAGACCAACCTTGTATTATATATCACTCGAAAGGTCTCAAAGTGCTGTATTCATGAAGAAAAAAAGTTTGATTATTATCCTCTTGGAAGTCATAGGGTGAAAATATTCAAAAAAGGGGAACAATGGGAAAATATTCTCGCACAATCGCCTGAAAGAAGTCAATTGCTCGAATTTTTTGTGATTTACGAGGGCTCGTGTGACCCCATTAACCCTTTTGGAATTGGGGTCACATATGTCCCCAAGCTAATAAAAGACAATTTATCCAAAAAATTCAAATATTTTGTAAGTGCTGTTGAATTTTTAGATGCTACACTGAAAATATAATAACGAAATGTGTAGAACTTCCGCTCCTAAAATTTGGGATAAATCCGAGAACGATAACCCATTATTTGCCAAGGCCAGCTTTGGATTTTAAGATATTTTTAAATAAAAATTATCGAAAACCAGTTTTTCTATTAAACTCGGTGAAACCACTATTTAGATGTTAAGAAAAGTAATTCGGTTCATTTTTATTTATTTAACCCTATAGTGCTCCTGGGATCAAAATAATCCATTGTGATATATCTTTGGTGCCATTATCTGCTTTTCGCTCGCAAATATAAATTAAAACAACTTTTAACAATTTTGTTATAAAACTATTTTATGTATAAAAAATATCCATATTTTTCTAATTTAAATAAGAAGACCCACAAATGACCCAAATAATCCAGAAAAAACCAAATTAAAAAATAACAGCGAAATTTTCACATATCTTCGCATTCTTTGCATACGAACTTGTTTTCTTATGCCGTTTTCTTTTTTGACAAAAAATTTCGCCCTTTTTTTGCCCTTTTTGGAAAAGTGTATTTTTTTATATATTCTGAACTAATACCAACCTTGTATTATATATCACTCGAAAGGTCTCAAAGTGCTGTATTCATAAATACAAAAAAAGTTTGATTATTATCCTCTTGGAAGTCATAGGTTGAAAATATTCAAAAAAGGGGAACAATGGGGAAATATTCTCGCACAATCGCCTGAAAGAAGTCAATTGCTCGAATTTTTTGTGATTTACGAGGGCTCGACTTTGATATATTTCGATTGATATATAAGATAAGGTTGCTCTTAATTCAGAATACATAAAAAAATACACTTTTCGAAAAAAGGGCAAAAAAGGGCGAAATTTTTTTCAGAAAAGAAAACGGCATTAGTATTTATTGCTTGGTGCAATTTGTTTGCACGAGGAACAAAAACAATATATATTGCAAGTAGTCAAAAACTATCAAAAACATTTAATAAAACAAATAATCACCAGGCAAAGAATGCGAAGATATGTGAAAATTTCATTGTTATTTTGTAATTTGATTTTTTCTGGATTAAATATTAATGTTAAAGAAAACTAATACAGAACAACATTGTTCATCAGATATAGCCCTAGAATATTTGTGAATAAGATTTTTCTCTAAAATAAATATTACTGAAGTTATGAACAATTAAAGCGAGCCATAGTGAGAAAAATAGCATTTTTAGCAAAATTTGTGGGCTCAAGGCACGCCCAATAATTATGCAAACGATCTAAAATTTTTTACATATTTTTTTTTTCTAATTTGGAATCAATCTAAGGGATTTGCCAAGTGAAAATACGAAAAAAAAATTGTCCATATAACTTGCGCTCACACTACTGAGCACTGATACCTGGTGTATTTCCATTTCATAGAAAACAATTTTCTTTCATGTAAAATATTTGATATGAATGCAGCCATATTTCCACAAATTCCTTTTAAATTAGGGTTTTTAAAAATTTAATTGAAACTATATTATGAAAATATTTAATAGTATTTTCTATATTGAAGTGAAATTTTTTTCAACAAATAAACATTTAAGCAGATATCTTGCGTAGATGTACCAGTAGCATTGGCTTAAAGTGAAATATGGAAATAAGTCCCGCAATTCTAATTTAATGTGTACAATCTTAATAAATAATGTGTATTTTATTCACGATTATTATATATTTTTTATATTTCTTTACATAAATCGTTACGATTCTCATATTTGTCAAACTTTAATCGTAAAAAGACAATCTTTCAGTCGAGCTATTTCATTCAAAATTTGGAGATTCGCACTGCTCGTTATTTAATGTTACAAATTCTTGAAATTCTTAACAATAAATCACCAGGTTGTTGCGCTTGATTCGCAACATTTTCATGGTTAAGTAATTAGGTTTTCGTTATGATTCTTGTACAGTGTAGTGAAGTGTCCATCCTAAGGAAAACTATAGGTATAGTTTTCTATGTACGTTCCCTACGTCCCACTATGGTACATAGCATAAATAATTTGTACTAAACCATAGGTATAGCTTTAAGAACATCCTTTATTTGTAGTTAATTTTTCAAAAATCCACAGCGACATTCAAGATAATAGTTCACATGTACCTGACGCACACAATATTTGCTCACAAATGCTAATCATCAGAAAAAATATTTTTTAAGGTACTTTTTGGGTCTATATACTATTACCTGTTTATTTCACTTAAACATGTTATTTTGTTTTCATTGCAGAGCCCTATTTGAGGGGCAACAAAGCGTGTAACAATAAAATACAAATAATAACAATGATAACAAAATATTTATAGAGTACTGTACTGTATTCTTTTATAGCAGCCAAAATATACCGGTTAAAAAGCATTTCTGTAGCCTGAATTATTTTTTATAAAAGACTTTTAAAGAGATATTTAGGCGTTTATGATTTTTAAAAATTGTCATTCTGCACTAACTGGATCATTGGAAATAATTTCCTTTTCATCAGAATGTGGTTAGTTCTTACCACGCTTTGTTGAAAAGCAATATTTTTGAATAAGACCAAAGGTCTTAACTTTTTATTGATCACTTTCATGAATTATTTGCTCATAGTAACAAAAATGATTTTTATAAATAATGGCGACTGTATTTTGCTAACATGCTAACATTAAATAAGATAAATATAGAAATATTATTGGAAATTTAATAAAATCACTTTCGTAGAATATTCTCGACACCAATTGAGACCAATTGCTCCAACTGTTAGTGGGGTAATGATTCGGTTATAGTCATGTTTATGCGCACTTTTGAAACATAATTATATAAAAAACACCAGGTATTTATAAAAATCGAATTTTATGTAATAAATAGTTTAGTTTCAATATTGTTGTTGCTCATTGTTATTTATAGGTAATGAATTTCAAGGAAATATTATTGAGTTTATTTATTTTGTTTTTATTTACTTATTTAATTTAGTTTTATAAAAAATAATAAATTAATATATTTATCAGATACCATTTATTATTTACGTGTCATTCAATAAAAAAATAAACATCATGTATTTGTGTATGTACTCGTATGGCTGTATTACAGAGAGAAAAATAAACTATAACTTGTTTTAGTTTAATCTATAGTATTAAATTTTTATTATGAAATTAATAAAAATTTTTTGGTTTCATAAATGTTTTTTTTTGTCCTGTAAATGTCGAGTATTTTTATTATGTCTGTATTCGTATATAGGTGTAGAAGTTTTCTTTAATAATTAATTGAATAAAAATAATTGTATAAAGTTAACAATCTTATCACACGCGTTTTCTTGATATATATGTTTAGATTAAACTAACTATTAAATACCAGACTACAAATGAATATATATTATATTTTATAATTTTATTTAATAATTCATATTTGTGATGACATTTAGCGATAATGTTAATTTTATTATGTTTACCTGTCATAAAATTATTTAATTACTTATTTATTTAATCAAAATGGAAAAAAGTGAACAACGTCTATTGTAGCAACAAATATTAATAGAACGCAAAATAATCTTATTATTTATAACTTAAATACATGAATTATCGTTAGGAATTGTTATAAATTATATTATATTATTTTATATGAAAAAAAATATATATACATAAATGTTTTATCAACCCTCATCTAATGATACCAATTTAATACAGTTAACCCTCTATTCATACAAAGATTTTAAAACATAGAACATGGAATATTTATAAAACAATTTAGTTCAAAGTCCAGTGAATTGAAATAAAAAAAAAATGGCAATAAAAATAAGTAAGAAAATTATAGTCGGTCTAGACCGACTATACGAAACCCATGCGTTTAGAGATAGAATTTAAGCATAAAACAAATTTAAGTGTCATTGTTATTATTTTGTAGTTGTCTATACGCGCAGGAGGGTAAATTTATATTTCACAATACAATCACAAAAACAGCGTAACATGTAAGACGTAAGACAAAATCGCTGTGACTTATGATTGTATTGGTGAAAGAATTATGACATGTAATAACCTGTTTGAAAATGAAAAATTAAAAATTAAATATGACAAATAAAAATAATAAATAAATAAAAAAAAATAAAAATGAAAAATAAGATATGAAAAATTTAAAATTAAAAATGAAAAAGAAAAATGAAAAATGTAAAACGAAAAATTAAAAATGAAAAATAAAACATGAAAAATAAATAATGAAACATAAAAAATTAAAAAGAAAAATAAAAAATGAAAAATGAAAAATAAAAAGTGAAAAAGAAAAATAAAAAAATTAAAAAATAAAAAATAAAAAATTAAAAAAAAATATTGAAACATAAAAAATGAAAAAGTAAAATAAAAAATGAAAAAGGAAAAATAAAAAATTTAAAAATAAAAAATTGAAAAATAAAAAATGAAAAATAAAAAAGAAAAAGAGAAATAAAAAATGAGAAATAAAAATAAAAAAATGAAAAATAAGAACTTAGAAAAAGAAAATAAAAAATGAAAAATAAAAAATTAGAGAAGAAAAACAAAAAATAAAAATGAAAAATAAATAATGGAACATAAAAATTTAAAAAGAAAAATAAAAAATGAAAAATGAAAAATAAAAAATAAAAAATGAAAAAAGAAAAATGAAAAATAAAAAATTAAAAATTAAAAAATAAAAATGAAAAAGAAAAATAAAAATAAAGAATGAAAAATAAAAAATAAAAAACGAAAAGTAAATAATGAAACATAAAAAATGCAAAAGAAAAATAAAAAATGAAAAATAAAAAATGAAAAATTAAAAATAAAAAATGAAAAATAAAAAGAAAAATAAAAAATAAAAAATAGAAAATGAAAAATACAAAATGAAACATAAAAAATTTAAAAGAAAAATAAAAAATGAGAAATAAAAAATGAAAAATAAAAAATGAAAAAAAAAAAATGAAAAATATAAAATTAGAAAAGAAAAATAAAAAATGAAAAATTAAAAAATGGAAAGTAAAAATATGAAAAATTAAAACTAAAAAACGAAAGAAAATTAACTGGTTGAAATAATAAATAATAATAAATATTTTTATATTAGCAGTGCCCCTGCAGTTGATTGCTGTACGTGATATATAGATGAGGCTTTCTGTTTGATTTTAAAAAAGTGCCATAAAAAATCTTTAATTACTAGATTTTTACACATCTTTCCTGTGATCGGACTCATATGCAGCCCAATTCTAAATATTCCCAGGGAAATGAGTTCCCGGGGAATTAATTTTTCCCGAGAATAAATCCTCCTATTCTAAACAGGCGGGCAGAAGAATAATATGGGAGAGAGAATTTCGATTATTAGAAGACAGCTGTTTTGCTTCAGTTGTTTTGTTTTGTTTACAAATTTAAAAATTTTTGTGGAAATTATTAAAGATATATTATAATATAATTATATAATTATAATTTAAAATAAATACAAAAAATGTTCTGTGTAGCGTTTCTGATGGTAGCTGAAGCAGAAGAGCAGCAGCAGGACAAGACGGAGCAAAGCATGGCAAGAAGAAAGCTACGTGATGCCAGCAACCCACTTGAATTGCCTGCTGAGTTTAATTTCCACTCCAAATTGCGCCATACCCGGCTTAGCTCCTCCTTGCTTCCTTCGAACATCCCGCATGCAACATCAGGGTTGGCTTGCATTGTGTTCAAAAGAACATGAATTTGTTTTTTTTTGTTGCTTTTGACCTGAAAGCAACAGTAATGCCATAATAATATTATTATACAAAATTTTAAATGATATATATTACTATTTTTCATAAAAATATTAAATACTTACATTTTTCGCAGCACTCCTTCTCAATTTTTTGGCGGAATTATTCCCAAATTATTTTCCCTTTTATTGACATTCAGAATAGCTACTTTTTTTCCCGGGGAAGAGATTCCCATTTTCGAAGTTCTTTTAGAATAAGGGTAAAGGGAAAAGAGAAAAAAGTCCCGGGGAGATTTTATTAAGAATAGGGGAACAGGGAATAGGAAAAAAATTCCCAGGGAATTGTTGTTGAGAATTGGGCTGATGATATTTTTTGCCTTCGGATATGAAAAAGCTCATATCGTATGCTAGGTCGAAAAAACTACCGATCCTGGCTATATTTGGTAACGTCAGTTATTTTTCGCAAACCAAATTTGGAAAAAATCTGTGCAATATTTTTGTTTTTTGATAGATTTAAGTCGGGAATCAGCTACATATGACTAAGAATGTTCCTATATGGTTTATTTTTGGACTATTGATTCGTCGGTGTAATAAACACACACAGGCCCAATTTGAAGGAGATATATAGGATAATTTTGGATCTTATGGCAATTTAAGTCGATTACACAGGGGTTATTTGTATGGGGACTAGGTCTAAACATACGCCGATTTCCACCAATTTTAACAGTGTTCATCCTATGGCTGATAGAAACACCAAATTTCATGAAAATATATTCATATTTGCGACCTGTACTGTGATTACAAGATTTACATGGACACACAGACGGATGGACATCGCTAAATCGACTCAGAAAGTGATTCTGAGTCGATGGGTATAATAAAAGATGGCCAAATATTTTTGATAGTTACAAACATCAACACAAAGTCATTATACCCTGACCACATAGTGGAATAGGGTATAAAAACACTGTTTTAAAGACCTGAAGTTATTTACTTCCAAGCAATGTGAAAATTAGCGATACTTTTTTCTAGTTCTAGTGGTAATGTTAGTCTTAAATTTTCTCATTTAATTAAGAAAATTGTGGTGATAGGTTTTGATTTTTGATTTTTAAGTTTTCCGTTTTTCGTTGGTCGTTTTTTTTAGAAATGTTCACAAAATGCAATTGTGAATTGCAGTCGTCTAGTGTATTAAACACTTTACAATTAATAATACAAGTGTTATGAACAGCATTTTCTAAATGGGCATGAGTAAAAGATGGTAAAGCATCGTATCGAAATTTTCCACAAAATTACATTTGCATAAAAACACAATTACCACAGAATGCAGGCATGCACAGTCAAAGGCTCGTAACAGGGGATTTATGCAAAAGTAAATGCCTTTAATAGGCATCTCTAAGAGTTGCCTTCTAAATCATCACACAGGTATTTGTACATATTTATACATATACCCATGTATGCACGATTAATACTGGCAACATGATGTTTTGTGTACAGGTGAAGAAAGTGTGGCAAACACACGGCCAGTGCGAATATCTGACATAACGGTTAATACAGGCAAACAAATAGACAGACATGCAGAAATGTAGATAAACACATGCGGTAATAGTATGCAAAGTGCTAAAGCGCATTTCAAGTGTTAGTGTATTTGTGTAATTGAAGGAAAATAACTGCATACGAAATCTAAGAAAACTCCCTTTTTTCCCGTATGATGAGCGCGTTAATGCTAGACTCAAAAGGAAGGAAGTGTAGTACAAATCTACCAAAACGGCAGATTTGTTCTATGCACATGTATTCGTATCAAGGATATATGATAGTATAGAATGAATGAATGCCGACAAGCAGGCAGTCAGGAATACAAGTTCCTCTTCTGTCGCCATTCGATTTAGATGTGCTGTAATTATATAGTCAGTCATTATATTTGGATCTACAATAGGGTAGCATTTTTTCCCATCTTCGAATTAGCAAGGCTGACTTAAGGTCCTTGTATTATAATTGTTCATTTATATACTACGTCTTAGATATGACCTTCCTCTCTGCCATCTTATGCTCAAAATTCGATGTTTTTGACTTTTAACCCTTTGACGAAACTTGAAACTTGGGAATTTTTGTTTTGGGGGATTCATTCTTATCAACTCAACATTTGTAAATAAAAGTGTTGTCAAATATATGTCAACCAAAATTTTTAAATTATTCGTATTTGAATATTAAGAATTTTCTAAGATCTGCATTAGGTTGGAAGTTGAATAGGCTTGAAATATTGCAACCATTTAGATTAATTCAAGGGGAAGAGTAACGATATGGTGCTAAGTAACTTTAACGTGGAAACGAATGTATTTATTACAAACAGAAATGCGTTGAAAAGCTTTTCAAAAAAAGTATAATGTCAACATTAACGGGCTTATTTTTTTTCTTAAAATTCGTAAAAACTAGAAACTATTTATTTATTATTTTCTTTAATATTATAAATATTATTACTATATTTGTTGTTGGTCTTTCTATTCTAACCGTTATGTCTACACAACCTCATTAGCTTGTAGTAAATAGAATGAAGAACAAAGTTGATACATCCAACGTAAAAAAGAATGGAAATTTCAAAGTAATTATTTATATTTATTGTTTACCATACAAAGATGAAAAAGGCTTATGATATATTTATATAAGTATGGATGTCGATACAGATAGACATACAGACCAATACATTCTTAGGAGTGGATGCAACAAACAACTGACAACACAGATACTCAATGTTAAAATACTTTACGACTTGAATATCAAATGCTAAAACGGCAATGCAAATCAGTCGGTTAAAAAGGGGCACGCATGTAAAACTTATTATTTATTATAGACCATATCGCAAAAGAATAACCTAACGTTTACATGTACACACAAACATATGTGCACGTACATTTCACTTTTCCATTTCCATTTCCATTTCCATTTTCATTTGTTGTGTTTAGTATTGTTTACAGTATATCTATGCATACATACGCGTACATTAAATATTTACCAACGTTGTACTTATCTAAAGTTTATTAATTACATCTGGTTTTCTATAAGGAAAACTTTGCCTACTAATTATCTAGTCAAAACAAACAGTACCGTAATTTTATTTTTTATTTTTTATTTATTAAAAACTGATGCACTTGTGCTCACTTTGTTATTGCCCTCGCAATCGCCATTTGTGGTCGTCTTTTTACACCCTATACCACTAATGTGGTCAGGGTATAATGGCTTTGTGCTGATGTTCGTAACTATCAAAAATATTTGAACTATACCGATAGACTCAGAATCAGAGTCGATTTAGCGATATCCGTCCGTCCGTCCGTCTGTGTGTCCATGTAAATCTTGTTATCAAAGTACAGGTCGCAAATATGAATATATTGCGATGAAATTTGGTATATGATCTTCTATCGGTCGTACCATGAACGTTGTTGAAATAGGTGAAAATCGGCCCATGTTCAGACCTAGTTCCCATACAAATAACCCCTATGAAATCGACATAAATTGCCATAATATCCAAATTATCATATAGATCTCAGTCAAATTGGGCTTGTATATGTTTATTACATCCATTTATCAGTAGTCCAAAAATTAACCCTATAGGACAATTCTTAGTCATAGCCCCCATATAAAGCAGATTCCCGATCTACACTTAAATCTATCAAAAAACAAAAATATTGCACAGATTTTTTCTCAAATTTGGTTTGTGTACGTTGAAAAAAAAAAAAATAAGTCTCCTTACCAAATATGGTCAGGATCGATCCATTTTTCGACCTAGACCCCATATGAATTTTACCCTATCCGAAGGCAAATAAAAATAATATCAATGCCACTCAAAATTGGTTTATGCTTATTTTCTATATCTAATTTATTGGACCTAAGAGAAAGGGTCCCGAAACGCATGGTATAGGGTATCGTATAGTCGTTCTAGATCAATTAAAATTTTCTTACTTGTATGTTGTTGTTGTTGTTTTACGTGTTAGCTTACAACTTATTATATAGCGGTTGTAGAGAAGAATTAGATTTAAAAATTTATAAAAAATCGATTAGAGGAATTTTTTCTCTATCTTAGACCACTCGTAACTTAACTTGTAGGGCTGCATCAAGACTTATTTGTCACAGGTTTATTTAAATAGGTTAATCATTTGCATTATAATTGGTTTAGTTTATGTTTTAAATTTTCAACTGGGATGTTTTTTCCAAGAATTTTGTAAATTCACACAATACCAACAGAAAAAATAAATAATTATAGAAATAAAATTCAGTTGAATAATAAAAATAATAACAACTATGACGTTGTTTAATTATTTTTAATTTCAATTACTACCATTATTTCTATTGTCGACGTCGTCGTCGTGGTCGTCGTCATCGTTGTTGTTGTTGTTGTTGGATAAATGAATAAATATGTGTTGAATAAAGTACATCTATCTTTAAGATACTAATGAACGTACATTCATACATACAGTGCTTCGTTGTGGAGTAATAGCGGCATATTATAAAGAGAATACGGGATGCGGAGAGATATAATATAAGAGAGTAAGAGAGGAATAAAATAAAGATATATGTTGCTTAATATTAAAAGCCGCAGCAACGACAATATACCAACAATGCTATAGTGCGTAATTAATAGCATTTATTTTTAATTCATATATATTTTTTTTACTAAAAGAAACAATAATCAAGAAATAATTATAATTTTTTTCTTTCACGAATATTCTTAAGTGTGTATCAACAATTGTGTTTATCAAGCTAGCAGTGTGGTGTTTGCTTTAATGAATTATGTCTGTTGGTCACACATGAAATACAGGTTTATTTCATGTCATTTATGTCATTATTCACATATACATATGTAATAATGTAAGATAAGAAATCTGTGATGGATGCTAATATGAAAATTAATGGACTAAGCCTTAAAAGTTTAACTTGAAACGATTTTTGAAAATAGGAAAATGTATGATAATGCATGGTATCTACGAGGGTGGATTAATTAAAAAAAAAATATTTCTTAACATACACACAGAAAACAGATTCATTGTTGCAACCGAATTTGTTGCCAACCGAATTTATGTACTCCCATGTACTATCACATTATTCTGTTGTTAACCATACAGTAGTAAACGCAGCTGATTTTATATAAAAATCCGATTGTATTAATTGTGCCATTTAGTTGGTATAACAGAATTGTTCATTAAATTTATTGATTGTGACAACCATTTATCGATATTTTACTGATATAAAATAAAAATAAAAAATAAATTGTTATTTAAATATATTTATTTTTATATTAATAAAACTAATAGTAATTCCTTGCTTTATTATAATATCAGTGATTTTAGAGATTTTGCATTTTAACGGCTTTGGAATAAAAATATTTTGCTGCTTAACCAATTTAAAATTATGCCATATCGATGTATATTTTTCGCAAAAATTCCTAAAAGGATAAGAATTAAATGAAATGGGTATAGTAAAAATTGTAAGCATATATCTATAATATTAATAGGCTAGGCGATTTCTTGTGACCGATGTTTTGAAAGGTATTTCTTTTAAGCTGTTTTCCGTATTTATATAAAAATCCGATTGTATTAATTGTGCCATTTAGTTGGTATAACAGAATTGTTCATTAAATTTATTGATTGTGACAACCATTTATCGATATTTTACTGATATAAAATAAAAATAAAAAATAAATTGTTATTTAAATATATTTATTTTTATATTAATAAAACTAATAGTAATTCCTTGCTTTATTATAATATCAGTGATTTTAGAGATTTTGCATTTTAACGGCTTTGGAATAAAAATATTTTGCTGCTTAACCAATTTAAAATTATGCCATATCGATGTATATTTTTCGCAAAAATTCCTAAAAGGATAAGAATTAAATGAAATGGGTATAGTAAAAATTGTAAGCATATATCTATAATATTAATAGGCTAGGCGATTTCTTGTGACCGATGTTTTGAAAGGTATTTCTTTTAAGCTGTTTTCCGTATTTACAAACTTTAAATTTTTTTCTTTATTTGGAGTAAATTGGATTTAAAGTTGCTACTAACACATACATAAAATTATATATATGCTATGTGTTATGTTATGTTGTTATCTTCATTCATAATAATAATAAACAAAAAAGTGTTGGTTTGTGAATTGGCTAAGTTGAAAAATAAAGTTACCTAGAAATTGTACTCGAATTTCCAGCGCTGGAATCTGCTAGTATATATTAAATTTAGTCAATAATCATTTCTTCAGTCAATTAATCGGCTTTCCTTCTTGTGTTAAGAAAATAATGGTTTATGACCAATGTATCATCATTTTGCAATTTTCTTGTATAAAATGCATGTAAAACATTCCTTGGTAAACTTTTCCTTCTTTATTAGCATAGTTATAGGGTCATGTCTGACACCAATACTGTCTTACAATACCTTGCGAGTCATTCTAATCAAGACAAGCAGTAGAAATCATCTTGAATAAATTTTTCATCTAGTTATTGCAACAGGGTGAAAATTTCATCGGCCTTGTGCAACCCCAATCATTTGATATTATTCGTTCGTAGTACCTTTTGGACTATCATGTCAGGTTCCAGGTTACGTGCGTCTTCATAACATTTTTCACACAAACACAAGCACGAACTTCGATATATTTGCCAAACTGTTGTTGCCGTATCAAAGCCTGACAATCACGATCGGACACATTTATTTGTTGTTATGTGACCATCATGCAATTTTTCAGATACTCCACTAAGTTCTGAGCATGTTTACTATCAGATGGACCCAATTACCCATCCAATAGTATCGTATATACATATGTATATATTTTTAAAAATATAGAATTTTTTTACACATTGTCACATGGATTTATAAACTTACATTTTCACAAAAACTGTTTGCTTTGTTAAAAAAAAGGCAAATTAATTCGAAAATTCGATCTGCTAAAACATATTTTTATACAGTAGCGAGAAAAAGATGCTACTCGATGCCATATGATCTTCAGGATCGTGAATTGGCTCACTTATGCATCCTATTAATCTTGGTACTCTGGGCTTTATTTTCTACAGTTACTGTTGAATTATTTAAGTGATTATGTCTTCATTAGAATAAAACATTTTTTTTTGCTTTTTAAGAAAATTATCCCTTATGTTATACGAGAAAAAAATGTAACTCCTTGTAATTCAAAAATTTTATTTAAATTAAATTAATACTTACTAGCAGATTCCAGCGCTCGAAATTCTTTATTTTTCAACTTAGCCAATTCACAAACCAACACTTTTTTGGTTTATTATTATTGTGAATAAAGAAAACAAACTCATTAACAAACACATTAACAAATTTAATAAACACACACATAGCATTGTATAATTTTATGTATGTGTTAGTAGCAACTTTAAAGCAATTTATTCAAAATAATGAAAAGAATTTAAAAATCTGTAAATCTGGTGAACAGCTAAAAAGAAATACATTTAAAATAGTATACGTTTGGTCAAAATCGGGAAAAACGGTAGAACAAAACATCGGTCACAAGAAATCGCCTAGCCTATTAATATTATAGGTTATAAAATTTTTCTTAAAACTAATATCTTGTGGCATGGCCATTATTTGCTATTACCGCATTTCATCTGGATGACATGGATTCGACTAGGGATATAAAATGATTAGTGAACACATTTTTCCATTCTAATTTTACACTTTCTTCTAATTGCTACAAATTTGATGGTTTTTTTTCTTAACTTCCCGATCTAGAAACTCCTATAGGTTTTCTATGGGGGTGAGATCGGGAGATTGCGGAGGCCACTCCAAAAATTGCACATCATGGTCGATTAAAATCATGCGAGCTAAGCGACTTGTGAAAATGGAGAAGCATGTGACCTTCCAAAATTTCGCAATACTTAATGGCGTTCATTATTCCCTCAATTTTGGTTATGGAACCTGTACTATCACGAAAGAAGGCACATAAAAAATTTTTAATTAGTTTAGTTTTCTTACATAAATATATTATTCCTTAACCCACACCATTATTGAACCCGCGCCATGTTTAACAGTTGGCAACTGATATCTGGCGAATATCTTTGTTTTGGCGGCCGGCGCTTGTAATTTATGCCATCAGAGCCAAATACATAAATGAAATTTGGATTCATCGCTCTACAAAACTTTGACCCACTGCTCCTTCGACCAATGGAGATACCATCATGCAAAGTCAAGCCGTTTTTTCTTATTGACTGTAGTTATAAGTGGTTTCTTGGCTGGACTTCTAGCTAATAAATTTGCCTCTTTTAATCGATTTCTGGCAGTGTGAACGCCAATAGGAACTCCTAATTGTTCGTTTGCGTAACTGATCACATCTACTGCCATCTTCCGTGGGTAGATTTTTACAATTTTTGTCATTGGACGGTCTAGGCAGGCAGTGTATTTAAGTGATCGGCCACTTCCTGACTTTCTCTCCACATTATTTCTTTGATGGTATCTCGATGAAATCCGGCAAACCGTTGATTTGTTAATGTCAAATTGATGGGCAACTTCATTCATTGATTTACCTTCTTCCAAAGCCTGTACTGTGTAATCGCCAATTTGCTATCAGCTGACAGCTGTTTCTATTAGAAAATTATTAGTTTTCAAATTTTTAATTATATTTTTATGTTAATAACAATAGTTTACTTACATTTACTTCTAATGCATTGCGTTGCATTTTTTTCTCGCCAAATTTATTCACTTTTTTTAAAAAATATAAAAAAAACTTAAGTTTGTGGAAAAGCAAATAACGCTTAATGATGCTAATTATTATATTTAAAATTGTTGAATTAGATAACCGTTATTAGTTTCGAGTCTCGATCGAATATCATATGGCACAGAGTTGCATTTTTTTCTCGCTACTATATTCTTTCGTATTTACAACAGAATTTGATTAATGCTGTTCTCTTTCGGTTCCAAATACCGATACAGATTAAAAATTTAGTTTTCTGTTACGATAACCGAAAAATAATTCTTAATGCAAATTTTATTTCTATAGTATTTCTACCAATATTTTATTACAAAATTTTCAGTTTAAAAAATGTTGTTTTAATAGAACTAGTAGTTGCAATCACCAATATTCATGCTTCATTTAATTATGTTGCCTCAATTAAATTAGCTTAATAAGTTATATAAAGACATTGATTGATAAACGGAACAAATTTTATTGTTAAAGATATATTAATTTTAGAAGGCTTATGTTTGTATGGTTGTTGTTGTTGAAGAGAATCTGTATTTTAAAATATTAAATATAAATAACAAATATTCTTGTTAGCTTCTTAATAAATTTTTCTAGTGGTAACCAATTTTCAACTAATTTATTTTCTGTGTGTATGTAGTTTCTTTCTAGCCGAATACACTTTGTCCAATGTTTCTTCAAGTTTTTTTTTTAACTTTCCAAACAATATGTGCTCAAAATAGGCTTCGTTGTAGATAAATCTCTTCCCGTCAGTATATTGCTTTAGATTTGGAAATAAGGAAAATAATACATTGAGGTAGCAATTCGTAGTAAAGGAAATTTGCAATGGCGATTACATAGGGTGCACCCGTAAATTGTCTTGATGACAAATAAAAACACTTTCTACTTATTGAATCGTACATCCGACCTTGGGCTTTTCGACACCTGTTCACTCCGATAAATTTATTGTTTGGACTAATGCTTCATCTCCGCTATTTTGTAATATATGAATGTTTCATCCGCCATTATAAAACGGCACATAACAAATACTGATGAGTATCCTATTACCAGATGATACCTGACGAGAGCTGTGTTGATCTATTAACTAACAAAGAAGTTCAAAAAGACAATAGATCACGAACTTATTATTCCGCCCTCACATGAACGCTTAAAGACAAACATACTTTATTTTTAGGTAGGGGCAGAGATGTGAATATTGCAATTGTTACAAGGTACTATACATACAATATCTATTTAAAAAATACTGATTTAAAAAATTACATTCATGATAAAATGTTTAAGAGAACATTTTTGATCAATTTAATCAATTGTAATAAAAATATTGTAATTTTATGCAAATTAATATTAATAATTTGATTATAGTTAATCATTGCTCTACTGCGATTTTCGTAGGCACTAGTGTAAATTATTTGTACACACAGATATTCATACGAAAGTACGAGTATAATTTTAATTGATGGTGGTAGCATGGTAGCGGGTCTGTGGTGTTTTGTAAAACTTCAAGATGAGTAATTTGTTTATTTTGTTAGAGAAATCTGTTCTTTCTGGCGGTATTTCTAATGAATTATTTACAATCTCGCCAAAGCAAATATTATTTGTGGGGTCTTTGAACCTTCTTACATAAATTACATCATATGTACATGCAAGAGTTTCTACACGAGACATTCATGTTGTAGCATCTAAGAGATACATATTGCACAATCAAAATAGTTCGCTTCATACTCTTTTTATTATGATTAGATAAACTTTGAGAGTCACCATAGAGACCCACGATGACATATATGTACATCACTTTATGATGAGCTTAAGCTTTGTGATGATTGTTAATGTTTTATTATTTTATTTAAGAATATATCAGGTGTACAAATAAGTTTCGTGCGAAAATGCCGAGTTCTGAGACAAAAGCTAATGAACGGCAAATTTAAATTCGAAGACAAAAAAGTGCTGGAAGGAACAAGATGCGTGCCAAATGCCAGAAGAACTTGCACTTGCATTAGGAGTGGCTGAGCAAGCAATTTCATATTATTAAAAATCATTGGGAATGATTAAAAAAAGGAAATTAGATTCCAAATGAACCGGGGCCGTGAAACGTTGAACTCCAATTCTCCACTTGTAAAATGTTCCATAATTGAAAGGGTATTCTGCATCGTATTCTTCATTGGTGATGACTATTGTTATAATTCAAAAAGGAAGATATATGGAGACTACCTGGCCATACTTCAACATCTACTGGTAAAGCCCATTTACACGATACCACTTAGTCGTATGATTTTTCGAAATAAAAATCCGATGAAATTCATCGGACTGTCATAAAGTCGTATCGATATTATTTCTGCTAACTTAGGCCATTTACACCAGCTGTTTCGAATAATAAACAAATTTATTTTGAAATTTATATTTTATTTCCACTTTCTTTGTTTTTGTTTACCTTTTTTTTTAACATTACCAAAAAATAATTCTAGTCCGATGAAAATGGTATGTTTTTGGAAATTTTTATAAAACCATAGGACTTCGAAAATAAAATCCTAAAGACTGTCAATTTCATAACATAAGCTTTTTACATGATACGAGTTTTTCATAATGCTCGACTTTTGACAGTGTAAACTGGCCTTATGCAGAATATTCATGGTAACGAACGACTTTTTGTCTATTTTCTGGGATCAGCTTGGAATGGTGTATTTTGAGTTGCTCAAACCAAACGAAACCATTACTGGAACTGTCGACGGAATTCAATTCATACACACAGAAAACAGATTCATTGTGGCTACCGAATTTATTACCAACCTAATTGCGATTATGCTAATAACCGATTTTCGGGTTCACGATGATTACAGTACTATTGCCTTAACAGTAAATATTTTATCATAATAAAAAATTTTGGAGATGATATTTAATTTCTGTTGATATAATCGAAAATACAGTTGTTCCACTTTAGACCAATTCGGTTGGCAAATATTTTTTCTGTGTGTAGGATTAAGTCGACCACTCAAGGAAAAGTGTGCCCAGACACGACAAAGTCATTCTCATGCATGATAAGTTTGCGGCGTCGGTCGAAATCAATTTGGAAACACTTAACTGGTAAGTTTCATCCCACCCGTCGTATGCACCAGACATTGCTCATTCTGATTTCCACTTGTTTCGATCGATGACACATGGCCTATCTGAGCAGCGCTTCACACATATGAAAAGATCAAAAACTGGATTGATTCGTTGGTAACGAGAAAGATAAGAATAAACTAGCGGCAAGCGATGGACAATAGATGCACTATATTTGATAAATTTCAATATTTTTTGACCTTCCGTCTCTTAATTTTCATAATATTTTGCACATGAATACTCTATGGGACCATTTAGAAATCCAAAAAATTTAAAATTTCAATTCAACTAGCAGATCTCTGTCAACAATTAGTCGATTTCTATAGTTTAATGCACATTTGAAAAGTATTGGTGCCTTAAAAAAAAAAAGTAAAAGACAACTCAGAATCACTTTCTGATTCGAAAAAGCGATGTCTGTCCTTCCGTCTGTGTGTCCATGTAAACATGATAAAACTACAGGTCGCAAATACGAATATATTTTAATAAAATTTAGTATAAGTTCCTATTGACCACAAGATAAACGCTATTGAAATTGGTGAAAAGCGGTGCACGTTCAGACCTAGTCCCCATACAATTGATCCCTATGACATCGGCCTAAATTGCCATAATATCCATATTATCATACAGATTTCGGTCAAATTGGGTTTGTATATGTTAATTATATCCATTAATCGGTAGTCAGAAAATAAAAAAGCAAATTCCCGATCTTCACTTGAATCTATGAAAAAACAAAAATATTGCACAGATTTTTCTCAAATTTGGTCTGTATATGCCTTAGCAAAAAATAAGTGAGCTTACCAAGTATGGTCGCCCTAGTCCCCATATAAATATAGCATTTTCGTATCGGAAGGCAAAAAAATCATATGAGACCCATCACAGGGGAGATGTGTAAACATCTAGTAATTAAAGAGTTTTTAATGACACTTTTTTAAAATCAATTTTAATTTTTTTATTTTAAATTTTTAATTTTTTATTTTTAATTTTTTTTTTTTATTTTTCATTTTGCATTTTGCATTTAACATTTTTTATTTTCCATTTTTAATTTTTTTTTTATTTTTAATTTTTAATTTTTAATTTTTAATTTTTAATTTTTAATTTTTAATTTTTAATTTTTAATTTTTAATTTTTAATTTTTAATTTTTAATTTTTAATTTTTAATTTTTAATTTTTAATTTTTAATTTTTAATTTTTAATTTTTAATTTTTAATTTTTAATTTTTAATTTTTAATTTTTAATTTTTAATTTTTAATTTTTAATTTTTAATTTTTAATTTTTAATTTTTAATTTTTAATTTTTAATTTTTAATTTTTAATTTTTAATTTTTAATTTTTAATTTTTAATTTTTAATTTTTAATTTTTAATTTTTAATTTTTAATTTTTAATTTTTAATTTTTAATTTTTAATTTTTAATTTTTAATTTTTAATTTTTAATTTTTAATTTTTAATTTTTAATTTTTAATTTTTAAATTTTTAATTTTTAATTTTTAATTTTTAATTTTTAATATTTAATTTTTAATTTTTAATTTTTAATTTTTAATTTTTAATTTTTAATTTTTAATTTTTAATTTTTAATTTTTAATTTTTAATTTTTAATTTTTAATTTTTAATTTTTAATTTTTAATTTTTAATTTTTAATTTTTAATTTTTAATTTTTAATTTTTAATTATTAATTTTTAATTTTTAATTTTTAATTTTTATTTTTAATTTTTAATTTTTAATTTTTAATTTTTAATTTTTAATTTTTAATTTTTAATTTTTAATTTTTAATTTTTAATTTTTAATTTTTAATTTTTAATTTTTAATTTTTAATTTTTAATTTTTAATTTTTAATTTTTAATTTTTAATTTTTAATTTTTAATTTTTAATTTTTAATTTTTAATTTTTAATTTTTAATTTTTAATTTTTAATTTTTAATTTTTAATTTTGAATTTTTAATTTTTAATTTTTAATTTTTAATTTTTAATTTTTAATTTTTAATTTTTAATTTTTAATTTTTAATTTTTAATTTTTAATTTTTAATTTTTAATTTTTAATTTTTAATTTTTAATTTTTAATTTTTAATTTTTAATTTTTATTTTTTAATTTTTAATTTTTAATTTTTAATTTTTAATTTTTAATTTTTAATTTTTAATTTTTAATTTTTAATTTTTAATTTTTAATTTTTAATTTTTAATTTTTAATTTTTAATTTTTAATTTTTAATTTTTAATTTTTAATTTTTAATTTTTAATTTTTAATTTTTAATTTTTAATTTTTAATTTTTAATTTTTAATTTTTAATTTTTAATTTTTAATTTTTAATTTTTAATTTTTAATTTTTAATTTTTAATTTTTAATTTTTAATTTTTAATTTTTAATTTTTAATTTTTAATTTTTAATATTTAATTTTTAATTTTTAATTTTTAATTTTTAATTTTTAATTTTTAATTTTTAATTTTTAATTTTTAATTTTTAATTTTAAATTTTTAATTTTTAATTTTTAATTTTTAATTTTTAATTTTTACTTTTTAATTTTTAATTTTTAATTTTTAATTTTTAATTTTTAGTTTTTAATTATTAAATTTTAATTTTTAATTTTTCAATTTTTATTTAAAATTTTTCATTATTCATTTTCAAAAAGGTTATAACATATCATAATTTTTTCACCAATACAATCATAAGTCACACCGATTTTGTCTTACGCTGTTTTTGTGATTGTATTGTGAATAGATTTTTACCCCCTGCGTATTACCACCTGTTTGTATCAAAAATACAAACAATGCCATTGAAATTTGGTTTATGCTGATTTTCTATATCCAGTCTCTAAACGCTTGGTATAGGGTATCGTATAGTCGGTATATACCGAATGTAATTTTCTTACTTGCTTTTTTAATTTACATGATATCGATATCAGAGAACAAAATATTTTCTTAAACTATAATGGAAATTAAACGTAAATGAGAGAAAAACATTAATTTTAAACATTCTATAAAGACTTATTCGGAAAACTTAGGATCGCTAATTTTATGTAAAAATGTCATACCTTTTAAAAACGCAAAGAAAAAAATTAAAGAGGACATTTTGAACGAAAGAGGAATTTAAAAAGTGCAATTTGTTCCTTCAACCATTTATTTTTATATTGTTTTAAAGAAGATAGTATGGAAAGAGATAAGGTTCGTTAAGGTAACACACTTTTACCCATATGGATTCTCAAACATCAACATACTGAATAAATGAGCCCATAGAATATTTGTGTCCAAAATATTATGAAAACTGAAACATCCAAAGTCATGGCATGGCATGTCTGATATCGAAATTACTTTGGTTCATCTGCTGCTATTGTTGTGTTGTACCGAAAATATGTTAAATATCACAACAAGAATGCGTCTCGTGTAGACACATTTATACGAATACGATGTTAATCACATGTGACCATATTTCTTGTTGCATTTATTGTATTTTTTAATATATTTTTTTTTCTTACGAAGTTTTTAATTAATGTATTTATATAAATGTATGTATGTATATAAAAGCTAAATAAATACTACTACAAAATGTGACTAATAAAACATTTTTTCAATATCCATCCATGGAGAAAGAAAATCGTAAAATAAACATCATTTCTTTTATTTAAACACAATGAAATTGGTGTTTACTTGTATTTTTCTTTGAAGTCTGTATACTGTACCAAAATAAACTATTCCCTGAATACGTTAACTCTTCATCTTCAGATATGAAAATATGGCATACCACACATACACACATACAAATTCATTTATTATTTTTTTTTTGTTTTGTTTATTTTATTATTTATTTATTTTCTTTTTTTCATACAGATTTTATTACTTTACGAATTTTAACACATCTGCTCGAATACATTAAAATGTGTAATTTATAAAAAAACAAATGAGGAAAAATGTATTGTTTTTCTTTGTGTTTTCGTTTTGTATGACAAGAAACAAGAACTGCATATTGTAGAATATGTACGCGTACATATGGATGTATGTATAAGTCTATCTGTTTCTCTGTTTATTTGTTTGTTTGACTGTCTGATTGACTTTGCTTAAGGCTTAGTTACGAAGGGAAACACATATGGGCACGTATATTTTGTTATGTGTGTGTGTTTGTGTTTGTATGTATGTATATACCCAGTCAACATTTTATGAAATTAATGATACATAATATTCGAGTCTTTCTCGACTCCTCTATGCGATTGAAACAATTATGTGTACACTCATTTTCTATTCATAAAAACGCTTTTGTCGCGAGAAAATTATACTCTACCCGTGACTCTTCTCGAGGGGTCTTTTTCGAGTCATATTTCAGTCATTTCCGAGTCTTTTTCTAGCATTTTTTCAGTCATTTAAGGCCTTTTTCGAGTAATATAGCAGTCCTATTTCTAAATCGTTTGCGACTCTTTTTCGAGTCATTTATCAGTCTTATTTTTAGTCGTTTGCATTTAAAAAATAAAACATTTAGTTTATGTATATTAATCAAATACGTTTATTTAATAATATTTATATATAATAAACAAGTAAATATGAAAAAATTCATATCGGATGCTATATTTATATGGGGACTAGGTCGACAAATGCCCCTATCTTGACCATATTTGGTAAGGTGAATTATTTTTGCAAAAAACATAATATACAAACCAAATTTGAGAAAAATCTGTTTAAGTGAAGATCGGGAGCAGCTTTATATGGGGGCTATGACTAAGAATTGTCCTATGGGGTTTATATTTGGACTTCTGATAAATGGATGTAATAAACAAACTCAAACCCAATTTGACCAAGATTTATATTATAATTTGAATTATGGCAATTTAAGTCGATCTCAAGGGTCATTTGAATATGAACTGATTTTCACCAATTTCAATAGGGTTCATCCTATGGCCGTTAGAAGCTTATATACTATATTTCATCAAAATATATTCATATTTGCGACCTGTAGTTTGATTACAAAGTTTGCATGGACACACAGACAGATGGACGGACATCGCTAAATCGACTCAGAAAGTGATTCTGAGTCGATCGGTATAATAAAAGATGGGTCTAGGTCAAATATTTTTGGTAGTTACAAACATCGGCACAAAGTCATCATACCATAACCACATAGTGGTATAGGGTATAACTAATACATAAAAACCAAGTTTTTATTATACTCCCTTTCTTTGTAAATTAAGTTTACCATCATGTAATTAAATAAATGATTGAATGAAAATGAAAAATGTCTAGAAAAATATCTATGCCTAAAATCAAAAAAATTTTTTTTTGCAAAAAATGTGTCCGATCATTTTTATCGCCGCCGCGAGTCTGCCTGCAAAGTTTCAGCTCGAATGGATGACAAAAAAAGGGTTAAAAATCGACCCAATTGTCGACAAGCAGACATTAAGAGTTCAAATAAAGGGAGTAATAATCTAGCCCATAACAACAAGGTTTTTATTAAAACTCTTTCTTTCCTTTTGCATATGAGTTTTGAATATCTCCGTGAGTGTGCGTGACTATCTTAAAATCAATCTTTGGCCATAACAAGTCTATTCACATCGATGGGATGAAGGGAAGTGAGGATTTAATCTCTCCGTGACTGTACGTGACTACGCGTGACTGTGCGTGACTATGTCAAAGTTAATCTTTTTTCACAGCAAGTCTATCGACCAAGTTTCAGATCGATCGGATAAGTGGAAATGTGTTTTAAATCAATCCGTGACTGTGAGTGACTATGTGTGACTCTGCTTGACTATGTCGAAGTTAATATTTCTTTACAGCAAGTATACCGACCAAGTTTCAGAATGATTGGATGAGGCGAAATCCGTTTTAAGTTTCTCCGTGACTGTGCGTGACCATGCGTGACTGTGCGTGACTAATGCCGTTTTCTTTTCTGACAAAAAATGTCGCCCTTTTTTTGCCCTTTTTTCGAAAAGTGTATTTTTTTATATATTCTGAATTAAGAGCAACCTTATGTTATATATCAATCGAAAGGTCTCCGAGTCGAGCCCTCATAAATCACAAAAAATTCGAGCCATTGACTTCTTTCAGGTCATAGTGGGAGAATATTTCCCCATAATTCCCCTTTTTTGAATATTTCATCCTATGGCTTCCAAGAGGATAATAATCAAATTTTTTTTGTATATATGAACACGGAACTTTGAGACCTTTCGATTGATATACAATACAAGGTCGCTATTAATTCAGAATATATAAAAAAATACACTTTTCCAAATAAGGGCAAAAAAGGGCGACATTTTTTTGTCAGAAAAGAAAACGGCATAAGTCAAAGTTAAGCTTTTTTCACATCAAGTGCATGGACCAAGTTTCAGATGGATTGGATGAGGGGAAATGGCATTTATCTTTATCTTTTTTCACAACAAGACTATGGGCCAAGTTTCAGATCAATTAAATAAGAGGGAGTGGGGTTAACCAATGACAGACAGACAGACAGAGAGTATGAGTTAGAAGAAAGAGTTTAAAAATAGAATAATTTTATTGAATAAAAAAGAAATTATTATTATTTTTTTTGATTTGACGTCATTTTTCAGACATATTGCAATTAATACTGTAATAATATGCAAATTTTTGATTTTTTTTCAATGGTGCGTCGTAGAGAACCAAAGGAATATATTTCTAAAATTAATTTAATTGAATAAATTGTTTCTACACCAATTTTCTACTTATGGCGGCCGCGAGGTTTGAACCTGCGTCTATCTCACATATACTCGCACTTTTTGCTCATGCGCTTGAACACACTCACCTAAAGCCAGGCCTATAAGCAGATTGGTTAAGAATCAGCTTTTACTTCGTATTAAAAATACATATAGAAAAATCAATTTCAACGTTTTTTCCTTCGTTACCCTGTCCTTAGCATGCCTAAAATGGTTTTGTAGCATATTTCTAATATCTTTGCCTCTGCATTTGAATCTGAGATGACAAATATCTAAGACGGAAAATATTAATTTAATTTTTCTTAATAATATAATTATGTACCTACTTTAAATGCTTGTTATAGCTGGTCTTCTTCCAGCTGTATAAAGAAGCCAATTCGTTCGAAAAAACGAAAATACGAATTTCGGCCCGTCTGTTTTTCCAATGAATTACTTCTGGACATTGTATGATTCGGAACCATATTGCTATGTCAAGCTAAAATGCGGATTCATTTTTAACCAATCTTTCTATTTGTCTGTTTAAAATTATTCACTATTCACTTTTGAATTTGTTCACTTGTAATTTTAAAAGCTGAACTTCACACCACAGAAATTTACAATATTCAAATAATGAACACTTGTATCAAAAACAGTAAACATTGTCCCGTTATAAACAAAGCCAGCAGCATAACAAGCAGTTTTCATTGTCCAGATGCGCAAACTATAACGATCATAACAATCACATTTTTATCGCCTGCAAGATCTATTTACGATTCCTGTATATTTTGTTACTGTATTATCAATAAATCACCTTTTTAGCATAAGCGCGAATCATTGTCGAGTCTTTTTTTAATCGCGCATGAAATTTATCAGTTTTAATCATCAAAAGGGCTCGAAGAAGACGCAGTAAGGTAATTTTTGTTAAAACAATCTTCCAAATGCTGACTGGGTATGAACATCTTCACAAACTTGTGTTGTTGTTTTTATTTTTACAATGTGCATCCATCAATATTTATTAGTTTATTATAAGAAGAAAAAAAAAATTATTTTTAATATTCCTGTTTGATTTATCTTGAAAAGTAATAAAGAAAAAACGATGGTGATTATGATGACTGGGATGGGGATGGGAACCTTAAATGTAGGCATTCCTTTGTTTTAAGTTCGGCTTTAGAAATAAAATATTTTTAAGTTTGCATGTATGTACATATATATGTATCTATGTATGTATACTCGTGTACGTGTTCTATTAAGCACATATTCATTAACTGACATTATAAATAGTTTTAGGAGTGTATGTCAATAATGTCAACTTATTTCAGATATTAAAAATAAAAATAATTAAAAATTTGTATAGGTACTATTTTATTGACATCTTCGAAAATTCCCATTGGATCAGAAAATAAAACTTAACTATATTATTATAATGTTGTTTTCTTTACTTAACTATATATTATTATTCATTAAAAAGACAACAAAGTAAAGTAAACTTTAGTATTAACGCCTTCGGTTGTAATTAAAACTTAATTACTTATGAAAAAAAAGTGTACGAAAATATTATCGAGAATTATACACATACTCATACATACGTTCAGACATACATATGAACAAATAACACAATAATTCGTCATATAAATACATACAGACAAATAAATAATAACGAAACTATAATAAAACAGATCACAATAAATGAATGGGGACAAATGAGGACATTTGGATTATTTCTTGTATTAATATTGAATATTTTTAATTAACTTAAAAATGTTGCGATGGGAAACAAGTTTCCCCATTTTCCCTATATGTATATTTTTAATTATACACATTTTGATGCATTAAAATAATAAAAATTATTCGGAGCAAATGTTATTAATATTTTTTGTTTGTTTGTTTATAAGAAAGTCTGTGTATGTATTTTTTTTTTTTTTTAATAAATACAATACATTTAATTAATATTTTTACAATATTTTTTTCACTATTCATGTATTTGTGTTGTATTTGTATGTGTTGTTTGAGACTTGGGGTATGTTACAATTGTAATTATACGTTTTCGTTAGTTTTCTTTAAAGTCATGATGACAGTGCGTGTTTTTCCTTTTGATTTTGAAGTTCAACATTTAAATAGAAAGGTATTTGAATGCATTTTATTTTGTATTCAAACTGAAGGCGTTTTAATTTTAATTAAAATATTTTTCTTAACAGGAAACAAGATATGAAAACAATTAATTTTTTTTTTTGTTGTTTAATATTAAAAGTGAAACAAACACGTTGAAACCTAAAGTTGGTCAAGGCTGAAGTTGTTTTACCCTATACAGAAATTTTGGATAAAATTTGTTTGTTTTTTTAATCGGGATCGAATACCTATTGTCATTAAAAAAGATATGCAGTGGGTGACAATACATTAGAAACTTTTACAAAAGTCAGAATTTTTCGATTTTATTTGTTACTAATTTCGTCCTAAACTAAATTATTTGGTGTGTTCTTTATCGAAAGATAACAGATTTGTTACAAAGAATACATTAAAAATAGAAAGAAATAAACGAAAAAGAAAATTATTTGTTTAGTGATGCTAAAATAATGGAAACTTTTGTACATATATCTTGTCCAGAGTTGATTAAAACAATAAAAATAGAATATGGTATGAAATCTTAACCTTTTTCTTTTCTTTACTGAAATATTATTAGTTTCTAGCAAATTCTATCAACTGATTTTGAAACACAATCGCATTTGTAATGGCAGGATTATTCCTGTTTTTTGAACTGTTAAAAACTAGAAACATAGATGATTTTGCTGCTGATCCTAAGCAAAAGAAAATGTTTGAGAAATATTTTATGAAAAAATTCACAACTTCAGAAATTACTAACAAATAACGTGAAAGAGAAAGAGGTGGCAGAAGTGAAAGACAGGATAATTTAATGACAAGAGAGTTTCAAAAATGTCCAAAAATGCTTTCTAAAGGGGTCATTAACCATCAGAAACTACAAATATGTACTAAAACTGTTTCCCTACGAGTAATTGGGGCTGATTCTGATTGTTATCGGCCTCTGAAATTTTGCTAAAGAACACATGAACTGGTCAAGATGGAAATTAAATGCTGTTTTTTTTTTCATATGAGTCAAAGTTTAACTTAACTAGACTAGATTAGACGGTTACAGTATTATGGTTTGGGGTTGCTTTTCTGGCCAAGGAATGGGTCCAATTCATGTTGTAAAAGATACTCTAACTGTGATTGAATACAGGCAAATTCCAGAAAAATAGTAATGCATCCATACGCAGTGGAAAATATGCCCGTGGTCTGGAAGTACATGACAATGACTCAAAACAAACATCCAAATGGCTACGATCTAATGCAGTTAATCACCAAATTTCAATCCTTTAGAAAATCTAAGGATAATTGCAAACGAGACAGATATCATAGTTAATTCAGAGTTGCAAGCAATTTTTTCAATAGATATCATCAAGAATTTAATTGAATCCTTGGCTCGGCATTGTGAAGCAGTACTAAGAAATAATTGATACCCAACAAAATATTGAAACCAAAAAATGAGGGAAAGTTTCAAGCATTTTATAGTAAACGTTTCCAATGTTTTTTCAACATCATAAAAATTAATACTTTTAAGTTTTGTTATTTTTTTTCCAAAGTTAAGCTTTTTTATGTTAATATTTTTTCTTTTTTAAATTCTTTCTTTTAACTCATACTCTCTGTCTGTCTGTCTGTCGAGGGTCAACCCCATTCCCCCTTATCCAATTGATCTGAAACTTAGCCCATAGTTAATTTTGGGGTAGTCACGCACAGTCACGCACAGTCACGGAGTGATATATGTATATGCCATTTCCCCTCATCCAATCTATATGAAACTTGGTCCATACACTTGCTGTGAAAAAAGATTAACTTTGACTTAGTCACGCACAGTCACGCATGGTCACGCACAGTCACGGAGAGACTTAAAATGGATTTCGCCTCATCCAATCATTCTGAAACTTGGTCGGTATACATGTTCCAAAGAAATATTAACTTTTATATAGTCACGCATAGCCACGCAATAGTCACGCACAGTCACGCAGTGAATTAAAACACATTTCCACTTACCAGATCGATCTGAAACTTGGTCGATAGACTTGCTGTGAAAAAAGATTAGCTTTGACATAGTAACGCACAGTCACGCATAGTCACGCACAGTCACGCATAGTCACGGAGAGATTAAATCCTTACTTCCCCTCATCCAATCGATCTGAAAATTTGTCCATAGAGTTGTTGTGGCCAAAGATTAATTTTAAGATAATCACACACAGTCACGCACAGTCACGGAGATATTCAAAACTCATATGCATAAGGAAAGAAAGAGTTTAAATAAAAACTTTGTTTTTATGGGTTAGATTTTTATGTTAATATTTTTTTTTTTTATAAATAAATAAAACACACAATTATATGATCCATTTTTATTTGGTATTGACCGTATAAGTCAGTCATGGCCAAACTTTTCGACTGACGGGCCATTATCTAATTAGAAAATTACTCGGGGGCCAAAAAATTTTTTTTCTGAATAACTGAAATAAAGTTAATTTACATCTTTAGTACTAACTAGTCAAATAAAATTAGAAAATATTTATTTAATGTGATGAAAATAGTTGTTTACAATTAGTGCTAAATTTTTCAATGTCTGGATCAAAATTACTTGTTGAAATTCTTAGTATTGCATACAAATGTTCATCACTTATCCTTTTATTTTGGTTCATAGTAGGGAACGTTTGTTCGCAAATGTATGTTGATCTAAATATAACCAAAAAAATTTTTTTTTCCCAGATTTCGAATATTAAAATATTTTCTTTTATTTAGAATAGATAAAAATTTAGTATGTTGTCCGTTTGATGATGAAATAACTCTTGCATAGATGCATCACTTGTAAATCAATAATTCCAGCTGAATATCACTTGAAGCACTCTCGACATTAATAGCAACTAATTGACAAATCATTTTCAATTATACGAAAACAATCAAATCTTCGATTAAATTCATTTGTTAAAGCACGTACATTTTTAGCAAAAAGCTTTTTCTTGAGAGATGTCCTGAAATCTTTTAACCGTGTGAAAATGATTAAAATTTTTTTCCAATAAATTCTGTTCAAAAAGTCTTAATTTTATCTTGAAAGAATTTAAGCTTTGTATCATAGTTTGAACATAAATATTTTTGTCTTGTAACACTTTATTTAATTCATTAAAATGGTACAATAGATCGACTGAAAAGGCAAAATCGGAATGCCTGATGAATCAATTAACTCAGGAAAGTCTTCTTTTTCGTGTAATATAAAAAAGGTTATAATTTTAACCTAAGCTTAACCATCGCATATAGTAGTGGTATAATACACCTGAGTATTCAGAAAGTTTACCAGTTTAATTATAACCTTTGTTACGTGTTCTACATTGAGTCACAATCAGCTGTTTATTTGGATCAGTCGTGTGAACCTTGTCTTGAATTCTTTTCAGCAGGAGGATATCGGTATCGATATAGGATCCATCGGTAGTCACATTAACAAGCTATTCCCATTTAATAGTATATTTCAAAAGATATTTTTCAACTTCGTTAAAAAGTTCTGCACCGGTGGTTCTATTCTTCATTACAGCCATAAATAACAGCACCTGTATAATTTTAAAATCCTCATTAATTGACCGAACAAAAATCAGTAGTTGTGCAGTATATTTTATATCGCAGCTCTCGCCTAAAGCTATAGCACAGTATGGTCTATTTGTATTTTCTAATTTTTCTGACAGCTGCTCATTTAGTTATTTTGTTTTAGTTCCTAATTTTTATACTCTTTTTGTTCCAAGTTCCAAATTTTAATATTCTTTTTGTCTAATTCCATTCCAACTTCCAAGTTCCCAAATTTTAGTTTCGTTTCGTTCCAATTTTTTTTCATTTAGTTTCAAATATTTATTTTCTATTTGTACCCCAAGTTTCAGTTTCAAGTTCAATATTGATGCAATTCAAAAAAACACCTCTCAATGATACTATTGCTAACATTACGGAGTTTTAATGCTTTTTCTATAAATTGTACTAGAAGTTTTGGAAAAAAAATATTTTTTTTTTGTTTTGTAAAATAAAAACATCAAATTTGGAATTTTTATTAACTAAGCCCATATAAACTATGTTTTATTTTATTATGCACTGCGGGCCATACAAAATATGTTGGCGGGCCGCATATAGCCCGCGGGCCGTAGTTTGGCCATGGGTGGTATGAGCCATTAAAAATATATTATGTTAAGAGTTTCCATTGTAATGTCACTCACTGTATTATATTATATTTTTTTATATATTTAAAAATGCTCTTATATCATTTTATTCAAAAAATTATTTAATTTATTGTTTTGTTTATTTATTGTTTGTTAGTAGAAATTTGTAACCGATTATGGACTATAGGATAGGTTATTGATATAAATTAAAAAAAAATAATATTTTATTATAAAAAACAAATATAAAAATACAAAAATCCTAACACCGATATTTATCATATAATGATTGAGTAAAAAAATCAACTTCAAAATCAAATGGTTTTACTTTTAAAATTATTAAAATTATTATTATTAAAAATTGTTTAAAAATTGGTTTATATGCTGCAAGACAGGCTATATAGTTGTTTCCGGTCGAGTTACCATAAAAATATAAAAAATAAACAAAGTTGTTTAAATCTTAATTTATTATTTTGCGAAAAGTTTAGCTGGTACAACTTTTTATTTGGATTCTCAGTAGGTTGGTCTCAAAAAATTTGTACGAATTTAATTTTTAACGAAACAAACTATCTACTGCTTTTGGTAATCTGTCGAACAGAATATAGATCAATTTTTGAAACGAATGTACTAAGGTTTGTCTTTATTAAAAGTAAATACATTTGATAAAGAACCTGAATAATTTAAAACTCAATCAAAATTAAATAAAATTAAAATTAAATTAAGGTCAATTCATTGATATTTGTTGATATGAAAGTGGAAAGTTCTCCCTCCTAGCTTTCCATGTAGTAAAAGATAAATGAGCAACTGAAATTAAATTCAAATTCGTTATTCTTCATATCTCATTTAATTAATTGTACTTTCATATTCTCTCGAAACCTGAATTTACGAGCTTTAATTTTAAATAAACACATAACAAAAATTATAGGACACCCTGAACCTTCTTGGTAATACGGAAAGATCTATAATTAGCCAACAGTTTAGTTTTCGACAAACTAAAAACAATTAAAAACCTTTTTTTTATCTTCATTCATGTTTCAAGTAAAAAAAATCATTTGTTATCAAACGTTACTTCGCCGTAACACTAGGGACCAGTAAAAATAAATTGTCTACATATATTGTTTTAATATGTATTTACGTATGTACATATATTTTGATTGTTGTTTTGGATAAATACAAAATAAAGCAACAATAAACAAAAAAAAAAATTGTTACACGTGCGTTCTGATTTTTTTTATTATTAATTTTCATGTTATTTACGTCTGTTTGAATGCTCCGTTCAATTTTGTGTTGTGTGTTTTTTTTTTAATTTTTATATTTTTTATCGTTTTACTTATTTTTATATCTTTGTGAATTTATTGTTTGCATTAATAATTAATTTATTTAAATATTAAAATCAAAATGAACCGCACGCTTGCGTAAATCAAACTATTTGAATATACATTTGTATTTTAAATAGGTACATATACCCATAAATATAGATGTTATTACCTGTTACAATTATTTAAATCTAGTGTTGTCGTTGATCGTGTAGATTTCACTATTTGGCTTTGGTTCTCGCCTAGCACTGTTAAAAGTAAAAGCTCCTAAACACAATAAAAATATATATTAATATACCAAAACAATGTTCCAGAAGAGTGAAAAAACTGAACTTTAATCTGATTTTAAATCAAAAATATGTCAAATCATTTTAAAAATAATTTCATGATCTAGAAGTTATTTATGCTAAAGTTCAGATCAGAAGGTACACAATTCTATACAATTTTCTGTAGTATCTGACGCTTCAGAGCATATACGAATAAAGTCGGAAATATTCCAATACAATCCAAAATATATTATAATATATTAATTGACATAATAAAACTAAAACGTGTCCGCATAAATTAATTAATAAGTTAAACTTAAAGCTACGAAATAAAGTTAAACAAAAAAGCAAAAACAAACGCAAAAAATATATATATAAATAAACACACAAGTATTAAAAATGCCACTAATTAATAATAACAATAATAAAAGATGTCAGGCCCATACAAGAACAACGACAGTGTCGAAAGTCGTATTCAAAAATGTAAGTATGTGAAAGCCAACAACAGCTTCACTTGCAAACGCGCAAAAACGTTTTAAAACACAACATACTCATACATATGTATGAGAGAGTAGTATGGATGTATGTATGCATGTAGGTACAGAGAAGATGACTCATAAAGAAACAAATCGATTATAAATAATATACAAAATTTTTAGGTTATTTTAAAATTTTTAATTTCTCATTAATTTCTCATGATTGTTTTAAAAGGATACAAATTTTAATATAAATTTATTCGGAATTATTGGTATAATTAAAATTTTTTTTTTGATATGGTTATTTTTGGAATTTATTGCGCCATAGTTTACATTAATTTTTCATTATCGTAAATATCTGATAAGAAAAAGAATGTTCTTAAATTTAAAATATTTTAACTATTTATATTCTTCTCTTTTTTTATTGTGGACAGACAAAAAATTTTAGACGTGTTTTTTTTAGGCTGCCGTATAGGTTCATTAGGGTTCGTTCTTGGACCAATTGCAAAATTTTAAATTTTATTTTATTGTATTTAAAAATTCTTCATTTGTTGTGTTTTATTTATATTGTTCTTAAATAAGCAGTTCTTATATATTTTTTCCGATTGTTCTCTTTAAAATTTAGCTTATTTGCATATTTTAAGCGCACGTGTATAATTAATATTATTATTTCAATTAAAAAAATATTAAAAATAATATACATACACACAATATATAAATAATTAGTACGTACATTTATTTACTCGTATAGTTATCTTAAAGTCAAACATACAAATAATAAGGCAGACATGAATGTCTTAGGAAAAAAAGTTAATAGAATCGAAAATACATACGGGCAATTCCATTTTGAAGTAAGCCAAAGTAGATAAAAATGAAAGTTGTATAAATTAATAAATATGCATGTTTTCTGAAACCTTAGAACCTATAGATTATTAAGGAATAAAAACTTGTACTCAATATTGGCATTTGGAGCAAAAAATTCCTTGATATGTAAATGGCAGAAAAAATATGTATACTTTAATGCAATCTGCGATATGTAAAAGTCTAATGAGCTTAGAACAATAGTGGCTATTTTTTACATTAGCCCAATGCTTAAGGTGTATTTAAAAAATAACTAGAATATCTTCATGTGTTATTAAATAATAAGGTGGATTACTTGAAAATACCATTACACATTGATACGCCCGTTACAGCAGGTGTTTATATAAATAGACAATTTACTCTGATTTTTTTTAATTCATAAAAATCTTGTAAAGTCATACATAATTATCAGTCTTTTCTTAAATGAAATAAATTACAATTAAATTTTTTGCACATATAATTGCAGAAAATTTTTAATTTAAATGGAGATATAATGATTTGTGAGATACGTCCGTTACTGACAAAAAATTGTAATAATAAAGGAAAATTTGAGGAAATTTTCAAAATTTAATTGCATCATATAGAAGTAGAGTACTTGTTTTAAATAAAGTCTATGCAAGGAAACAAGAAAATAACAATTTGGAGTCATTGTAGGGTATTTTGTGTAACAATTGATACGTCTGTTACCATGGAATGGCCCATGCGTAAGTGAACTACAATCATGTCAATATAGTACAAATAGAACTTCTTAAATAAAATCGTTAGATTAAATTAGTTAGAGATGACTAATGTTGGATGAGGTCATAAATTCACACAGAAATTTGAAATAATCCTAATTTGAGTGCGATTTTGTTGCCTGCAGATTTGATTAAGTTCATATCGGATGTAGTTTTTATGTTGGGACAGCTTCAAAAACGGTCCAATCATGACTGTAATACTTTCGCCAATATGTTCCAAAAAGCATATATAAACTAATTTTGTGTAAGATAAATATATTGCACTTGTATCTTTTGTAAGTGTATACGGGAAGCTTTCCTTTATAATGATTATTTATGGATAGAATATAAACACACAAACTAAATATTCCGAAGATATATATATATTTGAGGAATTTTGTAGTACCTAGAGTACATACGGGGGGCAGTTTGACAACTCCATGACTTTAAAAACTCCATAATTTATTTAAAATCAATATTTCTCTTGTCAACAACTACCATCTGCTAATAGACTACTGTAAAATTTTGATTAAGCTGCGTCATGAAGTTTGTGTTTGACAGCCTCGAGAATTTTTGCAAAAATAAAAAGACGTGGTGTACCGAATACCGTTATGGTCATAACAGCACAAGTGATGCCAGAAATCATCAACAAAATCATAAAAATATTCGACGGGTGGAGAATGAAAGTGCTTAAAGTGCTTGAGGCTGTAGGTAGCTCAACTGAGCGGTTATATTAAATTAGATTAGAAGGCTCTACGTACTGCAACTAATTTGATCTTTTGTGCAGCCCATGGTTGCCCTGAAGATTAAGGCTCCTTATAAAGCCAATTATCCTGTTCGACATGAGAAACCATATGTCCCGGGGGATACAGTGTATCCTCCAAGTACAAAGGTTCTTTTGCCACCTAGTTTTGGATATTCGCAGAGAATGTGTTATGCTGTTTCCACACCCTGTTCGCAGAAGGTCCTTAAGTCTTTCTTAACAAGGGAAAGTAATCTTTCGGATTGAACACTGGATGGAGTGATAAATCTCTTAGGCTGCCGTCGACCGGGTCTTTTGGTCCAGTGTTCGGCAATTTGGGATTCCCTCCATTCCTTCATTTTTTCACTGCTGTATCCTACTGGAATGCCACACACCTTAACTATAATTATAAGATTTTTAATCTTGTTGTTTTGGAAAACAAATAAATAGAAATACAAACACAAATACCACAGAATAGTTGCGGACCAATGAAAGGAGGACGGCCCCTCAATTGGCTACTGTTCTTTCGTTGCACTCGTGTCCTTCGTGTCCCGGAATCCAGCATAAAGCTAGTTTGTTGCATCTGCCTAATTGGTTGAGCACTTCGGTGCAATCCAAAACGAGTTTAGACGTGAAGCCTGACTATCGGATAGTATGTAAATGAGTGTTCATATTGTCTTTCTTCTAAAATATTCAGTCACGCTTACCTAAATAACGAAGACCTCCGCTAGAAAAATGGATGGATATTTTCCCATGGGTAAGACACGTTGTCCCCATTTGATTGTTTTGAGAAATCTGTGAAACACACATCGATGCTCTGGTTCCCAGCTCCTACTGGTCCATAAGATCCATTCCAATATCATTGTTTTAAATTCCCTGATAAATATCTTTCTGGTAGCATTCTGTCCGCGACCTTCGCTACCGGGTCACTGGTGAAGAGTTTTGCGACTCCCATGTGACCTTTTAGGTCACCGTCTTTCATGTTACCAAAATCCTGAAGTCGTACCGAAATATGCAGTGGTGTGAGCGGTTATATAATATTTTTATTGTATATTTGGACAGGAAAACGCAATCCTCGCGATTGCGCACTCCATAAGCGAACGTAAGCACACCTCAAAAGAGTATTTGCCGATCTTCAAATGCAATCCGAAGGCCTCTTTGTGCCGTTTTGTAATCTTGGGAGAAAGATGGATCAATCACAAAATACCAGTACTAAGGAACAATTAACGTAGTATACTTCTCCAGATCAGCGTCCACCAAGTAACTCCAAGATTGGACTGTCGGTCAACAAGCTAATGGCGACAGTTTTTAGTTACTGAAACAAATGCTTATTTTGAGGATCTTGAGAAAAACCTACTATATAAAAGGAATAACAAAATTGGCTAAATGCTGGACTCAATGTATTAAGCTAAACGCAGGCTATGTTGAGAAGTAAAACGCCTTTTTTCCCAAAAATATACTTTATTCAAATAACCCTTGTAATTTAAGTTCAACTCAGAGGAGACATTTGAGCTAGGTATACTTAGTTATCCAAATAATTTTATATTTTTCATAAAGTCTTAGCTATGTCCGGTTGCACTTCCTAAGAAGATAAGTTTTTTAAATTAATTTACGTTAGACAAGAATAATAGTGTAAATAAAATCTGTTAAACAAAGTTACACGTTTGCAAATACACATACCTAAATAAATTATAACTTTTGAAATTTATATGAATACGGTAACCAACAGTTTTAACAAGAAAATCAAATTTAAAAGAATGTAAATTAATTAAATATATTAATATTATTAAATAATTATATTAAGTTATATTTAAATCTTGTTCTCATGAGGTTTTTGAAAATAGTTAAATAACTTCTCAATTAAAAACAAGTAAGAAAATTATAGGTGATGTACACCGACTTTACGATGGCCTGATGATAATCATCTATATATACATATAAAACAGTTACGTGATTGATCATTATCGCCCAGCCCAAACTCTTCGAAGAAGGTATTTTTAAAAATTCGTACATTAAAGGGGTAAAAGCGGACAAAAATGGCGAAAATGGTAACAAACGAGTCTGAAATTGGTGTGTAGACTCCATCCAAGAAGCAAATATGGGCTCAGGATTATTTTTTTTTTCGAAATCCGGCCATTTAAGGGGAAAAGCTGCCAATAAGGGTAAAAATTGTACGTTATATATTGGTACACAGACTCCACCGAATACGTGGGCATCAGTCCTGAATGAATTTATTGTTAATTTTAACGTATAGGGGAGGAAAAACGGCCAAAAAGGGGAAACAAATTGTACATATGGTATCTTCTAAACAAACGAATATAAAATATAGTTTGAAGATTCCACTAGAGATAGAAACATCAGATGATAGGAAAACTTTAAGAAATTCGGATGTGAACGGGGGGTTAAAACGGCCCATAAGTGTAAGTGTGTACCTTTTTGTATCTTCTTGACAAAGTAAATTACGAATATGAAATTTGATATGTAGAGTCCACCAATTGGTTTTAATTCGTGCCTTTAGGGGGTTAAAAACGGCCAAAAAATGGGAAAACTGATGCTTTTCAACTGGTAAATTTTCATTTGAAAGTAAATTTTTTTAAGAAAACAAGTGAGAAAATTATAGTGGGTCTAGGCCGATACCTGATTTAGAGAATTGGTCTTAGGTCCAACTAATTCGGTTTAGAAAAAAAGCATTAACCAAATCTATGTTGAAAATTGTACCGATCCTGACCATATTTGGTAAAGTCACTTATTTTTTGCCACAATAGATACAAACCGATTTTGAGAATAATCTGTGCAATGTTTTTGTTGTTGATATGTTTAAATGAATTGCCCCATAGGGTTTACTTTTGGTCAACGGATTAATGGATGTAATAAACACAAAGAAACCCAATTCGATAGAGATCTTTTTGATAATTTGGATCTTATTGCAAGTTAAGCCGATATAATAGGGGTCATTTGAATGGAGACTAGGTCCATTTTCACCAATTTCAATAGCGGTTGTCCTATGGCTTGAGTTACTTCCTTTCCAAATTAAGCCCTCGATATTACAAATAACGTTATTTTTGATCTTTATAATTTGAATAATTTTCGAACCAATTATGAATAAAAAGGTGGCACTTAAATAGAGTATGTGCCAATACATTGGAAACTTTTACGAAATTCTAAATTTGCTAATTTTTTAAAATAATTTCGCGCTTAGTAATAAAATAAAATTTAAAAAAATAGATAAACAGAAAGAAATGCATTTTTCACTGATGCCAAAACAGTGGAGACTTTTAAACTTCTTTACCAGAGTTCATTAAAATAATAAAAATAGAAGAACGAAAGAAAGAATATGTAAAAAATCTTAACCGATATTTAAATATTTATAGATTCTGACGTTTTCTTTTAATTATTATAAAATAATGGAAAAAAAAGTGTTATGAAGAGTTAAAAACCAGAATAAAAGATGATTTTAGTGGTGGTGGTTATCCAAAAAATATTTGTGAGAAATATTCTATGAATAAATCCATAAAATCGTCAGGCTAGTATTATTCTTGCTAAAGAAGGCATGAACTGGAATTAGAATACTGTTGGAGAATAGGGTTGACGAAAAAATTAAATATCTAAATGCCATAAAACGACCAAACGCTTCTGAAGTTTTAGTAAAATGAATTAGTACAATCGTTCGTTAAAGGAATCATTCACCCCCCAAGATCTTGACCATCATTTTATTTCACAGTGTATTGTATAGTAAAGGTTTCCATTGTCTTGTCAACAGCATAAAAATGAATACTTTTAAGTTTTGTTAATTTTTTTTTGACGGTTTGTGAATATTTTTCTTTGTTAAATAAATAAAACATACAAACGTTTAAATTAATAAAAAAAATTTCATTTTATGATCAAATTTATATATTTATTATCAAAAATATATTTTTGATGTGTAAACATCTATACGCGCAGGGGCGTAAATTTCCATTTCACAATACAATAACAACAAGTAAGAAAATTATAGTCGGTCTAGCCCGACTATACGATACCCTATACCATGGTTGAGACACCCTATCTCTTCGGTCCAACTAATTGGACATAGCAAATAAGCATAAACCAAATTTGAGTGGCATTTTTATTAATTTTTTTGGCTGCAGATATGAGAAAGTTCATATCGGATGATATGTCTATATGGGGACTAGGTCCAAACAAGGACTGATCCTGACCATGTTTGGTAAAGTCTCTTGTATTTTGCAAAAATATATACAAACAAAATTTGAGAAGAATCAGTGCAATATTTTTGTTTTTTAATAGATTTAAGTGAAAATCGGGAAGCAGCTCTATATGGGGCCAAAGGGATCATTTTTGGACTACTCATTAATGGATGTAATGAACGCATATAAACCCAATTTGAGTAAGATCTATATGACAATTCGGATCTTATGACAATTTATGTCGATTTCATAGGGGTAATTTGTATGGGGGCTAGGTCTGAACATGGACCGATTCTCACCAATTTCAATAGCGTTCATCCTATGGCCGATAAAAGCTTATATACCAAATTTCATGAAAATATATTCATATTTGCGACCTGCAGTTTGATTACAAGGTTTACATGGACACACAGACGGACGGACGGACGGACGGACATTGTTAAATCAACTCAGAAAGTGATTCTGATTCGATCGGTATAATTAAAGATGGGTGTAGGTCAAATATTTTTGGTTGTTACAAACAGCAGCACAAAGTCATTATACCCAAACCACATTGTGGTATAGGGTATAAAAACAGCGTAACATATGATCCGTAAGACAAAATCGGTGTGATTTATGATTGTATTTGTGAAAAAATTATGATATGTAATAACCTGTTAGAATTGAAAAAATAAAAAACGAAACACGAAAAATATAAAATGAAAAATAAAAAATGAATAATGAAAAATGACAAATAAAAATGAAAAATAAAGAATAAAAAATTAAAACTGAAAAATGAAAAATTAAAAATATTAAAAGAAAAATAAAAAATGAAAAATAGAAAATGAAAATTAAAAAATGAAATATTAAAATGAAAAATGAAAAATAAAAAATGAAAAATAAAAATAAAAAATGAAAAACGAAACACGAAAAATAAAAAATGAAAAATAAAAAATGAAAAAAAAAAAATTAAAATAAAAAATGAAAAATAAAAAATGAAAACTGAAAAATAAGAAATGAAAAATAGAAAATGAAAATTAAAAAATGAAAAATAAAAAATAAAAAATGAAAAATGAAAAATGAAAAATTAAAAATGGAAAATGAATAATGAAAAATTAAAAATGTGAAAATCAAAAATGAAAAATGAAAAATGAAAAAAAAAAATTAAAAATGAAAAAAACAATGAAAAATAAAAACGTAAAAATAAAAAATGAAAAATAAAAATGAAAAACGAAAAATGAAAAAGGAAAAATTGAAAATTAACCGGGTGAAATAATAAATAATAATTAATATTTTTATATTAGCAGAGCCCCTGCAGTTGATTGCTATAAGTGATACATAGGTGATGGCTTCTGTTGGATTTTAAAAAAGTGCCATAAAAAAATCTTTAATAACCAGATGTTTATACATCTCCGCTGTGATCGCACTCACATGATATTTTTTAAAGTTTCCATCGTATTGTCACTCACGCTATATTTCTTATTGTTTTTAAATATTATTATGACTTAAATAATTAATATAATAATTACGCTAAAAACACGTACTCTTTGGTACCCACATCGGTTTTACGTTTACGTTAATATCTGGACTTATTGCACTATTTGTAACAAATGTAAACGAAATATTTTTTGTTTACATTTTATTTGAAAAACTTAATTCTAAATTATTACGACAAACACACTGAATTTTTAAAATTTTTTAAGGGCTGTCTATTTGGACATATCTCATCAATTTGGACATATCTCGGTACGGTGATGCCCAATGTACTCCATTTTCAATACCAATTCGAAACAATGAAAATAGACCGATCATAACAGATTTCTGATAGATTTAAATAAAGGGGGACTATGACGGTATGTTTTTGGAGAAACGATTAATGGATACCTGGATTTTATGGCAAATTAAGGCGATTTCTTTGTATAAGGGCTAGGTCTGAAAATCGCCGGATTTTATAAATATCAATAGCGAAAAAAGTTTATAAACAAACTTTCATCAAAAAATGGACCTAGGTCAAACGTCTCTGGTGGTTACAAACATCAGTGCAAACTCATTAACCGTGAATATAATTTCATCTCAATTTTTGTGACCAGTGGTGTGATTACAAAGTTTACATGGACCCATAGACAGGCAGACAGTGATTTGATATCCATCGGCATAATAAAAAATGGACCTAGGTCAAACGTTTCTGGTGGTTACAAACATCAGTACAAACTCATTAACCGCGAATACAATTTCATCACAATTTTCAAACTATGGACTAAAATTTTTTTTAGGTGAAACCTAATGTTTAAGCCGGAACAATTTTAGGTAGGTAAAATATCCCTAAAATAAAAAAGAAAATTCGCCCAAAGTTTTTCAATATAAATTTGGGTCTTTCTTCATATGACCGAAATTTTGGGAAAAATTTGTTTATATATTTTGGCCAAATTTTCGTATTCTAATTTTTGGGCAGTTTTAAATATTTTTGATGTGTTAAATAATTTCATCACATTAACAAAACTTTCTAATACTTCTCATGGAAAACAAGTCAGGATTCCATTAGGTTAAGTTTGAGCTTTGTTTTATTTTATCAATTGGATTTTTTGAAGTGAATACAGGCCTAATATTTGTTTTGGTTCTTTTTTAAGTTAATATTCTAAGCATTTTCATAGTTTTCCCAACTAACTTACACGCCTGAACAATCATTCAAATAAAAAAAAAAAAAAATAAATAAACAAAATTTAATGGCATTTTTAATAAGAAATTACAAAGGGGTTGAATATTTTATAAGAATTTCGGTTAAATATACATATGTATATACGTTTACTTTAAAGGTAATTTATATAATAAATGCAAGAAGATTTTTTAATAGGACATTCTAACCCGGCAAACATACATATATGAATCGGTATGCAATATAATGAAAGTACGATACAAATAAAAACACGCATAACAATATATATGTATGTATGTGTATACGAATATGTAGTTACACTAGTGGCGGCCAAAACTTATAAGACAACGTTGATCTTGAGCCTGAACAATTTCAAACTCAATCATTAAATTGATAAAGATCGAAAATAGGATTTTTTGATTTTATAAAAAATAATAAAATTAAAAAAAAAAATAACTTATAAGACAACATTAAAAAAATTAATAAAATAATCTATAATATTAATAGGCTAGGCGATTTCTTGTGACCAATGTTTTGTTCTGCCGTTTTATCCCGATTTTGACCAAATGTATATTATTTGAAAGGTATTTCTTTTTAGCCGTTTTGCAGATTTAGATTTTAATATTTTTCGCTTTATTTTGAGTAAATTGCATTTAAAGTTGCTACTAACACATACATCAAATTATACATAAGTTATGTGTGTTTTATTAAATTTGTTAATGTGTTTGTTAATGAGCTTGTATCTTTATTCACAATAATAATATACCATAAAAGTGTTGGTTTGTGAATTGGCTAAATTGAAAAATAAAGCTGCCTAGAAAATGCACTCGAATTTCGAGCGCTGGAATCTTCTAGTAATAATAATTATAATAAAATATTTTTCGCAATGACCGACTAATACTAATGATGGTAACGATGTTTGCTTGTAATCGAAACAACATTGTCTAGGAAATATCGCCCAATGAAAAATCCCCCAAAATTAAAAATTAAAAATTAAAAATGGCCAAAATAAAAAAAAATTATTTTTCCCCATACTAAATTCCCTCAAATGAAAAAAAAACAAAAAATGTTGGGCCATTATAAAATTGTAAGCAACAATGGAAAATATTGATTAATTATGGATGTTTTGGATAATTTTTAATATTTTTTGGCAACATTTTATTATTATTATTTGCGGTTTTTCATTATTATCTTTTATAATTTCATATTTTTTTGGGCGATTTTTAATTTTGTTCCGGTCACTTTTCATTAGTGCGTTTTTAATTTTTATGTTTGGGCCAGTTTTTATTTGGCGATATTTCCTAGAGCCTGTTTAGTAATATTATTTACCTCCAGTATGACATAATTAAGTAAACTAGCAGATACCCGCCCTCGAAATTCGAGTGGAAATTCTAGGAAATTTTATATTTTCGTTTAATGAAGATCCTAAAGGTATGCTAATCAATTTTGGCCAATTCACAATTCAACAATTTGGAAATATTATTATTTATTGGTTTATGTCCAAGATTATTTTTCAATTCAACACAATTATGAAGAAGAAATTGTGAATGAAGAAAACAAACTCATTTTCTTTTTACAAACACATTAATAAATTTAATAAACACACACATATGTAGCATTGTATAATTATACCCTACTAGCAGATTCCAGCCCTCGAAATTCGAGCGTAGTATGTATGCTAATCAATTATAGGCAATTCACAAATCAACACAAAAAGGAAACTCATTTTTATTACAAACACATTAACAAATTTAATAAACACACACATAGCATTGTATATTTTTATGTATGTGTTAGTAGCAATTTTAAATGCAATTTACTCAAAATAAAAGAAAAAATTTAAAAAGCTGTAAATCTGGAAAACGGCTAAAAAGAAATACCTTTCAAATAATATACGTTTGGTCAAAATCGGGATAAAACGGCAGAACAAAACATCAGTCACAAGAAATCGCCGAGCCTATTAATATTATGACACCACTACCACTGGTTTGGGTATAATGACATTGGGTAGAACTACCAAAAATATTTGACCTGGCTCCATCTTTTATTATACCGATCAACTCAGAATCACTTTCTGAGTCGATTTACCGATGGCCGTCCGTCCGTCCGTCCGCCCGTCTGTGTGTCCATGTAAACGTTGTAATCAAACTATAGGTCGCAAGTATGAATACATTTTGATGAAATTTGGTGTATAAGCTTTTATCGGCCATAGAATGAAAATTAATAATAATGCCACTCAAATTTGGTTTATGCTTATTTTCTATGTCGAGTTAATTGGACCGAAGAGATAGGCTCTCTAAACCATGGTATAGGATATCGTATAGTCGTTTTAGACCGACTATAATTTCTTACTTGTTTTATGTATGTGTTTGTAGCAATTTTAAAATTTAAAAATCTGTAAATCTGTGGGCAGCCAAAAAGAAATACCGTTCGAATATTATACGTTTATGTCAAAATCGGGATAAAACTGTTTAACAAAACATCGGTCATAAAAAATCGACTTATCTATTAATATTATAGAAAAGTAACTCGGTGTTTTAATAACTAGGTTGAAGGTGAAAGTATTTTTTGTTAATAGTTGTAGGATGTTTTGATCGGCACTGTATAGATTTCCACATTATATACAATTGTTGGAGTTGAAAAAATAACATGAAATTAAAAAAAAATCCGTAAGCATTTCTAATGTAAAAAGGTAAAAAATGTTTGTCAAATCCAGCTAGAAATAAGAGGAACTTTAGTAACTTTGCTTAATCATATACCAACACAACAATCTAGATGTATTTACAATAGTGACTATGTATATATTAGTGTACGTGCATGTGTGTTGTGTTTGTGTGCACGTAAAGTACGCAGCAAAATAGGCCTCCTACTGTAACAAGGACAATTGCTGTAGCAAGATTGGCTACGGCAGTTACTTTTGGCTCCGATGGTTATTTGCATAATATGTACGTATGCATATATGTATACATAGTTATTTACATATGTGCATGGGTTCCTCAGTATTTTTATATATGAATGGAACTTGCATACCTTTGCAGTGTTCTAAGTAACACGCTCATTTAATATTTATTTCTATCTAAATATTAAATATTATTTCGAGGGTTATTCTGCATTTCGTATCTACATCGTACATACCCTAAATATACTCGCATATAGAATTTCTTCATATATAAGGCTATATATGAATGCAAGTTGTAGCAACAATCTAGATTCTAGAGTGAATAATTCAGCATGTGTAAGTGTGTATATTTGTCCATTAGATTTTTAAACATGTGCACTAGCTAGCCACTCATCTATTCATTTGTTTGTTAAGCGTATGTAACTGTTAGGATTACAAATATGTCACGTTTACTAAACGTCCTTTTGCATTTCTTGTTTTGTTTTGTCGTTTGTCAGAATTACAAACTGCATTCAACGCATTCGTAGTAGGTAGTGAAATATAGCAAAACATTGTAAAGGTGTTTGGCAGGGGCAACACTTGCATAGTGCATGTTCCATCTAAGTGAATATGTATCGGTTGCAGTTTTTGATATTGCTTAACAGCAAAACTAATTTTTTTCGCACAATCCTGTTTTTATATGCATAAATCTGCTGTGTTTTTTTTTCGTATAAATGTAGTTTTATTTAGCCTTCGTAAGAATCTCCTGGGCTATCAATTATTAAAATAGCTTTGTTTTCGTTTTAGCAATGCGTTGATGGTGTTTGACAAAAGAATTTTACGAAATGTGCCCATAAACACCGCTGTAGCAGACAGCTAAGACAACTTTTAAAACAAATTTCACCTAGAAAGTGTGAAGTGAATAACAGTCTTTTTACATACATAATACGAGTAGATTAAATCATTACCAAAATATGAATATTAAATAAATAGGTTCTCAGTTTCGATATCCGCCCCATTAATAAATGAAATGAAACATAAATACATTTCAGTTTTGTTCATAAAATTTCGTTGTTTTACTGTTAAAACACAATACGAATAGAATCTGTGTGAGTATTCGTATTTACATTAGAGTGCCTTGAACTATATGGGGAAACAAACTCGTACATTTTGCGGTCTCAAAATAATATTAATCTCGGTTTCACCGATTACCGTTAGTGAGCTGTACATTGAAAAATTTTTTCAAAATTGTTCTCGATCTTCCAATGAAACCATATACAAATACATATCATGTGAAAGCTTTGTACAGGCGCTTCTTAAGTTACAGCTACGTGCCATAATTAGATCGCCATTTTAAGTTAATATTTATGAAATAAAATACTAAAACTTGATAGTGTTTACCTAATTCATTCAAAATTCACTAATCGTAACACTTATCTTGCCGTTATTTTTATTTTGTATTTTTTAAATTTGTGAAATAAATGAATCGTCCACTAAATTAGGAAGAGTGATACATTTTTCTATATTTACAAATTCAGGTAAATTTTAAAAGTTATGAAGTGTTCTGAATTTTTGGAAACATTAACTACTTGTCTGATATGGATAAAAACAAATCTTACGATGACATGGCGGCAGCCTAAAATCATGGTTAGCAACGCGCTGAAATATTTCAAGAAAGATTCGAATACAGAGAAGGTGACCGTAAACGAAGAAAAAAAATATAAAATCGCATACAACCATTTGTAGATGCGGTAAAAGAACGATTCAAAGCTGGACTGATTTAAGAATTTCGCGATAGAAGCCAGTATTTCCTAAGCGTAACCGAAAGAAAAGACTAGAATTTGAAAGAAAGGTCATCATGGGAGCGCTGAGGAATGAACACAGCATTAATTTCGGACGAAACAAAAATTAATAGGGTCGCCCCCATAAAAAAATTATCTTCGTGATCCAAATATTTTGATCCAAAGTACAGCCGGGCCACATTGAAGCATGTAGGAGGTGCTATCGTGCTTTGGGATCCTATGTCGTCACATGGTGACAATGCCTTATGTTGGCGAAAATATGCCGGTAACATGGAAATTTCAGCGAGATTATGATCCGTAACAACGGCGTTAACGACAAACAATTCATTTACTGTTATTGATTGGCCTTCATGTAGCCCTGATCTCGAACAAAAAGTTATCTTCTTAAAGATAAGCGTTTGTGAAAAATTGGTGGGAGGCTTCAATGCCTCGCAGATGCCAAGCATTTATTGCTAACAAGGGGTTTGCAACAAAGTATTATTTTTTATACGCTGATCACATTGTCAGAGTATAATGACTTTGTACTGATGTTTGTAACTGCCAAAAATATTTGAACTAGACCCATATTTTGTTATACCGATCGACTCAGAATAACTTTCTGATTCATTAAGCTATGTCCGTCCGTCCATCTGTGTATCCATATAAACCTTGTAATCAAATTACAGGTCGGCAAATATATAAATATTTTGATGAAATTTAGTATATAAGCTTCTATCAGCCATAGGATGAACGCTATTGAAATTGGTGAAAAACGGTGTATGTTCAGACCTAGTCCCCATAGAAATGACCCCTATGAGATCGACCTAAATTTCCATAATATTCAAATAATCATATATGTAGATATTGGTAAAATTATTACATCCATTAATCAGTAAATAAACACTATAGGACAATTCTTAGTCAAAGCTTCCGATCTTCTGTTAAATCGATCAAACAACAAAAATAATGCAAAGATTTTTCTTAAATTTGTTTTGTTTATGTTTTTCCAAAATATTAAGTTACCTTATCAAATATAGTTAGGATCAATCCATTTTTCGACCTAGTCCCTATATAAATATAGAATACGATAAGAACTTTTTCATATCCGAAGGCACAAAAAATAACAATGCCACTCAAATTTGGTGTGTGCTTATTTTCTATATCTATAATATTAATAGGCTAGGCGATTTCTTGTGACCGATGTTTTGTTCTACCGTTTTATCCCGATTTTGACCAAACGTATATTATTTGAAAGGTATTTCTTTTTAGCCGTTTTGCAGATTTACAGATTTTTAAATTTTTTCCTTTGTTATGAGAAATTGCATTTAAAGTTGCTACTAACACATATATAAAATTATACATATGCTATGTGTGTTTTATTAAATTTGTTAATGTGTTTGTTAATGAGTTTGTTATCTTCATTCACAATAATAATAAAACATAAACATGTTGGTTTGTGAATTGGCTAAGTTGAAAAATAAAGCCGCCTAGAAATTGCAGTCGTATAGTCAGTCTGTACCGACTATAATTTTCTTACATGTTTAAATTAATATTTTTTTTTTATTATAAAAGTTATGATTATGTCCTTAATTATCTGCACAACTGATGTAAATCGTATTTGTAAATATTGCTTACAACATCCTCAATATTAATTTATTTGATACAATTAGCATTTAGTTTCCTGGATAAGGATTTAAATTAAATAAATTAGGATGAATTGAACCAAAATCAAAATATATATTGTTTTATTTGCTTGAAGCTACCATATTACCATTATGTTCCTAACTAGTTGCACGGAGCTGTATGTTGGATATGTCCAAGCGTGTCCACGTATTAGAGATATTTAATAAAAATAACTAATTTTTAAGGGTCTTGAAGGAAAAGTTTCAAAATTTTTAGATGAAATTAACATTATTCACCATTTATATACATATACTAGCTGAGTCCGGTCCGCGTTGCTGGCCCGAAGAAAACATCTGGATTTTATATTGCATCTAAATTTTAATACCGAGTGTCGGGCAAAAGTAAAGCACGATTTAATAATATTATGAATATGACTGAAAAAAAATATACGTTTTCTTGAATATTTTAACACCAGCGCCACCTACAGGTGAAAAACTTTGTCAGCAACTTTAGTTTTATGTACATAATATATGTTGCAAATTTGAGCTAAATTGGACCGTAAATAAATTTTTTGGGAAAATCTCGACCCCAGCGCCACCTATCAGGTACAAAAAAAGTTATGCAAATCGGAGAACCAAAGGAACATATGGTATGAATACGAAGTCGCTAGCATTAGTGGTTCAACAGTTATTAGAGTACCAACATACGCACCAACGTTTTTATATATTAAGAAGATATGTATATATTAGGGTGGGTAAATTATTTTTACTCCATGGGTTTATCGCGACTCAGGTACTATGGGCCATAACAAGCATATTTGGCCAAGGATCCATCCATACTTCTAAAATCATTTTCGAGCCTGCCAAAATTTCGATGAAGACATTTTCATAATGCTCATTGAAATGTAAAAAAAATTATTGAAAATGTGTATACCGAAGATTTTTTGGGTCGGGAAATGCATTTTTTTTATTTTTAACAGCCGCCAGGGGTCGTTTTCGTGAATTTCTGTGTATTTTGCTCACCTTTTTGTGGAAAATTGACGAAATCGAAAAATGACGAATATCGATTTCGTTCAATTTATGTTAAAAAATTCGATTTTTTATTTACTCTTTGAATGAACACTCCTTAATTTTTTCCCTGCTGTATCCTACTGGAATACAGGAGAATGGTTTTGGACCGATGAACTGACAACGGGCCCCTCGATTGGCTAGGCTATCTGCTCTTTCGATGCACCCGTGTCCTTCGTGTCCTTCGTGTCCCGGATCTAGCATATGGTTAGTTTGTTATATCTGCCCATATGGTTGAGCACTATGATACAATCCAAAACGGGTCTAGACGTCACATAATAGCACTTAATTACTTTAAGTGCAGCCTAACTATCGGATAGTATGTAAATGAGTGCCCTTTTTGTCTTTCTTCTAAGACATTCAGTCACGTATACATAAATAGCAAAGAGCTCGTTTAGAAAAATGGATGGTATTTTCCCATGGGTAAGGCACGTTTAAAATTTGGACCAAATATGCCGGCGCCCGTGTCTCCATTTGATTGTTTTGAGCCATCTGTGAACCACACATGAGAACCCCGCTCTGGTTCCCAGGTCCTACTGGTCCATAAGCTCCGTTCCAATATCATTGTTTTAAATTCCCTGATAAATATCTTTCTTGGTAGTATTTTGTTAGTGACTCTCGCTACCGGGTCACTGGTGAAGAGTTTTGCGACTCTCAATATATCAAAAAATGCGCTTTATTTTTATGAGACTGCAAGAACAACTTTTTTCTTTGAGGCACCCTAATGCACATACATATGTATGTACACACATATTTTAATGTCCCTTTAATTTACTTAATTAAAATAAATACTGTACGACTTAGACATCCGATGTGATTCATATACAAATTACCTAAAATAAAATTCATATAATACTAATTAGATGCACCATGCGTGATCATATAAATTCTGCGAATTCGGATGTGCAATAAACTACGATTACATAAAGTTTAATAGCAGTGTTAACATCTTAGATGCATAAAGATTCTTAGTTCTTTTTTTCGCTGGAAATAATGTTTTTTGTAATACATGCAAAGGCTACTTTTTTTTATTTATTTAGGAGTATATAATATCGTGATGATTATATCATGAATATATAGTAAGATCAATACTATAATTATAATTCACTAAGTTTTCACACCAAGTTCACCTTCTCAAAATAAGAATAATAAGCAAGTTTTCTCAACATCCCCAAAATGTCTTGTAATCCATTTTTCCATTAATAAATAATTTAAAGGATTAGAGAAAAAAAAAAAAAATATAGTTTTCTGTTTGTTTATCAACAAATAATAAAAAAGAAATCTAAAATGCGACAGTAGGTGTGTAAAATATAATTAAGTATTCCTATACATATGTACATATACAATTAAAATGTAACCTTATACATATATACGAATATTATGGCTGTAAAAAAAAATATAAAATAATTATACGAGTAACACCCGTTGTCCTTGTATCTCACCCTCTTTGAGATGCTTTATAAATAATTACATTACGTTGCTGTTTAAACTTGCAATTGTTTTGAACATTCATTTATTTTATATTTAATTAATTTAATTTTATTTGAAACAAACGCGTCTTTTCTCATTCTACATAAATTTATAATTTAATTTTCAGGCATACTTCAGACAGTCTTTAGCTACATTTTTCATTTAGAGCGCACACGACAAGTGCGCCTTCAATGTTATAGCAAAACTTTACACGTACCAATTACATTCAAACCCATAGAGAAATTGACAACGCCTTGCTATGTTTTTAAAAAGAAAACGCTGGTGAAGCACTGATTTTAAATAAATTTAAATGCTTTGACAACGTTGTTCGATTCATAGAAATTGTTGTGTTGTATTACTTCAAAGTATAAAGCGGATAACATATTATTTGTTTTATTCAAACAAAACTTTACTTATAAATTAAATTATTGCAATGATCAAAATTACATTTGTTATTCTTGTGCCCTGAATTGATAAAAATATTGTAGCTAAAACCAAACCGAGACTGATTTTGAAATTTCGATAAATAAATATTGTTGATTTTATTTATTCATGATAAGTTCGGGAATAAATTCCTAACTGAATCAAGTTTATGCGAATTAGTTTAATTTTAAATTTAATTTTGTATGGTTATTATTTCACGACACGATGCCAATACAAACAAAAGTCATATTTTCTGCTTGGGCATGTACTATAACCGTAAAGAGTATTGAAATAAAAAGACATTAAGCAAACGAAATTGGGGCTGCACGCTACATACATTTAACTGAACATTTAATTTTTGTAACGACAAAATGACAAAGACTTTTTAAATAAGATTTGACAGGAAGTCTCTTTATTCAACTGGCAATCCAAAAAAATATTTTTTTTTTATGTTTTAATAATATTTATGTATGTCTTTTTAACATTTAAAAACTACTCTATTTAAACCATTTTTTTTTTTGGAAAAAATATCAAAAATATAAATATATTTTAAGGAATACAAAATTTTTTCTTTTATATGATAAAGTTTTGTTATTGTTTGACGCATCTATAATATTAATTGGTAAGGCAATTTCTTTTAACCAACGATTTGTTAAACAGTTTTCTCGCGATTTTGATCTTACATATCTTATTTGAAAGGTATTTCTTTTTAGCGTCCACCAGATTTACAGATTTTTAAATTCTTTTGAAGTAAAATGCATTTAAAGTTGCTACTGACACATAAATAAAATTATACAATGCTATGTATGAGTTTACTAAATTTGCTAATGTGTTTGTTTTTTTCATTCACAATAATAATTGTATTGAATTGAAATATAATTTTGGACATAAACCAATAATTGGACATAAACCAATAAAGACAATAATCGATATTTAAAAAATATTAAATTGTGAATTGGCTAAAATTGATTAGCATACCTTTAAGGTGTTTATTAAATGAAAACAAAATCCTAGAAGTTGCACTCGAATTTCGAGGGCTGGGATCTGCTAGTCTACATTAAAGTATTTGGAAAATCTAATAAATATCATATTTTTGTGCCAAAAATTAAATACGCATCTGAGACTTACGGGGCTAACAACAGGCAATAAGCTAACAACATTTTTAATAACCATAGCAAATGAAATTAGGAAAGTTCATTAACAAATTGCTATTTAAAAAATATAAAAATGATCGCGTTTCAGTTTTTTTTTTTAATTATTGGTCAATATTTACACAAGTTATTTTAGGTATTATTTTTAAAAAGCTATTCTATTTTTCTTCTTCTTCTTATACATAATGTTTTGGCTAAAGTGTGGTTTGTAGAGCCTGTTGTGTTTTTAATTTCAAACTGATAAAATATCAACAAACATATGTACATAAAGAAGTTTGTTGGTTTGAATGTATGTGTTTATGTTTATAGTACAAAATATATTTAAATTGTAATCTACCATTACTCATCGTGCTGTTTTGTATTCCTTGTCGCTTTTCAATATACTCGTAAATGTATTGGAAGGTAAAAGATATTTGTATGTAAATGCCTTGCATACGCCAAGGTGGGTGGCTGGCTGACTAGCTGCCAGTACGGTGGACTTTAACACACCCCATTCATATAATAATTTATTTAATTAACTTTTTTTTTCTTCTCTGCAACTACAATTTCTATAAAATTTATTGATTATTTTGTTTTTAACATACGTACACATGTATGTTTGTACGAGTATATTTGTGTGCCTGAGTACTGAGCACTGTATACGATTTCATTTTTTTTGCATTTTTCTTCCGCTTTGTATTACTTTTGCACAAGTGTGCCCTCCTGAATGTGTTTGTTCAATTTTAGATTGTAATAAAATATAGATTTTTCTGCCCTTTTTAACTGCAAGACGACTGTGCTGTTTGGTTTTGACTCGCTTTACTTGGCGTCTAATGCAATTTTTATTTTACTTTACAACAAACATTTTCATCATACCTTCAACATCATGAACTCGCTCTAAAATAAATCCACATTGAAAAGTTTGCAGTCTGAATGATGATATTCGTAAAATATTAAATAAAATCTAAATACTTTTAGTTCTAAAATATACCAACAACCAACAACGTCAAAAGTCTTGGTGAAATAATAAGCCTGCTTGCTTAGTAAATTCTATGAGTGTAGAAAAGTTGTAAGCACATGTATATTTCATGTCTTCCAAACTTACATACATATTATACTACATACATACATCTATTAAATATAGTTCTTTATTAATAATTCATTTTCGATTTCAATAATTTCGCCATATTTATACATCTGATGTTACCTTAGTTAACAAAGTTCGTTTAAATTTATAATTTATACAAATATAAAAACACATACCCTGTATGGTACATGTATGGCTGAATGGGTCATTTTATATAAAAATGTTTGGACATTTTTGACTTTCACAAAATTGAAGTGTTGAATGGGGTAATATTTAAAAGCGATTTGAGTATATCGTCAATATTTTAATAATTAATGGATATAGATTAATTCATGAATGTAAATGAAACAAGTAGGAAAATTATAGTCGATCTAGACCTATACGATACCCTATACCATGGTTTAGAGACCTTATCCCTTCAGTCCAACTAATTGGATATAGAAAATAAGCATAAACCGAATTTGAGTGGCATTGTTATTATTTTTTTTTGGCTGCAGATATGAAAAAGTTCATATCGGGTGCTATATTTATATGGGGACTAGGTCGAAAAATGGACCAATCCTGACCATATTAGGTAAAGTCACTACACTTTGAAAAAATATACACAAACCAAATTTGAGAAAAATCTTTCCAATATTTTTGTTTTCTGATAGATTTAAGTGAAGATCGGGAAGCAGCTCTATACGGGGCCTATGACTAAGAATTGCCCTACAGGTTTTATTTTTCGATTACTAATTAATGGATACAATAAACACATACAAACCCAATTTGACTACAATCTATGTGATAGTTTGGATCTTATGGCAATTTATGTCGATTTCATAGGGGTCATCTGTATAGAGACTAGATCTCAACATAGCGTTCATCCTGTGGCCGTTAAAAGCTTATATACCAAATTTCGTCAAAATATATTCATATTTGCGACATATAGTCTGATTACAAGGTTTACATGGACACACAGACGGTCGGACGGAGGGACGGACGGACGGACATCGCTAAAGCGACTCAGAAAGTGATTCTGAGCTAATCGGTATAATAAACGATGGGTCTAGGTCAAATATTTTTGGTAGTTACGAACAGCAGCAAAAAGTCATTATACCCAAACCACATAGTGGTATAGGGTATAAAAACCCTCGAAAATAACAGTACAAAAAACTTATGTGCAAAATTTAATAGTATGTTAGAGATCTCTTTCCTATAGTACGCCCACATTTACTTGATCCACAAAATTAACCTTGGTGGTTTTTAAAGCGAACGTCCTTTATTTAAATTTCCAAAATTATCGAAGGCAGTCAAGATCACCTGAAATATTACCATTACTTTTATCCATAAAATGTTCTTATAAAAATTGGAAATTGGCTAAAAAACTGATTCATATTGATGGGTGTTGTTGATCATAATTTTTTTAAATATTTTTGCAGACCCATTTCAGCATTTTCACAGCAGAAGCCCCAGCAATGAAACTCGCCAAAGACTACTCTTCTAAACGAACATGCGGTTTGTTAGATTGAACGTTATTTTTTCAGACATATTGCAATTAATATCATAATTAATATGCAAATTTTAATTTTGCTTTTTAAAGGTGCGTGGGAGAAAAGAAGAAGGCATGTTTTTATAAAATTCAGAACTACTCTGTATTCTTAATCAGACCGGTTTCTGCTATTTCAGCCTTTATCAGTGATTGTATTAAACGTTGTAATAATTGTTGTTATACATGGTTAGATTATTTCTGTATGAAATTTTTTTTTACTTAGGGCGGCCAAGAGTTTTGAAATTTTTGGTAATCGCAAAAAAAAAATAAATTAAAAATATCCCAAAAATAAAAACTCTCCCATACAAACTTTTCTCAATTGAAAAAATGAGAAATGGCCAACTTTTGGGGCTTTTTCGTATTTTTTTTTTTGGCTCAGTTTTCGTTTTTAAAAGTGGGTCATTTTCGGCTATTTTTCGTTTCTTTAATTTTCGCAAATTGTAATCGAAGTCCATAAAAATTGCTGTAAACAAATTTCTGTAAATATAATTTTTATAGTACTCATATAAAAACTTCGTAATAACTTAAAAATAGTGTCTTGTACAACTGCATGAAAATATGGGTAGTGAAAACAACTCAATCCTTGCGATACAGGCCAAAATTTTGAACAAAAAAATCGTAAAACTGGTTGCTTGCATTTTTAAAACACTGGGTGTAACTTGTGGCGCAATGCAAATATTTACATGAATACTTTACATAAGCAAGACCTATTGATTATATAATTTTATGAGCTATTTTTCCATAATCGAAAATAAACTTCTATATAAATAAATATTTAATTTTAATTGACTTTTGAATGAATCGGATAATTTTTGGGTGTTTTTTTTTTTAAATTTTTCATACTTTTAAGCAACATTTTTTTTTGCGATTTCTCATTTTTTTGTGACCATTTTTCATATTTTTTGAAAAAAAATATCATAATTATTTTGGGGCGGTTTTCACATTTTTCGTGTCAATTTTCATTGTTCAATTTTTTTTTTGGCGATTTTTCATTGCAATGACTTTCTAAGGGGGTTGCGATGAGCTAAAAAAAAATCATGTGAGTCCGATCAGAGGAGATGTGTAAACATCTAGTAATTAAAGATTTTTTATGTCACTTTTCACAAACTTCACCAGCAGAAAGCGTCATCTATGTATCACTTGTAGCAAACAACTGCAAGGGCTCTGGTTATACTTGTGGGGTTGTTGAATTATGTATATGTTATACGTTTATATTGTGATATAAACAATTCTATATCGTAATTTTTTCACCAATACAATCACAAGTCACACCGATTTGTCTTACGGCTCACATGTTACGCTGTTTTTGTGATTGTATTGTGAAATAGAAATTTACCCCCCTGCGTGTATATAGTAGATGTTTACACATAAAAAAAAAAAATGTTTATCACTGTTAAGTTTTCTAATTTGAGTTTAAATATATTTTTTGTGTACAAAATATTTTATGAATGTAAGTTTTTTAATAAAAAATATTATACATATGTATTAACATTTTTAATGCTTACGGTTACTGATACTTAACACATTTAATATTGACCATCACTGCAAATAAACAGATGCTCTTGTTCTGATCATCATTGCTATTCTATCAGCTGATTCCGATTGTTGTTACCGATCCCCCAACACTTAGATATAAAAGTTCCGATTATTTTGCAATGCAGGAAAAATTATTTAATAAGATGAAATTGGATTCTTCAGGTAGTTTTAATTCAGCGATTGATACTGCAATTGAAGCTTCTTATGAAATTGCCATGCTAATTGCAAAAAATAAAAAACGTCACACGATTGCTGATAATTTGATTAAGCCATGTATTATTGCAGCTGCAAACCTTATGCTTGATAAAGTTAGCAAGGAAAAATTATTGAGAATACCGCAGTCAAATGCCATAGCCAAAAGAAGAATTTGTAGTATTATATAATTCTAATAAAATAAAAATAAATAAGAAAATAAGATTCAAAAACTTTTGCGGGACATCAGTCAAGAAAATTAATTCATAAATTGTTTTTATAAATAGAATGATGATTTGCGCAGTGCTATTTCCAAGTGTTTATTCTACAAATGTTGTTAAAATGTTGTTGCCAAAACTAGCAGCTATGCTTAGAATTATTAATCTTAGGGCCATTATTACTGTTTGTTCCACAAAGGGCTGGTTGTGCAAGGAAAATGCGTGAGGTAAAAACTGCTGTCCAGGAAACACGACGATGTCAGGATTTGGCCACCTAATAGTCTTGGGGCCATCTGTGTTGCCTGCCGTTGATGATCGATACTTATATAAAAACACAGTGGTCGCAGCTTGTTATAAACTTTAATCTTTTATTTGAATTTATACTTTAAAATAACTTTACAAAGAAACCTTGTGGTTTATTAAAAAAGGTGAAAAAATTAAGAGGCTGCTGCTGGCCTTTTGATAGTGATGCTAGGAATGAAAAAAATACGGTAGGCATATATATGCCGGCGGCAAAAAAACGTCAACTTTGTTGGCGGCCAAAAAACATCCAACTAGTTGGTCTGGTTAGTCAGTTGGCAAATCCTATAGTTTTTCGTATGACACCAAAGCGCCGATTATACGGTACGTTAACAATTAAAAGTTGCCTTTAAAGTAAATGTTAGTAAAAGGCAACTTTAGCTTAATTTATTACAACTTCGTTATTACAACTTCCCAGTAAAATAAAATTAATATTTTTTATAATGTGGCAACATCAAAGGAAAAACCGATTACTTTTGACCAAATGACCAAAAATACGAGGTGTCAACGTAATTTTATTTGTTCGTGATGCCAACAAGAAAATTTTACAACCAACAGCAAATAATGTGAATTTATTCTTCTTCTTCATAGATAAAAAAATGTGATAACATAAACCTCACGTTAGAAGTTAAAGCCAAAATTATCTTACCTTTAGCTTATTGGTCACTTTTAGCTTAAATTATACTTATAATAACGAAAAGCTAATAATCTGTCCGATAATATTAAGGGCCATATATTATAATCAAAGGGTTGCAGCAAACGTCTGAGCTAAGTTCATTTTTTGATTTTTTTTATTTCTTTTTAATAAGTCAGAACTATGCTGCTTTGCATTTGTCGAAATATAAATTTTTAGCTTTTAAATTGGAAAAGAATTAGTCGTTGAACTACGGCATGCTGCTGTGCAGAGCTATCATAAACCTACTGCACCCGCATACAAAAACCGATTGCATTTGTACATGTGAAAAAAACAATTTAAAAAAAATTAAAATAAGAACATTTTATTAACATTTTCGGATGTGAGTTAGAAGAATATTTTTTAGAAGCGATAGATCTGCCCATAACGATAATTGGTATGCAATAATAAAACAGTTCGTTTTGAATAATTTCGTCTGCGGCTATAAAATTCAGTGTAATAAATAAAAAATATTATATTATTGCATCTTGTATGAACTCTTAAACCAAATGCTACTGAAGTTTAAACTTTATACGCCTGAAGCAAAAACTCTCGCGGCCACGACTAGAAATAAGATAAAAATATCATATATATGCATTTGAATTAATAATTCCAATGTTTTCTATGGTGTCTGTGCATGTTCATTAAGGCTATAGCTTAAAAAAATTTGAAAGCGTTGATATAAGACTGGTTCTAGAGGCTCCAATATAAATACGAAACTACTGCAGGTTATGATGAATATTTTAAACCTAAGTAGTGCGACTCACTCGACCTATTGAAGGCAGGACAATGTTTTCAACAGACGACAGGCAGACAGACAGACTGACATAGCCAGATCGACTGCTCGATTTATAAGGATCAAGAATATATATATATATATGTTTATGGGGTTTCCGGTATTTATTTCAATCAGTTACAAATGGATTGCTAAACTTATATATACAATCTGCACAGTGGTGTGGAGCGTATAAAAATAGTGCCGTAAAGAAATTAAATTTGTCCATCTTGCGGAGCTAAACCTAATATTTAGTTAAGTACGTACGATTGATAAAAGCTTTGTAGCAATTATTTCGCTTTCTTCTTTATTAACATATGTAATTTTACTAGCAGATTCCAGCCCTCGAAATTCGAGTGCTAATTCTAGGAAATTGTACTTTTTCATTAAATAAAGACCCTAAAGGTATGCTAATAAATTATATCCAATTCACAAATCAACATAAAAAACAAACTCATTTTTATTAGAAACACATTAACAAATTTAATAAACACACACATAGCATTGTATAATTTTATGTATTTGTTAGTAGCAACTTTAAATGCAATTTACTCAAAATAAAGGAAAAAATTTAAAAATCTGTAAATCTGCAAAACCGCTAAAAAGAAAAACCTTTCAAATAATATACGCTTGGTCAAAATCGGGATAAAACGGTAGAATAAAACATCGGTCACAAGAAATCGCCTAGCCTATTAATATTATAGATTATCATAATTTAAAATTAGGTAATTTTAGGAAATAAAAGAAAATATTATTAGATAAAATTGAACTGTAGTTGAATTTGAAATCTATAACAATGATTTTCAATCCAATAATAAAATTTAAGTTCGATTGCATAATATTTTATACCTAAAACATTTAGGGAATTCATAAGGTGTACTAAAGTTATAAATTGTACAGAAAAAGAAGACGTCTAACAGTATGTATGTGAACACCCTGTCTTATATTCGTGTAATAAAAAATCACATATTATATTTGTTTTTACACAAAAACTTACTCGAATGTAATTATTTATTTCTACTTTCTTTGACACTGTAGTAAAAAAATATTTGGAATAAACTATAAAAGCTGATTACATAGTAAACAAACAACAGCTGATCACACAGTACACCGCAAAAGCATACCTGAAAAACGTAGTATTGCCGTACACAATTTGTACACAAGTGTTGTACAATTTTAGCATATACGACAGTTAGGACACCTTTATGAATACCCTAGGTATATCTTAAAAATAACAAGTAAGACAATTATAGTTGGTCTAGGCCGACTATACGATACCCTATACCATGCGTTTAGAAACCCTATCTCTTAGGCCCAACTAACTGGACAAAGAAAATAAGCAAAAATCAAATTTGAGTGGGAATTTTATTAATTTTTTTGGCTGCAGATATGAAAAAGTTAATATCGGATGCTATATCTATATGGGGACTAGGTTCAAAAATGGACCAAAGTCTCTTCTATTTTTCAAAAATATATACAAACAAAATCTGAGAAGAATCAGTGCAATATTTTTGTTTTTTAATAGGTTTAAGTGAAGATCGGGAAGCAGTCTATATGGGGCCAAAGGGATCATTTTTGGACTACTCATTAATGGATGTAATGAACGCAAACAAACCTAATTTAATTAAGATCTATATGACAATTTGGATCTTATGGCAATTTATGTCGATTTCATAGGGGTAATTTGTATGGGGGCTAGGTCTGAACATGGACCGATTCTCACCAATTTCAATAGCGTTCATCCCATGGCCGATAAAAGCTTATATACCAGATTTCATGAAAATATATTCATATTTGCGACCTGCAGTTTGATTACAAGGTTTACATGGACACACAGACGGACGGACGGACATTGTTAAATCAACTCAAAAAGTGATTCTGATTCGATCGGTATAATTAAAGATGGGTCTAGGTCAAATATTTTTGGTTGTTACAAACAGCAGCACAAAGTCATTATACCCAAACCACATGGTGGTATAGGGTATAAAAACAAAATATAATTTATTTAATGTGTAGATTTAAAAGGTTAAACACATTCGATTTCTTTTTACGAAGGGATGTAATTTTTATTTTTTTTTTGTGTAAGCGAAGAATCATTTTTAAGATATTTTCTTAAAATATTTTTCTAAAAAAAGATAAGGAGGAAAATTATAGTCGGTCTAGACCGACTTTACGATACCCTATACCATGTTTTAGAGACCCTATCTTTCGGTCCAACTAATTAGATATAGAAAATAAGCATAAACCAAAATTTGATTCGCATTGTTATTGATTTTTTCGGTTGCAGATATGAAAATGTTCATATCGGGTGCTATATTCATATGGGGACTACGTCGAGAAATGGACCAATCCTGACCACATTTGATAAAGTCACCTAAACTTTGAAAAAATATATACAAACCAAATTTGAGAAAAATCTGTGCAATATTTTTGTTTTTCGATAGATTTAAGTGAAGATCGGGAAGCAGCTCTATATGGGGCCTATGACTGAGAATTGTCCTATAGGGATTATTTTTGGACTACTGATTAATGAATATAATAAACACATACAAACCCAATTTGACTGAGATCTATATGATAATTTGGATCTTTAACAATTTATGTCGATGTCATAGGGGTCATTTGTATGGGCACTAGGTCTAAACATGGAACGATTCTCACCAATTTGATCTTCGTTCGTGCCATGGCCGATGAAAGCTTATATCTCAAATTAAATCAAAATATATTCATATTTGCGACCTGTCGTTTGATTACAAGGTTTACATGGACACTCAGACGGACGGACGGACGGACATCGCTTAATCGACTCAGAAAGTGATTCTGAGTCGACCGGTACAATAGAAGGTGGTTCTAGGTCAAATATTTTTGGTAGTTACAAACAGCAGCGCAAAGTCATTATATCCAAACCACATAAGTGGTATAGGGTATAAAAATTTTTTTTTCTAGATTGTTTAATATTAATTCCATTTTCTAATTTGCAAATTTGACATAAAGCGACATTGTGAGTATTACTTTTGCAATAAACTCTAAATATTAGTTAATCTATTCTGTTGGTAGATTTAGTTGATCTTTAACATAAATCATTTTCAATCTGTAACATAATTGGACAATTGTTACTTATAGGACCAATGTTAGGGAAAATTTCCTTACAGCAACTTAAATACAAAATTTCAAATAACATGATTATGTTTGTACTTATGTTAAACAAATACAATAATACAACATTATCTATATTTAAATAAAAAAAAGTTCAGGAAAACATATTTTCACAATTATTTTTAAAGCACTTGTTGTTTTTTCTAAGGACACTCACAAACTATAAACATTTGTATACAAATAAATATATAACATATGAAAAAAGAAAAAAAAAAAAACAAATATGTATATTGTATGTACAAACGTATGTTTGTGCTCCAAACAATATTTTTGGTGTTTTCATATGAAAAGTTAAAGATGGATTGGTGGCTACTCCTAACTTTTGAATAAATATTTTTTACATGTAAGAATGAAATATATTTGCTGTAGAACATCATGAACATTGAATCAACTTAACTTGCCAGTATGACTAAAGTTGATCAGGTGGCTGGACAGTAGGCGAGCAACTTAAGCTTGAATATATTACATTTATTTTCAACTGTACAAAAAGACTAAGATAGACATACACTAATGTTGTTTGGCCGACAGGATTCCCGTGGCCTTTGCCATATCGAACTCAAGCCCCAACCCTAAAACAAAGAATTATAACTTTTTATACGATTACAAAAATAAAGTTTGGGTGTAAAAGCGCAGGAAAGAAATAAGCGCTTGCCATATTTACAGCCTTGACAATTTTTTAAATGGGGGTAATATTGAGTAAATTTTTCAAATTACTCGTATTTGCAACAAGGAAAATTACTCTATCCTTTTTCACAATCTCATCTGCAAGGACGGGTATTCAACTGGGATTAAATTATGATTTTATGTACGATTTGTAACTTTATACGAAACCAAATTTTTAAATAATCTTTCGTTAAAAAAAAAACTGTTTTTGCCATCCTAGCAAACCACTGTATCTACATCTAATGTAAGTTAGTTTCATACACTTTGCTTACATGGCTCATGCATGTTAAGGTAAAGGCCATAAAGTATATGAATAATTGATATAAAAAACAAAAAAAAAAATTAATAAATAAATGAAAATATAAAAAGTCGGAAGCATTTTTATAGTTTCGTGTTTTTGCAGTAACTAAAACTACAACACCAACAACAACGACAAAAATAAAAATTATAGCAATGGCAATAAAACTGCAACAAACTAAAGCTAAACAAGGCTGCAACTATGCCAGAGTATCACTGCGACTTCCACTACCATTTCCACCATTATCGTCTCTGTCTCCGTCTCCGCTACCGTCATCATCACCATCACTACTCCTCTACCATCATCAATGCCAACACCATGTACAAACAATTTACGTGTAAATTTATTGTTGTAGAAGGGGCTTGGCTTTGATGGCTGCTATGTGAACATGGGTTGACTGGCTGGCTTCTGTTATAGCTTAACAAAAAATAAAAATAAAAAGATGGCGATAGTGATGGCAATGATGGTGCTAAAATGAAATTTCAAAATACTTTGTTTGCTGTTGTACCCTACATGTTGCATTCAGCATTTTACAATTATAATTAACTTATACATCCATTAGGCACTACAATTGCAACCAACAGCACCTCACTTGTGAATACTCTGACAAAGTGACGACTCTGCAACTGTTCTTACTTTGAAGTTAGTTTCGTTGTGATATATTTAGGGGCTCGTGACTTGAACTCATAGATAAAGAAATAAACGTCTAATGTCTATGCATTTGCATTTGCATTTGCATTATTAAAAACATAAATGAAAAAAGGCACTTCTTATTTAGTTAAACAAGAATATTATTTCGAAATTAACATTATTTATTTTTTCTTTTGTTTTGCAGGCTAAAATGATTGAAAGCGGACATCCTTGGATGGGTGGTGCATCAACCTCATCAGTTACCGGTAAGTGAACATATGAATGGATTTGTTAGCTTTACTGTTGTTGTTTTCGGTTTTCAGTTTTCGGTTTGTTTTTTTCTCTTCTTCTTAAATTCTCTAAATGTTTCTGGTCAATTTCCGTTTCCTTTCTCAACAGACAGCTATCAATATCAATTGCAGTCCATGTGGCAAAAATGTTGGAATACTAATCAGCAAAACCTTGTGCAGCAATTGCGATTTCGTGAGCGCGGACCATTAAAATCATGGCGTCCAGAAGCCATGGCAGAGGCTATTTTTAGCGTACTCAAAGAAGGTTTATCATTGTCACAAGCAGCTAGAAAATATGATATTCCATATCCAACATTTGTTTTGTATGCTAATCGTGTCCATAACATGTTGGGACCTTCGTTAGATGGCGGCTCAGATCCGCGACCGAAGGCAAGAGGACGACCCCAACGAATATTGCTGGGCATGTGGCCGGAAGATTTAATACGTTCCGTTATTAAGGCTGTAGTATTTAGAGATTATCGTGAAATCAAAGATGAAATGGGTGGCCTGCCATTTGCGAACGGTCAACCGCATGCGGTATGTTCTATTAAAATCATATTAATCTATTATGCATGCATAAGTATGTGAGCCAGTCTATTTTAGCAGTTGATACTATTTTGTAAATATTTTTCTAATTAAAATAATTATTTCGAAATGCTAAATATTCTTAAAACTTCAATTCTAAAATCAACAGCTCTTTACCAATGCATCACTTTAAGGGCGGGGTAAGATTTTAAAATTTTTTTAAAATTTTTTTTAATGTTTTTCTGAATGTACAACATGTCGAGAGTGTTGTGTCAAGATTTAAAGTAACGGAAATACAGTGTTTCTAACGACTGGCCCTCATAAGTTATAACGTATATAACGTATATGTCATAACTTAAAATCTACTTGACCGATCCTTTTGAATTTTTATACACTAAATCACATAAATCAAAATGTAATCAGGGAGAGTTTTTGATGTGTAAACATCTATACGCGCAGGCGAGTAAAAATCTCTTTCACAATACAATCAAAAAAACAATGTAAGATGTAAGACGTAAGACAAAATCGGTGTGACTTATGATTGTGTTGGTGAAAAATCATGATATGTCATAACCTTTTTATCGCTGTTTTCTGCATTATATTTCTTCACTTTTTATAAACATTTATAATTCATTTCCTCAATCATTTAAAAGTATTCTTAACGTTATAATTTATTCCATATAAATTACACAATTATTAATGCATTTAATATTAATGCTAATCAAACATAAATGAAAATAAAAAATAAATGAATGACAGTCAAAAGGAAGTGTTTGGAGATAAAATAAAGCGTTATAAAAAATCTTGAAACATGAAGAACTAAAAATAAAAAATTAAAATGAAAAATAAAAATGAAAACCGAAATATGAAAAATGAATAATAAAAAATTAATAATGACAAACTAAAAATGAAAAATGCAAAATAAAAAATTAAAAATTAAAAATTAAAAAATAGAAATTAACCAGTTGAAATAATAAATCTTTAATATTAATAGGCTAGGCGATTTCTTGTAACCGATGTTTTGTTCTACCGTTTTATTCCGATTTTGACAAAACCATTTACTTTTGAAAGGTATTTCTTTTTAGCTGTTCACCAGACTTACAGATTTTAAAATTTTTTGCTTTATTTTGAATAAATTGCATTTAAAGTTGCTACTAACACATAAATAAAATTATACAATGCTGTGTGTGTGTTTATTAACTTTTTTAATGTGTTTGTAAATTTGTTTTCTTCATTCGCAATAATAATAAACCAAAAAAGTGTTGCCTAGAATTTGCACTCGAATTTCGAGCGCTGGAATAATAAATAATAAAGTAATAATAAATACTTTTATATTAGTAGAGCCCCTGCTTGCTATAAGTGATACATAGATGATGGTTGCTGTTTGATTTTAAAAAAGTGCCATAAGAAATCTTTAATCACTAGATGTTTACACAGAAAAAAATGCGATTCAAAATGCTAACAAAAATAAAAAGAAAAAAAATCTTCCTGATTACGTAGGGATACAAATAAAATTTTAAATGCATTTCGATTTTTTTGTTTCACATAATCTGGTAACAAGTTAAGATGTTCTCACATAACAACTTTTTTCGAGGCGCCTCCGGAGACTCGCTGTCACGGACTTATTTATTAAAATTTTAAGTTGAAGATGTTATGCTATAATGTGCACATAAAATAAACAATCCAACATCATTAAAAAAAATATTCAAACCCATAAAAACAAAGTTTTTATTAAAACTCTTTCTTTCCTTATGCATATGAGTTTTGAATATCTCCGTGACTGTGCGTGACTATTTTAAAATTAATCTCTGGTCACAACAAGTCTACGGACCAAGTTCAGATTGATTGGATGAGGGGAAATGGGGTTTAAATCACTCCGTGACTGTCCGTGATTGGGTGTGAGTATGTGCAAGTCTGTGGACCCAGTTTCAGATCGATCGGATGAGGGCAATGGGGGTTAAATCACTCCTTGACCGTGCGTGACTGCGTGTGACGATCGTAAAATTAATCTTTGGCCACAACAAGTCTATGGACAAAGTTTCAGATCGATCGGATGAGGGGAAATGGGTTTTAAATCACTCCGTGACTGTGCGTGACTGTGCGCGACTACCCCAAAAATAATCTATAATCACGAAAAGACTATGGACGAAGTTTTAGATCAATTGGATGACGGGGAATGGGGTTGCCCCTTGGCAGACAGACAGACAGAGAGTATGAGTTAAAAGAAAGAGTTAAAAAAAAATCCATGAAAATACGCATTTTTCCGCCTTTAAAACCTTAAAAATCTTAAACATATTGCAGTGCGAGCCTTTACTTTAGCGATATCATTTTTAACAATTTGATGAGAATTGTTATATTTTTAGACATTAACAATCATTCTCAAAACTAAACTCTGTTTAAAACATGGAGGTTTTAATATTAATAATGCTCTTTGGCCATTTTTCCAGCAAAGCAATTTATTATTATTTATTTATTAGAGCCCATAGATATACATTAGGGGTATGACTTTTGAAAAATTGTTGATAATATAACAAGTAAAAAAATTATAGTCGGTCTAGACCGACTATATGATACCCTATACCATGCGTCTAGATACCCTATCTCATTACCCCAACTAACTGGATATAGAAAATAAGCATAAACCAAATTTGAGTGGGATTTTTATTAATTTTTTCGGCTGCAGATATGAAAAAGTTCATATCGGATACTATATCTATATGGGGACTAGGCCCAAAAATGGACCGATCCTGACCATGTTTGGTAAACTCTCTTGTATTTTGCAAAAATATATACAGACAAAATTTGAGAAGAATTAGTGCAATATTTTTGATTTTTGATAGATTTAAGTGAAGATCGGGATGCAGCTCTATATGGGGCCTATGACTAAGAGTTGTCTAATAGGGATCATTTTTGGAATACTTATTAATGGATATAATATATACATACAAACCCAATTTGACTAAGATTTGTATGATAATTTGGATCTTATGGCAATATATGTTGATTTCATAGGGGTCATTTGTATGGGGGCTAGGTCTGCACATCGACCGATTCTCACCAGTTTCAATAGCGTTCATCCCATGGCCGATAAAAGACTAAATACAAAATTTCATCAAAATATATTCATATTTGCGATCTGCAGTTTGATTACAAGCTTTACATGGACACACAGACGGACGGACGGACGGACATCGTTAAATCGAATCAGAAAGTGATTCTGATTCGATCGGTATAATTAAAGATGGGTGTAGGTGAAATATTTTTGGTTGTTACAAACAGCAGCACAAAGTCATTATACCCAAACCACATAGTGGTATAGGTTATAAAAACGGCCCTATCAATACCGATAAATATTTCGGTATATGTATAGTACAATGAAATGCTACTTTAATGCAAAAACATTAAACATTACATGATTTTTTGGAGGTATTTGTACAGGTAGAAAACATCAAATTCTATCATTGATTTGAGTAAATTTTGTTGGATTTTACATAAAATTTAGGTTATATTTGTATGTTCAAACTAAAGTTTATTAAATGTATTTAATTATACAAATTAAAATATTTTCTTAAGAAATATCTGTGGTCACAAGCGATAACCCCCTAAGTCGACTTAAGTACGATTTGAGTTATATCTGTGGTTTTCTAGAAGAACCGCGTATGTCATAAAATCAAAATGTTCAGGGGAGCCAAAAAACGTTATATTTGAAATTATGGGCTCGATATACAGTTTTTAGAGCTTTTTATTTAACAGTCCAATAGATATGGGCAATAAATACGTTATATAAATTTTTGAGTCGAAAATCTTCAGAGGAATAGATCCTAGAGAAGGACGAAAAAAATAATATGTAAATAACACTTAAACTGTGTGCAGATAAAACAACTTATGTCGACAAACGTCGTTCTCTTTGAAAAAGAAAACTACCAATGCAACCAAACATGTAGACATAAGTTGTTGTTCCTTGAAAAATGGATATTTTTTGTTCGTCAACAAAAAGTTAACGGGACTTAGGATGAGAATATAACAACGTATCAGGAATAATAGTGACAAAAAATAACAGAAATAAATACACAAGTTTTTATAAATGGTTATAAACTGAAAAATAATCCAAAATTATTTTGCATTTTTTTTTTTCATTAATAACATCGTATGTCGCTACGTGTCCTTTTCTGAGAAAAAAAAAAAATATGTCAGCGATCAAACATAGGTTGACATATGTACGTCGTTAGTGCTGCAAATTGATTTAATAAACATTTAAGTTACGTCGTTATTTAAAGAAAAAACTCAGAAATGGTCAATATTTTTTTTTTAAATTTAACACATGTAAAGAGCGTTAAAAATTAATACATTTGGCATCGATAACTCAAAACTGACAAAAATGGACATACGCGGTTATTCCAGAAAACCACAGATATATGCTATTATATTATACTAACAATGCTTTATATTTACGTTTAATTCCCATTTCTCTAACACGGTCTTTTAAAAAGTTATTAATGAAAACATATTGACCAAGCCGTATTACAATTACATATATAAAATACAATTACAATTATATAAAAAGCTATTTTTCTCGAAAGCATAATTTTCGATTTAGGCGGTTGATACTTGTGACCACAGACATATTGTTTTCATTATAAACACATATATGGCCACCTCATGGTGTTAGGAATTACTTTCGTTTATATCCCTAATGTACATCTTTATAGACTATTCGCTAAGAAAAAAATTATAAATTAAATTATTTAAATACAATTTGAATTTATATTTAGATAAATTAAAGAATAAATGAACTTTGTCCTATAAATCAGTAGAACTGTTAGAGTTTAGTAAATTTTTGTAAGAAAATAAGTATTGAATATTATTTATTTATATAAACGGACAGCATTTTCATGCATATTGATTAAGTTTTTGATATATTTATTTATAGGCTATATTTGGTACTTCGCCTGGGGGTTCTACGGTTTCTAATGGATTTCACAATGCTGCAAAACTTGCCGCTCAAAATGTTGGTATTGCACAAGAGACTGCAAGTCCTCTTTCTTCTATGACTGAAAACTTACGACGCCAAATTATGTCGCAACAACAACAATCACCCATATCACAATCGATGAACATGTACAAGTCACCATCGTATGGGCAACGCACGGATATCGATGATCAAATATCTGCCGTAAATTCAAAACAACAAGCAGATCGTCGTGGTTCTGAAAATTTGCCAGATCTAAGTGCTTTGGGTTTAATAGGATTACCTGGAATTAATGTTATTCCGACGAGTGGATCACGCAATAATCAAATGCACACAAATTCTGCTGCCTTTTCAAGAGAACGTGAGCGTGAACGAAACCGTGAAAGGGAGAGAGACAGAGAGCGTGAGCGAGAACGAGAACGGGAACGAGAACGTGAGCGCGATTTGAAAGATGCAATGCAGGCCAGACAATACAGCAATCAATCACGTGGTTCTGCTGCAGGTGATATACAAAGGTCAGCTGGTTCAGCTTCTCCTTATCCACAAATGAAGATTAAAGAGCATCCAAACTATGCTTATAACAAACGATTCCTAGAGAGTTTACCACCGGGAATTGATTTTGAGGCCATAGCTAATGGTTTGCTTCAGAAAACGGCCAACAAAAGTCCACGTTTCGAAGACTTTTTCCAGGGTCCAGACATGAACGAGCTAATCTCAAATGCAGAGGCAGCCACCAATCCTCCTTTTCCCAACCAGCGAGAGTCTAATCTCATGAAAATCAAATTAGAACACCAACCCACTGAGATTCAACATGAGGATTGAACACCATAAATCCATTACAATCATGTGTGATGGTGAAACTAAAAAAATAAAATGAATGTTTCAAAAACATTATGACTGCTATTTATCCCCAACGTTTGTAGGTTTAGTCCAGCTAATTACACATGTACGATATTCCTAACACAATCACATATTTATACAAACAAACATACACACATATACTTATATGTATATATACTTATATATAGATATGTATGTAGGTTAAAAACCTTAGAGTTGCCTATACACTTTTATTATACATTCTAAGTAGTTGCATAAACTTACCAACATACTCGTACGTACATATAAGAATTGTTCGCTACATCTAACGAAAAAGAATTAGTTTTTTTTTGTAGTTTTTTGTTCGTATTTTGTCATTTCAAAATGAAAACTTTCCTTTGAGGGATAAGATCTCGTTATATTAATTTTATAATTACGATATCCAAACTTGTTGTAATAATTTGGAAATCGATCAAATAAATAAATATAAATAAAAAAAAAAACTGCAGCAGAAAAGTGAAGAGAATATTTCTTCTTTAGTCAGAGTTCACACATTTATAAAAAATTCTGTTAACGGTGGGCCAGTATATTAAGAATGGAAGAACACTGAAACACGTTCTAGTGCATTTCCCATTCACCCTTTTTCAATTGGCACTTCCATTTTACCTAAAAAAAAAATATACAATTTTATGGAAGCAGTACATAACTACTTTTTTCCAAAACATTTCCACTTTTAGTTTTTACAAACATTAGATTCATAATATATTATTTATGTTTCGCTTTTTTTCATACTCTTATTTTGTATTTTTTTTTTGTTTTTTTCTTTTTCCTTTTCTTTTTCTTTTTTTGTAAATAGAAATTGTACAAATTGTAGTCATAAGAATTATTAAGGCCTCTAAGTTACACTATATTTTAGTTATTTATTTTAAGGATACACACCCGCAAACACATTGACATATGTATTGTATAAAACAATAAATAAAATAAGCATAATTATGTAAGTATTTAATTTGGAAATCTACTTCATTTATACATATAATTGCATATTTATTACACAAAAAGATATCTATATATATATTTTTTTGTTTTTTGAGTAAATAAGTATTCTTATAAAACATTTATGTTTATTTACATGAACAAAATGTTGTTAAGTACTCGTATAAAAAGAAATAAATATAATAACAAATGCATAATTATTATGTGAAGATAAATTTAAAACATTCAAAATGTGAATAAAGCTCTTCAGCTAAATATCTAATAAAAAGAAAAACAAAAAAATTGTTTTCATTTGGTAATCGTTGTGAGAGATTAAGAAGGTAAGCTAACATTTAAATAAATAATTTGGTTTTACAACTATTTCAGGATGCGGAAACACACAGTTGTGTACGGCGGTATAGGTTCATATAGTTCGTTACAAAAAATCTTTTAATAAAAACTGTTTTTCAAAAAGTTTTCCAGCACTTACTCACAATCGTTGTTATTTATAACGAATAAATTTGATGAATTTTATGAATACATTAAATTTGTTTCATTAAAATAAAAAAAATCTTGATGAAGAAAATATTTATAGATTTTCATAAAGAGTCAATTTGACATCAAGAGTACCCCTGCGGTTAATTTCAGAAAATAAGTCCAGAATATTATTTTTAGAATTATTAAAATATTATCAACAAGATTTATGGAAATGCTTCCACAAATATATATTATTTCGATATGTACATCTTCTTAAAATTGAACTTTGAACTTAAAGCGGAACAGTTTAAAGGTTCTCAATTTAATCTTAAGTTACAAGATGGAGAACTTATATCAAGTAGGATAATAATTTGACAACAGATATTTGAAATATGAGAACACCAAAAAGATGTAATCTAAAAGTTGAAAAAGTATGTAAAATCACATTTTTCTTCAAATCCGTTAAAATAAAAACGTTGCCTCGCCAAATTAACAGTAGGATACCTACAATATTTGGCATTTTTAATCATACATTTTTTGTTAATAAGACCTTAAGGTCCAATCGTTGAGTTCGCTAAATTTCTTGAAAAAAATTTTTGAAAAATTAAAATTGCACATTTTGAAATAGTGCTAAAAAATACGTACCGTTTTGACTTTAATTTAGAACTTCACAACAATAGACGAAATGCAAAATACTTTACATAAGATCATTTTTGAATCAGGCGAATGCAAAAATTTTGTTGTGGTAAATTATTTCAATGTCTTTAAAAATGTGAGCTCGATTATCTTAATCAAGTGGGCTGCGGCGCATTTATAGCCTGGGGAACTTGATATAACTTGGCTGTTTTTCAACCGATAACAGATTTTGTTGTTTAATTAGAAAGGTAATTTACTCCAAATTATGGTTTATTAATTGATTTAATCGAAACGCAATTATTAATTTCAAAATTTTTGTGAAAAATGATTTTTTTTTCATAATTTTTACATATAAATGCGCGTCCAGAAAGCATTGTTCGATTTGGCTCAAATTTTGCGCACTAAGGTTTTAGATCCAGTGTCACAATAATCCGATCTGCACACCTCCAAGTTAGACCAAAAATCGACTTTCATACAAACCGCTGTCACCCTTATATATGTACATATGTGCGAGTATATATGTATGTATATTAAAACAAATAAATATATCTATAATATTAATAGGCTAGGCGATTTCTTGTGACTGATATTTCGTTATACCGTTTTATCCCGATTTTGACCAACCGTATATTATTTGAAAGGTTTGTCTTTATAGTTGTTCACCAGATTTACAGCTTTTTAAATTTTCTCCTTCATTTTGATTAAATTGCATTTAAAGTTGCTACTAACACATACATAAAATTATACAATGCTATGTGTGTTTAGTAAATTTGTTAATGTGTTTGTAATAAAATGAGTTTGCTTTTTGTGTTGATTTGTGAATTGGCTATAACTGATTATCATACTTTTAAGGTCTTTATATAATGAATAAATAAAATATCCTAAAATTTGCGCTCGAATTTCGAGGGTTTGAAGCTGCTAGTATATATTAAAAAGATGACTATTATAAAACGTAATAGTCATCTTTATATATAAATAGGCTATGTTGCAGGTCTTAATTAATGCAATAATATTCCCGTTTTCATTGAACTCTTATACTCATTTTTTGTCGTTTGATAATTGTCGTTTCATATATATGGGGCGATCAGTCCCATCCGTATCTGGGGGATAACTGACAGGAGTGAAACCGTCCAGTTTGGAAACGAAGCTTCACCAAAAGCTATCAAATGGTACCATGGATAAGTTATACGCCCAAGGATGATTCACGGAATTATCTAGATAAAAAACAGTATGAACAAGAAGACTCAACTGGAGGTGTCAATGCTTACCAGAGAAGTAGTTGTGACATCCCATAATTGGTGTCTCAAGGCATTAACGATCGTAATAATGGAACATGAGTGAAAAACGAGGCCGGGAATGGGTAAGTCAGCGACCCTGACCAGATATCTTTACCGAGAAGTTGGAAGCAAAAATGTGGGTTGAAGACGAGTCAGAGATCAGTTGAAAAGTTAGTTTGGAACGTTGTCAATATCCCCGCCCTGATAGAGAGAATTAGTAAGAATAAGTAGACGGAAAATGGAACATGAGTCGAATAATGAGTTTGAAGATTTATCAAAGTCATCTCGCTTATACAGCCATAGGGATGACAGGCAAAGCAGGAAGAAGGAATCTAGTAGACGTGAGGGTTGAAACGATGGACTAGTAGTCGCAGAACGAGTTTGGAATGAGAAGTGTCAAGAGGTATCAGATAGATGGTCAGTTCTTGCAAGTACTGCTACTGATCGACGAGGAAGTTTTGAAGCCTTATATGTTTTTTTTTGGGAACGGCCCCTCGGGGACTTCCGTGGTGGCGCTGTGGTGGCCCAAAATCGCAATAGGGTTTTAGGGTGACCCGGATTTTGTTCCAAAACCCTAGGCTATTAAGATAAAATATAACATTTAAAAAGTAGAAAACTGACAAATTTTTGATACAAAGTATTTAAAAGGAGTACATTTTCACAAAAAACTCATTTTTCTCGAAATCTGCAAAAAAAATTTCCTTGTAAAAAACATTCTGGCAGAGAAGTTTATTTAAAAATTCACACAGTTAATTTATAATATATATTTAACAAAACTTTAAAGTGCTAGATCCATTTTCTTAAATTTTGTTTAAGAAAATTTTTTAGAAATTAAAAAGGAATTTTCAAAATTTTATCAAAAAAAATTTCAATATTTTGTCAAATTTCGCAAAAGATTAAAAAGGTGGTAATAAAACGATACTTCTGAGTGCTCATAGATATAGAGACAAAAAAAAAATGATGCCTTTAATTAATTTCTTAAATCTGAAAAAATTTCCGTCAAATTTGACGGCCTAGTTTGTTTGGCACGAAAGTGGTCTGGAGCATTAGCTATTTTTTGGCGAGTATTTATTCGATTTTGAAGTTATATAGTTTTATAAAGAGATAATTTAGTACTGAAATCGACTCATATAACAACTTATCGAAAAAATTTAACTATAGAACGAAATTTTCGTAAAATCTGAAAAAAGTCATATTTTCAGTGAAATTTTCAGTTCCGTTGAGGCAACTAAATTTTTTTTGATTGACCCAAAATTTTGTATTCTCAGTTTTTTTTTTTGCTATTCGCATATTTCTAGGTGGTGAGAACGAGAATTTGAATACTTTTTGATGTGTAAACATCTATACGGGAAAATTTCAAAAACAGCGTAACATGTAAGCGTAACATGTGAGTCGTAAGACAAAATGTGATTGTATTGGTGAAAAAATTATGATATTATGATAATCTGTTTGAAAATTAAAAATGAAAAATAAAAAAAAATGAAAAATAAAAAATTAAAGATGAAAGATGAAAGATGAAAAATTAAAAAAAGAAAATTAAAAATTAAAACTGAAAAACGAAAAAATAAAAATGAAAAATAAATAATGAAAAATGAAAAATAAAAAATCAAAAATGAAAAATAAAAAATGAAAAATGAAAAATTAAAAATTAAAAAATTAAAAACGAAATGAAAAGCGAAAAATGAAAAATTAAAAATTAAGAATAAGCATGAAAAATAAAAAATGAAAAATGAAAAATAAAAATAAAAAATGAAGAATAAAAAAATGAAAAATGAAAAAAAAAAAATAAAAATGAAAAATAAAAAATAAAAAATGAATAATAAAAACTTAAAGCTAAAAAATGAAAAATAAAAAATTAAAAATAAAAAATTAAACATGAAAAATAAGAAATGAAAAAAGAAAAACTAAAATTAAAAATGAATAATGAAAAATAAAAAATTAAATATAAAAAATTAAAAATATAAAACGAGAAATGAAAAATGAAAAATAAAAAACGAAAAATGAAAAATAAAAAATGAAAAATGAAAAACGAAAAATGTAAAATGAAAAAAAAAAAAATGAAAAATTAAAAATTAAAAATAAAAAATTAAGAATAAGCAAGAACCATGAAAAATAAAAATAAAAAATAAAGAATAAAAAATGAAAAATAAAAAATTAAAAAAAAAAAAATAAAAATGAAAAATAAAAAATAAAAAATGAATAATAACAAGTAAGAAAATTAGACCGACTATACAATACCCTATACCATGTGTTTAGAGACCCTATCTCTCAGAACCAACTAACTGGATATAGAAAATAAGCATAAACCAAATTTGAGTGGGATTTTTATTAATTTTTTCGTCTGCAGATATGAAAAACTTCATATCGGATGCTATATCTATATGGGGACTAGGCCCAAAAAAGGACCGATCCTGGCCATGTTTGGTAAAGTCTCTTGTATTTTGCAAAAATATAAAAAAACAAAATTTGAGAAGAATCAGTGCAATATTATTGTTTTTTGATAGATTTAAGTGAAGATCGGGAAGCAACTCTATATGGGGCCTATGGCCAAGAGTTGTACAATAGGGATTATTTTTGGACTACTGATTAACGGATGTAATATATACCTATAAACCGAATTTGACTACGATTTGTATGATAATTTGGATCTTATGGCAATATATGTTGATTTCATAGGGGTCATTTGTAAGGGGGCTAGGTCTGAACATGGACCGATTCTCACCAATTTCAATAGCGTTCATGCCACGGCTGATAAAAGATTAAATACCAAATTTCATCAAAATATATTCATATTTGCGACCTGTAGTTTGATTACAAGCTTTACATGGACACACAGACGGACGGACGGACGGACGGACGGACATCGTTAAATCGAATTAGATAGTGATTCTGGTATAGGGTATAAAAATGAAAAATAAAAAATTAAACATGAAAAATAAGAAATGAAAAAAGAAAAACTAAAATGAAAATTGAAAAATAAAAAATGAAAAATGAAAAAAGAAAAATAAAATTTGGAAAATGAAAAATAAAGAAAAAAATTCAAATGAAAAATGAAAAATTAAAAAATTAAAAATAAAAAATGAAAAATTAAAAATTAAAAAAAATTTTAAAATGAAAAACGAAGAATAAAAATAAAAAATAAAAAACGAAAAATTAAAAATTAAATTAATATAAACGTTTTAATGTAGAGAAATGTAGTTAGAATAGACGATCATGTCCCCGCTAATTGTGATCCATTTGCAAAAGAATATGACTAGACAATTTATTGTTTGATAATGACATCAAATTTATTCTTCAGGTTGTTTCACATTTTGCTTTGTTATCCGCCACATAATACCATACTGACTAATGAAGCCTCCGTAGAACTGGGTAGAAAGCAATTTGAATTTGATGTTAAAGAATAATCGAAAGTCCATACATTGTCGCAAGTTTTCCTAAGAGAATAAAATTTCGTATAGAATTCAAAAAGTTACGACCTTTGCTGATGGTTTAACAATGTTACATTTGATTAGTCTCCTTTAATGTGCTATAGTACATTCCCATGTACATACATATATACATTAAGATTATATACAATTTATTTTTGTTTGTTTATTTTAATTTTCAATTTGAAAGCTGTCGTATTTTTCCAAAAATGACAAGTTAATTCAAAAATTCGGTGGGGTTTAGCATTTTGAATTCCTTTTGGTTGTAAATACCAATTTTTTTCGCTTTGTTGTAACCGAAAAATAGTTCTTATTATACATTTATTTCTATCATATCTGAACAAAATAATCATAATTCTAAGAGATTTATATATATGTATATATATCTATAATATTAATAGGCTAGGCGATTTCTTGTGACCGATGTTTCGTTCTATCGTTTTATCCCGATTTTGACCAAACGTATATTATTTGAAAGGTATTTCTTTTTAGCCGTTTTCCAGATTTATAGATTTTTATTTTTTTTCCCTTTATTTTGAGTAAATTGCATTTAAAGTTGCTACTAACACATACGTAAAATTATACAATGCTATGTGTGTGTTTATTAAATTTGTTAATGTGTTTGTAATAAAAATGAATTTGTTTTTTGTGCTGATTTGTGAATTGGCTATAATTGGTTATCATACCTTTATTTATTTAATGAAAAAATAAAATTTCCTAGAATTGGCACTCGAATTTCGAGGGCTGGAATTTGCTAGTATATATATATATTGTGCTACTGTCGTTGTTGTACCTAAACATATGTGTAAACAGAGTCAATAAAGATTTACTTACTTACTTCTATCATATTAACAAACAATTTGTAACAATGACTGTAAATTTATTTTTGGTTTAATATATTTTGTTATAACAGAAAATGTTATTGTAATCACCAATATTTAGTATTGAAACATGTTATATTAGATTTAATTCAGTCGGCTGAATTGAATTTTCATAAAAACTTTCATTGGTAAAAGAAACTTGCTGTTGTATGTGCTTTCATTGTATAAAAATTATGATAAGTGGTATTTTATAAAGAAAATCTATTGTATTTTAAAATATATTAGAATTTCAATAGCATTTCTGGATAAGTAACTAAATTCTTTTTTTTGTGTGTAAAAAATAATATAATGGAAGTTCAAAACAATTTCGCAATCATTGGACACTTTCCCACAATCCATGTCGTAGGGCATAATAATGTTGGCTTAGCATAACTATAACATTCTGAGTTGTTTAAATTAAATTCAGACACATATCAAAGACAGACGACAATCGATTTTTCTTGGCCTAACATTTAGTTTACTAGTAATTAGTTTAACTTAAACCAGAATATTTATTAGTAAAATAATTAGTCAATAATAGTTCGTATATACAATATTGACTTCCTGGAACTCATCTATAAAATTAATACGCTAGACGATTTGTGACCGATGTTTTGTTCTACCGTTTTATCCCGATTTTGATCAAAAGTATATTATTTGAAAGGTATTTCTTTTTAGCTATTCACCAGATTTACAGATTTTTAAATTTTTCCCTTTATTTTGAGTAAATTGCGTTTAAAGTTGCTACTAACACATACATAAAATTATATATATGCTATGTGTGTGTTTAATAAATTTGTTGATGTGTATGTTAATAAGTTTGTTATCTTCATTCACAATAATAATAAACCAAATATGTTGGTTTGTGAATTGGCTAAGTTGAAAAATAAAGTTGCCTAGATTTTGCACTCGAATTTCACGCGCTGGAATCTGCTAGTATAACATAAATATATAAAATGTTTACGATGGTTATCATACAAATCTAATCAGCAATACAAATATGAGTATATATAGAAGTGTAGAGTATCGTATAGTCGGGCTCAACAAACATTTATTTCTTACTAGTTAATTAAATTTGGCTTTTAAGGAGAATTATGTCTTACATTACTACTTTGAAGTAAACAAATCTGAATCGGGCGAAAATATTTCAAATTATGATATTTTCAAAATTAAAAAAAAAAATCCATTCTATACTCCGGGATATGAAATTTCTGACCCCAGCTTTATCTGTTCTGGGGCGTAAAATATCTAAACACCTCTTATACATAATCGAAAATTAGTGTAATAACGACCAATCGGTATGAAACGAAGAATTGAAAGTTTATTGAAAAATTACTCGAAATGAGTAATTTGTAATTTGTTTAGATTTTTGTTTAAAAAAACAAAATAAATATTTTGTAAAAATAATGCAAACTATATTTCCATTCGATCATAATTCGAAACTTATGAAACATGAAGTCTGTAGGACAGCTCTGAGTTGCGATCCAATTAAAAATAATAATAATGATAAACATGCTGCAACGAGCTAATTAAACTTTCGATGTACATACACATATATGAAGCATTAAAAGGACCTAAATACAACAATAAAACAGTTTATCAAGTGTAGTTGTTTTTTTTGTTTAATGAAAAGAAAATCACAATATGTAAATCTAATTTATATTTATTAGCTAGCATAAGCTAAGCGTGCTGCCTTAATTAAAGAGGTTTAAAAACTTATCATATTATTAAGTGAAATAGGGATTAGTAAACTCTATGACAGCTTTGTTTAGCCACATTTTGTTATCTTTGTGGTAAAAATATCCGACAACCATTTGTGAATAAAACAAAAAGTCATGACAGCAACAAGTACAAAAACTAAGAATCCCTTTCGAAGGACACCAGGCAAACAAACACATTAACATGGAAGAGTTTAAAAATACATCATGAGGTATTTTTATTATATTTTCTATTTAAAGCCTCAAAAAATTTCATCCATTAAGGTCAAAGGCTAGATTATGACTGGGGGATAAAATTAGTTCAACTCATTTAAATATACTAGCAAAGCCAAGCACTCGAAATTCGAGTGCAATTATTTTTTATATTTTAAATTATGCTGCAAAAGAAGAAAATTCTAGGAAATTTTATTTTTTCGTTCAATGTTTTTTAATCCATATGTATAAATAATTTATGAATATTTAAATAAAATTCATTAAATTGTGAATTTACACAGAAGATATATAAATCGGTTTGTTAATAAATAATTTTATAAGACCATAAAGGTATGCTAATAAATTTTAGTCAATTTACAAATCAACACAAATTAAATAAACACACACATAGCATTGTATAGCATTTTATTTGAAGCTTAAATATTTGTTTTATGTATGTGTTAATAGCAACTTTAAATGAATTTTACTGCAATAAAATGTACCAGATGGTGCACATCTATAAATATGGTGGACATATACAAAGAAATACCTTCCAAAGGGAATACTTTTTGCCAAAATCGGTTGGTAACTGAGAGTGTAGAAGATGTCACAAGAAATCGCCTTGCCTATTAGTATTATAGATTATTTAAACACATTCCAATTGATCAAACAAAGAGTAATTGCTTTTACAGTTAAACACCTACGAATTAAAAAAACTATGATCGCAGGGGAGATGTGGAAAACATCTTTTTACACATCAATTAAAATGACACAGAAAGCGTCATCTACGTGTCACTTATAGCAAAGTACTGAAGGGGCTAATATAAGAATCTATAATATTAATAGGCTAGGCGATTTCTTGTGACTGATATTTTATTCTACCATTTTATCCAGATTTTGATCAAACGTATATTATTTAAAGGAATTTCTTTTTAGCTGTTCACCATATTAACAGATTTTTAATTTTTTTCCTTTATTTTGAGTAAATTGCATTTAAAATTGCTACTAACACATACATAAAATTATACAGTGCTATGTGTGTGTTTATTAAATTTGTTAATGTGTTTGTAACAAATATGAGTTTGTTTTTGTGTTGATTTGTGAATTGGCTATAATTGATTAGCATACTTTTATGGTCTTTATTTAATGAAAAAATAAAATTTCCCAGAATTTGCGCTCGAATTTCGAGGGCTGGAGTCTGCCAGTTATTTATCATTACTTAATATTTTAAGTGGTTATTATCGTTGGGGTTGTTGAATAAGCTGAAATAATTTTTATTGTATATTAGTAAAAGTGTTATAGCAGATGTTGTTGAATTAGCTGAAATAATTTTATATCATAACCAGTACACTCATACTTCACACCGTTTTTGTCTTTATCTTACTTCTTACGCTGTTTTTGTAACTGTATTGTGGAAAAGATTTCTACTCCCCTGAGCGTTTACACATCAAGAAAAGCTATATTAATTCTAATCTGGCCTAAAGCAGACTTAAAAAACTACTTTTTATAATTAAAAATCTCGAAGTGTTTTTTAAGGACATTGAACTATTTCCCTTTATACAAAGTTATATAATTAAGAATAAAAACGTAATTTAATTGAATTAGTAAGTTTAAATAAGCTTAAGGTTTGAAAAGATGAATTTATTACTATCTGTTAGTTGAAAAAATCTAATTTTTTGTTGATCTGATGCGATATCATCTAATATATTTGAATGTAACGATATACACATATGTATGTATGAAGTAGTATTTTGGCCCAGTTTTGGTAAATGTAATGTTATTTTCTTGATGTGAAACATCTATAGGCGCAGGGTGGTAAACATCTATTTCACAATACAATCACAGAAACAGCGTAACATGTAAGACGTAAAACAATATTGGTGTGACTTATAATTGTATTGGTGAAAAAATTATGATATGTAGTAACCATTTTGGAAATGAAAAATAAAATATGAAAAATGAAAAATAAAAAATGAGAAATGAAAAATGAAAAATAAAAAGTGAAAACTGAAAAACGAAAAACGAAAAATTGAAAATTAACCAGTTGAAATAATAAATAATAATATATTTTTATATCAGCAGAGCTTCTGCAATTGTTTGCTATAAGTGATACATAAATGACGCTTTTTGTTTGATTTTAAACAAAATCTTTAATTACTAGATGTCTACACATCTCCCCTGTGATCAGACTCACCATATTTTTTTTTTCTTCGTTATGAGTCAGAGACTACCAACCATATTCCTTACAAATTTCTTTGAATGTGGTTTTAAACCAGTTCCAAAGATGTCAATATAAAGTTGTTATGAAACAAATACAGTTTCAAAGTTGAGAATATACAAATCAAAACCATTCAAAAATAATTTCAAGAAAAGAATTCATATTTGGTTAGTAAAATATTGGCAAAACAATAGAAAAGTACCGTGAAGTATCTTTAAAAGAATTCTTAATACTACCTATTCTAAAGAGGAGATTTATCACGAGTTACTAAGCACATATTTTCACAAGATCCTTAAATAACAATTTTCAATCTATGACAAGCTCACATCATATTTAATGGGGATGATGGAAATTTTTACCACATTCGAATGCTAGGAACAGCATATATTCCTCTTCTTTGGCTAAACTTTTTTGCTTGATAAGTTAGTTACAAATACACATTTGTACTTGGTTAAAAATCACAGATACTCTCAGTTCACTTTAGACAGAACAGAATTTTAGATAATTTTGAAGGTTAAGAATCCTAGAATATTACCAGCTATGTAAAATTATATAAGTTTTTCGAGTGTATTTAGAAATATATAAGTACTTTCTGTGAATAATGTTTTTTTTTTCATTTATGTTTTTTATAAAATTAAACGAAATAATAAACACTGCTTGGATACGGATTCTGTAAAAATAGCTGAAAATAGAGAAATGAAAATACAATTGTCGCCTATCGTTGGCGAATGACTGAAACGTATTGTTGTTGGTGTTGAACAACTTAATCGCTAGTAGAATAATTGTATAGTGGATCAACTTGATTGTTTGTCATAGAAGAAAATATGGAAAAAAAAAATCATTGTTATCTTCCATTTGTATGTTGATATGTTACTATTGTAGTATGTGCTTAAGACATAAAATCGAAAACAAAAACTCTATGAAAGTATTTAAGAAATGTATGAGAACATGTAAATAATAAAGATTAACAAATTACATCGTACCACTGCCCTTATAATACACGTGAAGACTTAAAATTTAATACAGTTTGCACTAAAAGTCATTTATTTTATTTCTATCTTCGAGATTACTGACACATTTTTAACATGTAAACTACTTAGTACAAAGTGTAATTGTAACATCCCGGGGTTTAATTCAAGGACATGACAGAAAAATTGAACCAAATTAATATTGTTAAAGTTTTGTAAATTGATTGTTAACACTTTTAAAAGGAAGGAAAGAAAGCAAACGTCAAAGAATATAATACCAGTTGCAAGAAGAAAAAATAAAATGAAATGGTCGAATGCTAGCAGCGTCATCCAAACATGGTTAAGTCATTTGCTGGCTGCCACTACTGATGTTGATAGTGTAGCAGCCAACATGTGTTGGCATACATACAGCTTTTTGTCAATTGTGGTATCGTGGTTAGTAATCTTGACAATCATTTGTTGCATCTTTTGTGGCTGCTTGTCTGTTTATTTGTGGTGATACGTACATATTTTGCTACCATTTCGGAAATTGACATACAAAGGCAACACAAATTAACAGACATGTACATATACAAAGGCGTGAAGTTAGCGACGTAAGTTAAATACGTTTTTAAGAAATATAAAGTATTTAACAAAAACTGTTAAATTAACAGAATATTTATGAAGATAACTACGAAAATAAAATATGTTTTACAAATAAGCTAAGAAGCTTAGCTATATAGTTGGATTTGTGGATAAGGACTAGGGCAAAAAAAAAAAAAAAAATATTGAAATCGTTCGCTAGTTTTTTTTTTTTTAAATCATGAAATTTTTTCCCACTTACTGTATGGAAAAACTGAATGATCAAATTCGAAAAAATTAAACGATGAGGGGCTTACCACTATAAGATTTGTAGTAGTTTACAAAAAGGTTAAATATATTACGTCGTAAAAGTTCTTAAAAGAACATATTTTTTTTAGAAAACATGTTTAAATTCTGCTTATTTTGTGCTCCATAGAATTTATTTATTTTTGGCCAATATAATTTCTCCTGATTTTTATATATATTAATAATATGTATTTATAAGCGGATAAACAAATGGCCTTTTTTATGGAGCGTTATGTTATAAAAGACTAAAAAAAGTACCAAATGTGTACATTATCTTGGTTTTAATTTTAGTTTTATAATAATGTCTCATCTCATGTCATGTCATGTCTTAACTTATATATAAAAAAATATAAAAATCAAAATCTAAAATTGTAAAAACCGAAAATCGCGAATAAAAAAAGTCGCCAAAATCAAAAATAGCAAAAAAAAAAACAAAACAAAAATTGCCAAAAATTTTCACAACTGAAAATCGCGACTAATAAGTCACCAAAATCAAGAATCCCCAAACTCTAAATTCGCAAAAAACAAAAGTCGATAAAGCCAAAAATCGCCAATTCAAAATCAAAAATCTAAAATTGTGAAAACCGAAAATTGCCAAAAGCAAAAGTCGCCAAAATCAAAAATCACCATTTGCCAATTGCCAAAAGCAAAAATAGCAAAAAAAAAACAAAAATCGCCAAAATCGTCCAACTGAAAATCGCGAATAACAAAAGTCACCGAAATCAAAAACCCCCAAACACAAAATTCGCAAGAAACAAAAATCGATAAAGCCACAAATCGCCAAATCAAAAATCGCTAAAATCAAAAATCGCCAAAATCAAAAATCGCCAAATCAAAAATCGCAAAAAAAACAAAAATCGATATCGTCAAAATCGTCAAAACTGAAAATCGCGAATAACAAAAGTCACCAAAATCAAAAATCCCCAAACGCAAAATTCGCAAAAAACAAAAATCGATAAAGCCACAAATCGACAAAATCAAAAATCGTCGAAATCAAAAATCGCAAAAAACAAAAATCGCCAAAATCGAAACAAAAAAAAAAAAAACAAAAATCGCCAAGTCAAAAATCGCCAAACACGAAAATCGCGAATAAGAAAATCGCCAAGAACAAAAATCGCCTAAACTAAAAATTGGCAAAACCGAAAAACAAAAATCTACAAAATCAAAATTCGCCAAAAATAACTAATATAGTTTTCTACTGGTGTAGCAAAGCGCATCGTGTTACAGCTAGTTTTTATAAAACTGCAATAGGAAACACGTCGTTGTTCTTTCTTTTACACTAAACCGCCAATACTGTTTTCAAAAACAGTTTTAAAAACAAAAATTTATCATTTAATCATTAGAGATTCATTTATTTTTATAACACTAAGCACATATATTTAAAAAAAATTTAAAAATTTTAGCATTTTAATATATTTTTACAAAAAAGAAAAATCTTTTCTGTTGCTTACTTTTATTTTATATTTTTTTTAATATCTATAAATTAATACGTGAAGGTAAATTTTTAGTTAATTTTTTAACCAATATGCGGGTACGGAGGAGTGTGAAAATTGGCATAGTTATAGTTCATATGGAGGAGAAGCTGAGAATGATAAAATTTATGTGTAATCTGTCTTTAAAATATATTAAATAAAATAAAATAAAATATTAATAATAATTCGTTGCACCCTGTTAATGCGAATAATTTAAATTATATAACAGACGTTCTGTGTTGAATTGTGGATTGCTAAAATTTTTAACATACCTTTAGGCTCATTTAAATATTCATAAATTTTTTTATCTATATAGATTAAAAAACATTGGAAGATAAAAATTGAATAAAAAAATAATATTTCCTAGAATTTGCACTCGAATTTCGAGCGCTGGGCTATACTAGTTTTATATTAATAATTAAAAAAAAATAAAGTTTATCTGATTTTAATATAGTTTTATAGCAGTAGCTTAGAGTTAATTATAACGTTGTTATTAGGAGTTGTTTTTTTAAATTATATATTAATAATTATATTTTTTCCCCGTTTTTTTTTGTTCTTATTTATTTTATTTGTTGATTTTTATCTATCTTCATATACATAAAAACGTTGGTGCATTTGTTTGTAACGAATGATCTTCGGAACCATAAAAGCTGTAGAGCTAAGATTTGTACCATAGGTTCGGTTCGACCTCCTCTGTGTTTTTTTTAAACTTTAACCCTCTAGCTGGCGTTTGGGTCAAGTTATATACAAAATTCTTATTTTCAGTGCGATTTGACTGCAATTTGGAATGTATGTATGTTTCGTCATAAGAAATTTTTGTATGTATAAATGGACCCGATAGGTGGCGCTGGGGTAAAATTAATTGGAATATTCTTATTGATGGTGAGATTTTACTGAAACTAAGAATGTACATATATGTATGTTAGATGATGCCAAAAATAATGAGTTGTCAAATTAATTTAAATTTTATAAGTTTCAAAATTCATAAACGTTTTTATCTATAAATATTCTACCCAAAAAGCAGGAAAAATTGCATTGGCTATTGCTTCGTCCGGAATAGCCGCAACATTATTGCATGGTGGTCGTACAGCTCATTCAGCACTCAAATCATCGTTAAACGTACAAAGAAATGAGAATGTCGTATGTAATATCAAAAAACATTCCGGTATGGCAAAATTTCTGCAAAAATGCAATATTATTATTTGGAATGAATGTACCATGGCTCACAAACATTCCTTAGAAGCAATATTTAGAACTTTAAAAGATTTGAAAGGCAATGAAAGACTTTTTGGTGGAGCTCTCATTTTATTATCTGGAGATTTTCGTCAAAAATTGCCAGTCAAACCAAAATCAACCTATGCTGACGAAATAAATGCCTGCTGAAAATCATCAACAATATGGAGTAGCTTTCAAACTATAAAATTAACAACAAACATGCGAGTACGATTACAAAATGGTCCAAAGGCTGACCAATTTTCAAAACAGCTACTTGATCTGGGTAATGGTGAAATCAATATTAACCCATCCAGTCAAACTATTAAAATATCCACAAGATTTTTGTCAATTTATATCGTCACGCGATGAATTAATTGAAAATGTATTCCCCGGCATTCAAAATCAATATCGTAAACATGATTGGTTCAGTGAAAAATCTATTTTAGCCACAAAAATTTCGATGTCGATAATACATATTAATGTTGTTATTCAGGATATGATTGATTTCGAAACGTTTTCTTTAAAATTTATGGATAGTGTTGTTGAAGAAAATGAAGCAGTCAATTATCTAACAGAATTTTTGAATTCACTTTATGTGCCCGATATACCGCCACATTTATTAAAATTAAAACTTGATTCTCCAATAATTTTGCTACGTAATCTCAACGCTCCGAGACTATGTCATTGAACCAGGTTAATTGTTGAGAGAATAATTCCCAATGTTATTGAGGCCACAATTCTGAAAGAAAAATTTAAAGGGGAACATGTTTTGCTGCCAAGTATTTCCTATGATAATAATAAATTATAAATTAATAAATCTGAAGGACAATCATTGCAAATATGTGGTTTGGACTCCGAAAACAGTTGTTTTTCCCACGGTCAACTTATGTGACATGTTCCCGTATCGGAAAGCCAGCAAATTTATTCATTTACTGCGAGAATATGGTACATTAAATATTTATTTTAATTTTCATAAATAAAACATGGTTTTTCTTTAACAGTTTTCAATTAATATTAACAAATGTACAAACGTTTTTTTTTTATGTAGGTAAATACAGATTCTAACTAAAATGAAAAATTCATTGAGGGCAAAACAACGTTTGCCGGGTCCAGCTAGTATATTATAATTTAATACAAAGAATTAATCTTCTAGAGAAATACTGAACACTAATCATAGTTAAATATTTCAATGTAAAAAAAAATTTAAATAAAAATACTACTTAGTTTGCTAGTACAAGAGAGAAAAAACGTAAGAATTAAAGACAATAAAACAGGTAAAGAAATCAATAAAATAAAGTTATAAAAAATATGTTATTTACAATATTCATATACATATTTTATTTTTAAATTTAGATGCGTTGGGCCTCAAATAGCCTTTCAGTTATTCCCAAGCAGCTACGAAAATTTACAAGAAGAATTGCCATAGGAAATCACTCTAACTGCCAAATAAGGTTTCAGATGAAATTCGTTCTATGAAGATTGAAGTTAGCCTTCAAGGTAATAAAATTTAGTGTCATAGTAATTATTTTTGTGCATACAAGCGCTACAATATAAATTTAAAAATTTTGGAGTATTAAGTTTTCCTTGATACTAAAAGTAGTATAAGATGCGATGCCAATATCATTCAAATAGGAGTCCTGTTCGTCTTAGAAAAAAAATTTTTATCATATAGTGTTCCGAATCTTACGATAATAGGAGGATCGATGTTATTAACTTTAGTTTTCTTTAAGCGAAATATTCACTTTACTGACGGACGATTTTAAACTGCTGCATTTTCCTGATGATCTGATTCTTTTTTTAAATCAAATATTTTTTTTTTTGGCTTAAGGCATGTGATTATTTTTAACATAATTTAATTCTCTTTTAAATTCTTCAAGTGCTTAGTTCTATTTTATTTAAGAGTCTATCTTCATGTTTACACAGCATACTTTGTATAAATGTTTGTAACATTTCGGTTAGATCTACACTTAATTTATCAAAACGTTTGTCTGCTGTTGTTATTATTCTTAATAGGGATTCTAAGTTAGTTAAGTTAGAGGACCTTTTGATAAACTTTCACTAATAGAGTTTTGTAATATATTTCTTAAGCATTTCTTTGTTTCTAAAACTTAATTTAAACAAAAAATTACACCTTTCTTTTCATATCTATACTAATATAATAAAGAGTTAATATGTGTTTGTTTGTTTGTGTGTAGGAGGTAATCTCCGTAACTACCCATCTGATCTTCCTGAAATTTTCACAGAGTCTTACTGCGGATATGGGAAGTGCTATAGGCTATAATATTTTTGGTAGGCGTGGCACCTCCCACACAAAGTAAATTTTTAATATCATATACATATATTGAATACTATGACAGGGAGAGCTTTGCAAATTTGTGTGAGTCACCTATTGCTAATATTAATTGCCACGCAGGAAATGGGCGGGATCGGAGAAGTGGGCGTGGTACCTCCCATACAAGTAATAATTCAATGTTATATATCTCGTGTACTGTGATAGAGAGAGCTTTTCAAATTTGTCGGATGGCACCTATCATTAATGTGAGCAGTCGGACAAAAAATGGGCAGTATCGGACCAATAGGCGTGGCACCTGCCATACAAATAACATATAAAATGCCATATACACATAGCCCATAAAATCTGCGTTCACCATTAAAAAATTTATAAGTGTTATAAAAACACAACATAAATATTTAATCCAAATCAATTTTTTTCATGTATTTTTTCTTCACATGTTTTATTTCAAAAATCAAAAAAGAAACTCCAGATTCCTCTCTTCCTTTTTGAAATAACGGTATATTAGTACCACAACAAGTAAATATAGCCACCAAAAAGTCTGCGTTCAGTTTGTTTGTTGTGATAATACCGTTCCTTTTTCAATTATTTTTTCTACTTTTTGCTCACTTTCTATTACATATTATTATAATTGATCGTTTAACAAACTCGGTGGTCAATTTATTTAAAAGTGATAATAATTTCAAAAAAAATGGAAACCAAAAATAAAGAAATTAGTGTATCAGAGAGAAAAATAATTATAAAATTGTGGAAAGAAGGAAAAAGCTTCCGAAAAATTGGCCAAACTATTTGGAGAACATATTCTTCTGTCCAACGAGTAATAAATAATTTCAAAGAAACCGGAATTTTAACATCTAAGCCACGGTCTGGACGTCCAAAAATATTAACAGTTCGGGAAGAGCGTACCGTAATCAATATGGCAAAGGTAAATCCTAGAATTACTTCTTCAAAAATTGTGGGAAATATAAATGAAATGTTTAAAAAAAGTATTTGTGCCGAAACTGCTAGAAAAATTTTACGCAAAGCTGGATATCATGGCAGAATCGCTAGACGAAAGCCGTACATTTCACTTGTGAACAGACGAAAGCGCATTGAAGTTGCACATAAGTACATAAATAAGCCTCCGGAGTTTTGGAAACAAGTTATATTTTTAGACGAAAGCAAGTTTTGTATATTTGGCATAAAAGGCCGTCAAATTGTGTGGCGTAAATCTGGAACTGCGCTTGAGAAACAAAATCTTGTTGGTACAGTCAAACGCGGTGGTGGCGGAATTATGGTGTGGGGTTGTATGGCGGCTGGTGGTGTCGGTCAGCTGGAATTTATTGAGTCCACAATGGATAAATGGGGATATTTGAGTATTCTAAAGAAAAATTTGAAACAAAGTGCAGAAAATTTGAACTTATCAACGACGTTTTGGTTCCAACAAGATAATGATCCAAAACACACATCGGAGATCGTTAGACTTTTGCTCTTATACAATGCTCCAAGACAGCTTAAAACACCCCCCAATCGCCCGATCTCAATCCTATTGAGCATCTTTGGGATCTAATGGAGAAAAAAATACGTCAGCATGTAATAACAAGTAAAGAGACTTTGCGAAGTGTTATGCAGACAGAATGGGCGAAAATAACATCTGAGGAAACAGAAAAGTTGGTCAATTCAATGCCAAACAGACTAAGTGAAGTCTTAAAACAGCGTGGCTATCCCACAAAATATTAATTTTAATTTATCTTCATTATTTCTAAACTTTTTGTAATTTGTTTTACGACTGAACGCAGACTTTTTGGTTGCTATTTTTACTTGTTGTGATACTTAAACCTCGTTATATCAGAAATGAAGTGAGGTATCTGAATTTTTTTTTGTTGCTTTTTGAACTAGATAATGTAAAAAAAAATACATAAATAAAAATTAATTTGAATTAAATGTTTATGATGTGTTTTTATATCACTTCCAATACGTTGTAAGGTGAACGCAGACTTAATGGGCTATGTGTATCTGGAATACTGTTATAGTGAGACTCTTGGGACTTTGTGTGAACTCATAAGTTATTCATATGATTAGTTAGACAAAAAATGGGCGTGATCGGAGCAGTGGGCGTGGCACCACCCGTACAAAGTAAATATATGATATCATATAACTGGTGTACTAAAACAGGGAAGCTTTGGCACTTTGCACGACACCATCAGATCTTAGTATGAGTAGTCGGACAAAAAATTGGCGGGTTCACACCAAGGGGCGTGGAACTCCCCATGCAAAGTACCTATTTAATGTCATATATCTGGAGTACTGTAAAAGAGAGAGCTTTGTGGCTTTGCGTGAGCCCATATGTTCTTTGTATGATTAGTCGAACAAAAAAATGGGCGTTATCGTAGCAGAGGGCGTAGCACCGCCCATGCAAAGTAGATATCTAATATCATATAACTGGTGTTCTATAAAAGGGAAAGACTCGACATTTTGCACGAGTTTATCAGATATTAATGTGAGTAGTCCAATAAAAATTGGGCGGGAAGGGATAAGTGGGCGTGGCACCTCCTATATAAAAAATATGATGTACTACGAAAGCAACAGTCTTTTGACAAGTACATTAGATATCAATGTGATTTTTCGTGGAAAATATATCGTCAAAATCAAAAATCGCCAAACCCAAAAATCGCGAAAAATAAAAATCGCCCAAAAAACAAAAATCTCCAAAATCAAAAATGGGCAAAATCAAAAATCGCTAAAAATAAAAATTTCCAAGTGATATATTAATTTCAAGGCCAATAGTTGAGTGTTGCCAGATCTAATTTGGAAAATCCATGTTCTTCTCATGGGCAGCTACATGTACCTCCAGGGCAGGAACGCCGAAAAATCTGATAATTGTTGTACCGAATTAAAAAAAACAAAAAACATTTTATATCAGCAAGTATCAAAATAAAAGAATCTATATTAATAATCTATACTTAGCATAATAAAGGGGTAATGTATGTTTGTTTGTTTGCAGGAGGTAATCTCCGTAACTACTTATCTGATCTTCCTGAAATTTTCACAGATTCTTACTGCGGATGTGGGAAGTGCGACAGGCTGTATTTATTTAAATATTTTTAGTGGGCGTGGCACCTCCCATACAAAGTAAATTTTTAATATCATATATATTCAGTACTATGATAGAGAAAGCTTTGCAAATTTGTCTCAGGTCATCAGACAAAAGAATAGGCAGTATTAGACAAATGAGCGTGGTACCCCACACAAACTTAATATGAAATCACTGTCTTAGTGAGAGCCTTGGAACTTTGCGTGAGCCCTTTCATAACGATTCGGAAGGAGGGGGAGGGTGAGGGTGTAGCGAAGCACACCGGGTTACATCTAGTTCTTTATAAAAGCGATATATCCCAAAAACGTATCGAAAGATTTTAATATTTTTGACCTTTTTGTAAACTACTAGTCCGAATCTCTATTTATTTGGAAAACGGATTTAACTACTGTTAAATTAACAGTGCCTGTTGAATGTTTAGCATTTAACTTTCTTCGCTAACTTCACACTCTTCATGTATGCTTGTATGTGTGTCTGAGAGTGGACAAATCGAAAAGGACTTTTGGTGTCGAAATACCACGAGAAGTAACAAAATTTCAATAATGAATGAAGAAAGCCTTAAAGTCTCAGTGTTTACAGCTTTTTGAAATCCAATGTGAAGATTGTACATCTCAAGATATCAAGTGAAAGTCTTTCTAATGTGTATGTTCATAAAAATATATATATGTTCATTTAAACGGCTACTTTTGCCCTTCTTTTCCTGAAAGTATTCATGTGATTGCAAGAATATTTGTTTTTGCAAAACAACCCAAAACGACAAGGTCGTTCAGTGTAAGTATTTGTTGAAAGAAAACAATAGCTTTAGCAATCAACAGCTTAACGCCCCAAAACAGTACACAGACGGACAGATATACAGACACACACAGTTAGCTAGCAAGAAAGAAATACACTTGCACAGACAAGCTAACAAAAGAATGGACAGACAGACAGACAGACATACACAGAGACACTTGGGTAAAGTGAGACATCATCATCACCATTACCATCAGCAACAGTAGTAGTAGCAGCAGCAATAGCAACATTGTCATTATCAAGGTCACCCAAAGCTAAACGAAGTAAAATACAACGAAGAGGAAATACAAACATAGTACGGGAAACCAAATGAATGTTAAGTATTCATGCTAAACACTTGAACAACGGCATTAGCTCATCTCAAGTTGGCATCCTTTGGATATTCACAAGAACACAAGAACACTCATTCGTATTCGTAGTCTTGGCATCTTTCTGGCTGACAAATATACTCGCAACTCGTACTACAGCCAGACAAATACATTCGTTTTCATATGTATGTATGTATGTATGTTTGTACGTACAAATCGTATACTTATTGTACGAGTTTCGAAATGTATGTACGATAATATGAAAGTTTGTTGATACAACTTCCTGTAGACAAATCAAACCGAAAATACTGTGACTTCTTGGTTTGCTTATGGGCTGCTTTGGCTGGTAATTCGTTTGTTCGTTATTCACTTTGTTCGGACGTACATATGTAGAATAGTCGTAGTCGTTCCTTCTTACAGTTTTCTGAGAATATACTGTGTAAATCAGTGCTACAGATTGTACAGTGCATATGTGTGACCGTTTGTATGTGTGGCTTTCGTCGCCTTCGTCTCAAACCTAATGCAGTTAGTCGTCTCAAAGTTGGAAGCACATGAAGTTAAACTGTATGCAAATACCTTATTTTGCTTGCACTACAAATGGGAAGACAACAGCAGCACCAACAACAAGAACAACACACCAACAACAATATCCCTCTTGTCTTTAGGACGAAAGAGAAAATAGTCTTAACAAGGACGAATCTGGATAAATCTTATACGAGTGTATATGTGAGTGTGTGAGTGTGTGTGTGTGTGTGTAGCTGTGTATATAATACTATATTGTACGTTTGAAACGAACGTAAAGTTTGTATTCTAAATGATATGCTGAACTCAATTGTGGCAATTGTGTTTGTTTTGTTGTTTATGTTGTTCAGATTGTTTGCCAATATGTGAACTTTTGGTCTTCTTATTCTTACAGTTTCAACAGAAATACATGTATGTATGTGTGTATGCATAAATATCAGTCTGCCTGTTAGAGATTTTGATTGAGAGGTAAGTCAAACGTCCTTGCCGACATGCATTTTGTACACTCTTATAGTAATGCCAAATTTCATATGTATTTATGTGTGCTAGTGTATGTATATGTGTGTTGTTCATGTTTCTTCATATGGGAGTTCTTGCTCCTTGAATAATGTAGGTTTCTGTTTTTTTTTAGTTTTGGGGAGTTCTTTTACATCTCTGAGGAAATCACTTTCTTGGTGTCGAGAAATTACAGATAATTTTCAAAATATGAAACACATGCACAACACAACATCAACAATAAAGAACAAATGAAAGTGAAAGTTTTGTTCATGTGACGATGCATGCATGCATGCATGTGAGAATGGAATCAGAAGCAGAAGTAGAGGATTGGGATACACCGGCTGTATGTGTGTTGTGTTCATGAAAGTGGTTCATTCAGGCGTTGTGTTAAGATGTTCTTGTTGCTCCTTTTGAACTCCTTTTGAATACTTTTCAAATGTTAATACTCATCATACATACTTACTTGTACATACTTATATCGTTTATATACAAGTATATGTGAGTATGTATGTATGTTTACGACAACACTATTTCTATGAATGAAAAATATGTGGCAAGGACTTTTGATGCATAATATGGGTTGTTCGTGTATGTGTATGTCTAAGATGCATATGATTTTGTTAGACTAGACATTGAGGCAGACTCTTTAGTATCTTGAAAGTATATATATGTGTGCTTTGCATATGTCTGGTTTTAACACTCGTAAGATAAGGGAATTCCTCAAGGTTACTGGCACATATAAGTAGTCGACAATGAAGTTGTGTAAGTCATAGTTTTTCAGAGAATCTGTGAGTGATACTGGACAGCATTACATATCTACTATAACCAACTGTAAGAGAATCATTAGATATACAAATTAATAATTTTTTCTTATAACAAATTTAATTACATTTGTATATCCTTTTATATCCACTATGAATTAATCCATAACGTTGCTGCGAATAAGTAGAGAATACTTTTTAATTGAAAAAATATGTACATATTGCGAGTGGTAGCAGTATCAGGGCAAAAAAAAAAAAAAAAATATGAATTTTATTAATAAACAATCCACCAGTTATTGATTCTGAAAAACTCTTAAATATTTTTCGATATTACAATAAAATACAAGTATGTGTGTACCCAATAACTTTTATGCATAATAATGTATTTTGCAATATAAACCGCTTAAGAATGTATGAATGTATGTTTGCAAGCAATAAAATATAAAGAGAAAAAAATAATAATAAATACGAGCATTCCATGTACTCGCAATCAGTAAAACAAAAACAATATTCTACTAATATTTAATCCAAACGCTCGGTATGTGCAAGTGGAAATAGGTAGAAACACGTTTGTCGGAAGGTACATACGAACGAGTAAGTAAATGTGTGTTTGCTTGTGTGTATGTAGACAAACATAGAGTATAGAAAATGTAACAAGTGCAGTTGTTACAAAAGTATCAACAGAAACAACAACGGAAGCAGCAGAAGAAAAAATACAACAAGAACAACATATATTTTAATTAAAAATTCAATTTTAATCAATGCATTAGCAAAAATGTCTCGCTTCCACCTTCAAAAAAAAAAAAAAAAAAAAATAATAAAAAAAACAAAAACAAAACAAAAAACAACAACAATAACAACTACAAAAAGAAAAAACCCCCAGCAGTATCAACCGTCAACACTACCAACGAGTATTAGAACCGATAACAGTAAAGACACTTGAACCTCCATCACCGCCACCCAGACTCACATCAGCATCAGCGTCATCATCATCATACACCTCCTGCTGCTCCTGCTCTTTCTACGTATCCTCGCCATCGACAACGTCATCTCAATGTTGAAGTACTATTGAGTAAAGCAATATTTTTTTTTTCTTCTCCAACTCATATGAATGTTTGGGATAAGGAAAAAATCTATAGAATCACCATATTCTAATACAACTTAGTTATTTGTATGTTTGTCAGCTTGAAAAAAATCGAACAACAACAATATGCAGTAAGGGAAGTGTACGGGTATGTGATTGAATTTAAGTTTTCCATCAGTGAGTGTGAGTTTCTCTACACTCCACAATGCTCGTATGTATCATCATAGTCGTGCAATAAATATGTAAAGCTTAATTTAGTTATAACTAACTTGAATAAGAATTAATCTTCAACTACATGTAGGAAGGACATCTGAAAATTTATATTGCTGCTAGTCAAGGTGTTGTCCCGACAGCATCAGTCAACTGAGCATTTAAAATGAGGTAAAATATAATTATAAATTTGGATCCATATAATACGAGTACCCACAATTTTTAATTGATTTTTTTTTTAACAAAAAAATTAACTTTTTGCATTTAAAACATGGTTGCGTGATGTACTTTAATGGCCGGTAGTGATTTTTGATGTGTAAACATCTATGCGCTCAGGGGGGTAAAAATCTATTTCACAATACAATCACAAAAACAGCGTAAGGGAAAATCGGTGTGAGGTATATTTAAGTGTATTGGTGCAAAGATTATGATTTAAATTTATTTAATTGATTCAAGAACCAACAGAAAGCGCCATGAATGTTTAGCAAACAACTGCAACCACCAAGTATAAAAACCATGGCATTTGCTTGCTATACTATACATAGATGGCGCTTACTGTTTGGTTCCCTGTGATCGGAATCACATAATTTTTTTTTTTGGGAAATGATTTTAACGCTTGATCGAAAAGCGATATCTTTTTTATTTTTATTAACTCATTATTAAAACTATTCTAAGTTTAAATTGATGTTCCCAACGATTCGTTTTAACTGAAACATACTGTTTGTAGTAACTTATAGACATATGACATATGAAGCGATATCTTTTTTATTTTTATTAACTCATTATTAAAACTATTCTAAGTTTAAATTGATGTTCCCAACGATTCGTTTTAACTGAAACATACTGTTTGTAGTAACTTATAGACATATGAATAGCTGCACATACATACATACTCGTACGAGTACACACAGATACATATGTATTCAAAAAATATAAACTTGAGTTCGGTGAATTTTTATTATAAAAACTTGAAACGTTGATAACTCCGCCTATTTCTAAACGTAACTTATTCCAACTACGACAGTATACCATGGCACCAGTAGACTTGTACGTTGTAGTATTTGTTTGTTTTGTTTTTATTTTTCCTGGTGTGTTCGTCGTAGTATGAAATGATGGTATGGTGCAATAAGTGTAAGGTGTACTGTACGTAGTACGTAGCATTCGATTGAATTTAATATGCATGCATACAATGTTACATACAGACATACTCGTACATACAACTAAAAACAGACATGGGCTCCACATCGTCAGAGCTGGAGGACAAACCAAGCAAGCACATCAATTCATGAATGATGATGTCGATGATGATGATGATTTCTCATATGTTGAGAGTAAGTGGAGTTTCGTTGTAGCATTCGTACATCTATATCGAGTACCAATATCGAGTGGGGTGCATGGTGATTTTTAAGGCATCAATAACAGCCACCCAGTTAGACACAGTAGCTGTCGTAATGCAATACAAAAATGAAAAGTTTTTTTTCCCAAAGAAAATCATGAGTATGCAATAAAAAAAAAGTCCTTCGTTAGAAAAATTTTGATGCCTACATAGAGCAAAACAGTGTTCCAATTATGACGAAACTTGGAAAGGAGTTTAACCAAAATCGCATTTTGGCCATTTACGCCCAAAAATATTTACAAGCCCTTATCATGAATATTTGCAACAATTTAATGTTTTGCAAGATTTTGAATTTCATATCAATCGCCATGTCATTTGTATGTACTCGTATTACTGTTGATGATAAAGGTAAAATTTCCCACTAAAATTCGTATGTTCGAAGTTTGCTAGAAGTTTCACAAAGCCATACAAGGCATTCAAAAGCAAATATACATATACTCCGCTCCTTTTGGTCATCAATTCTTTTTTTCCTCTAAACAAAAAAAAAATGCATTGCAAGTCCTTGTAGGCAAACAAAACACATACTCTCACATACTCTCCGTTGTTTAAAAAAAGCCTCTACATCTATGGCAAATTATATGCAAAAACGTACAAGAACTAGAAAAAAAATAAACATAAAGAATTGCGTTTCGCAGTGGTGATGCACAATCAATTCATGGAACAATGAAGCACCCAAAACACACTCTACAAGATATTTTAGGAAACAGAAGAAAGTTTAATTTCTAATGCTTCCAGAAATACAGCGCACAGTGTTGCGCTACATGCACAAAAAAGGTTTTTTAGCGGTATCAAAATAATAAACATTGTTGAACTGGGGACTATCGGTACCAATGACATTAACAGATATAGAAATTATTTGAACTTCGTTAGTTTGCGACATGCTGCCACAAATGTTATATGCAGTTACATTACTTAAAATTAAGCTTTAAAACGATAGACAACATTCTATAAAGTACTTAGGAGAGCATGGAAAGAAAATGTTGTCTTTGTGAAAAATCAATTCATTATTTCTTAAAGTTTTTGCTGATTTTGTTAGCAATTTTTGAATGGTGACAACTTTGTGTTCAAAATATAAGTAAGTATATTTTTATACCCTCCACACCTCAGTGGCAGAGGGTATATATAGGTTTGTCATTCCGTTTGTAACGCATCGAAATAAATTCCTGAGACCCCAAAAATATATATTTTCTTGATCCTTATAACAAGGGAAGTTGATTTACCGGTGACCGTCTGTCCGTCTGTCTGTGGAAATCACGATCATGCCGTCAATATCTAAGCTAGACCGCTCGTTTTTGTATAAAATCGTTTATTAACATCCCAAAGGAGTTGCTACTTAAAATCGTCAAAATAGGTCAAAGGGTTCACGAGCTATGAATGAAACTTTGAAAAAACTCTTGAAAAAATAAAATTTTTCAGTGTGTTTGTTATTTTCTTAAGATATGTTGTATATGTTGTAATTCTTCGTATTGTTGAAGTCAATACAGTTGTGTGTATATTAATACTGCACATGTCACATTGACCTAAGCAAGTTTTACCACATATATTTTTTTTTTAATGAAAAATGGAAAATGAACAAGAAAATTATAGTCGGTCTAGACCGACTATACGATACCCTATACCATGCGTTTAGAAACCCTATCTCTTAGGCCCAACTAACTGGACATTGAAAATAAGCAAAAACCAAATTTGAGTGGGATTTTTATTAATTTTTTTGGCTGCAGATATGAAAAAGTTCATATCGGATGCTATATCTATAAAGGGACTAGGTCCAAAAATGGACCGATCCTGATCATGTTTGGTAAAGTCTCTTGTATTTTGCAAAAATATATACAAACAAAATTTGAGAAGAATCAGTGCAATATTTTTGTTTTTTAATAGATTTAAGTGAAAATCGGGAAGCAGCTCTATATGGGGCCAAAGGGATCATTTTTGGACTACTCATTAATGGATATAATGAACGCATATAAACCCAATTTGAATAAGATCTATATGACAATTTGGATCTTATGGCAATTTATGTCGATTTCATATGGGTAATTTGTATGGGGGCTAGGTCTGAACATGGACCGATTCCCACCAATTTCAATAGCGTTCATCCCATGGCCGATAGAAGCTTATATACCAAATTTCATCAAAATATATTCATATTTGCGACCTGCAGTTTGATTACAAGCTTTACATGGACACACAGACGGACGGACGGACGGACGGACGGACATTGTTAAATCAAATCAGAAAGTGATTCTGATTCGATCGGTATAATTAAAGATGGGTCTAGGTCAAATATTTTTGGTTGTTACAAACAGCAGCACAAAGTCATTATACCCAAACCACATAGTGGTATAGGGTATACAAATGGAAAATGAAAAATGAAAAATGAAAATTGAAAAATTAATAACGAAAAATGGAAAATGAAAAATGGAAAATGAAAAATGGAAAATGAGAAATGGAAAATGGAACATGAAAAAATAAAAATGAAAAATGAAAAATGAAAATTGAAAAATGGAAAATGAAAAATGAAAAATGGTAAATGAAAAATGAAATATGAAAAATGAAAAATGAAAAAAGGAAAAAGAAAAATGAAAAATTGAAAAATTAAAAATGAAAAATGGAAAATGAAAGATGAAAAATTGAAAATCGAAAATGGAAAATGAAAAGTGGAAAATGGAAAATGAAAATGAAATATTAACGATGGAAAATGAGAAATGGAAAATGGAACATGAAAAATGAAAAATGAATAATGAAAATTGAAAAATGGAAAATGAAAAATGCAAAATGGAAAATGAAAAATTAAAAATGAAAAATGAAAAATAAAAAATGGAAAATTAAAAATTAAAATTGAAAAATGGAAAATGGAAAATGGAAAATGAAAAATGGAAAATGGAAAACGGAAAATGGAAAACGAAAAATTAAAAATGGAAAATGGAAAACGGAAAATGGAAAACGAAAAATTAAAAATGGAAAATGAAAAATGAAAAATCAAAATTGAAAATTGAATATTGAAAAATGAAAAATGGAAATTGAAAAATTAAAAATGAAATATGGAAAATGAAAAATGGAAAATGAAAAATGAAAAATGGAAAATGGAAAATGGAAAATGAAAAATTGAAAATCGAAAATGGAAAAGGGAAAATGGAAAATGAGAAATGGAAAATGAAAAATGAAAAATGAAAAATGGAAAACGGAAAATGGAAAACGAAAAATTAAAAATGGATAATGGAAAATGAAAAATCAAAATTGAAAATTGAAAAATGAAAAATGGAAATTGAAAAATTAAAAATGAAATATGGGAAATGGAAAATGGAAAATGAAAAATGAAAAATGAAAAATCGAAAATGGAAAAGGGAAAATGGAAAATGAGAAATGGAAAATGAAAAGATGAAAAATGAAAAATGAAAAGTGGAAAATGGAAAATGAAAAAGGAAAATGGAAAATGAAAAAAGGAAAATGAGAAATGGAAAATGAAAAATTAAAAATGAAAAATGACAAATGAAAAATGAAAAAATGGAATATGGAAAATAAAAAATGAAAAATAAAAAATGGAAAATGAAAATTGAAAAATGGAAAATGAAAAATGAGATATGGAAAATGAAAAATGGAAAACGGAAAACGAAAAATTAAAAATGGAAAATGGAAAATTAAAAATGAAAAATGAAAATTGGAAAATGAAAAATGAAAAATGATAAATGGAAAATGAAAATGAAATATTAACGATGGAAAATGAGAAATGGAAAATGGAACATGAAAAATGAAAAATGAATAATGAAAATTGAAAAATGGAAAATGAAAAATGCAAAATGGAAAATGAAAAATTAAAAATGAAAAATGAAAAATAAAAAATGGAAAATTAAAAATTAAAATTGAAAAATGGAAAATGGAAAACGGAAAATGGAAAACGAAAAATTAAAAATGGAAAATGGAAAACGGAAAATGGAAAACGAAAAATTAAAAATGGAAAATGAAAAATGAAAAATGAAAAATCAAAATTGAAAATTGAATATTGAAAAATGAAAAATGGAAATTGAAAAATTAAAAATGAAATATGGAAAATGAAAAATGGAAAATGAAAAATGAAAAATGGAAAATGGAAAATGAAAAATTGAAAATCGAAAAAGGAAAAGGGAAAATGGAAAATGAGAAATGGAAAATGAAAAATGAAAAATGAAAAATGGAAAACGGAAAATGGAAAACGAAAAATTAAAAATGGATAATGGAAAATGAAAAATGAAAAATCAAAATTGAAAATTGAAAAATGAAAAATGGAAATTGAAAAATTAAAAATGAAATATGGGAAATGGAAAATGGAAAATGAAAAATGAAAAATGAAAAATGAAAAATTGAAAATCGAAAATGGAAAAGGGAAAATGGAAAATGAGAAATGGAAAATGAAAAGATGAAAAATGAAAAATGAAAAATGAAAAGTGGAAAATGGAAAATGAAAAAGGAAAATGGAAAATGAAAAAAGGAAAATGAGAAATGGAAAATGAAAAATTAAAAATGAAAAATGACAAATGAAAAATGAAAAAATGGAATATGGAAAATAAAAAATGAAAAATAAAAAATGGAAAATGAAAATTGAAAAATGGAAAATGAAAAATGAGATATGGAAAATGAAAAATGGAAAACGGAAAACGAAAAATTAAAAATTAAAAATGGAAAATTAAAAATTAAAAATGAAATATGAAAAATGGAAAGTGGAATATGGAAAATGCAAAATGGAAAATGAAAATGAAAATATAAAAATGAATAATGGAAAATGAAAAAGAAAAATTGAAAACGGAAAATGAAAAATTAAAAATGGAAAATCTAAAATGAAAAATGAAAATTGAAAAATGAAAAATGGAAAATTAAAAATCGAAAATGGAAAATGAAAAATGAAAAGTAGAAAATGAAAAATGAGAAATTAAAAATGAAAAACTAAAAACGAAAAACGAAAGATGAAAATTGAAATGTAAAAAATGGAAAATGATAAAAAAAAAATATTAAAATTGAAAATGAAAAAGGTGGAGGGTATCAAAGATTCAGCCCAGCCGAATTTAACACTCTTACTTGATTTTTTTTAGATTCCGGTCATAATTATGGAATTTATTTTATAAAACTTTCATTGACACTAAATAAATTTTTAATAATTGATGAAAAAGAAAGTGAGGAGTGCTTCTAACTTATTATTATTATTTATTATTTATTTGTTAATAAATATAAAAATTGGAAGTACATATTCATATATTACCAAATTTTAATTTATCTTATTATATTTATCGTTATTAGCAGATTCCAGTGCTCGAAATTCGAGCGCAAATGCTAGGAAATTTTATTTTTTCATTAAATAAATGCCCTAATTCAAAAATCAATACAAAAAACAAACTCATTTTTATTACAAACACATTAACAAATTTAATAAACAAACACATAGCATTGTATAATATAAAGTATGTGTTAGTAGCAACTTAAAATGCAATTTACTCAAAATAAAGAAAAAATTTAAAAATCTGTAAATCTGCAAAACGACTAAAAGAAATGCCTTTCAAATAATATACGTTTGGTCAAAATCGGGATAAAACGGTAGAACAAAACATCAGTCACAATAAATCGCCTAGCCTATTAATATTATAGATAGATACTAGTATTTTTGATTTTATATAATTCATACAATTTTGTTTAAAAAAGAAAAAAATGTAAAGTTGATTATATATTTATTCAAACCTTTAATGCTCTTATGCTTGTTTTGGACAATAATTTTTCGACAATAAGTGTTTTCGACTAAAAACTATACAAAAATATTAAAATTTAATATAATTGGGTTTTTTAGATTTTATGGTGCAAAACGTGAAGACCACTAAAAAGCGGCCCTGAGCAATATGAAGTAGAAAATTTAAAATAAATCCCTAAGCCTTTTAAAAAGAAGTAACTGCACAACGTTTTATATTACAATAAAAAACTTAAATTTCACTCTTTATTTACAACTAATACAAAAATTTATAATTTACATATTTATGAATTATTAAAATTAAATGCTATTCTTTGCTGCGAAATTTGTAAAAACAAATCTTTTTTGATGCGCTACATGAATTTAACTTGCATTTTGTTCAATATGCTTGTGCTACGGATTTACAATTATGCATTTTACTCAAAAATAAACTTCGTAAGCATATGAAAAACATTTTGAGTCGCATTTATAGGGATTGGCTGGCATACACTGACTGGTTGGATTGTTCATCAATGCAAAGGCGCTGTTGCATTGGAACTTATTAAAGCGTTTAATAAGAAGACGGCTTTTGTGAAGAAGATGGTTTTCGTTGAAATTTATGGATGAATTATCATTGACATGAAGATTGCTAATGAGCTCCTCGAATCGTCTTGCCATCATTGTATTTTTTATCTCTCCAAATGAATGGTTTGCGAAATAAAACCGAACATTTGTATAAAGATGCACAGAGATAAACATCAATAATCCAATTAATTTTCTGAGTTCCAGTTCATAAGTTTAAAATTTGGTGCTAGTGTCATTTTGGTGAGCATAGAGATTCATTTGGTTCAAAAGAAAATAATATATAGGGGGCTTTTAATTTGGCTAGCTCTTACGGCATGGTATTATTACCTCTAAAGTGAAGATCGGTTGCTGATATCTGAAGGTAACCTTTTTGCCCAGACACATTTTTAAATTCTGGTGAGTCCTGTTTTATTTCACTTAAATATCCAAACCTTTTCTATATGCTTTTTTCGTGAAAAAAGTATTATAAAAATATGATTCATTAAATAATCAATTAGGGTATTCACAAGGGTGTCCTAACTGTTGTATGTGTCGTATGTGCTTAAATTATACAACAGTTGTATAATTGTTGTTGATATTTTCCTTACAAAAAAATTATACGACAATACAACGTTAGCAGGTATGTTTTGCTGTATACTATGTGATCAGCTGTTCTTTGTTTACTATTTAATCAGCTCTTGTTTTATATTCCAAATATTTTTTTTTGTAGTTTTCTACTAAATATTGTGGCAAAATGGTAGAAACAAATAAAAAATGGAAGGAAATAATAATATGCAGGTAAGTTTTTGTGTAAAAGAACAATTATTTTGTTTTTATTCAAATTTTTTTCAAATTGTTGTATATGAATATACGACAGGTTGTTTTCATATGTACTATTTGAAGTCTTGTATTTATTTACAACATACAACTTTAATACACCTTATGAATTCCCTAAATGACCAAAATTGCACAAAGCTGCTTTTTGACGGCCTTAGGAAATTATTCGAATTTGATAACCAAACAAAATTTTTTTTTCATTATATATATATTCCTGATTTTACGACACTCCATTGTACTTACCACCAAAATTATTAAATTAATAATAATAATAGAAATCCTTTTTATTTATTTTTCAAATATAGTTTTTGTAAGAGACACTAATTAACACGCTTTTTGTTTTAATTTCTATTTTACATTAAAATAACTGTTAAATAAAACAAGACACAGGGGAAAGAGGACCATAATAACAATCTTTGGAATATAAGCTTTCGAAAGAGTGTACTCCCCCTTCTTCAAATAACTCCTTTTTTAAATTATAACAACAAAATTGAAGACCGATTTTTAGCGGCCTTGGACATTAGAGGGTTAATATTAGTTTTCGATATTTTGAACAAATTCCAATGTATTGATAAAGTGAGTAAAAATTGGATCCATTGAGAACATTTAGTACTTCATTCAAGCTAATTTCAGATTTTCCAAATTGTTTTATTCCATGCTCCTTGTAAATGGATAAAGTGAGAGGTATTCTCAATATCATCTCTGTTGCAAATTGTGTATACAACATTTGTGTTGTTTCTGAACGACCTGGCATCTAAGTCCAGTAAACCAACTCTTGCTTTTATTACACACACTCGTAATGCGCGAAGAGAAATTGGAGGCAACTAGGGGAGTCACGTTAAGATTGAATTGTGGGTACATATCATGGTGCTGACAGTTCGTTGCATTTAATACATTATTTTCTAGTTCTTTCAATTTCAATAAGATTTGTTTGCTATGAATGCTTAGTGGTTGATTTGTATTGACAGGTGTAAACTGTAGAGCTTGGCATAGATTATTCCACTCTTTTGCCCAGTATCCGTTTTGTGAAATAATTTCATTTGATAAAATGTATGATAATCTGTTGTGATCCATGTTTAAAATTTTGTTTATGTAATCAAAGTACATTTTAAGTGTGGTAAAGTATAAAGATTCGAGACCGGTTTCTAGATATATGATGTAATTGGGTGTTGTTGTTGGTAAATACAGCATTTTCTTGATAAAATATCGTAACAGTTTCTCTATTTCGTCATATTTTTCAAAACCTCATACTTGTGCTGCGTAAAACATGACTGGTCTTGAGGCGGCTTGAAATATTTTTAGTTTTTTTTGGTTTGATATTTTCGGGTGATTAATATATTTCGCCCATGTTGTGTGGATCGACAATTTTGCTGCAACTAATTTATTATTTAGGTGTTTCTTAAAGGACAAATTATATAATATCAACACCAAGGTATTTATAAGTACTGACGATCTCGATGTTTGCTTTTCCAAAGTGCCTCTTTAATTGTTTGGATATTCTTGTACCTGATCGAAATACCATTACTTTCGATTTATTCAAATTCAGTAGTTGTATAATGCATCAATCATACTTTGCAATTCCGTCGGAGTATCTGATAATATAACGATGTCGTCAGCATAAAGCAGAATTTTAATATTTATTCCCGCCACATTAACACCACCAGGTAGTTCATTAGCCAAGTTATTTAAGTATAGCGAAAATAATACAGGACTTAATATGCAGCCTTGTTTTACGCCTAGATTAACATCAAATGATTCGGATAAAGATTCGCCATCCCAAATACGACTTTGTGTTTTTTCGTAGGCATGTTGCAATATTCTGACCATTTTTGAAGAAAGACCTAGGCGAGAAAGTTTATAGAAAAGACTATTTCCGGGAATCGTGTCAAAAGCACATGAAAAGTCAACAAAGAAGGCATAAGTATTTTTGCTGTTTAATTTAGATTTACAATGTTAACGAGGTTGAAAATGTTATCCACAGCTGAGTAGTTCTTCCGAAAGCCTGCTTGATATTCATTTAATATCTTATATTTTTCTATTCATACAACATATCCATAAGCGATAGACCGCGATAATTTGTAGGTAGAGAGGTATCGCCTTTCTTAAAAAGAGGGATCAATATAGAGCTGCGAAATGTTCTTGGTATTCTTTCCTGAAGGAATATTTTGAATACCGATAATATTTCATTAATAAAGCAGACAGGAGTATGCTTGTAGAAGTCATAAGTAATGCCATCTCGAACAGGAGATTTATTTTGTTTTAAGGGGAGACATTACATTCGCGGCAGAGAAAATAGACCTTTTTTAAAAAATTCATAACTCAGTCAAAAACAAACATTTTTCCAAAATTTTTTTATTATTGTAGAGAATTGAACAAATTACAAGAAAAAAAATTCAAAAAAATATATATTTTTCACTCCAACATGGTTTAATAGAGCTCCAAACTGGCGGCAGAGAAAAAAAACGGGGCCTCGTGGTTGTAGCGCTGGGAGTCGCAAAAATTTTCCGATCTGGAAAAAAAAGAATTTTTTAAATCTTAACAAAATTGGTTATCGTATGACATGAGCTTTTTTTTTAACATTTTTTTTAATTTTTGGTGATGTTCCAAATTTAAAAGTGTGGTTTTTCGAAAAAAATTATTGACTTTAAAAATTCATAAAAACTCGAAAAAAAATTTAAAAAAAAGCTCGTGTCATACGATAGCGAATCAAGTTTAACAAAATACAAAAAAAAAATTTCTTCAAAAATGAACCCGCTAGTGCCGCAACCAGTACGAAAAACATGGTTTCGAGATAAACGCGTTCAAAGTTTGTGAACAAAGAAAAAAAGGTTACCTTCAATCTGCCATGCCTGCTTCGTACTGTATGCCTTCCACTATATGAGGTATAAAAATGCATTTTTTTCAAGAAATTCAAAAACACAAAAAAAACAAACCCTTCAAGTAGGTACGAAATAACAATACCAAAAGTCAGGTAGCAAGTAAAACATGTATATACCAGCTGCAGTACGTAGGTAGCGCGAAATTTAAAAATGCGTTCTCACTAATCCGGCTGTAACTTTTGAACCCGTAGGAATTTTTCCATGAAATTTTTTTTTTAGAATCTCAAAAATATTTGCTAAAATACAAAATTATAAAAAAAAATTATAAAAAAACGGCCAATGTTATGTCCCCTCCTTAAGGAGTTAATAACTGATAAAATTTCACAAATTTCGATTTGCGAATCCAAAAAAGCATCAGGAAATGTACGGCATGGACCAATTTATTGTAATGTTATTTTCATTATTCTGTACCATGGTTCTAAAATGTGTTAAAAAATCATCGCAGCATAGGTTACCTTCGACTATGGGTTTATATGACTTCAGATATAACTGTTCTAAATTTCTGTTGTACAGTTCTAAATTTATCCTGTTACATAGCAATAAATATTTAGCTTTAAGATGCCAAATAGCAAGTTTTATTTATAGATGAGTGATTTTTTGTCTACAACTGTGCTTCTAACTTTAAATAAACGTATTTGATTTGAATAATTCTTGGTAGTTAATTTGACTGGTACATATAAGAAAAGTTAAACTGAAGAAAAACTTTCTGAGCTCTATTTATTCAAAATATTGTAAGCGCGTATGAAATTTTAGATTTTTGCAACCTTTTTTGTTCTAAGGGTGCCACTGTGCACTGTAGAGCCATTCGTTGCTGACTTAGAATCCCAACACTGTGCCCTGTACGGATAGGAGATCCTTTATAAGCCCCTATAAAAAATGGTTAATGTACTGTGGAGATTGTATATTGAAACGACATATTTAAACATGATGACTGTTCTTATAAATGCTAGTGTATGTATGTATACCTATATACGTACGTTCGAAGTAATAAGTTAGATGCAATATTTTCACAGTTATTTTCGCTGCTACGAACATTTGCCACTGCAACCTCGTAGTAAAGACAATAATAACATGATGAGGTGGACGTTGCAACGATGACGTTGGTGTTTCCAAAGTAACAAAAAAAAAAAAAAAAACATTAAATAGACCTGGTAGTAAGTGCTAAAACTCATCTACAGATGAGTAAGTAATGTATCGATGAAATAAACATTCGGATCAAACATACGTAAGAAAATTAATATTTTCAAAAGAGAACGCTTATTTCCATCTTTAATAATTTTATTTTACAGATTCTTGTTGAAATATTTAATTTTTTATTACTATTTTTGCTTGAAAAGGGGGTTTGACCCAATAATAAATTCGTACGTGTATATAATTCGTATATAATTAAGAATAACCCTAGAAAAAATAATATTGTTCGTAATTCGTCCGTCACAAGTCGATAACATTTCAAAAAACTAAATGTATTCACTGATAGCCAACTAAGCCTCGTTTATCAAAATGTTCGTGGGCTAAATACGAAATTAATAAATTTATTAATCAAAATATATGATTTTTAATATAATATTCCTTAATTCACTGAAACATGGCTAAAGCATAATGTTTTTAATATGGAAATAATTTATAGCAAATATTAAATATATCGGAGAGACAGAGGTGGTGATCGTAATGGGGGACGTGTACTCATTGCATTCAATAGCTGTTTTTCATCTGAATTATTTCTGTCTGACTCTTTTTCTGATACTGAATTTACTTGCGTAAAAATATACGTAAATAATAAACTAATATTTGTAACCTGCTCTTATAGCTCTCCGTGCGTTGATCATTTTGTTTATGAAAACCATCTTCGAGGTATTAAACATGTTGTACAATCTTCAAACTCAACGGATTATGTTTTTGATTTCTTTAAATTCTAAAATCTTCTTAAATGATATTTCTGACCTTTGCCTGTATCAAATAAATGGTATATACCTGAGCCCCCCATCACTCAAGCCTCGAGCTATATAAATATTTTTTGTAAATCGATGCCAAACTTGCATGAAGTGAATTTTTCATATATATGTATGGAAAGTGGTCGAACTATGTCGAGTAGTAGTTCGTCAACAGCACAATTATTGTTGGAATACTTTGAAATTTTAATAAGATTATCTCGATATATTTGCAACTACAAATAGTAAAAAATTTTTGCAAGTTGTGATGGAAATTTTTTTGTTAAGTTATATCAAACTTGAAATAAGAATAAATTTTTCCACATTTGTATAGAAAGTGGCTGATCTTTTTCGAGTAGTTGTTCGGCCAGAGCACAATTTTATTCGGAATGACTTAATTTTTTATGTGAGTCATCTGTGAATAAGGTCAACTACGGGCAGTTGAAAAAAAATATATATTTTTTTTATAAATATATTTTTTTTTGGAAATTTTTTTTTTTTAGTTTCTTCTTTTTTTTTTCCTCCAAGCTTCAATTTTTGGCGGAATGCTTTCAAACTTGAAGGAAGTGTTCTTTTTATATACACAGCTCTAACGAATATAATTTTTGTTACATCGTTGTGGAAAATTTTCTGGAAAATATCATCAAACTTCAAATAAGAGCATATTTTCACATATTTGTATAAAAAGTGACCAATATCAGTCGAGTAGTGCTATAATGGGCGGAATGGTTTAAATTTTTTTATGAGTAATCTATGTATATAGTCAATTACAGACAGTGAAAAAATTAAAAATTTTTTTTTTTCAATTGTATTTTAAGGTATTGTGCTGAAAGTTTATCTGTTCCTTTGACAATCATGTTTAACACATCTATCAGATATGATTACTTTCCTAATTGCTGGAGAAATACATATATTATTCCGTTATTTAAATCCGGTTGTAGATCTGATGTAAAGGAACTTAGTAGAATTTCGAAAATTTTCGAGAAATTCATCACAGACTACCTGAACCATAAGGCATCACCTTTAATATCGCTGTTTCAGCATGGCTTTCGGAGGGGTTGCCCAAATATAACTAATCTTTTTTAATTAACTACTTTAGTCAACCGAGGATTTCTAAATAGTAAAGAAACTGATGCTATATACACCGACTTTAGCAAGGCGTTTGTTGGGGGTTTACTCCCAATAGTCTAAAATGGATCAAGTCTTACTTATGTAATAGACAGCAGAATGTTAAATACAACAATAAAACATCTAAAAATATAAATGTCCTTTCGGGAGTTCCGAAAAGAACTTTTTTCCCTATTTATCAAGGATCTTCCGAACACTATAAAATTTTGCAATATATTACTGTATGCCGATGATGTTAAAATCTACAGATGGACCTTGATAACTTCTATACGTGGTGCAATATAAACTTAATGGAATTGAATATGAAAAAATTTAAATACATGCGTTTTTCAAGAAGAAACTACATAAATCTAAACTACTCCTTGGGTGGACAACCGTTGGTAGCAGTTCATACCTTTCTGGATCTGGGGATTTTGTAAGATGTAAAACAGAGTTTCATTTCGCACATCAGTGTGACGGTCAATAAAGCTAGAGGTGTACTGGCTTTTATTAATGTTGTATGTTTGCTTAGTTTTCCAGCTATAACTCAAGAACCATTGCTGATTTTTCATTTCGTTCTTCAGCAAAGTTCTAGCTAAGGTTTAAGTAATTTTTAATATTATATCCATGTACGATATGTACTAAGGAATCCTGTTTTGCTTTCAAATATGTTTGATTTAATATTAAAAATATCACTCATACGTACACATATCTTCTACTGTACTTATAAATAATAATCATACGCCCTGAATATGTTTTGGTATTCAAAAAATTTATTAAAAAAAGGGGCAACATGACAATTTTATGAAGATTTAATTCGATAAAATTAGTTCAACTTGATTTGCTGAAGAATGAAATGAGTAAACAAACATCAAGATAAAGAAAAATTATAAAATGTCATAAAAGTTTGACCGGAGAACAACAAACTCTTTGGAGGTTTTACTACACTGGCCTAGTACTTTCACCCTGACTTCGAATTCTCCACCCCCAACCCTCCCCATAGAACGGTTGTTGTACAGTGTCCACTATAAATCCAGTATAACATGTTTCAATCCTAAATATTGCTGATTACAATAACAAATTCCTCGATTACGACAAAATATTTTAAACCAAAAATGAGTTTATATTCATTGTTACAAATTATTTGTTAATATGATAAAAACAAATGTGTATTTCAGTTACAACAAAAGAAAAAGAAAATTAACATCTTTTGGAATTTATAACCGTAAGCAAATCAAATTCTGTTATTAATATAAACAAATATAAAAAAATGTTAAACCAAACCAAATTTTCGAGTTAATTTGTCATTTTTAATGGTGTGAAATATTCGGCACAGCCAAATCTAACACTCCTATCTTTTTTTTTTGTAGTTTTTATGTATTTTGTTAGGATTATTTTAAGCAACATATGTTGAAATTCTTAATGGACTAAGCTTCTGCAAGTTTGTTTATATATTCTGTTACCATAGAAGTAACATTGTTAAGGAATAGCTCTGTTAAAATATGCAAAATAAAAACCAACAATAAGGATCGTAAATTTTTATTTTATCATCGGAATTTTACAAAATTTTTTTGAGGACAGACAATTAAAAAAAAGTTCCAAATTTTCAACTTTTTCAACCCTGCGGAACCCTTAGAGGACAGTAGATTATTAAGTAGTGGACATCAAAGTAAACTGTAAAATTTACTTTCACATATTATTTGGCATTTGCAAGAGGATCGTTATTATTGGGATCTTTATGCAACTGACGGTACTAGACGCAGGAGTTTACCTTCATAAACACTGAAGAAGTTTTTCAAATCAAATAATGCATACATGATATAAAACATTTGGGTGACGGCGACTGTTTATTTCCGGCGGTTTTTTTGAATTGGATCATGTTTTGTCTTTCGTATGTGTTCCTATTCCCATAAACCAATAAAGTGAGTTTGGAAGGTTCGATAGGCCTTAATTTAATTTTATATTTTTAGCGGGATTGGCATCACCCATATAAAGTGCATTTTTAATATCATATAACTGGAGTAATATAAAAGGGAAAGACACTATACGAGTCCATTAGTTATGAATACATGTAGTCAGATAAAAAAATGGATGGGACAAGATTGGTGGGTGTGGAACCTCCTATACAATAATAAATGAAGTACTCTAAAAGCAACAGTCTTAAATTAATTAATTACCAATGGCGAAATCGCCAAATTCAAAAATCTCCAAAACCGAAAATCGTGAAAAACAACAATAGCCCAAAAACAAAATTCTTCAAAATCAAAAATCCCCAAAATCAAAAAGCACTAAAATAAAAACTTGCTAAAATAAAAAATTGCCAAATGATATTCTACATTCAAGGCCAATCGTTAAGTGTTGCTGTATTTATTTCGGAAAAACCAATGTTTTCTCATGGGCAGCTGCATATGTATGTATGTATGTATATGTAGCTTGCTTCAGAGTAGGAAAGCCGAAAAATTTTGTTATTTTTGCACCGAATGAAAAACAAAAAAATATATATTAGCAAGTATATTTCAATATAATAAAATTAAATGTTTTATTTGTACAATAAAAAGATCGTAGCAAAAATTGATTATGAAACCATACATGTCACTAAGTCTCGATAAGTCATTTTATATATCTGTGGTCACAAACAATAACCGCCTAACTCGAATATCATGCTTTTGAGAAAAATAGCTTTTTATATAAATGTAATGGGGCGTCATTACGGCTTAGGCCAGAATATTTGTATCAATATCTTTTTAAAAAGCAGCGTTAGAGAAATTGGGATTTCACGTAAATATAAAGATTTTTTAGCAAAATATGATAGCATACATAACTCAAATCGGCGAAAATCATTCTTTCGAGAAAAATAACTGTTTATATAAATGTAATGGGGCTTTGTTACGACTTAGGTCAGTATGTTTTCATTAATAACTTTTTAATAAAAAGTGATAGAGAAATGGAGATTTCACGTATATATAAATCGTTTTTAGTAGAATATGACATCATACGTAACTCAAGTCGTTCTTAAGTCGACTTAGGCGGTTATCGCTTGTGACCACAGATATAAAAATGGAGTTCTGTATGTTTGTACGTTTGTACATTTCTTTGTTTGTGGTTTATAGGAGACAACACAACTGGACCGATCGTCTTGAAATTTTTACAGTAGGTAAATGCCTATCTGAAAGGAAAAATAGGCTATATTTTTTTTGGATCTTTCAAGTGAGCGTGACACCTCTCATATAATGTGAATTTTTAGCATCTATTTTATCATATAATATCTAGAGTACTACGACAGCTAGAGTTCTAAACTGTGGACATGTAGATATTAAAATAATTTGAAAAGTTGCGAAGAAAATCGGCGGGATCGGACTAATGAGCGTGGACCCACCATACAAAGTAAATACTTAATGTCATATATCTATAGTACTGTAGCAGATAAGGTCTTGTGACATAGTGCGAGTTCACGAGTTTTTAATGTAAGTAGTCCGTTAAAAAATGGGCGGGTTTAGACCAGTGAGCGTGTCATCGCCCACACGAAGTAATTATTTAATATCATATAACTGGAGTATTATAATAGATAAAGTATTGGGACTTTGTGTGAGTTCATAAGTATCAACGTTACTATTCGGAAAAAATGGACCGGATAAGATCAATGTGCGTGCTACCCCCATACAGAGTAAATATATAGTATTTATCTTGTGTACTGTAATATTTGTCTGGATTCATGAATTATTAATGTGAGTAGTTCGGTAATATAACTGGTGTACTTAATAGCGAAAGACTTGGGACTTTGTATTAGTTAATAACTTATCAACGTTATTACTAGAAAAAAAATGGGCTGGATCAGATCAGTGGGCGTGGTACCCCCATAAAAAGTGAATATTATATGTCATTTATCTGGAGTATTGTAACAATGGTTGCCTTGGAACTTCGATTAAGTAATTAATGTGAGTAGTCTCACAAAACTTGGGCAGAACGGACCAATCGGCGTGTCACCCCAATACAAAGTAAATATTTAATATCATATAACTCGAGTACTATAATAGAAAAAGCCTTGCGACTTTATCAGAGTTCATGAGTTATTAATGTGAATAGTCGGACAAAAAATGCGCGATATCGGACCAATGGGCGTGGCACCTCCTATACAAAAAAATATGAAGTATATCGTGAAAGACAGTCTTGATACTTTTGAAAAGTACATTAATTACCTATGTATGTGAGTAGTCGTGTAATCACAGAAAACAAATATCGTCAAAGTCAAAAATCGCCAAAACCGAAAAACGCAAATAACAAAAATCGCCGAAAACAAAAATCGCCAAAAACAAAAATTGTCAGAAAATCGCGTATAACAAAATCGCAAAAAACAAAAATCGCCAAAACCGAAAATCGCGAATAAAAAAATTGTCAAAATAAAAATTCGCCAAAATAAAAATTATTCACTGAAAACAAAAAATACTAAGCCAAAAATCGATAAAATACAAAAATCGTTAAAATCAAAAATCGTCAAAATAAAAATCGCAACAAATAAAAATCGCCAAAATCAAAAGTAGCAACAAAAAAAAAAAAAATCGTGAATAACAAAAATCGCCAAAATCAAAAATAGACAAAACCGAAAATCGCGAAAAATAAACGCAAACGCCAAGTCAAAGACGCCAAATCAAAAATCGCCAAAATCTAAAATTGCAAAAACAAAATCGGCCAAATCAAACATCGCCAAAAATAAATAAAATAGTTTTCTAAAAAATGTATTCCCAGTTTATTTATTTGGGTTACGATGGGTTTAGCGAAGCGCATCGGGTTACCGCTTGTTTCTTAGTATTTTTTTCATTAACTACATTTAGCAATTAATACAATCAAATTGATTTTAAAATTCAATTGCCGTTATATTTAATGAGGCAATTTGGAAAACTTAATTCCCAATAGAATTCGTTTGGCAAAAAAATCGGTTTTTACAAATAATCCGTTCTATATGTGTGCATTTTTATGAGTTCATCAAACTGCTGACGGAGCCTAAGCAAACTGGTTAAGAAAGTGCCGGTTAGAAACATTAAAATCTACGCTCTTCATGTGACTGCAGTTTTCCTTAAGATTTAAGAGCTTTAAGCATTTTAAGGAATTGGAATTATTTTCAACGCTTAATACATAAAGGATTATATGAAAGTGAGAACAAATAAATTCATGGTTTTAGTTGACCAGGGAATGGCCATAAGGAGAATGCTAGCAACTAACAGAGTTAAAGTTTTGTGGTAAGGATATATTTATATATTCGAATATTACTTATGTTCACATTAATAGCACATACATACATACGAGTATAAATGTTTCTAAATACTTTACATGTTGTACATGTAAGTGACTGTAACAATATAATGTTTTCTTCAATGTTGAAAGAGTCATTACAAACTTTGTATATTTTTTTAAAACTATACAAAATAGTAGAGCGCAATTTAATCCTGTCCTCGTTATTAATGAAATTTTTTTGACTACATCGTAAAGAATCGTCCGATTACTTGAAACCGTAGTGTAGGGCCATATCATAATTGGATTTTGCCAATGTTGTTGTGCGATTTTTCGAAGTACTTATCGAAGCTAACAAAACCTCATCTGGGTTTTGCTAGTTTAGCTGCTGTCTGGATTCTACGACCTCATGTATATTTTGGCTAGAACTAGATTTTTCCGAAGAACATACAATTTCTGTCACGGCTATTTTGATTTCATATCTTTGGCAGAATGGTAGCTATAGATGTGGAGAAAAAAGTGTAAAACAGGCTAACCCAAAAAAAAAAAACTGTAAAATGGCTAAAATGTCAGAAGATTTTCATCCACAAAGATCTCTTTTTTTTAAACTTTATAGCCATCAAAAAAAAAAAAAAAATATTAATTTTCCAGTTGTATTTTATATTGAAAATTCGTGCAAAAAACATGACTTAATCAATAACCATTAAAGTTCTTGGTTTTTCCGTTGGTGGTTCAGGTCCATGATCTACAATTGTGTAAAAGACAGAAAAATTGCATGTTCTTCGAAAAAATCAAGTTTTAGCCAAAACATACAAGGGGCCGTATAACCCACATAGCACAGTACTTCGAAAAACCGCACACGAGAAGGAGTTTGCTCTTAATGACTTCAAAAATGTTGCACTGTGTAATTAAATATTTAAATATGAATTAATTGAAAACCTTTAATACGTTCAATTTAAAACTATTTTTATATAAATTGTAATTTAGAAAGATTGAAAATTGCAAACGGTCAGGTAAGGCATTTATAAACAAGTAAAAAAATTGTTGTCGGTCTAGACCGACTATACGATACCCTATACCATACGTTTAAAGGCCTAATCTCTTAGGTCCAACTAATTAGATATAGAAAATAAGCATAAACCAAATTTGAGTGGCATTATTATTTTTTTTTTTGCCTCCGGATACGAAAAAGTTCAAATCTGCACTTGGTTATGTCCTTGGTTAAGGCGCTTCCTTGAAAACAGTTCACCATTTTTTTAGTTGATTTTCAAGATTGTTTTTTTTTAAGATGTAATTGTTATGTTTGGAAAACAATAACATTTTTTAAAAAAACACAAAAAAAAAAAATGGCTGAGTAGTGGTTGTTTAAATAAAAAAAAAACAAAATAAAAAAAAAATTTTTTTTAAATTTCAAAATCATGAAAAATCCAAAACTGGTAAAGTGTAAGGTCTTCTCACTTTCACGTAAAGTCAAAGAACCTATGAACAAAGTGGGACATAGATCATAAAAATCGATGAACGCGTTTCGCTTTTATTCATAATTAAGTGAAGTTACTTACCTCATTTTGCACCACATATTAAAAATGTTATTTTTGTATGGAAATCGCGATTGTTATCAAATAATTACAATGAAATGAAGCTCATTTCATTCGAATATATTTAACTAATGCTTTTAGACCAAACCTGTGATCTTTGTCGCAGTTTTATTTTTTATGAATTTTTAAGGAACAAAAAATATTTTTTTGAAAATTGTTCTTATTTTCGAAACTTCCATGATATCTCTGAAACTGCTGGTCAATTTAAAACCAGTGTATGCACGGCTTAAAAATAATATTGTTGATGAGCTTTGGATTTTTTTAAAACTTAATATGATGAACCGTTTTCAAGTTATTCCAATATATGTAGTGGAAGTGCCTTAATTTTGAACATAACGATATTCCGCGAAAAGTCGAGCTGATAGAATAACTTTAAAAACAACATTCAGTTCTTAATCAGCAAAAACCTTGTTCCCTTGTGTAATCATTATTGCACCGTTTTGCACCAAATAACAATTGCATGACACACTAACTATTTAAAAATTCGGAAAATAAATTTTGAAAGTACATTTTCATAAATTCGTTGATTCAAATTTGTTCATATTCAAATAGTTTTTGGATTGAAACAAAATTTCAAAATTCTACATTTAAAATCAGGAAACTTGCAGATTTATGATTTGCCAAAGGACAAATTATCTACTGTTTATTTAACACATTTATAAAGTTGGTTACAAATTTAAAGGCTTGATCAAGATTCAACAAAATTTTGCTAAAATTTCTGGAATATTGATTGGTGGTGCCAAAAAAATACAAAAAAAAAATAAACAAATAATTGGAGTAAGTGCAAGTATAAGAACTCCGTCCCTTTGTTTCGGAAAGAAACGTTTATTATCATTTAATTGGCAGTTGTGAAAATAATCGAAGGTTTTAGTTGTAATTCGGATGTTTGAAATATATTTTAGTGAGTGTATTCAAAGATTGATCATTGTTATTGTTTTTATTTATTACTTAAGTCTTATATTCTACAAGGTTCAGAAAATACATACATGAAACACACAATGTTCTGTTCTAAAGCAACCAACACATATTTTTATTTTCATTTCAATTATGTGTGTTTCTAAATTTTGTACGGTGCCCAACGCAATCATGACTGTGTTTCGTGTTAATATTTCGTTATCTACACGCACATTTTTCTATCACGTATTTTTTTGTTTCGAACACACATAAACCACACAGATTCGAGTGTAGCTTTATTTTAAGTTCGGTTCTTTGCACGTGTACTGCTAAAAAAAACAGAACATGTTCTTCAACGCGTATATCTAAAAATTAAAACATTATCCAAATGTACGAGTGTTTTATTCAGTGTGCGCTTTTTTCTAAACTCTGATATTCTACTATACATATCGTTTGTCAAGAATTTGTTTGCAACTGATAAACAATTTTTTTAATTATTTTAAATGAGAGGAAAGTATAGCAATTCGATAGTTACACTTACATCGAGGGTTTAAATTCAAAAAGTATAATTTAGTTTGATTTTAAACTATTCTCTAAAATCAACATCAATAATAAGACTAATTTTTATTAGATATTGTACTAAACTGATCGATGAATACTTATAGATCTAACGAATAAATTAGTTTGCCTCGCTCTACTCAAAAATTTTGTTAAAACAGATTTTTGAATATAAACCCTCGATATAGTGTTTTTTTTGCATTAGTAAATATATAATAAATTGATAAATATATATGATATATATGTACATAAAAGAGAAATGGTGACCGCTATATATCATAATATCATTAAATAATGATGAGCAGAAAATTGAATTCAAAAATGTTGCAGACAGGAACGCTGTAAAAAATCTAAAGATCAAAAACAGAGCACGGAAATTGAAATCATGTTTCATAAAAAAAAATACTCCTTCTGCAAATGGATGAAGAAACGTATGTAGTGACAGACTTTTTGCAGCTCCGGGCCAAAATTGTTATATGGCTAATTAATGCTTGTTGATATGGAGAAGATAAGTTTAGGACCCAAAAGCAGACGAAATTTCCAAAAAGTACCTGATGTTGCAAGCAATATGCAATATGATCGAAAGTTTTCATAAATTTTTACCTTTGAACCGGAATATGTAAATTTTATTAAGGCAATTTTTTTCCCGCTAGAAATTACCATTTTATACTCTATACCAGAGCCTACGGTCAAGCTCGAGTATGCGAGCTACTCGAGCTACTCTAGCTAGTAATTGAGCTACTCGAGCTTAACGAGTTGCATGAGTAGTAAAAATTAACATTTTCATGTTTGAAAGCATTTAAAAGGATATATATAAGTATTTAGGGTAACAAATGTATAATTTTTGGAATCATAGAAGTACCAAGAATACCATTCGTAAATTTTACTTGAATCGGAGTGTCCTACTGGCATGGCAAAATATTCACTTCATATACGTTTGACTTAATTAAAAAAAAAAATTTCCATAATACATGGTATGATTTTATATATTATGAAGTCAGTTACACTGATATATTATCCTCCTGAAATATTAAAACATTCTGATAAAAACTATGGAGTGGGCTAACTACTACTCGACAAAAACATTAACTAAAAAAAAAGTTTCCAAAAAAAATTTCACTGCCCGCAATCAACCTTATTCAAAGATGGCTCATATACAAAATTAAGTCATTCCAATTAAAGTAGTGCTCTGGGCGAACAAGGACTCGAAAACGATCACCCACTTTCTATACAAATGGATGAGAATTTGCTCTTATTTCGACTTTGATGTAATTTTACAGAAAATTTTCCTTCACGAACTTTTAAAGATTTATACATTTTGAAGTTATGGATTTCTGGACATTATATCCTTAAAATTTCAAACTATTCCATGGAAAATTGTGGAGGCGGCGAACTTATACTCGAAAAAATCATCCACTTTCAAATCATTTCACCGCAAAAGATCAGTCATTTCCTATAAAAATTTACGAAAATATTCACTTTATGCATTTTCAGTGTGTCAGCGATCTCAAACTTACATGAAGTGCATTTTGTCAAATATTTGTATGGAAACTGACTGATATTTTGCGAATAGTAGTTCACACCCTACCCACACCTTTCATCCGAGTGCTCCAATATTTTAGGAAAATAATCTGTTGATATGAGGGATTACAATCTATGAAGTGAATATTTTCATACATTTGTATGGAAGGGCGTCGAACTCGAGTAGTAGTTTGTCCACGTCAGGAGGACAGTCCGATTCAAGTGAGATTTAAAGATGATATTCTTGGTACTTGTACGATTCCAAAAATTATACATTTGTTATACTAAATACTATTAGTTGTCTTTCTACATGCTTTCAAACATGAAAAATGTTAGTTTTTGCTACTCGAGCTTATACTAGTTGAGCTCAAGTCAAGGTATAATGACTTTTTGCTGATGTTTGTAACTACCAAAAATATTTGACACCCATTTTTTATTATACCTGTCGACTCGGAATATTTTTCTGAGTCGATTTAGAGATGTCCGACCGTCTCACAGTGGGTTGAAATCTCAAAAAATGGAGATTAATTAAACTACTTATCTGATTTTAAAAATTCTTTCACTATTAGAATGCTACGTTATCAGTGAGTGACATAGGCTACACATCTTTTGGTAAAAGTGGGCGGTGCCACTCCCCCTATTAAAAATCGCTCTAGCGGCCACAGTAATAGACCGATTGTCATGAAACTCACCCAATTTTATACTGTTGACCTTATAATAGTCCTTGGCTATACCTGGTTATGATAGGATAAAGGGGCGTGGCACCGCCCATATAACCTGAAACTTAGAACGACTATATCTCATGAATTATGAGAGGTGTGAAGATGAGATTTGGTATATATGTTGATCGTACAGTATGAATTACATCCAAGGTGGGCGGTACTATGTCCTCTTTTAAAAAATTGTTCTGGCTCAGTGGGATTTTTTTTTTTTTTTTTTTGGAAAAAAGTAATAAAAATTTTACATAGTAATCAATTTATTTTTAATATAATTAGGTAGACGAAAGGGGATTATTGTATCATATATGTAACTAAATTCGGGACTCAAAGCAGATATTAAAATTGTACGGTCGTGTACGGATGTGTCTGGTGAGCGTTTTGTTCAAAACTATAAATATCTTTTTCCTTCATGTCTACAAAATAGGAAAAAAAAATGTATACATAAGTATTTATATATACATATGTATATATTTATTACAAGACACGTGTTTCTGACCTTCTATTTTAAAAAATATGCCCAAAGTTATCATACTCTAATGCATCGCTCTCGTTAAAATCATCATCGTCATTGTATCATGATTTGTGCCTTCTGATGCCACATTCGTCAAAACTGATGGCGAAACTAGTAGATCTACTACTGATTTTGGAAGTTGGTGGAATTTTTTTTTTTTTGGCAATTTTGTTTTACCAGATAGGATTGGATCTGAACTTAGTAGGAACCTATTTAATATGTCTCGATTGCAATCCTCCCGACAACATTTGCGAGAAAAATGTTCTCTGTAGTTTTTAAAATCTTTGTGTCGGCCTTCCTGGGCTTCACGTTTCAATACACAACACAATCTTGTCATTGTAACACACAGTTGCCAACGACATACAAAAACAACAATTATAACAACGAAGACAAAGCAAACAAAAGACAAGAACTGGTGTTCCTTGCTAGAGTGACTATTTTCACAATTAATTTAATAAAAAAATTTCGCGCAAAAACGCGCAACATGTTATTACTTAATATGAAAGCCTAGGAACTGCAGTTTCTTAAAAAATTAATATTCTAACGCCAGCTTACACCGTAGATATTTAAATATCAACGAATATTTTGAAAATAGCCAAAATTTAGACACATTTTAAAAAAAATTTTAAAAATATTTCTACACAACTTTTGTTAACACAATTATTTTTAGAACAGCGCTAAAATAACTGTGATTGAAGATTCCATAGTAAAAGTATTACTTTTGACTTGCGAAAAACTATATATTAAGCGTCGAAATATACCGAATTACAATTAACACTATTGTACGCGAATAGCTCAAAAATTACTCTACTTCAAATACTAAATATTACTAAATATTTTTCAAAAAAACAAATTTCCATTTATAATTTAATATCCATTTTTTGCGATTTCAACCCTCTATGCGTCTGTCCGTCTGTGTGTCTATATGAATATGAGATCGACCTAATTTGCCATAAGATCGAAATTATCATATAGATCTCCATCAAATTTGGTTTGTGTGTGTTCATTTTATGCTACAGTGAGTAGCTCAAAATTAAAATCTATATGATAATTCTTAGTCATAGCCCTCATATAAATCTGCTCTCCGATCTTCACTTGAATCTATAAAAAAAAATATGAAATATTGTACAGATATTGGTTTGTATATGTTTTTGCAGAAAATAAGTGACTTTACCAAATATGGTCTGGATCGGTCCTTTTTCACCAAGTCCCCATATAAATATAGTACCAATATGAACTGCACAGATCTGAAGGCAAAAAAAATAATAAAAATTCCTCTCAAACTTGGTTTATGCTTATTTTTTAAGCCCAATTAGTTGAATCCAAGAACAATTTTCGAAACGCTTCTATCAAGTTCATCAAATAGCTAAACTATATAAATTATAATATTAAGATTTACAAACAATTTCTTGGCAAACTGTACATATTTCTTAAAATTTAATTTAGTTTCGAAAATCATAATTTTTCAGGTGAAATCGAAATTTATATAAATGAAATTTTTGATATACTATTCTTTTTCGGTACGACTTCAATCAAACTTGCTTACTGCGATTTAGACAGTCAATATATTTTAGTAAATGTAAACAGATTTTTATAAATGTTTATATATACATGCATCATACATTTTTGGATCGCTGAATTATGTGTATACTGACATCTACAAACAATCTTAAAATCGGTCTACCTGGACTACCGCTAGTTCGTTATAAATCTGTTCAACTGTATGTACTTCTAAAAATAAAAAATATGCATTTTTTTTTTTTCAAACTTTATGTCACTTTAAGTATGTTAAACAAAATATATGAAAAAAAAATATATAAAAAGAAAAATAAACAAGAAACACATTTCCTTTGATATCGTACGAGTACATGCGAAGCATTCTATGGTGCTATGTTTAAAATTCTCAGGAACTTGGCTTAACCTTCGGTGTTATATCGTTTTGTTGATGTTGTTGCTGCTGTTGTTTTTTGCAAACTTCCGTATCTCCTTTTTTTTCTAGCAAACCTTTTAGAAAATGGATTTTCAGATTGACATTAGAGTTAATAGGCATATGGCTCAATGGTTAAGGTAATAGTTTTGTGTCAAAGAAACAAATGGATGGTAGCACAACAATTTATTACCTTTAGAAAAAGCGAAATTAAATTATGAATACGAGTTGTAAATTTAAGATGGAAAGTAGTATTTATGATAAGACCGACCTTTAAATATACATAAAATGCATTTATTCATTCGTGTTAACTTTATTTTTGGTATACAAAGACTTTAAGCAACGTCATGGAAATATTTAAGAAACAATCTTAATAAAAATGGTCATTATAACTAAATGAAATTTCGCATTTTCAAATATTTCACAACAAACAAATGGTATAAATGAATAGCTGCCTATTATTGAGATTAGGTCTTTGAACTTAATTTATTGAAATTATAAAAAAAAAACTCAATATTCTCAATATTCCCACAAATCAACCTAAAAATATTATAAATATATATGTATGTATGTAAACCATAATTGGATATTAACAAAAACAATTCGAATTACAATAATAAATGAGTAAAATAACAACAAACAAAAAAATAAAGGTCTAAATCATTAAAACGCATTATTGCGAACGACAAGATACTTTAAATATTCGAATCCAAAGAATGAGAAGACGAAGATGAACAAAATGCCTGAGTTCTTCAATTATGCTTGCGAATTCACATTAAAATATTCATTGCCATGGCAATGCAGCAAGACAAAAACAATTTAGCACAACATCCACAATAATAATACATTATAATAATTTGCTGAAAATATGATTAAAGGTAAAGCCTGATGCTCTACTATATACTTAATGTCTGTATATGTATGTGTATGTAACTGTGTGTGTCTGTGTGTGTGTATGTGGGTATGTTGGGCTGGATCAGTATCATGAAGAAAAAAATGCATTTCAACATGCAGAGAGAGAGAAAAAAAATTATATTTAGAAAAGCTTTAAATTTAACGTTTAAACAGAATCAAATCGCCTGTTGTTGCCATATTCTGCCATTACAATGACCAAATAACTACAATTTTGTTAAAACCGAATAAGCACTGGAGCATACAACTATACATGTTCAAATATAAATGAAGACAGACACACACACACATGGGCGTATGTTCCAAGAAGAGTGAAAATGCTTTGAGCCACAAACAAAAAACAGTAGCCCATAATTCTAGTCATACAGACTTTACCATCTGACCCTTTAACCATAAAAAAAACATAGACATGCAGACTAACAGACATTCAGACGTAAATACAAATGGACAGAATGGTACAGAATGGACTTTAGCTTAAGCCATCATCGCTCAATCAATACATCCATCCATCCATCAATCCATTTTGTATATTACTCGTAACATCGAACGTCCACATTGATCACTAAAGATCAGTTTGCAATTTGTAAAGTAAACGCTTAAGTCATGTTCAAAAGTAAGTTGGAATCTTTAACAGCAACTGCTTCATATTTTTTTTATTTTATTTTTTTTTTGTTGACTACTGTTTGATGAGTGGTTAGATTGTTGGCTATCCGTTTATTTTTCGTCATTAACTGCCTTCTTACTGGCTGTGTGGCTCGCTGCCAGACAGGCCGTCAGTCAGATAGCCTGTCTGACTAATTCATCTTTCATCTGCATGAAGGAAGCATCGGTTCCATCGGTGTACAAGTGAATAAAAAAAATCAAAAAACAAAGGTTTATAATGTTGCAAACAAGCTCGCCAGACAGCTTCTGTTGTACGCAGTAATTTTGTATGTTATGCTGTGTGCACGGTCAGTGTTGGTAGGTAATATTGTGCATGTATGTTTGTACTGGAAGTATAACAAACTACATATATTGGGTTCGTGCGTTACAGAACTTTGCAAACAGTTTATTATCATTAATTTTGAAGATTTCTCGTGATCATAACGATCACTACGTTTTACAGCTTTCAATTTATAAATGAGCGTCAAAATACACTACAACAATGCGAGCATAATGATAAACAGGGAACTGCAAGAGTTGCAGTTTACGTTATTTTCCAATTAAATAGACGATATCTGCCAAATATTTTTTACTTGAATATATTTTCAGATGTATTTTGGATCTGTCTTGATAATTTTTACATATTTCTTTTATTAAAATCAATACGTAAATATATTCATATAGTTCAAGTCCGAAATACTGGGGAATTTTTTGTCAATTATCTTCACGTATTTGGCATGCATATAAATATGTATATATATGTATTCAGTAAATCAATAATGACTAACGTTCCCGCATCGTTCTAACATATAGATGTTAGTCGGTTTATGAAGTCATTATTTAGAATTTGTTGTTTTAAATAAATTTCTATAGCTACGAATCGAATGCAGCTTTATTTTTACCGCTGCTAGCAATGGATATTTTTGCAGAAAGTTTTACTCAAAGTATTGTCCGTCGTTTGCCACTAGTTTTTCCCCATTTTTTAGGTAAAATTTTGATACCGCTTGACGTACCTGCGCACACTTTTCCATAAGCTTACGACTTAATCTCATCAATTGTGTTCGGTACACAGCTCCAATAATGCTTTCGATCCGACACTAGGTCAAATGACCGCTTTTCTGTGCAAAAGTGATAAGAATTAAAGTACCTTTTCACTTTTGTTGTTGTTGTTTTTTTAGTAGAAAATGCTTCAAAACAAAAAACAAAGACACTTGATGTTTGTTTGTTCTAAGTATAGAGCATCGTTAGACAGCTAGCTGTGCGTCAAAGTCAATCGATGCAAGTTTCTCTACAAATGTGCTTGTGAGGTTTGTTTTGCTTGATCAATTTTAAGTGCGTGTTACTCGAATTGTGTTGCTAATAATTCATTAGTGTATGTACATATGTGTTTAATAAAACTTGCTTTATATTTATGTCGCTACTTTTGTACATACTGATTAGCCTATGTCACCTTAAAAGGGTAGAATTAATTTCAAACTTTGACTTTCTGTAAGCCATCACAAATTTTGACCCCATTTAACCTTTTTCATATTTAAACAAGTAAGAAAATTATACGATACCCTATACCATGGCTTAGAGAACCTATCTCTTCGGTCCAAGTAAGTGGATATAGAAAATAAGAATAAACCAAATTTGAGTGGCACTGTTATTAATTTTTTTGAATGCAGATATGAAAAAGTTCATATCGGAAGCTATATTTATATCGGAACTAGGTAGAAAAATGGACCGATCCTGACTATTTTTTTAAAGTCACTCATATTTTGAAAAAATTTATACAAGCCAAATTTGAGAAGAATCAGTGCAATATTTTTGTTTTTTTGATAGATTAAGTGAAGATCGGGAAGCAGCTCTATATGGGGCCTAGACTAGGAGTTGTCCCATAGGTATCATTTTTGGACTACTAATTAATGGATGTAATATATACATACAAACCCAATTTGACTGAGATCTATATAATAATAATTTATGTCGATTTCATAGGGGGTCATTTGTATGGCGGCTAAGTCTGAATATGGACCGAATTTCACCAGTTTGAAAAGCGTTCATCCTATGGAGCTTATGTACCAAATTTCAAGAAAATATATTTATATTTGCGACCTGTAGTAGTTTGATTACAAGGTTTACGTGGACACACAGACGGACGGACGGACATCGCTAAATCGACTCAGCAAGTGATTCTGAGACGATCGGTATAATAAAAGATGGGTCTTGGTCAAATATTTTATTTAAAAAATAAGTAATAGGTTATTTCCAGTTTATTTCAAATTGCGATTTTTTGCGCTTTCTAAATAATTCCTCGTTTTCTTAGGTAACCTGTGTATAAAAAAAACGCAATTTGTTGGAAATGTGGCGAAAAGAGTGCACAAAAAATGAAAAATTTAATACCGTTTTCAAACATGTAGTAGCCAAAAAATCAGCTTAAAAGTGGGAAAAGTCTCAGAGAAAAATAAATGTCTTCATGGACCAAAATCATGCTTAACTAAGTTTTGTGGTGGATCACATTTCAAAAAAAAGTACTCCTACCGTTGTTGGACGTCCACGTCTGTAATTCAAAGCAAAATCAGAATTTGGAGAAAGAAGAGAAGCCGCAGAACTTGCAAATGAGACAGCTGATACTATCGTTCGTCCAGCAGCAACATCGGCTTGTAAACAAGGTGATGCCGATTTGGCTGCAGTCCTTAAGGAAAGTATGAAAAGCCTAATAAGGCCGTCATAAATTCGTAAAATTTGTAATAAGAATCCCCAAAACCCAGTTCAACTTTCTGTGGATGAGGCTTTAGCTCTCCTTCTTGAAAACAGTTTTTCGAAAGAGCAGTATAATGCAATAAGCAACGAAAACAAATTAAGAAACTGTGATATATGTCTACACTATAGTAAAATGAAAGCAGCAAAATTTAAATGCCTACCTCAGGGTATAGCAGCAAATGAGACACTCGCAAAAGTTTCGTTGCAATCTATTTTTATTGCATTGATGCAAAAAGAAGTTTTTCAAGCTGTAATGGAAGCGGAGATGACGGATTTTTAAGGTCCAACTTAATATTAAGCTATGGATTTGATGGAAGCACTGGTCAAGCTCAATTTAAACCAATATTTAACGAGCCAAGTTCATCAAAAAGCTGTAGTGGCGCTCTTTTAGCTACTACTGTTATTCCCTTAAGGTTGTTGCTATTATCGTGAAAGACAATTTGGAACAACTGCCGACAACATCTTACAGATTGTGGTGTAAGATTTTGTCCGTCCATTAACCAGAATGGTGTACATAAAGGAAACAAAAGAAGTTGTTTTATAGGAAGACCTGGACTTCAAAATATAAATTCCCGCTTTGGAAAAAACACTAATATGTGTTGGTGATGGAAAATCTGTTGCATTTAAATTATTAAACTTTTTCTTTTAACATATAATCTCTGTCTGTCAGTCCGTCTACCATGGGGCAACCCCATTCCCCCTCATCCAATTGATCTAAAACTTGGCACATAGTCTTGTTGTGACTACAGTCACGCATAGTCACGCACAGTCACGGAGTGATCTAAAACCAATTTCCCCTTATCCGATCGATCTGAAACTAGGTCGATAGACATGCTGTGAAAAAAGATTAACTTTGATATAGTCATGCAGAGTCACGCATAGACACGACAGTCACGGAGAGATTAAAATCTCACTTCCCCTAATCCGATCGATCTGAAACTTTGTCCATAGATTAATTTTAAGATAATCACACACAGTCATGCATAATCACGCCCAATCACGGAGTGATTTAAACCCCATTTGCCATCATCTAATCAATCTGAAACTAGGTCAATAGACTTGTTGTGATCAAAGATTAATTTTAATTATGAAAGTGAAATATTCCATGTAAAAGAAGAAAACTTAAAGTTTGGACTTAGCCTCCATCATTGTTGGATTATATTCTTTGAATTTGTATTACATTTAGGCTATAAATGTAAATTACAAAACTGGCAGAGTGGATGCGCCCAGAGTAGGTGGCTTCGAATCCACAAATTCATTCAAAAATAATTTTCAGTTATTTATCCTGCCAGTTCAAAATCAATCCAAGTCAATTTGAATTATAATGCTTTGAAACGGCAAAACGTTTTCAGGAGTTGTATTCCTGGTTGCCAATGACACCCACGATCCATAAAGTACTCATACACTCAAAAGAAATTACAGAAAATACTGCACCTCCAATGGGGGTTTTTTGGAGAAGCTGCTGAATCGCGACAATAAATATGCAAATTCGATAGATTGCATCTATGTTCAACTCAGATAAAAAATTGCCGAGAAGATTAAAAATAAAGAACTCATTAAATATACAGCAGAGGAAGCTTTAGCCTTTTATATTGATGGCAGTTACACAAAAAGGGTTTCCGTGGACTTGCAAATTGGCACTAAAAAGAGAAATGCAAATATATTTCCCACCTATCCTAATGGACTACAAGTTACTGATCATTTTCGAGATGCGTTTACAAAGCTTTATTGATCACACAGTGGCCCGAATATTTAATGCCCATTCTCAAAATTTCAAAACACAGAGAGTAATAACATTCTAAAGCTAACTGCCATTTACAAATGGAGTTGCGATGGAAGTAGTGGCCATGCAACTTATCGTCAAAATTTTAATAATGTTAATGATTGCATGATCGACCAACATATGTTTGCGGTGTACTTGAATCAATCATACTCTGGAAAAATATGAAACCTTCATCCATTCGTTATTGCAGGCCATTAAGATTACTTTATCAAAGAGAGACAGCAGACTTGATACATGATGAAGTGAACAATTGCAAAAGCCATATAGCCAAAATACAGCCAACGAAACTTGAAAATTTGAAGTTCATCATCAGTTTCATATAACCATGACAGATAGGAAGGTTTTTAGTGTTGTGGCAGAATCATCCTCCCAAAAATGTGGAAATTGTGATGTATCACCAAAAAAAATATGACGACCTAAAAATAACGAAAAATTTGCCGGGCAAAGAAAATTTATCAACTTTACGTGAGTGGACTCGCTTCTTTGAATTTATTCTGTATATCGCACACAGCATTCCAATTCAAAAATGGCAGGTTCGCAGTTGTGATAAGACGAATGTTGATTAAAAAAAACTGAGATACAACCAATCTGAGTAAGGAAATGGCTATACCGGTTGATACCCCAATGCCTGGATCAGGCACAACTAATAACGGCAACACCGTCAGAAACTTTTTTCAAAACCAAACTTGGCTGCTGAAATAACTGGTGTAAGTATTCACAAATTTATCGTTTCAGCGTTATTTTCGGCAGAATGGCTTCTGGATATGAAATCAATACGGATACCTTTCAGCTGTATGCATACCGAACAGCAACTATTTTTGTTGAATTGTATCCATGGTTTTATATGCCCTCGGCTGTCCATAAAATTTTAATATATGGTACAGATATTATTCAACATGTTTCGCTGCCAATAGGTATGATGCCAGAAGAAGCTCTTCAGGCCAGAAATAAAGACCTCAGAAAATTTTGCCTCGGAAAAATTTACGTAAAAAAACTGACTAGAGCACTTATATATGAGAATTAAAAAAAAAATGTTTAGCTTATACGAAAAATTCTTTTTGTATAAATTTTTATTTATTGTATTTTTATCTACATAAAAAATTTTCCGAATCAAAATATCTCCTACTGTGTCGTTGATTTCTAATACTATTTAAATTTAAAGTTAATTGCTTCTATATTTTGACCAGTATTTATTATAATTTCTTATTTATTATTAATAATAATTAATTTCTATCTGAAAAATGCATTACACTGTACTAAAACAATTTTTTGATTGGTGTAAAAAAGATTCGAGAAATTATTTAAAAATAAATGAATTTATTTCAGTTAAGAATTCGACATCACCCCTTTTTAAATAAAGTTGTTGATGATAATATAGAAAGATTTGAATATTTTATATAATATATTATATCTGTGGTCACAAGCGATAACCGCCTAAGTCGACTTAAGAACGATTTGAGTTACGTATGCTATCATATTCTACTAAAAACGCTTTATATTTACGTGAAATCCCCATTTCTCTAACACTGTTTATTAAAAAGTTAAAAGTTTATGAAAACATTCTGACCTTAGTCGTAATGAAGCCCCATTACATTTATATAAAAAGTTATTTTTCTCAAAAGCATGATTTTCGACTTAGGCGGTTAATGCTTGTGACCACAGATATATTGAGAGCCAGAAGAAACCATTAAAACTTCTTCTTGAACGAAAACACCTTTGTCAAGATATTCATTATTTACTTTTGTCATATCATTCAACTGTTATTTTACGATTGGTCATGTAAAAATGAAAATTAAATATGGATCCATTATATAGAGATTAGTAACTTCTAGTTAATTTGTCAGAGCGATTTTAATATTTTATTTTTTAGAATAATAAACATTTTAATTTTTAATTCTTTCTGCAATCACATACTGACTCAATTGCATTCAATTCTTATTTTAGTTCGATTGATCCTGCTGAAATTTCACAGAACAAATTCATATGTACACACACAAACACACACACTCACTCACACACACACCCACTCAACCAGTGACAAAAACAACAACAACAACAAATTATAACTAAAATTTAGCCTCGTCGACAAACGATGTTAGTGAAAAAGTTTTAGAAAACAGTCAAATACATTCGAATATGCATGCAAATTCCATTCCATTTTTTGGTTGGATACACGGGTGAAACACGTTCAAGTTTTGTGAGATGGGAACGAGAGAGTTCCTGGTGGCAAGCAATTTTCACTTGCATGTATAATGCAATTTAATATGTTACGCATAAGAACGACCATCTCCGACCCTCACACCCAGAGTTGTATGTAAAAATATATAAAAACTATTTATATCTGAATATCTAATGGACGTATCTAACAACCCAATACAACCCTGACTCAGCATCATTGTACAATATTTGAAATTAAGCTCCAGTTGTTTGTGTGTACATTTACTAGTTTTCGGCCTACAACTACAATGGTGAGTTGAGGTTTTGCAGAAGCAAAACTTTTCTGCGTGCATGCTTACATAGTGTGTGTGTGTGTGTGTGCGTTTTTGTGGGAGTGTGTGTGTGTGTTTGTTTATGTGAGCATACAAAATAAGAGAATAATGGGTGCGTGTGCAATGTACGTAGACTATTTAGCCACAACTGTAGTAAACCATTGCAATATGCATGCTGCCTTAACCCACCGCCTATCCTCCCCCCCTTCTAATAAAATCCAACTTTTACTCAAAAACTCTTGCATTATGCCTAATACTGGAATAGCAATCGTTCTCGCACTCGTCCTCGTGCTCTAACTCCAACACGAGTAATTGTTTGTATATTAAAGTATGTAGGTTTGTTGTAAGTTTCTGGTGGAGGTGTTTTCTGTTGTCGATGAACCGTTCAAGGCTCAGCTTGGTCTAATAAATGATGGTGCCATTATTTTCGTTATAAACGAAGCCTTTTCAGTTGTCAGGAGGTTTTATTTTTCGGGACTGTGTGGGCCTTGGGCAACGTATGTGTGATTTATTTTTAATTGAAATTCTAGAATGCGTGCAAAACTGCACTGGAAAAAAAGTGTTTTTACAAACGTTAAGCATATAAGCAGTATTAAAACAATAGAACAAACAGTCCAACAGCCAACGTACAACGACCAACAATGTACGACCATAGGCATAAAATTGAGGAAACTCACATACACACACATACACTCACTCACTTACACAATAAATACATATACATATAGTATGCGTATACGAAATACGAGATGTTCTCTGCACTCGCCTTTATTAACCAGAAACAAATATACATTATGACACAGTAGAAAGACCTGGACAGGCGAGTAAATGGCCAAACCGATGGGTGGGAAGGCAATCGGTAAAATACAGGCAAAGGAATATTTGTGCGTGTATATTCATCTAAATTTAAATTGCGTTCGTATGTTCTTCATTATGCGTACATATGTATATCTATGTGTGTGAGTAAGCATCTATGTGTTTTCTAACGATGTTAATGCTGAAGCTGATGGTGCTGATGATGATGATGATTATGACGATGACGACGACAACGACAACGACGTTGGCAATTGAAATATTGATGACGATGGTCTTGGTGGCGGCCTAGAATTTTTTACATAACAAAAATGGAATTAATTTTTGTTTTAGGAAATTCAGTTATAGAAACGAACTTATGTATGTACGACTACTTCTACTCGTAGTCACATATACTAATGTATGTTTGTCTGTACGAGTATGCATACATGGAGATAAATTAATTATGCGAGTTTTCCGATGCAACGAATCCTTATTCTAGAGGTCCATGCCATGATTTAACATAGCTGCTCAGCAGCGTTCCCTTATTCTTTTTAAAGTTGGCGAAATTTTGCGTTAGAATGCAACAGCAAGTTGCAAGAGAGACTATTGATTGGAAATATACATAAGTAAGTAAACTATGTTGGTTTCTTTTTGAAATGCGAAGAGCTGTTCGTAAGTCTATGCAAATAAAAAAAAAAAAACCTTCAAAACCCTTCTCCAACTGATGTGTCTTTCGAAATCAATAACATTTTATTAAGAATCTTTTCCCGTTTCATGAATTTGATCCGCCCTTTCGCGGAGTCAAAAGAGTTTTTCCGTGGCCTCGCAAAGTTATAAATAATAAAGAAATGCATACAAAATATTCAAACGTGAAGCAAAACTATCAGATATAGTATATTATATATTAGGGGTATATAGAAAATTCGATTCTGGCATCAATGCTGCACCCAAAACATTTTCTTAAACCATGCAACACTTAGTTAATTATACCCTATACCACAATGTGGTCAGGGTATAGTGACTTTGTGCTGATGTTTGTAACTACCAAAAATATTTGACCTAGACCCATCTTTTATTATACCGATCGACTCAGAATCACTTTCAGAATCACCTCCTGAGTTGATTTAGCCGTCCGTCTGTCCGTCCGTCTGTCTGTGCGTCCATCTAAACCTTGTAATCTACACTGAGAAAAAAAGTGCGCTTTAATATTAAATGTGAACACTTTCAAATTTTATTTAAAGTGCCTCAGTCTAAATGTTCTTAAGCGGAGCACAAAAAAAAATAATTTTGTAAAAGTGCTAATTTTAAGTTTTTAAAGTGTTTACTCGAAAGTTAAAGGTTAAAATTTTTGTTTTTAATGTAAAATTCTTAAATTTAAAAATGTTTACTTTATTTTATAATGACAAACTTTATATTTTAAAGTAAAATATATTATTTATAAAGTAATCACTTTTAAAATTGTATTAAACGTGAATCCATTTAATTTTAAATTTTTAAACTCTAAAAAATAAAACTAAAACGTTTATTTTCAAAGTGTTAACTTTAATATGTAAAGTGTTCAATTTGCAGAAAAGTGTTAACGTTTATATTTAAAGTGTTCACTTTATAAATCGAAGTGTAACTTTCTAATTTAAATTGTTCACTTTAATATTGAAAGTTTTAGTTTTGATTAACTTTAATTTTAAAGTTTTCACTTTGATATATAAAGTGTCAGTTTATAATTAAAAGTGATCACTTTGACATTTAAAGTGTACATTTTGTATTAAAAGTGTTAACTTTTAAAGTCAAAGTGTCTTTGTTGGAACTAAACGTGAACACTGTAAAACGCAACGTAAAAAATTTTAGTGTTTAAGTTTATTTTGAAAGTTCGACTTTAAATTGTACCGTTAAAATAAAAGCATTTGTGTGATTTTTTTAGTGTGAAAAAGATAAAAAATGATCAGTCAGGGTAAAATTATACAAGAAAGTGACTTGGTGCGAATTCTTGGCAACGATATCCAAATTAATGAGCAGGGTGCTTTAACGTACACGTGTGTTGTTGAAAAATCTACCAACGACAGTTTAAGTGATAAGATACGGATCTCATTAATCTGCCGGAGGAGTTTGATCTTGAAACACTTTTTGTTGACCTAAAAAGTAAGTAGAAATACCTAGGCAATATTAACACTTATGCAATATTATTAATGTTGCTTAGAAGCTGGAATAACTTTTCGAAGCTTAAAATTTTTGTCAAAAGAAGACATTGCGGAAGCAATACAAAATATTGGTCTTCGAGCGGAGTTTAGAGAAAAGTTGTTTTTCTGGCGCAAGTCAAAGGTAAATATAATATTAATTTTGAAGCTTATTTGCGATGTTACGCACGTACATAGATACAATTCTCATTACCATATTACTACGTTTATAATTTACCAAGCTGATTTTTTCAGATTGGAATAGAAGACGAAACGCTAGAAAAAAGCCGTCACAACGATTCACCTTGTTCTTCAAATAATTCAATAAGAAGCGCATTTGGATCACAGTTTTGTATTAAATTTAATGGTACACTGCATTGCAGCCCCTTTCAACATTTTTAAGGAATAACTCAACCGGAAAACAACTTATTCAATATTATGAGGAGAGGGCATGTTTTACGAATAAGCAACACGATGACCTCATTAAAATAATTTTAGAAGATGTCATGTTAACAAAGGCAAAGCTTAGACCGGAACACTTTTCTAGTATTGTGGAAGAAATAATTGGTTTATTTCCCAAAAAAAAAAAGAGTCCCAGGTATTATTAAAAACGATATATAAAGAGAACATATTATAAACTGATTTCTTACAGGATTATTACTGCATTCCTCGTCAAAGAAAAAAAAACCCCATCAGGCAAGCTCTATTCCAAATATTTTAACTTAAGGGCAAAGACTAAAAAGAGTAGTCCACCTGCGGAAAGTTCCCTTTTGAGTGAATTACGTGAGCCATTAGTGGAAGAAAATTTTGAAGTTGTTGAAACGCTGTCGTTACGTTTCAATCATTTGATGAGACTTTCAAAGTACATTTCGTTTTAGGCCTTGTAGTGGGAGATAATTTAAGTGTAAATAGTATATTGGGTTTTGTGCAATCTTTTAAGGCCAAGCGTTACTGTCGAGCATGTAGAACTACTAAAGATCAAATTAAAATTGATGTTCCAGAAAACGAACAACTGCAACAACAATAAATTTCAAGACACAGGTCTCAAAACAGTTTGTATTTTTAATGAGTTAAGAAGCTTTCACGTAACAAATAACATTTGCTTTGACATTATGCATGATGTTTTAAAAGGGATATGCGTATATGATATTTGCAACATAATCTTGGGTTTAGTAAATGACAAAATTATTTCATTAGACATTATTAACAGCAGAAAAAAAATTTTTCAGTTTGGAGATATTGAAATAGGAAATATTTCGAAGCCTCTGCTTATGGACCGACTTCAATCATAAAAATGACAGCTAGTGAGGTTTTGTGCTTTACAAATTTTCTTCCACTTATAATAGGAGATTTAATTTCACCGGATGTGAAGCATTGGAAAGTATTGGTATTGCTAATAGAAATAGAAGATTTATTATTTGATTCTAGTTTTTCTACTTTCGATTTAGATAAGTAGCAAAATTTAATTAAAACACATCATCAATTGTATATTCTTTACGATGATCTGAAAACTAAGCATAATTTTTTGGTGCACTACCCCCGCGCAATTGAGAAATGTGGTCCTCTTAAGTTTGTCTGGGCGATGCGTTTCGAGGCAAAACAAAAAGATGCAAAAATATATTTTAATAATATAATATCTCGATTAAATCCTGCTTATACAGCGGCTATGAAAAGTTCTTTTTGGTTTTAAAATTTTTTACAAAAGTATTAAAATGGGTTTCCGCATCCTTTCAACACTGAGACATTTATTACAAAAGACTTAACAAAAGAAGACAATTTTCCTCTAATATTGAACTTTGAAAATATTAACTATCAATCTGTTTGTGTTTGGACTATAATACATTATAAAGGAATCGAGTATAAACAAAATTATTTTTTAGCATTACTGAATGAAATAAATTGTTGTATCTATAAAATCAAACTTTTTATTTACGAAAATTAAATTACGATTTATTTTATAAATTCTTATTTTATTTAATGAGTTATTAATGAGTTATAAATAAGTTATTTCATATATATAAAAAAAATTTTAATTTAAATTTGTTTCAATAAAAAAAAATGTGGATTAAAAACAATTAAAATAATGTGTTTTCTTTAAAGTTTATTGTGAACACTTTTAAATCGCATTTGAAAATGTGTTAACTTTTAATTTTAATACAAACATTTTTAAATTAGGTTAAAATTGTGAGCTTTAAAATCAAACACATTGTATTCGAAAACGCGCATATTAAAATGTAAAGTTTTCACTTTAATATTCAAAGTGTTAACATTAATAATTTATATTTTAAAGTCTAAACTTTAAAATTAAATATTTTTCAATACGGCTGGTTATCATACATGAAAATTTTTAGTTTTAAAGTCCCTTGCACTGTATTTAAAGTGAGTTTAAAGTGTTTCTTTTCTGAGTGTAACTACAGGTCGCAAATATGAACATATTTTGATGAAATTTGGTGCATTGGCTTTATCGGCCATAGCATGAACGCTATTGAAGTTGGTAAAAATCAGTGCATGTTCAGACCTAGACCCTATACAAATTACCCCTATTAAATCGACTTAAAATGTCTTAATCTCCAAATTATTTTATAGATCTCGGTTAAATTGGGTTTGTGTGTGTTTATTACTCCCACTAATCAATAGTCCAAAAATAAACTCTATAGGACAATTATTAGTCATAGCCCCCATATAAAGCTGCTTCCCGATATTTACTTAAATCTACCAAAAAACAAAAATATTGCACAGATTTTTCTCAAATTTGGTTTGTATAAGTTTTTGAAAAAAAATAAGTGACCTTACTAAATATGGTCCGGATCGGTCTATATTTCGACCTAGTCTCCATATGAATATAGCATCAGATATGAAAATAATTGATAAAAATTCCACTCAAATTTGTTTAATCCTTATCTTCTATATCTAATTAGTTGAAACACGGAGATAGGGTCTCTAAACGCAAGGTATAGTCGGTCTAGGTCGACTATAATTTTCCTACTTGTTTCTTTTAGTAACAATGCTACATTCATATTTTAATCGCGAACATAACTTGTTGCAACGTACATAAGTTTCTCAGGCCTATTCGGTATAGTCTATTCACTAGTGCCGATTTAATATTTTCAAAAATTCTTCAAAGGTTATATCCCTAAGTAGTGTGTGTAGTGTATAGATAGCATAGTGATAGAAGGGAGAAGTGCGTAAAAAATTAAAGGAGTAAGGAGTAATGAAAAAAAAAATAATTAAAGGCGTAAGACCAACGCCTTACTTCTTTAGCCACTATATATACATGTGTACAATGTATGGAAATAAGTGGCGGATGAACAGCATCAACGGAAATCGACAAAACATTGTGAGCACCAATGACCATTCATGAAAAACGAAAACAACAACGACATAAAACTATATATTCTCCTTAATCCCAAGACGTGATTTTTCTATTCTATAATTTTTTTTTAGTAGAAACTTTTATGCAAACTGACGAGCACAACGAATCCTTTCTAACGAAAAACGGCAAATTACACACGTTTTCCCATTGATGTACAGATGGCTGTTGTATGTGTTAGCAGAAAACGAAAGAGTAAGAGACAGAATTAGACCATACACAACACAAGATACTATCGCCACTTGAAGACACATTCACACATTCATATGTTCACGTACATGCATAAACATATACGAAACACGCACACTTACTCATAGGTTTACATGTAAAAATTTTCTATTTTATATGTTTGTAATATGCGTTAGTTTCATGTACACTGTACAGACATACATACATAACACATACACAATTCTTTGCCAAAAAGTTAGAAACGTTAGTAAGGTTAAGAATACTTTTATTTAAATTTAATAAGTTTTTAATTGCATTAGACAAAACATTATTTTTTTAATTAAACATTTATTTTTATTTTCGTAGTATTGAAATTATTAATTTCAGATTCAAATTTTTTTGGCAAAGTGCTGTATAGCATGCATCTATCCTCTGAAATTAGAATACACAGGACCAGCACCAATGTGTGCACACTCTCATAAATACTATAAAATTGTATAAATGTATACATGTATATACATATGTATTTGTGTATAGAAATTTTGTTTGCTTTTGACCAGTAAATTTTGCCAAAGTTGTCTGCATAAAAAAGAAGATTTTAACGGAAAATGAGAAGAGCATACCATACCAATATATAAGAACATTTTCCATTTTCCATTTTAAGCAGTACAAACCTCGGACTGAGACAATACTATACATATACATATATACATGTATATAACAAATTGAATGCATATATATGTACATAGCAAGATACATACAAAAACTATATTAATTGTCGCGCATATCAAGGAAATATAAACTCAGGATGACCCTTACCCACTATATTGTTTTGTTTACAAATTATTAATATTTAAATACTGGCGAGTGCTATTAGACCAGTAGATTAAGTGTAGGTTTTGCAACTAAAAATACAGTCCACGGTTCAATTCCTGGCCAGAACAAAGCATAACTAAATCATAGATTTTGGTTTGAATTATTCTGTTATGAGCTCATTGACTTGTTACGTATACTGTATATCTGTACCATTAATAGGCAAGGCGATTTCTTGTGACCGATGATTTGTTCCACAGTTTTCTCCCGATTTTCCATTATTTGAAAGTTATTTCTTTTTAGCTGTCCACTAACTTAACAGATTTTTACATTTTTAAAGTTGTTTGGAGTGAAGTGCATTTAGTTGTTGCTACTCACACATATATAAAATTATACAATGCTGTGTGTGTGTTTAATAAATTTGTTAATGTGTTTGCAAAAAGCCCTGTGTTGAATTGAAAAATAATTTTGGACATAGTGTTGAATTGTGAATTGGCTAAAATTGATTAGCATTCCTTTAGGATTTTATAAAATATTTTATTAAATGAAAAAATAAAATTGCCTACAATTTGCGCTCGAATCTCGAGGGCTGGGATCTGCTACGATTGTACACGATTCTCTATAAAATGAGATTTAAAGTTTCAAAACCGCGAAGAATATGTATTTGCACAAATTTCATGGAATAATAATCTAATCAATTATAAGACAATAATTATTTATTACAAATTAAAAATATTCTTAGAAAAATTAATGACTAAGTAATAATAATGTTTGCGTAAACATTGCACTGCGCAACAAATAAAGACTTTTTGAAAAATTCACGGATTTAACAGTATAGGTTCGATTCTACTACCAAAGTATAGTAAAGCACTATACTGAATTCGTCGAGATTGGTGTCCAATTTTTTTTTCATGACCCTCAAAAGATTCTGAAATTCAGCATTTTATTAGCACTTTTTTCGAATAATATATTTTTTATCTGTTCTGAATTAAGAGCAACCTTATTTTATACACCAATCGAATGATCTCAAAGTCGAGCCCTCGTAAATCTAATAAAATTGCAGCCATTTACTTCTTTCAAGTCATAGTGTGAGAATATTTCCCCATTGTTCCCCTTTTGTGAACATTTTCATTCTATGACTTCAAAGAGAATAATAATCAAAATTTTTTGAATTTTACGAACACAGCACGTTGAGAACTTTCGATAGATGAATAAGATAGGATTGCTCTTAATTCAGTATATATAAAAAATTCCTTACCCGCTCCTGACCCCCCCCCACCCTTAAGGTGATAAAGATTGTTTGTAAGTGTTTATATATGGGGCTTTTCATGTCAAGTGATCCAACTTTAGAAACCGATGCCTTCCGATAGGGATGAAATTTGCACCAAGGTTAGTCCTATTGGATAGGAGTTTAGACACAATTTTTCAACAAGATAGGTCCAGAAGTCTCTGAGTTAAAGGGGGTCAGAATTTGACATTTTGAGCAAACAGGTGTTTTTTTCATCCATGTTACTTTGTATCTATTAGTCTTAGTATAATTTGTTCCAAATAGTTTAGATAGCTATTTCTTCAGTCTTTCGAGAAAAAAAATTTTGCCTTTTTTTTTTGTAAAATCAAAAATTTTTTCGACTTTTTTTCAAAAAAAGAATTTTTTTTGTTTTTTTCTCAAAAGAAAGCTTAGGTTTTTCCTTTTAAGAGCTTTTTGGACGCTTAGTGGGATGCGAGTGGGATATATATAAAAAAAAAATGTTCTGTAACTCAAGACAACGGTTTTTCAATTTTTAGCATATGCACTTATTTGAATTTTTTCCTATTAGTGTGAATTTATAAAACCTTAAAAATAAAGCATACACTGAGAAGCTAACAAATTAACCTTTCCGACGGTATGTAACATACCTAACTAAAATTTCATACCCTCAATACTGTAATGCCCACAATATGTTAACCTCCGGAAAAAAATCACTTTTTTTCTACAGAAATTATAGCTGATGAAGTATTTAAGTTTTGTCACTTTTTAAAAATCCAGTCTTTCATCCAGCTTATTTGTCGCATTTATTTGCTCCTTTTTTAGCCAATCCTTTCTTGGCGTTACACGGTTCAGCTGTTGATTTCGCTGCTTGTTTTTTTTTTTGGCTTTGGAAAGAAAACTTTTTGAGTTTTCCATAGACAAGCGGCATAAAAGCACGGTATTGAGCGGTGCCATCGATTGTTACCGCAGCATCGAATCTGCTCTTTAGTGTTTTCAATGTTTCCTCATGATCCCCTTTGCTACAAAAAACTATTTTAGTTTCTTTACAATAACTCTTTGCCCAATGGAATAATGCAGTCGGATCTAAGAAGCGATCTTGATGAGAGCACTGGAGGCTATGCTTCCCTGCACTTCTTTTAAGGTTTGCTACAATAGCATCACATGCTCCTTTACAATGCCACTCAGCTGGCATTACAAATCGGTTTTATGAGCCATAAGATTTGCGTAGCTACTTTTGTTTTTAAAATGTCGACGAGCTCCGTCCAAAATGTGGTATACCTTCTCTATTGTAAGTTTAGATTTTAGATATTTTAGTATTACCTTCTGGTCATAAACTGCAACGATATCATGTTTTAAATCGTCGGATATGATTGCCACAGTTTTGTGTTCCACTTTTTCATCTTTCATGTAGTAAATAACTACTGTGAATATAGTTGTTTGGCCGTTATTAAATAGAAAGCTTGTATGGCATCCTGAAGAACATATTTATAGTTTTCTGTGAAATTATATGAAATAACGAATTCACCAGACTTCAAATCTATCTTCAAATCCTTGAAGAATGGCCATTGCACTTTGACTAAAAAGTCATGGGTTCTTAAGTTTACCAATCCTGTACACATTTCTTTCACAAAATCATCCAGAAATGAGTTTGGTCTAAAATCAATATTCTATTTAAAATTATTGTTTTCAATGTGCATCTGTCAGTCTGAATCCAAGATTCAAATTTGTCCTCTTCTATATATTCTAGATCAAAACAGTTGATTAAATTCTCTTTGATGAATGTGGTTTCCGGGCAATTTAAACATTCACCTAAGTGGCAAGAAGTTGTTGCATTAGGACACATAGTCAATTTTAGGCGAATCAGTTAATCAACAGCTGAACCTAGTAAACCCAAGAAAAGATTGGCAAAAAAAAAAACAGCAAATTAAGGCGATAAATAAGCTGTATGAAAGACTGGGTATTTAAAAATTTACAAAACTTAAGTACTTCATCAGTTACAATAAATTTATTAAAAAATTGTTATGTTATAAATGATCTAATTTAATCAGATTAATTTTTTTTTTAATTATGTATATGTTTTTTTTAGTTTTATTATTATTATTATTATATATTAATTTAATTATTATTACAAATACATAAAAAATACATTTTCTACATTTCAATAGAAAAAAGTGATTTTTTTCTTGAGGTTAACATATTGCTGGTATTACAGTATCGAAGGTATGAAATTTTAGTTAGGTATGTTACATACCGTCGGAAAGGTTAATTTGTCTTGTTTCTCAGTATATGTTTTATTTTTATGGTTTTAGAAACACTTACACACTAATAGGAAAAAATTCAAAGTTGTGCATATAGTAAAAATTAAAAAAGCGTTATCTTGAGTTACAAAACATTTTTTTTTATAGATAGATATCCCATTCGCATCCCACTAAGCGACCAAAAAGCTCTTAAAGGAAAAACCTAGGCTTTCCTTTGAGCAAAAAAAAAAAAAAAAAAAAAATTCTTTTTGGAAAAAAAGTCATAAAAAATTTTTGATTTTGCAAAAAAAAAAGTCAAAACATTTTTTTATTTTTAAATTTTTTTTCGAAAGACTGAAGAAATAGCTATCTAAACTACTTGGGACAAATTTTACTAAGAACAATAGGTAAAAAGTTACATGGATGAGAACAAACACCTGTTTGGTCAAAATGTGAAATTTTGACCCCCTCTAACTCAGATAGTTCTTGACCGATCTTGTTGAAAAACTGTGCCTAAACTACTATCCAATAGGACTAACATTGGTGCAAATTTCATTCCGATTGGAAGACAGCGGTTTCAAAAGTTGGATCACGAAATACGAGTGCAAATTCTCGGAAATTTTATTTTTTTCTTTTAATAAATTATTGACCTAAATGTATGCTAATCAATTTTAGCCAATTCACAATTCAACACTTTTTTGGTTTTATGTCCAAAATAATTTTTCAATTCAACACAATTATTATTTTCTGAACGAAGAAAAAACATTAGCAAACACGTTAATAAATTTAATAAGCACACACATAGCATTATATAATTTTATCTATGTATTAGTAGCAAAGTTAAATGAGCATAACTCCAAAAAAATTTCAAAATTTAAAAATATGTAAGTCTGGTGGATAACTAAAAAGAAATACCTTTCAAATAAGATCTGTTTTGTCAAAATCGGAAGAAATTTGTTTAAGAAATCATCGGTCACTAGAAATCGCCTTGTGCTTATCTGAATATAAAACAAGTAAGAAACTTATAGTCGGTCTAGACCGACTATACGATACCCTATACCATTCGTTTAGAGACCCTATCTCTCAGGCCCAACTAACTGGATATAGAAAATAAGCATAAACCAAATTTGAGTGGGATTTTTATTAATTTTTTCGGCTGCAGATATGAAAAAGTTCGTATCAGATGCTATATCTATATGGGGACTAGGCCCAAAAATGGACCGATCCTGACCATGTTTGGTAAAGTCTCTTGAATTTTGCAAAAATATATACAAACAAAATTTGAGAAGAATCAGTGCAATATTTTTGTTTTTTGATAGATTTAAGTGAAGATCGGGAAGCAGCTCTATATGGGGCCTTTGACTAAGAGTTATCCAATAGGGATCATTTTTAAACTACTGATTAATGGATGTAATATATACATACAAACCCAATTTGACTAAGATGGATCTTGGATCTTATGGCAATATATGTTGATTTCATAGGGGTCATTTGTATGGGGGCTAGGTCTGAACATGGACCCATTCTCACCAGTTTCAATAGCGTTCATCCCATGGCCGATAAAAGATCAAATACCAAATTTCATCAAAATATATTCATATTTGCGACCTGCAGTTTGATTACAAGCTTTACATGGACACACAGACGGACGGACGGTCGGACGGTCGGACGGACGCACGGACGGACGGACGGACATCGCTAAATCGAATCAGATAGTGATTCTGAGTCGATCGGTATAATTAAAGATGGGTGTAGGTCAAATATTTTTGGTTGTTACAAATAGCAGCACAAAGTCATTATACCACATAGTGGTATAGGATATAAGAACTAACTATGTAACTTAATATATATGATTTCATACGATTCTTTATAAAATGAGATTTAAAACTTAAAAAGCACAATGTATTTGCACAAATTTCATGAAGCAATAATCTAATCAATTATAAGATAACAATTATTTATTAAAAATTAAAAATATTCTTAGAGTGGTTATGATTATACCCTATACCACTATGTGGTTTGGGTATAATGACTTTGTGCTGCTGTTTGTAACAACCAAAAATATTTGACCTAGACCCATCTTTAATTATACCGATCGAATCAGAATCACTTTCTGAGTTGATTTAACAATGTCCGTCCGTCCGTCCGTCCGTCCGTCCGTCCGTCCGTCCGTCCGTCCGTCTGTGTGTCCATGTAAAGCTTGTAATCAAACTGCAGGTCGCAAATATGAATATATTTTGATGAAATTTGGTATATAAGCTTCTATCGGCCATGGGATGAACGCTATTGAAATTAGTGAAAATCGGTCCATGTTCAGACCTAGCCCCCTTACAAATGACCCCTATGAAATCGACATAAATTGCCATAAGATCCAAATTGTCATATAGATCTTACTCAAATTGGGTTTGTATGCGTTCATTACATCCACTAATGAGTAGTCCAAAAATGATCCCTTTGACCCCATATAGAGCTGCTTCCCGATCTTCACTTAAATCTATTAAAAAACAAAAATATTGCACTGATTCTTCTCAAATTTTGTTTGTACATATTTTTGCAAAATACAAGAGACTTTACCAAACATGATCAGGATCGGTCCTTTTTTGGACCTAGTCCCTTTCCCGACTATACGATACCCTATACCATGCGTTTAGAAACCCTATCTCTTAGGCCCAACTAACTGGACATTGAAAATAAGCAAAAACCAAATTTGAGTGACATTGTTATTAATTTTTTCGGCTGCAGATATGAAAAAGTACATATCGGGTGCAATATTTATATGGGGACTATGAAAAATGGACCGATCCTGACCATATTTGGTAAAGTCACTTATATTTTTAAAAAAATTTATACAAACCGAATTTGAGAAAAGTCTGTTCAATATTTTTGTTTTTTGATAGATTTAAGTGAAGATCGGGAAGCAGCTCTATATTGGGCCTATGACGAAGATTTATCCTATAGGGATTATTTTTGAACTACTGATTAGGGGATATAATAAACACAGACAAACCCAATTTGATTGAGATCTATATGATAATTTGGACCTTATGGCAATTTATATCGATTTCGTAGGGGTTATTTGTATGGGGACTAGGTCTCAACATGGACTGAATTTCACCAATTTCAATATCGTTCATCCTATGGCCGATAACAGCTTACATACCAAATTTCAACAAAATATATTCATATTTGCGACCTATAGTTTGATTACAACCTTTACATGGACACACAGACGGACGAAAGGACGGACGAACATCGCCAAAACGACCCAGTAAGTGATTCTGAGTCGATCGGTATAATAAAAGATGGGTCTAGGTCAAATATTTTTGGTAGTTACAAACAGCAGCACAAAGTCATTATACCCAAACCACATAGTGGTATAGGGTATAATAAATTAACAACATAACTATGTATGTATGTATATTTTTTGGAATATATTGCAAATATTTTTAAAAAGATGTTATCAATACTTCATTTAATTGTATATACAGCATTATGTACAAAATTTATGAATTAAACACTTTTAATTCTACATATGTATAATGGATATCTAATATATTCCTAAATTTAAAAGTTCATCTTGTGCTACATATAAAATTCTATTAAATGTTTCTATTAATTGACTCTATATATACCAAAGATCTAAATTTTATATAAAACAAAAAATGCTATGCTAAATTTTCATTTTATTTATTAAAAGTATTATCAAATACAAAATTAGATTAAATGTATAAATAAACTATAAATTTTTGAAAATTAATAAAAATAATATTGTTTTTATGTTTTTCAAGCATATAACCAGCGACTTTTAGCGCTTTACGTTTTATTGCAAATTAGTACCTGTTTTGCTCTTTTACTCACTGTGAGGAATACAATACTATTTTAACAATCGGGCCTATTTATCGAAACTAAAAGCGTTATATAATTTTTAATCTATACTATTATTATAAAGAGGTAATGTGTGTTTGTTTGTTTGTTTGTAGGAGGTAATCTCCGTAACTACCCATCTGATATTCCTTAAATTTTCACAGAGTCTTACTGCGGATATGGGAAGTGCTATAGGCTATAATTTTTTAAATATTTTTAGTGGGCGTGGCACCACCCACACAAAGTAAATTTTTAATATCATATACATATAGTGAATACTATGACAGGGAGAGCATTGCAAATTTGTGTGAGGTCACCTATTGTTAATATTAATAGCTACGCCGGAAATGGGCGGGATCGGACAAGTGGGCGTGGTACCTCCCATACAAGTAATAGTTCAATATTATATATCTCGAGTACTGTGATAGAGAGAGCTTTTCAAATTTGTCTGGTGTCACCTATTATTAATGTGAGTAGTCGGACAAAAAATGAGCAGTTTCGGACCAAAAGGCGTGGCACCTGCCATACAAAGTAAATATAAAATGCCATATATCAGGAGTACTGTAACAGTGAGAGTCTTGGGACTTTGTGTGAGCCCATAAGTTATTCATGTGATTTGTTAGACAAAAATGGGCGTGATCGGAGCAGTGGGCGTGGCACCGCCCGCACAAAGTATCATATAACTTTGTATCATATAACTGGTGTAATAAAAAAGAGAAGCTTTGACACTTTGCACGACACCATCAGATCTTAGTATGAGTAGTCGGACAAAAAATTGGCGTGGCACAAAGTAACTATTTAATGTCATATATCTGAAGTACTGTCAAAGAGAGGCCTTTGTGGCTTTGCATGAGTCCATAGGTTCTTTGTATGATCAGTCGAACAAAAAATGGACGTGATCGTAGCAGTGGGCGTAGCACCGTCCATGCAAATTAGATATCTAATATCATATAACTGGTGTTCTATAAAAGGGAAAAACTCGACATTTTGCACGAATCCATCAGATATTAATGTGAGTAGTCCAATAAAAATTGGGCGAGATGGAATTAGTGGGCGTGGCACCTTCAATATAAAGAATATGAAGTACGACGAAAGCAATAGTCTTTTGACAAGTACATTAGTTATCAATGTGATTTGTCGTGGAAAATATATCGCCAAAATAAAAATTTAGCAAAACCAAAAATTGTGAAAAATAAAAATCGCCCAAAAAATCTTCAAAATCAAAAATGGGCAAAATCAAAAATCGCTAAAAAGAAAAATTACCAAATGATATTCTAAGTTCAAGGCCAATAGTTAAGTGTTGCCAGATTTAATTTTGATAATCCATCTTCTTCTCATGGGCAGCTACATGTACCTTGCTCCAGGGTAGGAACGCAGAAAAATCTGATAATTGTTGTACCGAATGAAAAAACCAAAAACCATTGTATATCAGCATATTCGAATAAAAAAATCTATGCTAATAATCTATACTAGCATAATAAAGAGGTAATTTGTGTTTGTGTGTTTGTTTGTTTGTATGAGCTAATCTCCGTAACTACTCATCTGACCTTCCTGAAATTTTCACAGGGTCTTACAGCAGATATGGGAGTGCTACAGGCTGTAATTTTTTAAAATTTTTTTTAGCGGGCGTGGCACCTCCCATACAAAGTAAATCTTAAATATCATATATATTAATATGATAGAGAAAGCTTTGCAAATTTGTCTCAGATCATCTATTATTAACGTGGACAAATGCGCGTGGCGCCCCTACACAAACTTAATATTAAATGTGATATATCTGAATAACTGTATTAGTGGGAGCCTTGGGACTTTGCGAGAGCCCTCTTATAACGATTCGTGGGGGGCAGGGGAGGGTGTAGCGAAGCACACCGGGTTACATCTAATTTCTTATAAAGTGTGCATCGTTTCAAATTCATAAAATTCAAAGTAGGCTGTGGGCCAAACTGATAGAAATTATATTAAAATTTTTAAAGCACAATATTTTAACTGTTTGAGTGATTGTATTCGAAGGAAGATATTCGAACGGATAAAATTAATTGTTGACAAATGGACATAAAGCCAAACCGAACTGTACATTTTATTATAAAAGACTTGATAATGGTAAGAAGTTATATAGATTATGTATATCTTGGTAGCAAGGAAACACAACAAAAAAATGAATCATGAATTAAGTCTTTATAGTGCGTTTACATCTGAGGAAAATCTAGTAGATTTTAGTTGAAATCTATTTCGAAATCTATACCGTTTACATCTAACTTTTTTGATATTTTGTGAGATTTTGTTGCCACAACAATAAACAGCTGATTAAAATAAAACATATAAACTGGAAATACCAAAAATAAACAACACAAAAGGAAAATGGAAATATGGCAAATGCTAAAAAGAAACAGATTTTAGAATTATATTATGCATCAAGAATGAAAAAAGCACAAACTGAAATAGAAATTTTGCGAAAAAAAATCAGCATTTGTTAAATGTATTGTTTGAACAGCAAAAACAAATTCATTTTCCACAATTATTATTAACAAATTGGAATGGGCACATGTCAGTATAAAAAGTTATAACTTTTCAATTACTAAATATTTTTTTTATTATAGATTGGTCATTTTTTATTTTTTTTTGTTAATCATTAATATTTTATTTCCTTTTTATTCAACTTGTTTGCTTTTGTTTTTAAGTGTCAATTGTTCAGTCACTGCGTTGTAATTTTCTACTACAATATTAAAAAACACAGTGGTATCATCTGGTAGTGCCAAAAGTTTGACAAGATTTTGTGAGATTTTGCATAAATCTAGTAACGAGCTAGATTTTGTTTTGTATGGGAAATCTAGTACAAATGAGCTAGATTTCGCTCGAAATCTCGTATATTTTGCTTAGATGTAAACGCACTATTAGCAGACTAAAAATGTTCAAAACCTGGGCTACGGCTCAAAGATGCAAGAGATGAATATGCTTAAAAACTGGAAATAATCAAAGGTTTGGTGCCTCAGAAAAGCGAAAAAAAAGTCAGTTACCAAAACTAAATCAAGAATTTTTAATGAACTGTGGATACAGAATAATGGCCGAGTTGTATTTTATGATGAAACTTACGTCAAAACGGACGTCAGACTATTTCCCAAATGCGGCAAAAAAGCATTTTCATTTACAACAACAGTGACTATTAATGCTCAAGTCTGTGGTTTTCTAGAATAACCGCGTATGTCATAAAATAAAAATGTTCAGGGGAGCCAAAAACGTTATATTTGAAATTATGGGATCGATATAAAGTTTTCAGAGCTTCTTATTTAATAGTCCTGTAGATATGGGCAATAAATACTTTATATAAAATTTTGAGTCAAAACTCTTCAGAGGAATAGATCCTAGAGAAGGACGAAAATAACAATATGTAAATAACACTTAAAGTGTGTGCAGATAAAACAACTTATGTCGACAAACGTCGTTTTCTTTGAAAAAGAAAACTACCAATGCAACCACCCATGTAAACATAAGTTGTTGTTGCTTGAAAAATGGATTTTTTTGTATCAAGAATAATAGTGACAAAAAATAACAGAAATAAACACACAAGTTTTTATAAGTGGTTATAAACTGAAAAAATAAACCAAAATTATTTTGCATTTTTTTTCATTAATAACAACGTATGTCGCTATCTGTCATTTTCTGAGAAAAAAATATGTCAGCGATCAAACGTAGGTTGACATACGTCGATAGTGCTGCAAATAAATTTAATAAACATTTAAGTTACGTCGTTATTTAAAGAAAAAACTCAGAAATGGCCAATATTTTTTTTTAAAAATTTAACACATGTAAAGAGCGTTTAAAATTAATATATTTGGCATCGTTAACTCAAAACGGACAAAAATGGACATATGCGGTTATTCCAGAAAACCACAGAAGTGTGTTGAGAAGATTGTTTAGAAACGAGATTCATTCCATATATGTAAAACCCACGATGAATTCACTCGTTTAAGCTTCAGCTCACTACGTTGCAAAAACTTTAAATTTGCTTTGGTAAAGTAATATTGAATTAACTATAAAAGACATGAAATTGCCAAACATCCCCCAAATGTTCGGCCCAATGAAAGATATTGTGCTCTAATAAAAACCAATTCGAAGAAAATGTTAAAAGCTTGAAGAACGTTCAGTTTATGATTTTGTTTTACAACTTTGAATTTTATGAATTTGAAACGAAGCGAGTAGTTGATGTTACTGGTTAACACGGAATAAAATCATAAAATTTTAATTAGAACAATATAAGCAGTTATAAACAAATACAAATGTGATTTTTTTAATATAAATAAATGTATATTGAAATAAGTGTAAATGAGTTAAATGCGAAAACTGCAGATGTTAGTAATATTGTTGAAACTTTTTTTGTATAACAACAAATACAAAATTAATAATGAAAAGTTTTCATCAAAGCACAGTGGATTCACATCACACATAACTTTTGGATACCAGTTACATATTGATGGTTTAAAAAGATTGACTTGAGTCTAGACAAATATTTTTAGTTTAAACTGTTGTGCGATTACTCGGCAGTTATAAAGCGGGTCTTAACCATGTTTTAAAAAAATAAACGAACGATATTAAAAAATTATGCAATATTATCTAATAATCTTTATAAATTCATAGTATGAATTTCATATATATATAAATATTCTGTTAACCAGTCGCTGACGCAGTAAAATGAACTGTTTTGTTGTGTTTTTCATTCATTAATTAACCACCGTGCAACGAGGCTGATGACCACAACAAAGTAACAGAAACATCAGCCGTCCACCAGTCAACAGCATCAGTAATATAAACAAAACTTATCCATTCGTTTACGTATTTATACAAATTAATATAAATACTCGTATTTATATGTATGCATACGATTATGTTTCGTTCTCTACCATAAGAGATCCATGAGCAACACCAACATTATCGTTTGGTTTAATCAGCTCGGCCGTACATCAGTCGGCAAGGTCTGGGTTGTGTGCAACAAAGTTGCATAAATTGATTTACTTTCATGAAAGTGTTTTGACAAGGGAAGATGACCGATCAACACATTTTGAATTTTCCAATACAAAACTAAAACTTTTTCCCATTTATTGGATACATAAAAATGTCCTCAGAACACTTATATGGGCCATTAAAACTGCTTACGGAAAACTTGATTATATCTATAATATTAATAGGCTAGGCGATTTCTTGTAACCGATGTTTTGTTCTATAGTTTTATCCTAATTTTGACCAAACGTATATTATTTGAAAGCTATTTCTTTTTGGCCGTTTTGCAGATTTACAAATTTTAAAATTTTTTCCTTTATTTTGAGTAAATTGAATTTAAAGTTGCTACTAACACATACATAAAATTATACATATACTATGTGTGTTTTATTAAATTTGCTAATGTGTTTGTTAATGAGTTTGTTTTCCTCAATATAATAAACCATACAAGTGTTAGTTTGTGAATTACTAAGTAGTAATAATAATTCTTTTTTATTTGCAGATAAAAAAAAATTTGTTAACAATTCAAAGTTTGTAATTGATTTTTAGAAAATATGCATATAAAAAAGATAAACGTTACCAGCAATTGTTTTATAAAACGTTTGTCGGAAAATAATGTGTTTAAATAAATTCATTTATTAAATATTCTCTATATTTTAATGTGACTGTTAAGTACTTCACAAGCATCTCCCAGTCTTTGTCGCCATCTAATATCTGAATTATTTCTAGTTCTTCCAGTATTGGTTTACGAAAATTGCATATTCTGAATTCTCTGAAATGCAGGAGATCTTCCAAGGAAATGTTGAAACGTTTCGTGTTCTCTTAAGTCACACATTGAGCAAAATTTCGATTCATCATTACCATCGTATCTATTATGATTAAGTTTTACCACACCACTCCTTGCCCTGAATATCCAGATGATTTTATCTGCGTTGTGACTAGCAGTTAAATATTTGAAACCTCTGTCTGGATTCAGATGCTAATACAACCTTGATGGAGTTTGAATTTTTTTCTGCAAACTTTTATTGAGTTTATTCAGTGTCATGTTGGTTAATAAATTATAGCTAAACAAATTTTCAGTAACATTAAGACCTGGCCATTGTACATTCATGCTTGTGGCGAGTTCTTTTAACTTTTCAATCCGGGATAGCTCACGACTAACCAGTATTTTCGATAATATGCATGGTAATCTGTTGTTATTATTGTACTGGAATAAAGTTTTACTAATCTATTGTAGATGTAGACTTATTGTGTAGAATGAATATCTTCAGCGGCTGTTTCCAGAATGAGAATATACATAATTCGGCGTTTCATTTGGCAGCTTAAGAATTTTTTTGAGAGAGTAGCGTTGCAATTTATTAGTTTCTTTAAAATATCCAAACCCCCATATGATTGAATTGATCTACATACTGCTAAGAAAACCTTCCACTTCATTTGCAGATTTATTTCAGTGTTGCCAGGTTATATTAATGGCGCCTTTAGCCTGAATATTTTGTTTTTTAATATGTTTGCTGAACTTTAATTTAGGTGTGAAAATAATACCCAAGTAGTTAAATTCTGATGATGTTTTAATTTCTGCATTGTTAAAAACTCATTTTTCATGACTGGCCAAGCGACCACCATTTCTAAAAACAAGTATTTTCGATTTGCTAAGGTTAACTTTCAGGCCCCGTGTACTACAATATATCTCGAGGTTTTTATCATTTTTTGCAGAACTATTGCATCCTCTGCCAATAGCACTAATCGGAAATTTCTTCACCTGTCCATATGGCTGTTTCTGTGTTACTGTAGATACTTTCAATCATTTTAACAAACTTATAGGACACACCCATACAATATAGATTATAAATTAGCGCCTGCCTTGTACATTGTCGAAAGCAGCTTTAAAATCTATAAAAAAAAAAACGCATAGACTTTCTTTTTTTCATCTAGCTTAATCCTTACCAGGGCTGACAAGTAATAAATGTTATCAACTGTTGAATATTGTCTTCGAAAACTAGCCTGATATTCTGTCATAATATTATTTGTTTCTACAAAATTATACAACTTTTCATTCAACATCCCCATCATGATCTTGACAATGCAATTTATGAAGGTTATGCCTCTATAATTGTTAGGTTGGTTTATATCTCCTTTTTTATACCATATACCACTATGTGGTTTGGTTATAATGACTTTGTGCTGCTGTTTGTAACTACCAAAAATATTTGACCTAGACCCATCTTTTATTGTACCGATCGAATCAGAATCACTTTCTCATTCGATTTAACGATGTCCGTCCGTCCGTCCGTCTGTGTGTCCATGTAAAGCTTGTAATCAAACTGCAATTCGCAAATATGAATTTATTTCGATGAAATTTGGTATAAACGCTTCTATCGGCCATAGGATGAACGCTATTGAAATTGGTGAGAATCGGTCCATGTTCAGACCTAGCCCCCATACAATCAACATAAATTGCCATAAGATCCAAATTATTATATAAATTTTAGTCAAATTGGGTTTGTATGTATTTATTACATCCATTAATCAGTAGTCCAACAATGATCCCTATTGGACAACTCTCAGTCATAGGCCCCATATAGAGGTGCTTCCCGATCTTCACTTAAATCTATAATAAAACAAAAATATTGCACTGATTCTTCTCAAATTTTGTTTGTATATATTTTTGCAAAGAGACTTTACCAAACATGGTCAGGATCGGTCCATTTTGGGGCCTAGTCCCCATATAGATATAACATCCGATATGAACTTTTTCATATCTGCAGACAAAAAAAATTAATAAAAATGCCACTCAAATTTGGTTTATTCCTATTTTCTATATCCAATTAGTTGGGCCTAAGAGAAAAACCAAAGTCTTATTAAAAGAGTTATCTATTTTACTGTTATTGAAGATGTTGTTATACATCTGCAGCAGTTGTATATAGAATTCATCCGTAGCATTCAAAAAAAATTCATAAGGCACCCACCCGAACTTCACCTGCGGCTTTGTTTAATTTCACCTTCTTTAATTCATTCTTCAGTTCAATAATAGTAAGAGGACCATCAAGTAAACGATTTTCAATGAAATGGGGTGCATACTGCATCTCTGGATTTCAGTGCGTAGGATTTAAAAGATTCTGAAAGTGGGCTTTGAAATTTGGGACCGAGACATCAGGGCCCATTAAGCGCTTGTGGTTTCTTATCTATTTAGCTACTTTCCACCATTCTTTGCTGTCTTTTATGCAGTTCATTTTATCTATAAGTTGCTTGTTACATTCCGCTTTACGGGTTCCGCATATTTGTTTGTAATACCTTTGCGATTTCAAATAAATATCTTTATCTTCTGCACTTTTAGATTTTCTCTTGCAGAATTACATTTATGACTATACCAGTTCTGTTTACTTTCAAAAGTTTTGTGGTTATATTTTGTCATAGGCGTGGACTTTTTTATAACTTCACATAGCTTGACTAGATTTAATTGGTTTGAATTTATGTTTTCTAAATTTTCATTAAGTTTTCGCTGAAATTGCCCTTTTGGAATTATCCCAATATAATTGAGGAAGTAGCGATAGTTTTAATTGGTTCCTTTTGTATTGCTACCTTTATGTTAAACTTTATTGGGAAGTGGTTTGACCAACCTTTGTCTTCGACTACAAACCCATCAACATAGCCTAGCATATCTTGTGCGGTTGCATGAAAATCGATCACAGATTCCCCCAATGTGCTTAAATATGTGAGCTTTTCTTCCGCGTCCCCTTGAGTTTTGTGCAACTTTTTATCTGTGCGATTTGTTTTGAGCGTTTTTTTTTTTGTGCGATATATGAAAATTCAAATTGCATATGCCGCAAAGAAAGGCACAAAACAAAGCGCACAAATAGAAAATCGCAGAAAAACAGGTTTACCCCCCAATCTCACATCACACTGAAATTGTAAAATCGTTGTGTACGTATTATCAACGAAAAATTGTTCGAATTAGTCGAATCCATCGCCATTAAATTTTATGCTCAAACATCTGACTGCAATCTCATTTTTAAAATATTGTCGAAGCGTAAACTTGAAAAAATTTGTATACTTCTCTCTCTTATTTTATTTTAAGTAGAGTTACCGAGTTTATTATACAGGCACATGTTTGAGGGAAAATGTTTACATTTATTATTATTAGTATTATTTTAATAATAGTTAATAATATTTATGCTCTATAATTAACAAACTTGCGTTTTTGTATGCGCATTTCAAAAAATAAATTTTTATAATAGATTTAACAAGTTAAAACTTTAATTACAATTTTACAGAATCCAGTAAATTTGCATTAAATTTATAACAGGGTAACATTAATCATCGTTAGTGTCTGCCACTACTCGCACGAAAAATTTTGTGCCATTAGTGTGACCACTGCGGAAAATGTGTGTGTATTAGTAAAAAATGTGAGTGTATTGAGTTTTTCGAACTTTCAGTGTGATGTGAGATCGCTGGGTTAACTGGAATACATATATTTACAATTCATCCTCTGTAAACGCAATAGCCGCTACAAAAACGGAGTAAAAGATTTCACTCAGCCCAACAATACTGGTTTTTAAAAAAATGTCAAGTCTATGCACTCGTATAATAAAATCAAAAATGATTATGTTGATTTAAATATCTAAAATTAGTTTTTTAATTTATGAATTTAAATGAAATTCATTAAATTTCGTTATAAATATTTATTGAACACACAGAAGTTATATAAATGCGTTTCTTAATAAATAATTTTATAAGAGCCCAAAGGTATGCTAATCAGTTTTAGTAATTCACAATTCAACACAGGGCGTGTGATATACAATTATAATGAAATTCAATTAAATAATAAAATGCACATATGATGAATTGGGATTGGCTATAATTGATTAGCATACATTTGGGCTCTTATAAAATTATTAATTATAAATATTTTTTTTAATTTAATATAGTTTTAATACAATACATGTAACATTTTATCATTTAGCACTTATGATCTATAACTATGGCAAATTTCGCACTCCTTCGTGCGCTCATTTTGCTTCAAAGCCCGTCGAAAGATTTACCGTCACGTATTAATCATAGTGGAACTATATTATCTGAATATTAATGATTCTTCCTCAAATTTATGCTTATTTTCTTTTTCTCGGGAAATCTCTTATTACATATTTTAAATGCTGCTTTCTACATTTAACATAAAATGTATTTATTTTTATTGAAAAAATCACAATAATCGGTATTCCCAAATCTGGAGAAACAAATTTTGTTAAGAATCATAATTTCAGAACAGACCTTCAACTAGAAATGAATGCAAACTCTGCGGTAAAATGAAATGGTGTTTAATGAAATTCTCCCTTTAACTTCCAATTGTTGGTGTGATGGAACATTCCCCCATAATTATTTCATTATTTTTGTTTTAAAAATATTGTTGTTGTTGGCATATAAACATAATCTAAATATTTATAATCTGAATGTCTTTCGATCTGGTATTAAAACGGCATAAAAATCATTAGATTCCTATCAAAATCTATACTACGACCATAAATGCGAAAAAAAAAATGAATAAAAATATCAGTAGGTATATAAATATTTTTTAATAATTAAATTTTCACTTAACAACCATGTTGCGGCATATGTTTTGTAGTGGATGCAAATAACAAGTTTCTTGAAAATTACATTAATTTACACAAACATGCGTACGAAAATATTTACATATGTATGAACGTATGCATACATATGTACATACAAATAAACATTTTGATTTGTTAAACATTTAAATATGTATTATTTTAAATAGTTTATTGAGTAATTCTAAAATAAACAGGATCTTTTCTTCTCAGGATGGGCAGAAAACGGTTAACAGCCAACAAGAAAATCAACCAAGCAACAATGTTGCAATTTAAACATGTAGAAAAGCTGCAATTCTTTCGATGAAATCCATATTTATATTGGTATTAACATAATTTTTAATAAAAATGTCAAATATGCGGCAAATAATTGTCAATAAATTGAATACTTTATAATTAAAATGTTTAAAGGCTGTAGAAAAATGGATAAAGGAAACAAAACAAAAACAAATTAAAAAAATTTTTGTGTGAACAACAAAAATTCGTACATACAAAATTTTTCATCTAGATAGTAATTATTATTAAGAATGAAAAAAATTTTTGCAACTAACTGATCTACATAGAATTGATTGTCTCTTCTGGAGATTGGGGCGTGTGAGAATATTGGCTCACTTTCAAGCCAGATAATTCATTCACCAAGGGTTTTTGATGTGTAAACATCTATACGCGCAGGGGGGTAAATTTCAAAAACAGCGTAACATGTAAGCGTAACATGTGAGTCGTAAGACAAAATGGGATTGTATTGGAGAAAAAATTATGATATTAAGATGAAAATAAAAAAAAAAAATTAAAAATAAAAAATTAAAAAATAAAAATAAAAATAAAAATAAAAATAAAAATGAAAAATGAAAAATGAAACATGAAAAATAAAAAATAAAAAATGAATAATAAAAATTTAAAACCAAAAAATTAAAAATAAAATATGAAAAATAAAAAATGAAGCATGAAAAATAAGAAATGAAAAATGAAAAACTAAAATTAAAAATGAATAATGAAAAATGAAAAATAAAATTTGAAAAATAAAAAATTGTATATAAAAAATAAAAAATAAAAAATGAAAATTTAAAAAAGAAAAATAAAAATTGGAAAATGAAAAATGAAGAAAAAAATTAAAAATGAAAAATAAAAAATGAAAAATGAAATATGAAAAATGAAAAATTAAAAATAAATTAAAAATTAAAAATGAAAAAAAAAAAAATTAAAAACGAAAAATTAAAAATGAAAATGAAAAAAAAAATTAAAAATGGAAAATATGAAATTAATAATAAAAATGAAAATTAAAAAATGAAAAATAAAAAATAAAAAATAAGAAATAAGAAATAAAAAATAAAAAATGAAGAATGGAAAATAAAAAATAAAATTTAAAAAAAAAAAATAAAAAGGAAAAATGAAAAATAAAAATTAAAAATGAATAATAAAAAATTAAAAATAAAATATGAAAAAAAAAATGAAACATGAAAAATAAGAAATGAAAAATGAAAAACTAAAATTAAAAATGAATAATGAGAAATGAAAAATAAAAAATAAAAAATGAATAATAAAAAATTAAAGCTAAAAAATTAAAAATAAAATATGAAAAATAAAAAATGAAATATGAAAAATAAGAAATGAAAAATGAAAAACTCAAATTAAAAATGAATAATGAAAAATGAAAAATTAAAAATAAAATTTGAAAAATAAAAAATTATATATAAAAAATAAAAAATGAAAATTGAAAAAAGAAAAATAAATATTGAAAAATGAAAAATGAAAAAAAAAAAATGAAAAACGAAAAATTAAAAATGAAAAATTAAAAAAAAAAAATTAAAAATGGAAAATAAAAAATTAATAATAAAAATGAAAATTAAAAAATGAAAAATAAAAAATAAAAATGAAAAATAAAAAATGCAAAATGAAAAATAAAAAATTTAAAAAAAATAAAAAGGAAAAATGAAAAATTAAAAATAAAAAATTAATAATAAAAAATTAACACTAAAAAATTAAAAATAAAATATGAAAAATAAAAAATGAAACATGAAAAATAAGAAATTAAAAATGAAAAACTAAAATTAAAAATGAATAATGAAAAATGAAAAATAAAATATTAAAAATAAAAAATTAAATATAAAAAATAAAAAATGAAAAATAAAAAATGAAAATTGAAAAAAAAAAAATTGAAAAATGAAAAACTAAAAATAAAAAATGAAAAATAAAAAGTGAAAAATTAAAATTAAAAAATTAAAAATTAAAAATAAAAATGAAAAGATAAAAATGAAAAAAAAAAATTTAAATGAAAAACGAAAAATAAAAAACGAAAATTTAAAAATAAAAAATAAAAAAGGAAAAATTAAAAATTAACCGGTTAAAATAATAAAATAAAATAATAAAAAATATTTTTATATTAACAGAGCCCCTGCAGTTGATTGCTATAAGTGATACGCTTTCTATTTGATTTGAAGAAAGTGCTATAAAAAAACCTTTAATTACTAGATGTTTACACAGCTCCCCTGCGATCGGACTAACATGATTTTTAATACTCACGCTCGCTCAGGAATCAACTCACTAAATTATATTAAAAAGTGCATTTGCACTGGCAATCAAATCTTGTACAAATTAGATTATGACGAAAAAATAAGTGAATTTTTTTCATTATTAAAAAAAAGTTTTTTGTGTGATGGTTGTAATTACCAAAAATATCTGAGCAAGACCCACTGTTTATAATACCGATCAGCTCAGAATAATTTCCTAATCAAGCGAATTTGGTCCATGTGTTATGTCTTTCTGTTTGTCTGTCTGATTGTCTGTGTGTTCATTAGGTTGGTGGTTTTGGTGAATGGAGCTGGATTTTTTTGTCTGAAATCTGTAAGTGCTCTACACCATTTCCAATTGTATTTCAGAATTGTATTTCAGAATTGTCTAAATGTATTTCAGAATTGTCTAAATGTATTTCAGAATTGTCTAAATGTATTTCAGAATTGTCTAAATGTATTTCAGAATTGTCTAAATGTATTTCAGAATTGTCTAAATGTATTTCAGAATTGTCTAAATGTATTTCAGAATTGTCTAAATGTATTTCAGAATTGTCCAAATGTATTTCAGAATTTCCCAATTGTATTTCAGAAAATTCAAAATGTATTTCAGAAATTTCCAATTGTATTTCAGAAAATTCCAATTGTATTCCAGAATTTTCCAATTGTATTTCAGAATATTCCAATTGTATTTCAGAATTTTCCAATTGTATTTCAGAAAATTCCAATTGTATTTCAGAAAATTCCAATTGTATTTTAGAAAATTACAATTGTATTTCAGAATTTTCTAATTGTATTTCAGAATTGTCTAATTGTATTTCAGAAAATAAAACTTATTTGTGCCCTACAAAAATAATGAATATTAAATATGTCGATACATTGAATGATAAAATAAAAGGTGAAGTAATACGCTATTAATTTTTCAGTGGAATATTAATTTGAATGCCTTGTAATGTTTAAATGCAGTTGTATAGTAAACATTTTTAATTGTTGTTTTATGAATTTTTAAGGGATCAAAAAGTAATTCTATAACTCGTTAATTTAATAAGGACAATTATAGAAAATATTTATTACTTTTAGGAGCAATAAAAATTTCAAAATTTTTTCTTTATCAAATTTTTTTAAAATACAGGATATTTTCCTTTTTTAGGAGCCCTAAATGTTACGAAACTTTCATAGTACTTAAAGTAAACTTTTTTATATTCTATCGACCAAATTGCGTAGATATGCTGTAGAGAAAATTCCAATACTTGTTATATCAATGTGTCAATTTTTTAATTTTTTTTTTCACATAAATGCTTTTTGTTATTAGTCTATGCTTAAAAACAAATCAAACTGTGAAAAAAATACCAATAAATTCATATATAAAAAAATTAAAAATTTAAATATAAAAAAAAAATTTAAATATAAGAAAAGAATTAAATAAAAAAATGGAAAACAGAGACACATGCGCAGTTTGCTTAGGATCTATGTTAAGAAAAGAAATAAATAAGCTACTTCCATGCAATCATTTATTGCATATTGTTTGCTACAGGCAGTTAAGTGAGGGTCAACGCGTTACTACATGTCCCTATTGTAGATTAGCTATAGAGGGTAAGTAATTTTTGTAGCCATTTATTCAGTTTTGTGAGACGCCAAAGTACATAATTTCTTTCTCATCTAAAGTACACATAAAAGTTTTTTTCGGTTTCATAAAAGTAACCTTTTTTATGATGAATTCCAAATTTATTTTTATGAGTCCGCAAAATACCGATTTTTCCCATACAATAGAGGCACACACATAGTGTACATGAACTATGTTTACAATAACTACATAAACCTACCACATTTATTTATTTCTCCAACTTAATTGTACATAAGTATGCTTCTTATTTTTTGAAATAGATGTCATTGTACTTGTCCACGGTGTTTTCATTAAAAATCAATTATAAGACAGCATACACTTGGATACGGAATGGACGGGATTCCGAAGTTAAAAAAGGTGGCTGTAAACCAAAATCCCTTTCTGAACCGGAAATTGATAAAATAGTTGGTTGGGTTGAGGAGAATCCAACAATTTCATTAAGAATGATTAAAGCAAACGTTTTGTAAGAATTTTCGAAAAATGTTTGTGTACAAACAATTTCTAACTATTTAGAAAATAAACTATTTTCGGTCAAAAATCTGCACCATGAGCCAATTACTATGAATTCTCCAGAAAATAAGGAAAAACGTGCAATCTATGTTAATACTCTAAACGAGTATATTAGAGAAGGTAAACAAATTGTTTATATGGACGAAACAAATTTTAATTTGTTTACACGAAAAACAAGAGGCCGTTCACGCATTGGGTCAAGAGCTATACAGTTGTTACCCGCATGTCGCGGTCCCAACGTGCACCTCATTGGTGCAATATCTGCAAATGGTGTTATATATTTTGAATGAAAAGGGGTTCATTTAACTCAAATAGAGTGGGTAAGAAATATATTATTAAAGTGGACCGAAATGGGAAATAACCTTTCTGATTTGGTCTTAGTGCTCCAGCTCACACTCGTTTAGAAACTGTTTTTGATAATTGCTCCGCTAATTTATTACGTTTGGGTCCATATTCCCCGCAACTTAATCCAATAGAAATAATATGGAGTAAAATCAAAACATTTTAAAAGGTTGAATATCTATACCACATGTAATTTCTCCAGGTGTTGTAGAACAACGACTTCAGTATCTTGAGGAATTAATAGATTGTGCATTACCAAACATAACACAGGGTGATTGCGCTCGCGCTGTGCAACATTCAAGTTCATTCAACACAATTGCATCAAACAGAGATGACATTCCAGTTGGACAATAATATTTTTTTTTAATATAATATAGAATTTTATATTTGTAATTAATTGAATAAGGTTGTTTTGTTCGCATCTTTACTTTTATGTTGCTTTTAAATTTCTTAAGTATATACGAATATACAAATATTTTCGTATTCGTATGTATAATTATCAATTATGTCAATGTCTTTTAAGTTTTTTCCTATATACAAACTTTTGCGTACTTATGTATGTGTTTATATACAATATTTTAATTTCATATATGTTAAAGAAAAAATAATTTCTGTGTTAATCAATTGTAAATAAAAACATATACAATTATTATTTACATATGTGTTTTCCTTCAATTATAAATGCGAGGCCAAGAAATGAATTTGAAATTTACATTTAAAAACTTATCAAAATCCTTTTTTACAAAAGGTTCTTTATAGTCGGATAATTCTTATTATATTTTAATTTGAAAAGAGAAGGAATATTTTTTTTTAAAGACTGAAATAGACTTCTGAAATAAAAGTAGACAATTCTGAAATACAATTGGAAAATTCTGAAATACATTTAGACAATTCTGAAATACATTTCGACAATTCTGAAATACATTTAGACTATTCTGAAATACATTTAGATAATTCTGAAATACATTTAGACAATTCTGAAATACAATTGGAAAATTCTAAAATACAATTGGAAATGGTGTAGAATGGTTCTATTTAGTGTAAAAATACAATTTTAAAAGTTTTAGCTCAATCGAGCTTTGCCTTACAGTGCCAAAAGACCCTGAATATTAGAAAATTACTGTGTTTCACGAAATATCGGCATTTTTCTGTTTTACTGATGATTGATGGAAATTGTTGCAATAGATTTGCTATCAAATGAAAGGTCACTTTATTGACTTTACATAACATTCTATTAAATTTTCTTCAAAAATATATAATACATAGGAACTGTTCACTGTTCGAACTGTTCACTTAACACAACAAGCTTTAACAGAATATTTCTCTCAAAGTATTTCTATAAGCTACGTCAAAGTCAAATTAGGGATTTGTGGATGTATTTACTTTCTGCATATTGCATTTCCGCAAAATGCGAATAATTTTAGAGATGCCAGAATATTCGAGAAAATAAGTGTGCAATTATATTTTTACACTAAATGGCACAACTAAAGACGTGAGCACCAATAAAAACAGAAAATCAATTTTATAAAACCACACCAAATATGAGAAAAACCAGTCGAATTTTCTATTGCGAATTTCGAAAAGTTTATTAAAATTAAGTCCGATAGCCAATTAAGTCAAAGAAGTTTCTCTTATTACCTTTTGAGCGAATTACCTGAAGAATATCCAGAATTATCAAAATGTGCAAGACGTATATACATATACGAGTATTGTTGCCATTTCTAACCACTTATTTATGCAAAACAGGATTTTCATTTTAATCGGTTCATGAGATCGATTTAAATTGCCATTAGATCCAAATTATCATATAGATCTCGGTCAAATTGGGTTTCTGTATGTTTATTACATCCATTTGTCAATAGCCTAATACTAAAACCTATGGGACAATTCTCAGTCATAGCGCCGACATGAAGCTGATTCCTGATCTTCACATAAATCTATCAAATTTGGTATTTGTTTTTCCAAAAAATAAGTGGCGTTATCAAATATGGTCAGGATCGATCCATTTTTCGACGTAGTCCCCCATGGCATTCGATATGAACTTTTTCATGCCCGAAGGCAAAAGTATTAATAACTCAGATTTGATTTCTGTTTATTTTCTATATCAAATTAGTTGGACGTAGGAGATAGGGTCTCTAAACGTATGGGTATCGCATAGTCGGTCTAGACCGACTATAATTTTGTTACTTGTTTTTTTTTTATAATTTTTAGGAGTTCTATATACTTTTAACTATGATGAAAGGGTTCCATTGGAAAAATAAATTGGGAAACGTTGGTATCGTCTAGACCGACTATATTCATCATATTGTTTCAGTATTATTTTTGTACGAAACCAGCTGATTGTTGTCAATTCAAATCTACACAGTCAAAAATTTTCAGTTAAAAGATAGAGATTTGAAAGTGGATTAGGAAAAGATTAAAGTAACAGTATGATTGCACTTTAATAATTATCACGTTTTCGCGCGCATCTCGTGCGTTTACGAAGTTCCAATAAATTTCACGTCACGAACGCATCTCTAGTCTAAACATATACATTAACCGTTAAATATAAAGCAAATACTGACAAGTTGAATTTGAATTGAAATAAAATAAATTTTGTAACACTAAGTAAACAAACACTTAAGTAACAAGTACAAAATAGGCAATTAGTTTGTATGCGCGTAATATCTCAAGTAGGAACTTCACATTGCACAGTGTAGTGACGGCGGTAAAACATATAAAAATTGATGAATCAATATATCCCAAAGGAAATATTTCTGATTCTTCATACTCTATATCGATTTATCATTAGAAAAGGGATTCTGCATGGAGTTCTATTAGAAGCGCCAGTGTGGCAAATAACAATAACATTTGCTGATTGTAAATGTTTTTGGCCTCTCGATATATCAAGTTACGACATTGTGCAGTCGGTTATATGTATGTACATTGGCGGTATACATATGATGAATCGACGATCAATCTATTGATCTATTGATTTTATAATTGAAACTTGTTCAATTTGAGTACCAACATCGATTGATGTGTTTGTTGGTTGGTTTATTTGTTTGACTAACTGTCACAGTGACTATTTGACTTACTAACTGACAAAATAGTTGGTTGGTTGGATGATAAACATTCCGAGTTGGTTGGTATTGCGCTGACAGTCGTGTCATGATTTTATTACAAACGGTTTTATAATACTTTGTTGAAAATTCATAACAATATGATAAGACTAAATTTCAATTTATGATAATAATTGGTAATTTTATTGCTGTAAAATAAACTTGTAGTATTTTTTATAAGTTTATTCTATTTCTTTACTACACCATCATTTCTAATACACCAGGCGAAAAGCTATTTTAATTACAAATTGTTTTATTTTATGTTGATGATAAGCAAACACCAAAACAAAAACAAAACCAAATCGAAAACTACAAATAATTATTTAAACAAATATTTGATAAAAGTAAGAAAATCAATCAATTCCCTCCGAGTTATAGAATGTTAAATAACTGACAAAACTAATAATCGATAACAAACTCGTTCACCTAAATTATACAATGTGTACTTCATTACTCCATTTTTTTTTTTTTTTTTTTTTACTAATAATAATGTCTGAACATTAATTAAATATTATCTTTTGATATTAAATATAAAATAATACAAAGTTATTTTACGACTGACTATGTCGAATATTTGTTTTCTTATTTTTTTAGTTTTACGAAAACAACAAAGAACCGAAATGCAGACAAGCTAAAAGAAATTGGTTCTTACATAAATAAATGCAAATATCATTTCTGCATTGGACTCCATCCACTCTAGAATAATCCATGCTACTCCAGACAATGTAAAACTGTTCCGTTTGGGTGTGTTTCTTTATACACTTGTGTTTGAATGCACACGGAGTCTCGCTGCTGCAACTCTTTGGGTTGCAATAAAAATTATAGTTAATGTATAAACATTTAATGGCGACTCGTTTATTACAAATTTTATTTCAATTTATATTTTTAATGCTATTAATGCAACAATGTTGCGCTACAAGCGTACAAAACTCCAAAACAGAGGCCTCAAAGCCAAAAGCACTTGCTGTGGTGGTAACAAATAGAATGTATTAATATTTTTATTACATTCTTATCTAACTGTAAATTTATGTGTATGTGTATATGTGACTGTATAAAATAAGTATAAACCCGCCTTGCCAAATCTTAGAGATCAAGACAAAATAATCGATCAAGATTTTATTTTTATTGCAAAGTCAATTGAATCTGTTAATATCTAGTTATGATTGGAACCTACTCATTTAAGACTTCCACAATTCCAAAAAAAAAATGCCCTAAACTACTCTTGTGTACATTTTTTTACAGAAAATATTGTAGAACAAAACAAAAATGCAAGGAAGTGTTAATGGGTTTGCTTCATAAAAATATAATTTGCATACTTAACCCATTCGATCCCTTTTTACTCGTTTGGGTAAAAAATGGCGTTAACATTCCCATGTTTAATTTTTTATGTTTATTTTTGCAATGGACTTGGATTTAATAAATCCAAATTTGTTTATTGAAATTTTCAACAGATGGAGGAACAAAAATTAAAATAAAACTATGAAACAGAAGGCGCATGGAAGATATAAAAACTCTATTGCGTTTCTGAATATTAAAAACAGGAAGTTGTATTGAAAAAAATGAATATCTTTAAAAATTGTTTCTAGTATAGACAATTAAATTTTTTTTAAGTAATAAATCCTCATTTGCATGAAAAAATTTAGATCCAAATTATTAAAAAATACAGCTATTACTTCGTACTATTTGTTAATTTTATTAAAAATAAATAAATAAAATACAGATATTTATTTACATTCTGTCAAGAAAGTATTTTGACATAACGAAAATTGTGTCGTTTTGGCTTTTACATGTAAAAATATAGTTCTCCTTTTTGGTTTCAATTGCTATTTTTAATATTTCTAATTTATTATATATTCATTTATTTCTCAGGCCCCTCTTAACCGACTTGGCAATTGTAAATAGCAGCTTCGTTGGGATATTATAATAATGACAAGCATTTTTTGTAATAATGTTTCAACTGAAAGAATTTGTACACTAAAAAAATAGTAAAATCAACTGGAAATTTTGTTGTTAATACTGAAAAATTAAAAATTTTTTGCTGTCAAATTTTGCAAATTTTTTTACACTCAAAGAATATTTACACTTAAAAACGTTAGTAATATTATCTAAAAGTCTTGCTATTACTACAGGAAAATTTATAATTTTTTGCCGTCAAATTTGTTAAATTTAGCAAAATAAATCTGCTGAACTTCAGCGCAATGATTCAGATTTTTTTTTTTAAATTTTGATATAAAAATATGGTTTTTTATTTTTTTGAATCTTTCATAGTTATTAAAACACTATCAGATTCCAGCCCTCGAAATTCGAGTGCGAATTCTAGAAAATTTTTTTTTTTCATTTAATAAATCTATAATATTATTAGGAAAGGCGATTTCTTGTGACCGATGTACGTTTCACAGTTTTACCCCGATTTTGGCAAAAAATTTATCATTTGAAAGGTATTTCTTTTTAGCTGTTACCCAGATTTACAGATTTTGATCGTTTGGAATATTTTTTTGCAGTTATGATCGTTTAAAGTTGCTACTAATACATACATAAAATTATACAATGCTATGTGTGTGTTTATTAAATTTGTTAATGTGTTTGTGTTGAGTTTGTTTTCTTCATTTAAAATGAGTTAAATTGTGAAGCATACCTTTATGGTCTATATTAAATTAAACAAGTGAGAAAATTATAGTATACAATGCGTTTAGAGACCCTATCACTCAGGCCCAACTAACTGGATATATAAAATAAGCATAAACCAATAAAAGCTTATATTCCAAACTTCATCAAAAGATATTCATATTTGCGACCTGCAGTTTGATTACAAGCTTTCCATGAACACACAGACGGACGGACGGACGGACATCGTTAAATTCAAATATTTTTGGTAGTTACAAACAGCAGCACAAAGTCATTATACCCAAACCACATAGTGGTATATGGTATAAAAATAAAATTTCCTAGAATTTGTACTCGAATTTCGAGTGCTGGAGTCTGCTAGTTATTTTAAAAGGCCCTAGAGATATGCTAATCAATTTTAGCCAATTCACAATTCAACACTGTTATTGTCGTTATTGGTTTATGTCCAAAATTATTTTACAATTCAACACGGGGCTTTTTGCAAACACATTAACAAATTTACTAAACACACACATAGCATTGAATAATTTTATGTATGTGTTAGTAGCAGCTTTAAATGAAATTTACTCAAAAAAAAATTTAAAAATTTAAAAATCTGTAAATCTGGTGGACAGCTAAAAAGACATGCCTTGCAAGTGAGGGATGTTTGGTCAAAATAGGATTAAAATTGACATACTTAGATCGGTCACAATAATTCGCCTTGCCTATTAATATTACAGATTTCATACATATGTGGGTAAGAAAACCTTTTAAAAATAAAAACTGCTATAGATTTTAATAGCTTTTTTTAACATTGGGAGGCTCTGTTTATTATTATTTTTTTTTTACTAATACTATGTTTTCGTACTTAATTAATAATTTATTTGACTAAAATATTGATTGCAAATATTCCATATTCTATTCTCTATAATTTCTGTTCTTCAGTAGTTTTTTGACTTCTTCATATAAATTCAGATGTTCCATTTTACATTGACTTCGAATACTGGAGATGATCAGATCCGACGTTGCCAAATACGAGTGGATCTTCATTTCTGGAATTTCGTGAAATTTTTCTAGTATTGTGCTCTCTATAAAATCTGTACTCCTTATTACATTTTTCCTCTGTTGCATGCATATTTCTACATTGGGTACTTGCTTGTATATATTTTTGCAGTCTCATTAGCACAATCTCCAAATTTTCTAGAGTCAATTTCTTCATTGCACACAAGTACTTGTAGGATTATTTGAAATCTACTCCTGTTATTTCAGATGCTGTTTTGGGATCTGAAAAGAATATAATACAAATTTATATGCATAAAAATTATCTAGTGATTTTGTCGGGACTTGACTTATTTGGCTTGCTGTTGGTATATGATACAACTGGATGCAGCCTTCGTGTTAGTCAAAGCCTGGCCTTCTTTCCATCAATCATTGTCAGCATTAATTTGAAGCTTAATTCAATTTGCTTCCAATTTGGGCCTTGATATCAGTAACTTCTTTGTCAATGGCATCATGAGATTCTTTTTTGAATTCAAATTTGATTGGCCTGCAGTATTTCCTAGATGGTGTCTCATTTCTCCAAGTATCCTTTCTTTGCGTTGTGCTAGTCGAAGGCTCTGAATCTTCAAAAATTTTTTCAATCGCAATGGTACAAATGATACCGTGAACATATCTGAGTACAAAAAATTTTCACATACTACTCGTTTGTATTGTTTTTGTCCCGAAGAACCATCACATCCCCACTTACAAACAAGAATTAACTTTGTGTTTCCATTGACATTCTTACTTATAAAGGGTGATTTTTTAAGAGCTAAAGGAAAGTTTTCAAAAAAAAAAAAAAACACATAAAATTCAGAAAAATGCATGAAAACTTTATTTGAATCGATAGTACGGTCCATATAATTTAATGTTTGAAGATTATTTCATGCAAATATTGACCGTGACTGCGCCTCAAATGGTTCATCCGCTTAGTCCAATTTTGGCATGCTCTTTCCAACATTTCGGCCCGTATCTCACGAATAAATGCTTCAATGTTGTCTTCCAATGCGTCAATTGAAGTGGGATTGTCTGTATAGACATGAGCTTTAACATAGCCCCACAAAAAATAGTCTAAAGGCGTTAAATCGCACGATCTAGGCGGCCAATTAACCGGCCCCGGACGTGAGATAAAATGTTCACCGAACTCGCCTCTCAATAAGTCCATTGTTGCACGTGCTGTGGGGCATGTGGCACCGTCTTGTTGAATCCACATGTCATGCAAGTCAAGCTCTTGCATTTTGGATATCATCTCTCGGTAGCGTTCACCATTCACAGTTACGTTACGATTCGCATCATCTTTGAAGAAGTACGGTCCAATGATGCCACCAGCCCATAAACCGCACCAAACTGTGACTTTTTCTGGATGCATTGGTAGCTCTTCCAATGCTTCTGGCTGATATTCACTCCAAAATCGACAATTCTGCTTATTTACGTACCCATTGAGCCAAAAATGAGCTTCGTCGCTGAACACAATTTTTCGGTGAAAAAGTGGATCTTCGGCCAACTTTCCAGGTCGTTCGGCTTCAATTCTTGCACCAGCTGTATTTTGAAAGACTTCACACCTAAATCCTTCCGCAAAATTTTCCATGTTGTTGAGTAACAGAGGCCCAATTGCTGCGAACGGCGACGAATCGATAGTTGATGGTCATCATTAACACTGGCCGATACAGCTGCGATATTTTCTTCAGTTCGCACTCTACGTAAGCGTGTTGTGTCCAACAATGTAAATTTGGTGCGAAATTTAGTCACAATAGCCCGAATAGCCGTTTCAGTGGGTCGATTAAACTGACCATAAAATGGAAGAAGCGCGCGATGAACTTTCTTAACAGAGCACGCATTTTGATAATAAAATTCAATAACTTGCAAGCGTTGTTCGTTTGTAAGACGATTCATGTTCAAATTATAGACCAAACTGAAGATGTTTGACAATGAAAAAAAAAACACGAAACGTGCGTCATCTGTTTAAACCAGTTTTGCCAAAAAGATAATAGCTAAAAAATCACACTTTCAATATGTAAAAAGGGTGGTGTATTTTGTAAGCAGATATCACTACTGGTAATAGAATAAATAATGATAGTGATAAGAAGCTATAAAATACCTAAAGCACAAATTTAACACACCATTGTATACTTATAGTTACCGTAATATGATTTTTTTTTTTGGAGTAATTTCATTAAAATGAAAAAAGTGTTCTACCAGCGGTTCATGGCGGGTGCAAAAGTACAGATATGGTTAAAGGGGACACTTTCATTATTCTCAAGGTGGTATACGTTCCTTGTTCCCTTTTGTTCCCTAGAAGCTCTATTCTAGTAAGTTTGAAATTTCTCTTACATTACAAAAATTATTATCTTTCTTTCATTAGAAAAATATATACATGATCTTAAACCGAACAATAAATGACTAATTATTTGACCAGAATATAATAACACCCCTAATGTTAAATGGTGGGGCTGGGACCAGTTACAACGACTAAAGACTACAATCCTACCAATGTTGTAAAAAGGACCGCAGGTCATTATCGATGATAACTTACGAGTAATAACCATTTATTTTTGATAAAAAACAAAAAATCCCAAAAGGGCGTTAAAATTTAAAAAATCGGTAACAAAAAATAATTTGACTTTTGGCCAACGAAATCAAAATTTCAGCCACAGTGTCCGTCCAAATAAGTATGACTAAAGAACAGTATTATTATATCCAACAACTTTTGGGCGGAAGTTTAATATAATATAAACATAACGATAAAAAATATAAAGAAGGCTCCGAAACTTTCCTCAAACTATGAAGACAAGTATCAGAAACAAATTGAATTAATAATTCAGAAAGAGCGACAAGTGTTGAAGGAGTTTTTTTGCCCAGAACTGAGCCGTTTCAACAGCATTCGGTTCCACAAAGATGGAGCAACTGCACACATAACCAGACCACTGGTTCCCCAAGGTGACTTGACTTGACTGACCTTTTTATATGGGATTATGTCAAACAAGAGGTGTACAAAACAAAACTAAGGAATTTGACTCAGTTCAAGCAGTCCGTCAAAACAATAATTGAATCGATCACGATTCTGGTCAGGTGTCGCATATGCAAGGTTGACCATGGAGTTCATTTACGGTCTATCATCTTCAAAACCAATTAGTTATATAGAATTAAATTGAATTTTCTATACAATGAAATAAAATAAATGAAATACATTAATTAAAAAAAAAGTTATTTGAATTTTTTATTGTAGCACAATTAGTGCACCACCCTGTAATATACCTTAAAAAATAACGAAAAATATATAAAAAAAATCAGCGCATGAAAACCAAGTGTTCATTATACTCCCTTTTTTTGTAAATTAAGTTTACCATCATGCAATTATATAATTGATTGGCTGAAAATATCTATGACAAAAAACAAAAATTTGTTAGATTATCTTTGTCGTCGCCACAAGTCTGCCTGCAAAGTTTCAGCTCGATTGGATCACGGGAAAATGGTTAAAAATCGATCCAAAGTTTTGTCGACAAGGGAGTAAAAAGAACTAAAAATATTTCAAAAAGAAGAACTTGGCTCCTATCACAAGCGAATGTAGAGTTCATTAATGGAAATGTTAAAATGTAACTTCATCAAGCTCAGACGATGTGATGATTTTTCCACACATTGGTGTTCACTTTCTTCGCAGTGTAAAAATTCTTTTGTCTTTCCCTACACTACAATATTGTTAGTGATTGTGTTTAGAAAATATATTTCGTTAAAGTTTACATCTCTACAAATGAATTTTCTTATGGGGAAACCAGTTGAAAGAGTTTTGCCGCTTGTTTATTTACATGAACGTTGTGTTGTTGTAATCATTACATTCGTCTTTTATCGAAATATTTATTGCGGCTGAGAGGATTTTCTTTTTAAATCGAAGACGTCCGTTTTCGTCAATATATTTGATTTTTTTAAGCCCTAGAAAATATCTGAAATCAGATATTTTTACTATATTTATAGGACTAGTTCTCTGGCAGGTCACCAGCGAACAATTCACCTAGCTTATGATATCAGCTAAAATTTAAGAACTATAAATTCAACTGCATCAGTATAAATTTAATATTTCCTAACTATTTTCTATTGTGATATTATATTTACTGTTAATCAACTCAAAATTCGGTTATGGTTTTCGTAGCAATTCGTTTGGCAATAAATTTGGTTGCCTCAATGAATCTATTTTCTGTGTGAACAGAAGACTTTGCCCATTAAACATATTATTTATATTATTTTGTAAGAATTTTCATTCATTAAGCTATCTTACATAAATACGAGTATATTACACATCCAGTGTTGTTGTTTACATTTCCTCAGACACGTCAAAGATCAAAGAAATGTGTCATTAAAGATCAACTAAAATTTATATATAAATCTTTGTTGTAAACACAACACAAATCTCTAAACATTTTTAGAAAAAAACTCTTCAAAAAAATATACAAACACCTAATCAAACATAAAATTCTGAAGACTAACAAAAATATTAAAGACGCTATTCACAATTTCTTTCGACCGTTATTTCTTGAATGAATATTTTTTTTTTTAGTATAGCTGTTTTTCAATTGACTATGCCGTCATCACTTAGTGATCATTTTGTTAGCTCGTTATGAAAGTAGAGATTTTAAAAATTTACTTTTGATCTCTCTTTGTACCCTCCACGAAGTCGTCATCAAATACTGTGAGTGTCAAAAGAAAGTAAACACCTTAGTTACTCATATTAAAAATTTAATTAAAATGAAGTAATTAACACAAAATCAAAAGTAAATATAAGGAATACAAGAATTATTTAAAAACATTAAACAAAAGTAATACAAAACAGAAATAAATGCACTTTATTTAGAAAAAAAAAATTTACGAGTCAAAAAAAGTAAAGAGTAAGAAAAGGCAACAGAGCTTTATTACAAAAAGCAAATTTATTAATTTTTTTTTAATTTGGCTTAATTTCATTTGGCATTAAGCACCTCATATTGCCTTCTAGGCATCGACTCGACAAGTTGGTTTGTTATATCCGGAGAAATTATGCTCCATTTTTCCTTTAGAGCCTTCTTTAAGTTTGCTTTGCTTCAAATAGCCCTTAAACTTATTTTAATGTCAAGATTTTCCCACAGTTGCTCCATCGGATTAAGATCCAGGGACTGCGGTGGATGATCAGGTATCTTATGAGTCCTATCAGTACTCACTCATTCACTCACTCATTCGTTGGAAGATACAGTTTCCAGCCAAGCCTAATTTCTCAATGCTAGCGGCAACATTGTTCTGCAAAACGGCTAAGTAAATCACTTTGTGCATAGTGGAGTCAATAAAAACAAAATTAACAATCCCTTTAGCCGCCATATAGCCCCAACTGTGTTGGTAACACACTTTTCTTTGAAGGTTTAATTCTTAGCACGCCATATTTTTGGGGGATTTTTCGACGAATATTTCGGATTTGTTCTTATCTGTATAAAATATGCTTTCCTAAAAATGTAGAGCCTCATTTTTGGACTTTTTATCGAAATTTATTAGCTTGCTCTGATTCGCCTTGGATATGTATGGTTTCTGGCATGGTATCCTTCCATGTAGGCCATTTTTGTGAAGCGATCTCCTTACTGTACTCGAACTTAATGGTTTGTCTGTTATCTGCGTTATGTTTTCTGATAATTTAATTGCAATTTAGGCCAGATATGTCTTTATTTCTCTTACAACAGCTCTAACTTCAGTACCACCAAGTCGCTTTGGGCGTCCAGATCTAGGTCAATCTTCAGCCTGATGGTGTTTGGCGTATTCATCAACTATTTTTTTTTTATTGTTCAGTGGCTCCTACCCAAAATGTTGTCAATTCTACGCAAGGATTTACTTTTTTCCTTTAAAGCTAAAATAATTTATCGACGATGTTTTCTTTTTCCATAGTGAGATTAGTCACTTTTACTTCTTTTTAGTTATTAATTGGTACAAATCAACTTCATCTGATTTCATATTTTATGGTAGTCAATCTCTAAATGGTATAACAGAAAACTCTGTAATGTTACTGTTATCGTAAGTAATAATAACTTTGTAATAAGAAAATTAAAAGATTAAAAATTGGTGTTTACTTTTTTGACGGTCACAGTATCATTAACATCAAACAGTGGGGCCCTTTTACTTTTTTCGTTGCAAAAATCATAACTTTTAAACTAATTAAGGTATTTTAAAAATTATAAATGATTTTGAAAGATGACTTCCTTACCTTTAAAATGAGCGCAGAGAGTGGTAGGTCCACAGGGTGCTTCAGTATATCCTATCAAAGTTCAATATTATTTTGGTGCTAATATTACATGTTGCAAATATAAAGATAATTTGCTGAAATTTAGAACTTAAAGACGAACGCTACTTAAATTTGTTGGAATCGGCCCTAGTCCCCGTACAAATTTTCCTTCAAAATTGGTTTTAATGCCACTGCATGTAGCAAATGTTGTTCTATTGCAATGAAATTTCAACCATAAGGATTTATTAGGTCAATGACGAGATCTATAAAAAAATCTTTGAAATCGGTCCACGTTTGGACCTAGTTCCGTACAAATTTTCTTTAAAATTTAGTTAAAATGCCATAAATATGACAAATTTGCTAATTTCTCTTTTATATTTAAAAAATGTACAAAAATAATGCAAAAAAACAATGTAAAATTTTAATTAAATCGAACCAAAGTTCACAAAATTCCAAATTTCACATTGAAATTTTGTTAATTAACCACTCAAAAGACTTCACAATACATATTGTTTAAATCCGAAAGTCTAGAAAAAAATACAACTCTAATATAACATGTTAAATAAGTATTAAATGTTTTATTAATATTACAGATATACATCTTTGAAATATTTTTAATATTAATATATTAATAATATAGATATTAAGTTATTTAGTATATTTTTTAAACTAGCATAATTTTTTTTTATTTGTTAGTTCTCTTTAAAATTGTCATTAACATTGGGAGCGATATCTAATAGACTTAACATATCGGAGCTATAATTATGTTTTTCCAAATCCTTTCGAGATCTTACATGTCTTCGTGATGAAATTAGTTGGTCTAAAAAGGCCGCCAACATATTAAAAAGGTCCTCATTATTCGATGTTTTAAATTTCGTTGTTTTAAATTTTTAGGTGCAAATTTTTTATTATGTTAAATTCATTTTTTGAGCTGGCATCAGGTCAGAAGTTTCAAATTGATGCCAAATACATACATTGAAAATTTTCGACATTTAAAAAAGTAGTGTAGGTAGCGCAAGCAAATTTTGTTTTATTTATTATTATTGTTATTATTATTTTTTTTTTTTTTAATGTAAATTTCTTATTATATTGAATTTATTAACAAAATTTAAACATTGAAAATTTTGGGCCGTTTAAAAATAATTCAGGTAGCGCAAGTGAATTTTTTATTGTGTTGAATTCATTAATAAATTTGCAGTTTTTATTATTGCCAATACATAAAAATTACAAAACATTAACAATCTTCTAAAAACACTTCGCCATCCTATCAAAGTCAAAATGAAATATGAAAAAATTAATTTTCTGTTTTCAAGCACCAAAAAAATTGTGAAAAATAAGATAAAAATCTGCAAAAATTTGATAATATTTGGTATTTTATAGCCTTTCAAATAAGCCATATAACGTTAAAACCGTTTAATTTTTCACTGGGTTATGGCAAAAGACATCTACCCATCTCTCCAGTGTATGTCAAGATATTTTTACACCTTTATGGTTGTTGCATGCCGATAGGCAAGTATATGGAGCCAAGTTCACTTTAACTAGTTGGTAAACCATTTTAGGTAATATCTAATTAAACATATTTAAACATTTTTAGTTCTATTCTATCAAAACAGAAAAAACTACCAAAATATAGTATATTTGAAAAACTGTGACTGTAGAAAAAGTAAATGACCAAATAACTTCATTTTTATTTTGTTTTATAGAAACTAGAAAACGCTTTCAAACGACGCCAAAAGTATTATAATCGGGTCAATGATTTGCCTACAATCTGATTGGAAAGAGGATATTTGTCAAAAAATTTTGCGCCTTTTTCTAAAAGCTAAAAAAATTCCAACTTTGCGAAGCTCTATCATCCATATTTTTTATTCGATTTTAAAACCTTTTATTGGTTCTTAATCTGTGAGGAATTCTGCATCCCATACATTCATTGATTTTACTGAATGCTTGTATCAAAATTTTGATTTTTGCCACGCTATTTGGGGAAGGGCGCCACTGTGCATCGCTTGTGAAAAAAATCCCTCTAAAAAATAGGTCTTTGCTTTAGTATGTAAACATATTAAGAAATCATTTTTTTTATGGTTACCGATTTTAAAGTTATGTTATTAATTTGAAAGTAAATACCAGTGAACCTCGGGAGCCAAAAAATTGTGACTCTATTTCAACTATATCACAGCGAACAGGGTCTTCGAAAATGGACTTTCTCAGTATTATGCTAAAATAAAGAATTTCTTGTAAATTTCAATTTTTAACTGTATGACTGTATTTTTAACTGTATGACTGTATGACTGTAACTTTCTTATTTTAAAAGATTTTAAAGTAAAATAAATTTTTTATAATTTTGTAACTCCTATTAATTTTAGAAAATAAAGTCACTGAATCGTTTAGAAATTAAAAAAAATTAAAAAAAGGTCAAAATTTCCCGACATCCTCCTACATTAATAAAGCATAACTCCTGCCCATCAAAAGCCATCAGAAAAATTTTGCACCTTCTGTAGTCCGAACTCTCCCCTACACTCCTATACCCCATTGTATACCAGCCAGTTTCCGCCCGTGTGCACCAGAACAATTTTTCTGACCCAACATTAACAGATGTTTTGTGCAAAATTTATGAATACAAAAGTGTTCTACTGTGTGGTTAGGGTATAATGAGTTTGCCCTGACGTTTGTAACTACCAAAAATATTGGATCGACTCAAAATCACTTTCTTAGTCGATTTAACGATATCCGTCGGTCCGTTATGAATACAAAAGTAGGTCGTACCGGTGTATTTCTTCCGTGAGTTTATTTGTTTTTTATACTGACAGAAAAAGGGAGGGTTGAGAACATCTATACGCGCAGGGGGGTAAATTTCTATTTCACAATACAATCGCAAACACAGTGTAACACGTAATAGGTGAGAGCTGACACATAACGCTGTGTGACTTATGATTGTATTGGTGAAAAAATTATGATATAACATTGTTTTTTTATGCCACTTTTTTAGAAGCGTCATTTATGTGCCACTTATATACGTTTATATTGGGATATTTTTAACGTTTTACAGCAAAGGGTTGTTGGATTAGCTGAAACAGTTTTTGCTATAAGTGATACATAGATGACGCTTTCTGTTTGATTTTAAAAAATGACATAAAAAAATCTTTAATTACTAGATGTTTACGCATCTTCCCTGTGATCGGACTCACATGATTTTTTTTATTTTGACAGGTACACTTGCAAATAATTCAAAACAATATGCTACCAATAGCAGATCTATCTGAAGAAGCGCAAGAAAAAAAGAACAAGGACTACAGATTCTTTCGCGAGCACAACACAAGAAAAATGTTTAGATGTTTCACTAATGAACTCCGTCACTATTTTGTTGTGCACTTCAGAACCATATATGTCCAGCATTCGACAAAAATGGAAAACTATCTCTATTGAATTAGATGAAGAAGCTAAACAACTTCTAGAAGATGAAAATCGAGGCTATTTAGAAGATATATTTACTAAAGTTGTTTGATTTAAAGTAGTTTATCAGTACACTAACAATAAGTTATACTATTTTTATATAGTTAAAAATTTTTCTCGATTAAAAATTTATGTATTTTATAAATTTACAATAAAAATTTTTTAAAGAAATATTTAAAAAGACAATAAAAAAAAATGGTAACTAAAATAAAAACATACGATTTTTTCATTGAGACTTCTCTATCTTGAACCAATATCAGGTAACTTTTACGTTCGATGTTTAATAAATTATACTACCAGTTTCCAGACTCGAAATTCGAGTGCAATTTCTAGGCAACTTTATTTTTCAACTTAGCCATTTCGCAAACCAACATTTTTTTGGTTTATTATTATTGTGAATGAAGATAACAAACTCATTAACAAATTTAATAAACACATACATAGCATTGTATAATATTATGTATGTGTTAGTAGCAACTTTAAATGCAATTTACTCAAAATAAAGGAAAAAATTTAAAATCTGTAATTCTGGTGGACACAGCTAAAAAGAACTACCTTTCAAATAATATACGTTTGGTCCAAATCGGGATAAAACGGTAGAATAAAACATCGGTAACAACAAGTCGCCTAGCCTATTAATATTATAGATTTTAACACGGGCTCTTTCACAAAAAACCAACTTTTGGGCCTTGTGAACATCAGGACTAAAAAGTTAACGGGGGCCAAAATTTGGCATTTTCTGATAAAATTTAACTTAAAAAAATTTTAAAAAGTATTAGTTGTAAAATAAACTGAAAAAATAAAAATAATAAAAAAAAAACCTTTTTTAACCTTTTAACACTTGAGTTTTGTACTTAAATTCAAATAAAAATGAAAAAATCCTCCATAAGTTTTTTTTTTATTATCCGTCGATATTTACGTTTTATAGCAAAAATTAAAGTCCCACCTACCGTACAAAAAAAAAAAAACGCATATCAAAATTCCAATCCAAGCAAAAGTTATGGATTTTTGACCGCCTTCTCGCGAAATGGTCTACTGTGCGCCATAACTAAAAGAGCGTTTATATTGAGCCATGACCGCGAATACCAAAAGGAAAACTTTACAGGAGAAGGTTTTTTTTTAGTTACCTTTACTTTATTTTTAGTATGTAAACATACTTAGGATAAATACACCCACGTCAAAATTGCTTTTGCTTTAAATCCATAATGGAACTTGACCTATAAAACACCTATGAAATTTTGACTCATAATGCAAATTATCATGAATTACAGTTGCTCATCAAAAAAAGAACATTCTAATAGCATGTCACTTGAATACGGTAATATCATTTGGTAGAAAATAGAGGAAAAATCATAAGAAAAGTCGTTTTTGCTTCTGCTGTAAAATTAATAAAATATTAGTAAATGTGGCAATTCGTTAACGGCAATAATATAATTTTTAGCAGTATAAATACATTTTTCACTTCAAACATTTTCTTTCATATGGAATGTGAATGTTAATTTTTGTCATCAAAAAAAAAATTAGCTCCAACAACTTAAAGGGTTTACAAAGATTTGGCATAGCTGAATTTAATAATCTTACAAAATTTGTTTTTTGCGAAATTTATTTTCAAATCTTAATAAATGTTTGCTGTACTCGTAACTGTTCATTTGGGTATGCTTGTAACAATTTGGAACATTTTCTTTTCTGGTGTTGAAAACGAAGACAATATCAGAATGTATTCCATCTACCACTGTGTCGATGTACACTCGTTATCTCTATATGAGTTAGGGCCTGTATACGCATACATAGCTGGACAGACATCATAATATCCGCTTCAGATTATATTGCATGTTTTGCTTACTTTTGGTTTAGATGTTCCTACTCCAACACCACCTAGCCACATTCATCCATCCATCTATCGATCTAACAACAACATCAGCAACAACATGAGAAGAATAAACAGAATGTGCAAGTTTCATGCAATACGAGTATATAAATGTGTACTGCAACTACTGCAACAAACTAAATGTATGTATGTACGTTTTGAAGCAGCCAATGTATTTATATTGTGCTTGATTTCCTGCGTTTGCAACTGCTTTGTTTCCTCACTTACCCGTCCTGATATGCACGGTGTGTTTATAGTAGACAACATATAAATAAAAAGTGCTTACATACTTTGCAAATAAAGTCCAGGTTTACAAAATTCGGTACTTCTTTTTACAGCGAAATAGTTTATCACCTATCCAGAGTTGACTGTAGTATATAGAAACATATAGAAATGCAATTTTTCTGGGCTAACTTTGGTGTACTTGTCGAACATGCACGGTGAGTTCTAAACATTTAAGAAAAATGACTTTTAAGAATAAAACCCCTTTCCATCAATTTAAGGAATCCAATTAATTCCGTTCCCTTTCCGATGAACTATTGTATTTTATTCTTTTGTCAGAATAATGAAATTATTTCAGTTTGTTTAAAATTTTTCAAAAACTAATCTGATTAAATGTGAAGTAAATAATTTTAATTCTTCAATTCAATTTCGATTCTATGCAGGTAATTATAATTAAAAACGTTATTCCACCTACGATAAATTTTCCGTAACCAACATCTGATTATAATTTTTGTCAATTAATTCATTCAATTTAGAATCAATTATTTTTCCAATGAAATCATCTGATTTATTTGTTAGACCTCTTAATTTTTTTTTATTTATATAAACTTTATTTCATCTAATCAATTCATACATAATTGAGCCTCAGCGCCATTAAGGCTTTGTTGAGGCAAGTTGGCAAATAAACTTATTTTAATAAAATTAAAAAATATATAAATGAAAATTATTTGTTATACAAAATAGGAGAAATTTAATTTTTACTAATTTAAAATTATATCACAAACATTATAATATTATTCAAAATATATTTTTTTAATTTATTTTTAAATAAAGAAATAGTTAAACATTCTTTTAGACTTTGCGGTAAACTATTAAATTCCAGAGTCCCGATATATTCTACTCGCTGTTTCGTAGTTTCTAAACGACATCTTGAAACTTTAAGGTTTGAATTGTTTCTTGTATTGAAAGCTTGTTGATTAACTGAAAAACAAATAGTATGGTGACCGATGTTATGTAGTACTGTATAGGTAAAACATTTTTGGCGAAATCCCTATATGTAGATATATGTAGTTGGATACAGTCGGGGAAGATTAAATACGATTTTTAATGATTTATTCTGCAATAGTTGTAGGGCTTTTAAATTATAATTTTTATTATATCCAAATATCAAAGTCAAATAATTCAAACGTCTCTGAATCAGAGATTGAAAAATAATATATTTAGTCTTTTCATCAAGTTTGTACTTTAATTTAAATAAAACTCCCAGAGCCGGTGATATCTTGGCCTGCAGATGTTGTATATGGCGATGCCACGACAAATTGTTTTATATAAATACTCCAAGATATTTTGCGGCTTGTACTTCCTTTACCTCTTTGCCATCAATATATATAATGTTATTGTTATTATTACGATTCGTATGACGTCTAAATCTTATGAGTTTTGTTTTATTAGCATTTAGTACAAGTTTGTTTAACCTCCCAAACTCTGAAACTAGAGCACCATCTCGTTTAGCAAACGTTTCAAAAACCAGATCTTCTCTATACGTGTAAAAAATACACAAATCATCAGCATACATAAACATCTTCCCATCAAGACCTAGATTGTTAATATCGTTTAAATATATAGTAAACAATAAAGGAGCCAAGACACTGCCCTGCGGAACACCGTGTTCTACAACATTCATTGAGCTCTTAGACGTATTAATTTGAACATATTGCTTCCTTCCTTCTAAATAGTTTTCTATTAGAGCCAATTCTGTACCTCTTATGCCATAAAATTTTTACTTTTCTACTAAAATCTTGTGATCGACAAGATCAAAAGCCTTAGAAAAATCGTAGAAAAGGCCCCCAACACCAGTAAAACTTCTATCCAAATAGTCTCATATGTAATTAACTACATTGATTACAGCCTCATCAGTGCCACAACCCTTCCTAAAACTATATTGATTAGGGAATATAAGAGATTCTTTTTCAAAAAATGCTAAAAGTTGTGAATGCAAAATTTTTTCAAAAACTTTATCAATTACCGACAACACAACAACCGGTCTAAACTTTCCCACAGAACTGACATTAATTTCCTTTGGATTCAAAAGAAATTCAAAAAGAATTCAAAAGAAATTTCGGAAAATACATATGAAAAACTTAAATATGTTACTCTCATAATACCAAAATATTTCTGAACCATATATTCTTAAAACTTAACTTTTTCTGACCAATTTTTATTTCAATTGGGCAGGGTACATGCACACCGCGTGTATTTGCTTGCAACTTACTGCAATCTACTTGACAGGCATACAGTTGCATATACGAGTATAAAGTACATATCGTTAGCTAAAATCCAAGAAGACGTTGAACTCAGTATTGTCTGAACTAATTAAAGGCCCATTGACGTGATACTACTCCTACTCAGTCGTACGATTTTTCGACATAAAAATCTGATGAAATCATCGTACTGTCATAAAGTCGTGCATAAAACCATCACAACTTAGATATACCTTGCAAATGGATCATCCGATTAGATATATAACTCCACCAGAGTCGCGAAGTGCTATTAATAAATTAAGCAACACAAAATCTCCACGATATGATAATATCGACTCCAAAGTAGTAAAATCTTTGCCTGAAAAAGGGGTACTTTTTCTAACGACCATATTCAACTCTATCTTAAGATTGAATCACTTTCCATCTCAGTGGAAATATGCAGATATGTATATGTATCGGGTGATTTTTTAAGAGCTTGATAACTTTTTTTTAAAAAAAAACGCATAAAATTTGCAAAATCTCATCGGTTCTTTATTTGAAACGTTAGATTGGTCCATGACATTTACTTTTTGAAGATAATTTCATTTAAATGTTGACCGCGGCTGCGTCTTAGGTGGTCCATTCGGAAAGTCCAATTTTGGGCAACTTTTTCGAGCATTTCGGCCGGAATAGCCCGAATTTCTTCGGAAATGTTGTCTTCCAAAGCTGGAATAGTTGCTGGCTTATTTCTGTAGACTTTAGACTTGACGTAGCCCCACAAAAAATAGTCTAAAGGCGTCAAATCGCATGATCTTGGTGGCCAACTTACCGGTCCATTTCTTGAGATGAATTGTTCTCCGAAGTTTTCCCTCAAAATGGCCATAGAATCGCGAGCTGTGTGGCATGTAGCGCCATCTTGTTGAAACCACATGTCAACCAAGTTCAGTTCTTCCATTTTTGGCAACAAAAAGTTTGTTAGCATCGAACGATAGCGATCGCCATTCACCGTAACGTTGCGTCCAACAGCATCTTTGAAAAAATACGGTCCAATGATTCCACCAGCGTACAAACCACACCAAACAGTGCATTTTTCGGGATGCATGGGCAGTTCTTGAACGGCTTCTGGTTGCTCTTCACTCCAAATACGGCAATTTTGCTTATTTACGAAGCCATTCAACCAGAAATGAGCCTCATCGCTGAACAAAATTTGTCGATAAAAAAGCGGATTTTCTGCCAACTTTTCTAGGGCCCATTCACTGAAAATTAGACGTTGTGGCAGATCGTTCGGCTTCAGTTCTTGCACGAGCTGTATTTTATACGGTTTTACACCAAGATCTTTGCGTAAAATCTTCCATGTGGTCGAATAACACAAACCCAATTGCTGCGAACGGCGACGAATCGACATTTCACGGTCTTCAGTAACACTCTCAGAAACAGACGCAATATTCTCTTCTGTACACACTGTACGCATTCGTGTGGTTGGTTTAATGTCCAATAAAGTAAACTGAGTGCGAAACTTGGTCACAATCGCATTAATTGTTTGCTCACTTGGTCGATTATGTAGACCATAAATCGGACGTAAAGCGCGAAACACATTTCGAACCGAACACTGATTTTGGTAATAAAATTCAATGATTTGCAAGCGTTGCTCGTTAGTAAGTCTATTCATGATGAAATGTCAAAGCATACTGAGCATCTTTCTCTTTGACACCATGTCTGAAATCCCACGTGATCTGTCAAATACTAATGCATGAAAATCCTAACCTCAAAAAAATCACCCGTTAGTTATGATATTTAAACCTAATAAACCGGAAAATGCTGTTGCACCTTATAGGCCAATAGGCCTATTTTCAACCTATTCTAAGATTCTTGAGAGACTATTTCTTAAATGCAAAAACAAAACATAATTCCAGAATAAACATGGTACACCTGAACAATGTCACCGGATTGTTGACGTCATTACCAACATATTCAAAAGAATAGTATTGTTCTGCCGTATCTTTAGATGTTTAACAAGCTTTTGATAGAGTGTGGCATATTGGACTGTTATTTCTGCACCATATTATCTTTTGCTGAAATCATATATTGATGAAAGATATTTCTACGTTAGTATCATTGGAGAAAATTCAAATTTTGGACAAATTAAATCTGACATTCCACAAGGTAGTGAACTTGGTTAAGTACTTTTTACAATATTCACATCAGACATGCCTAATATGGATGGTCTTACAATTGCTACTTATGTAGATGACACTGCTATTTTAGCATCTAATGAGTCACCAATTGTAGCCTCTAATTTGGTACAAAATGAGTTAAATCTTATAAAAATTAGTTAAAAAAAAGTTAAAGTAAATACAGAAAAGTTAGTCCATATTACGTTTACGTTAAGAAAAAATGATTGTCCACCTGTATACTTGAACGGTGCTAATATATCGATAAGCAACAACATAAACTATCTGGGTCTTTATCTTAATAGAAGACTTACATGGAAAGAACATGTTAAAAAGAAACGTGGGCAATTAAATATTAAAACGAGACGAATGTGTTGGCTGTTAGGTCCAAGATCAGAATTAAGTTTAGAAAACAAAGTAATCTTATACAAAACCATTCTTAAACCAGTTTGGATTAATGGTATCCAACTTTGGGGGACTATCAGCAATTCAAACCTTGAAATTTTGCAGAGATATCAATCAAAACCATTACGACTATTAACAAATGCACCCTGGCTTATAACTAACAATAAGATACACAATGATCTTAAAATTCCAAAAGTAAAAATAAAATTAGCAGTTTTAGCGAAAGATACCTTAATAGACTTAGAAATCGCCCAAACGTATTAGCTATAAATCTCTTAGATGATAGTGATGAAAAAAAAGGTTGCATAGGTTCCATATACTTGACCTACCCTTTAAAAAATAAAATGTAAATATGTAAATAATAAAAGTTTTTCTTTTAGTCTTTTGTTAACTGAGTTCATTGGAGTTCAGCATCTCAGTTAATCTATAATATTAATAGGCTAGGCGTTTTATTGTTACCGATGTTTTGTTCTACCATTTTATCCCGATTTTGACCAAACGTATATTATTTGAAAGGTATTTCTTTTAAACCGTTCTTCAGATTTACAGATTTTCAAATTTTTTCCTTTATTTTGAGTAAATTGCATTTAAATTTGCTAGTAACACATACATAAAATTATACAATGCTATGTGTGTGTTTATTAAATTTGTTAATGTGTTTCTAATAAAAATGAGTTTGTTTTTTGTGTATTTTTGAATTGGTTATAATTGATTAGCAAACCTTTAGAGTCTTTATTTAATGAAAAAATAAAATTTCCCAGAATTGCACTCGAATTTCGAGGGCTGGAATCTGCTAGTTATAATTAATATAAGTTATAATTAATATTTCCAAAAACGAAAAACCATCGGACTTCGAAAATAAAATCATACAGACTCTCAAATTCATAACATAAGCCTTTCACATGTTAAGACGTTTTCATAATACTCGACTTTATGACACGTAGTATTACAAAGTGTGATAGTCTAAGCTGGCCTGATGTTCTAATGTTCAGACATTGATTTCTAAAAAAAATTAAATAACTAGGTTTAGAATGCCTATTTTTATATATCTGATATAAAAAATTTTATTTAGTTTTATAAATCGTTGTTTGAACAGAGTAAGGAATAATTTCACTGTTGAAAATTTTCGTTTTAATTGTCAGAGCGGGGGGTAAGAAATTCCAAGTCAGTACAGTAAAACCTCCAAAGGATTTGGCGTCCTGACAAAACTTTTATACCTTTTATATTTTTTTCCATATCTTGATATTTATTTGCTTAGTTTTTCAGCTATAACTCAAGAATCATTGGTTATTTCTCATTTCCTTCTTCAGGAAATTGCTTCAAGTCTCGCCTGAGAACGCCAAACTCTTTGAAGGTGTTACTATATTGGTCTAGTACTTTCAGTTACTATGGAAACGGAAAATTTTTGTGTTGAGAAAAACTGATTTAAATTTTTACAATCTAATGTATGTCTAACAAAATTGGCGTTCGAAATTTCGTTCTCAAATTTTTGCACGCTCATTGGCTCTTAACAAAAAATCGATTTTCTGAACTTCTGTACTTTGATGAGATGGCAATTGAGACAAAAAGTTACACTATTTATTGTAAGACGCACACAGAAAAAAGATGGGTTGGAATTCGGTTACATCTAGAAAATTTTGTGTGAGAGATATTAGTATTTTTATTGTAAATACCAGATTCCAGCGCTCGAAATTCGAGTCCAATTTCTAGTTAGCTTTATTTTTCAACTTAGCCAATTCACAAACCAACAGTTTTTTATTTTATTATTATTGTGAATGAAAATAACAAAATCATTAACAAATTTAATAAAACACACATAGCATATTAATAACTTTATGTATGTGTTAGTAGCAACTTTGAATGCAATTTACCCAAAATAAAGGAAAAGATTTCAAAATCTGTAAATCTGCAAAACGGCTAAAAAGAAATACCTTTCAAATAATACACGTTTGGTCAAAATCGCCATAAAAAAGCTGAACAAAACGTCGGTCACAAGAAATCGCCTAACATATTAATATTATAGATGCCTAGTTTTCACTATGCCAATTTCAATGTCAATATTTGTCAATTATTGTCAGTTGTATGAAAACGGGCTGCAATGTCTTGTCATTTGCAACCCCTGGCAACACTAGACACCAAAAATTAAATTGCCAACATGTCGTTAATTTGTTTTTGTTTGATAACCGAATTATTTGTTAGTTTATAAGATGTAATGCAAAAGTAATTTATACAAAATTACGAGATGTCAATTAAGGCAATTGTTTGATGTTAGTTTATATGACATAGTGAAAACAGGCATAAGTTTTTAATATTTAAAAGTAAAATATATGTTCGCTTAAACCTATCGTCAATTCACAATTTATTTAAAATTAAGATATATCTAAGTACAACAACAAAATTATTAACATTTATCATTTAATGGGTTTCTTCAAATTTCTTAAGTAATTTAATTGAGGCAAGCTAATAAATTTAAGTATAACATGCTTCATTGCTTAATATTGGCGACTTCAACTACTAATTATATCAAGTTTATAAGAAGATTTTTCAAAACCGATTCGTTAGAGTACTATATATAAAATTTGTATTAAGAATGTTATAAAAGAAACCCAAATTTTTAACCTCTCTTGGTATTTCTAACCGAAAAGAAATTCTATGAATCATTTTGTAAATGCCAAAAAAAAAAAAACAAGTGAAACAAGTAAGAAAATTATAGTCGGTCTAGACCGACTATATGATACCCTATACCATGCGTTTAGAAACCCTATCTCTTAGGCCCAACTATCTGGACATAGAAAATAAGCAAAAACCAAATTTGAGTGGGATTTTTATTAATTTTTTTGGCTGCAGATATGAAAAAGTTCATATCGGATGCTATATCCATATGGGGACTAGGTCCTAGGACCGATCCTGATCATATTTGGTAAAGTCTCTCGTATTTTGCAAAAATATATACAAACAAAATTTGAGAAGAATCAGTGCAATATTTTTGTTTTTTAATAGATTTAAATGAAGATCGGGAAGCAGCTCTATATGGGGCCAAAGGGATCATTTTTGGACTACTCATGGATGGATGTAATGAACGCATACAAACCCAATTTGAGTAAGATCTATATGACAATTTGGATCTTATGGCAATTTATGTCGATTTCATAGGGGTAATTTGTATGGGGGCTAGGTCTGAACATGGACCGATTCTCACCAATTTCAATAGCGTTCATCCCATGGCCGATAAAAGCTTATATACCAAATTTCGTCAAAATATATTCATATTTGCGACCTGCAGTTTGATTACAAGCTTTACATGGACACACAGACGGACGCACTGTGGCTCAAATTTTGATTTCATTGGCCAAAAGTCAAATTTTTTTTTGTCATCGATTTTTAAAATTTTTACTCCTTTTTGTAGCTTATATATCCAGATTAAGGTAGCCAAAAAATTAGGTTAAACTATTGATAATTGTGGGCGTGGCATGCTGTCAAACTCAACTGTTTTTTTTAATTCAGCAAAAGGTGTTTTTTTTTTGTTTTTTATCAAAAATAAATGGTTACTACTCGCAAGCTATCATCGATATTGGCCTGCGGTCTTTTTTATAATGTTAGTAGGATTATAGTCTTTAGTTTTTGTAAGTAGTCACAGTTCTAACGTTTGATATTAGGGGCGTTATGAAATATTTATGAAACCACTATATTTTTCTCAAATTTAAACTTTAGTGGAATAGAACTTCTAAAGGAAGTAAGGGAACAAGAAACGTATACCACCCGGAGAAAGGCGAATGTATCCTGTTTAACCCTATATATACTTTTGCACCCCCCACGAGCCCCCGGTAGAACACTTTTTTCATTTTAATGAAATTACTCTAAAAAATTTTGTTTTTTTACTTTAGACTACGTAAAAGTAAAATAATTAAATAAAATACCTGCGAAAGGGTTTATTGGCTTTGTTTTGATCAGCAAAAAAATAAGTCATAAAATGATCACAATAGGTTCTACAGTAAACAAATGATCTCTTTCTTAATTTACCTGTTGTCAAATTTAAGGGTCAACCAAAGTCATAAACAATTTTATAAGTTTGTCAATAATCGCGGCACTAAACCACTAAAGATAAAAAACCACCCCATATTGGCGAGAAACTAATTAGTTTTACCTGATATTGAAGTCTGGATAACAAGTGCAGTTTTGTTCAATTTAAGTACTACCTGCTATGAAATTAAAGATCAATGTGTGAATAACATGTACCTAAAAATGTATAAAATGACGGATTCTATAAGGGATTACTCAATAATAAGTTAATACTTCAAGTGTACGGACGTATATTCGCAAGTGATAAAAAGTGATAAAAAAGTGATAACAGACGCAAATAAAAATATTGAGAAAAATATGGAGAACTTTAGTTATAAAGAACTGGCCGAAGAGTATTTTCGAAACAAAAACCAGGAAGATGTTCTTAGTTACGTTAAAATAAAATTAAACTTAAATTCGTCTAGTACCGAAATACAAGAGCAATTATCTAATTTCGTCAAAGTACTAAAAAAACGATTGAAAGAAGTTAACTACTGTAAACAAAAGTTTTATAATAAAAGTGCAAACTGGTTAGAAGGCCAACTTAATGTTGGTGGAGAAACAGCAAAGCTAGATAAGGCTGGAAGACCACGCAAATCATTGGACAACTGCAGCGATAGATCTAAGAGGCGGAAACTTAAAAATTTTAACGAGGAAATTGGTTCTACAAATATAAAAGAATCTTTTCTACATCAATTACGAGCACAAAACCAATTAACAAAAGTGGATATCATTGAAAAAACTTGTAATGCTAGTCCAGTGAGAACAAAGCGAATTCTTAAAAGTATACCAACTCCGAGCGATGCAAAACAGTTCACAAATGAGGAGGCATTAGCATTATTTCTGGATTTGAAATTAACAAAACACCAATATATTCAGCTCAGATTGCGTGCGATTGAAAAAGGCTCAAATATGTATCCAGGATATCATCACATAACAGCTGCTAAAATAGACTGTTTGCCATCAAAGGACACTATTACAATCACACCAATTTCGGCAGAAGTACAACTACAATCTTTACTTGATCACACAGCCAAACGCTTGCTACAATCAATAACAGGAACTGAGTTAAAGAAATATGGAAACACAAAGTTAATTCTATTTTGTAAATGGGGATGTGATGGTTCTTCGGGACAAAAACAATACAAACAAGTTGTATGTGAAAATATTTCGGACTCAGATATGTTCATGGTATCATTTGTACCATTGCGATTGAAAAAGATTTTGGAAGATTCGGAGCCTTCGAGTAGTACAACGCAAACAATGGATATTTGGAAAAATGAGACACCATCTTCTACGAAATACTGCAGGCCAATCAAATTTGAATTCAAAAAAGAAAGTCATGATGCCATTAACAAAGAAGTTAGTGATATCAAGGCCCAAATAGCAACACTACAGCCATTACAATTACAGTTAGATGGGCAGCAAATTGAAGTAAGCTACCAATTAGTGCTGACAATGATAGATGGAAAAGTAGGTCAGGCTTTGACTAACACGAAGGCTGCATCCAGCTGCATTATATGCCAAGCAACATCAAGCCAATTAAACCAAGTCCCGACAAAATCATTCGATAATACCGATGCCTTCGAATTTGGATTATCACCACTACATGCAAGAATACGACTTATGGAACACATACTAAAAATCAGTTATGATTTGGATTTCGGGCCTTCAGGATCAATAAGAAACAACGAAACCAACAAAGAGTTAAGAAGTTCAAAAAAGAAACATGTTCAAGATGAATATCGCAAATTTGGATTGATTATAGATCAGCCAAAACAAGGGTCAGGCAATACAAATGATGGCAATACCGCAAGAAGATTCTTTTCAGATCCAGAAACAGCATCTGAAATAACAGGAGTGGATTTAAACCTTATTTTCAGATTTAAAATAATCCTAGAAGTACTTGCGTGCAATGAAGAAATTGACTCTAGAAAATTTGGAGATTATGCTAAGGAAACTGCAAAAATATATACAACCAACTACCCATGGAGAAATATGTCTGCAACAGTCCACAAAATCCTTTATCATGGAGAAGATGTCATTAAATATCATTTGGTGCCACTTGGAGATCTATCAGAGGAGGCTCAGGAAAAAAGGAACAAGGATTACAGATTTTATAGACAGCACAATACTAGAAAAATGTCACGAAATTCCACAAATGAAGATCTATTTAATATATTATTGGCAACGTCAGATCCGTTCATCTCCAGTATTCGAAATCAATGGAAAGTGGAACATCGGGATTTAGATGAAGAAGCCAAAAAACTACTAAAGAACAGAAATAGCACAGAACAAAATATGGAATATTTGCAATCAATATTTGAGTCTAATGAATAATAATTATAATTGCCTTTCATTGTTATTTAAGTACGAAAAACATAGTATTAGTAAAAAATAATAATAAACAGAACCTACCATTGTTACAAATGCTATTTAAATCTATTGCAGTTTTTATTCTTAAAAGGTTTCCCACATATGAATGCAATGTTTTAATAGATAAGAAAGATTCAAAAAATAAGAACCCATATTTTCATATCAAAATTAAAAAAAAAATTAGAATCATTGCGCTAATGTTTAGCAGATTTATTTAGCTAGTGTAACAAATTAGGCAGCAAACACTAATAAATTTTTCTGTAGTAATAATAATATTCCTTGAGTGTAAGCAAATTGCAAATTTGATAGCAAACATTTTTAATTTTTTAGTAATACTAGTTAAATTTCTAGTGAATTTTACTATTTTGTTGCGTGTAAAAATTTTTTTGAGTGTAAAAATTTTTTTGAGTGTAAGCATTAAAAAAATTTCATTATTACAAAAAATGTTTATAATAATTATTTAACTCCAAATATGACACTTTCTAATAAATAAAAATAAATAAAAAAAAACATATATCACGCTAAAAGTTAAAAAAAATCAAATGTTAAAGTTTGACCTAGAATTCCTTAAAAAGTACTCAATCAATTTAAATGAAATTCACACTGAGTCAAGATCAACTATCTATCTATCTATTAAAAAAAACAGTACTAAAATATTTTGATCGGTTCAAAAGTTACAGAATTTTGGCCAATGAAAAATGATTTTCAGCCACTGTGGGACGGACGGACGGACGGACGGACGGACATTGTTAAATCAACTCAGAAAGTGATTCTGATTCGATCGGTATAATTAAAGATGGGTCTAGGTCAAATATTTTTGGGTGTTACAAACAGCAGCACAAAGTCATTATACCCAAACCACATAGTGGTATAGGGTATAAAAATTATAGTCGGTCTGGACTGACTATACGATACCCTATACCATGCGTTTATAGACCCTATCTCTTCGGTCCATCTTATTGGATATAGAAAATAAGCACAAACCAAATTTGAGTGGCATTCCTATTAATTTCTTTTTTGTTTTTGGCTGCAGATATGAAAAAGTTCATATCGGATGTAATATTTATATGGAGACTAGGTCGAAAAATGGACCGATCCTGACCATATTTGGTAAGATCACTTATTTTTTGCAAAAACATATACAAACCAATTCTGAGAAAAATCTGTGCAATATTTTTGTTTTTTGATAGATTTAAGTGAAGATCGAGAAGCAGCTTTATATGGGGGCTATGACTAAGAATTATCCTACAGGCTTTATTTTTGGACTACTGATTAATGGGTGTAATAAACACATACGAACCCAACTTGACCGAAATCTATATGATAATTTGGATCATGTGGCAATTTAAGTCGATTTCATAGGTGTCATTTGTATCTGAACATGCACCGATTTTCGCCAATTTCAATAGCGTTCATGCTATGGCTGATAGCAGCGTACAGGCTAAATTTCATCGAAAGATGTGTACATTTGCGATCTGTAGTTTGATTACAAGGTTTACATGGACACACAGACAGACAGTCGGACGGACGGACATCGGTAAATCGACTCAGAAAGTGACTCAGAGTCGATCGGTATAATAAAAGGTTGGTCTAGGTGAACTATTATGGGTCGTTACAAAGATCAACACAAAGTCATTAACCCTAACCACATAGTGACATAGGGTATAAAAAGATAAGAACATGATTAGCCAAACCGAATTGTTGATTTCATTTGTGAAAAAAAAATCACGTGAGTCCGATCACAGGGGAGATGTGTAAACTTCTAGTAATTAAAGATTTTTTAAGGCAGTTTTTTTAAAATCAAACAGAAAGCGTCATCTATGTAGCACTTATAGCAATCAACTGCAGGGCCTCCGCTAATATCAAAATATTTATTATTATTTATTTATTTTTAATTTTTTGTTTTTTATTTTCATTTTTCATTTTTCGTTTTTCATTTTTTATTTTTTATTTTTAATTTTTCATTTTTCGTTTTTCATTTTTTTATTTAAAATTTTTCATTTTTCGTTTTTCGTTTTTAATTTTTAATTTTTAATTTTTAATTTTTAATTTTTTGTTTTTCATTTTTAATTTTTAGTTGTTTGTTTTTCATTTTTATTTTTTAATTTTCTGTTTTTCATTTTTCATTTTTTATTTTTAATTTTTCATTTTTGACTTTTCATTTTTTGTTTTTCATTTTTCATTTTTTATTTTTCAGTTTTCATTTTTAATTTTAATTTTCCGTTTTTAATATTTATTTTTTATTTTTCATTTTTAATTTTTGATTTTTCATTTTTTATTTATTATTTTTTATATTTTATTTTTTATTTTTTAGTTTTTAGTTTGTAGTTTTTAGTTTTTAGTTTTTAGTTTTTAGTTTTTAGTTTTTAGTTTTTAGCTTTTAGTTTTTAGTTTTTAGTTTTTAGTTTTTAGTTTTTAGTTCTTAGTTTTTAGTTTTTAGTTTTTAGTTTTTAGTTTTTAGTTTTTAGTTTTTAGTTTTTAGTTTTTAGTTTTTAGTTTTTAGTTTGTAGTTTTTAGTTTTTAGTTTTTAGTTTTTAATTTTTGGTTTTTAGTTTTTAGTTTTTAGTTTTTAGTTTTTAGTTTTTAGTTTTTAGTTTTTAGTTTTTAGTTTTTAGTTTTTAGTTTTTAGTTTTTAGTTTTTAGTTTTTAGTTTTTAGTTTTTAGTTTTTAGTTTTTAGTTTTTAGTTTTTAGTTTTTAGTTTTTAGTTTTTAGTTTTTAGTTTTTAGTTTTTAGTTTTTAGTTTTTAGTTTTTAGTTTTTAGTTTTTAGTTTTTAGTTTTTAGTTTTTAGTTTTTAGTTTTTAGTTTTTAGTTTTTAGTTTTTAGTTTTTAGTTTTTAGTTTTTAGTTTTTAGTTTTTAGTTTTTAGTTTTTAGTTTTTAGTTTTTAGTTTTTAGTTTTTAGTTTTTAGTTTTTAGTTTTTAGTTTTTAGTTTTTAGTTTTTAGTTTTTAGTTTTTAGTTTTTAGTTTTTAGTTTTTAGTTTTTAGTTTTTAGTTTTTAGTTTTTAGTTTTTAGTTTTTAGTTTTTAGTTTTTAGTTTTTAGTTTTTAGTTTTTAGTTTTTAGTTTTTAGTTTTTAGTTTTTAGTTTTTAGTTTTTAGTTTTTAGTTTTTAGTTTTTAGTTTTTAGTTTTTAGTTTTTAGTTTTTAGTTTTTAGTTTTTAGTTTTTAGTTTTTAGTTTTTAGTTTTTAGTTTTTAGTTTTTAGTTTTTAGTTTTTAGTTTTTAGTTTTTAGTTTTTAGTTTTTAGTTTTTAGTTTTTAGTTTTTAGTTTTTAGTTTTTAGTTTTTAGTTTTTAGTTTTTAGTTTTTAGTTTTTAGTTTTTAGTTTTTAGTTTTTAGTTTTTAGTTTTTAGTTTTTAGTTTTTAGTTTTTAGTTTTTAGTTTTTAGTTTTTAGTTTTTAGTTTTTAGTTTTTAGTTTTTAGTTTTTAGCTTTTAGTTTTTAGTTTTTATTTATTATTTTTTATTTTTAATTTTTCATTATTAATTTTTCAATTTTCATTATTTATTTTTCATTTTTCATTTTTAAGTTTTCGTTTTTAAACAGGTTGTTACGTATCATAATTTTTTAGAAATTTACCCCCCCCCTGCGCGAATAGATGTTTACACATTAAAATATAAATAAATAAATATTATGATAATTTAATTTTATAACTTAATATCGTAACGTATCAAAAAGTGCCAAATTATTTTAAAAAAATGGATGATCGAAGGGTTTTCAAGAAATATCCGTTATTATGGAACCTGAAGGTGTTATCCCTGTGTAGGTTGGCCTTTGGTTTCAGAATTTAAGCTTACGATGTGTTCTGTGAATTCATTTTATTTGATATGAATTTTCTCAATTTTCAATTCTATTTTTCCTACTGTTTTTTCTTCTCTATACTTTTAGATGGGGGCTTGCTTGTATGTGTCGTTAGTTTTAAAAGTTTTTATGTTGTGGTTGCAGTAGTACGAGTAGTAGTTGTAGTAGTATGAATGATGGTAGAACTGGTCGAGGTGTTGCCAATGTGTTTCTAATGTCAATTCTAAGCGAAAATTCGTTTTGTTGCGCCAAGTTTCATATGCGAATGCAATTTAGGAATCAAGTATTTTTGCATGCATACGTAATGTTTGTCGAAGAGTGAGCCTGATATTGTTTTGTGTGCGTGTGTGTTTTTATGAATACGTGTACCAGTAGTACAAACATTCATAGTTTGAACAGTAGGATCTCCAACAACGACGCCTAGGCAGACATACCAATACACACATATATAACAATACTCTTAACTGCAAGCATTCAACATGCACCCTACATGCCAGGGTGGGTAGTGATGGCACTGATGATGATTTCTGTTTGTGTTTTTATTTTTATTTTTTTTTTTTGCATCTCTATGTGGCTCCTGATGTTAAACGACTTTTGTATGTGCGATTCCTGTATTCATTTATATCCTCATGCGGTTGTAATTCAAATGTGGCTTGTGGTGGTTACCCATACTGCGTCGGCCTCTTTTGTAGATTTGAACTTCTGGTGGGTGAATAAATTTGGATACTTTACAAAGAAACTATGCATAGTATATTATCTATTTTTGGAGCTTTGCATATTCAACATTAAAGTCCAACATAAAAAAACATCAACAACAAATAGAAAGAAAAAAAATAAAACACATACAACAGAAAGAAACTTAAACTCGATATTATGTATTTGGTTGTTCAGCAAATGCAATTTTTGTCGCAGCGATATGTGGTTGATAGATGAGTCGAAGAAAACTGTTAACTTAATAAAAAACTTAATTTTAATTAAAATAAAAAATAACAACATTTCATTTTTTCACTTTGTTTTCAGAGGGAAAAATATTTCAACAAAACACACTTATTAGCATTTCAAGTGGTGGTTAATTCGCACTCCCTACAACTCCCTGCATTGGCATCTCATTAAGGAAAAAAAAATAATTGCAATTTTGAAATTCGAAAATGTGATTTATATGCGTTAATAACTTGTTTACAAATTTAAATTAACATTTGAATGACAATGTAAAACCAAACTTGCATATTACCATTGAAGCCATTCCTTAACCGTTTCGGGACGACAGGGATGTTTTTATCCCAGAAACATTTGAAAAATCATATCTCTGAAAATTCTCACACGATTTGGTTGAAAACTGTCCCAAATCATTATTTATATTCGTCTCTACAAAAAATTTAATATAGCTGTCAATATAACACATCAAGCTTATGTCAAAAGTCATAAATCAGTTCGCGCGGTTTGAGTTGCTAATAAGACCATCGACAAAAGCTCAAAAAACAAATGTTTTAATTGTGGAAAAAAGTGTCATTTAGTAAAGTTTTACTCAAACAGTTGTTATTTCATAGAAAATATAATCGAAAACCAATAAAAATATATTTTTCAGAATTTGCGGCTAAGGTAAGTTTCGTGGGATAAAATCATCCCAAAACTGTTTATTTGTGGGACGTTAACATCCCAACCGTACTCATTCGCATTATTTTTCTTAGAAAGATATGGACGGAAAACGTAAACTGGCGACTCCAGAAATTGAGGATTTTCTTAATAATTCAAGCAATGATGAGGATGATCCATTTGCTGCTAGTGATTTTTTTTATAGTCCCAGTCAGAAAGGCAGTAGTGCTTTAGAAGAGGAAGAAGACACGGATCATAGTAATGAAGGAATGGAAATTGATGATGCAAATGAAACTGCAAATGATATTTCCGATGACTCTGACGAAGAAATATTTGAAGTGGAACGTCTGGATGAAGAAATTGTTTCTGATTGGCCAAACAATGTTATAATTTGGTCAAACCCCCTACCAACATTCACACCACGATTTACAGTTAGTGAAGATCGCACCGTTAGCCATGGAGGAATACCTCGAGGATTGAAGCCTGTGGAAATATTTTTCAAGCTGCTGCCTAGAAGTTTTGTTCATCACATTGCTCATTCTACTAATGAAAGGATTGATATTTTCAATAGCAGCCATCCTAAAAACAAACGTACAAAAACCGATTTCGGCGAAATACTTATATTGTTTGGATGTACCTTTGTTATGTCATATAATCGAGTGCCATCTTTGAAGGACTATTGGTCGAATAGCACGTCATTGGGTAATGCATACATAAAAAAAGCAATATCCAGAGACCGGTTTTTACACGTTATGTCCAAACTTTATTTTTCTTCCTTATCATTCCAACCTGATCCAAAACCAAAAACTTATTTCGTTGATGATTTGGTAGATTGTCTAAAAAAAAACTTTCAAAAATATAGATCAGACTCTCCGTTCCAAAGCATTGATGAATCTATGACAAAATTTCTAGGCCGCTCTACGTTGAAGCAGTATATGCCATTAAAACCTATAAAGAGAGGCATAAAACTATGGATGCGATGCGACAGTTTGTCAGGATATACGTACGATTTTAATATATATTCCGGAAAAGAAGACCATTCCTATCAATCATCCACATTAGGCGAACGCGTTGTCATGAAATTGTCAGCGACTATCAGACACCCTGACACAACGTTGTGCTTTGATCCCTTTTTCACGTCAGCAAAATTAATTAATAATATACCGTTTCCAGCCTTAGGTACTTGTATATCTAACAGATTACAAGCTTTCCGAATCTCTCATTGACGAAGGAAGCAAGCAAGCGAAAATACGACGCAAAGTTCGAACAGGACCCCTCAGCACTATGAAAAAACGTATCAAACAAAATCTGGGGGACCATTTACCAACACGAACAAACAAGCGACAACGGTGCGTAAATTGTACTAAAAACGGAAAAGAAAGTCGCACAAATCAGCTTTGTATTGCCTGCAACTTGGCGTTTTGTAAAAAATGTTTCACACCTTGCCATAGAAACTAATTAAAATAATTTTATGCTACAATAAATATTATAAAAGAATAAAATAAATTGAAATAAAGTAAAATATATTCTGATTTTATTATTCAAATTTTGCTTTTCAGGTGTGTTTGGGATGTTTTTGTCCCAGGACGATATCTCCTTTTCGGAACGTCCTAAAAATATATTATGAAATTACTTTTCTTAAAACAACATTAGGAGACTATATCTAAACTCTTTTTTAAGATTGATGGCCACAAAAGTTCTCGTCCCGAAACGGTTAAACCATCATATCAAAATATTTCACAATTCTACAATGTGTAAAAAAATGTAAACAATTGCATTTTTTTTTATATATGGTCTTAACATAAACAGATATAAAGTTGTGTGAAAAAATATCAAAATAGTTAAAAACCCAGCTCCGTTTGTAATGTAATTTTCAAAAATGTATCAAAAAATAATAAAAATTATCTGTTAGGATGTCGATGTCGTAAAGAACCGTTATCAGAACAAAAATATTTTGTATCATTTCGCAGTTGTAGATCATTTTGCGTAGTGAGCTCATTTTAGAGCGTGCTAAATAATAGGGACATGAATTTTAAAATTATTATATATTTGTATGGGATTTTTTTATATATTTCCAAGTGATAACGGTATTGTATATGAGATGGTATAATCTATAATATGTGTAGGTGAGAGAATTTCTTGTGACCGATTCAAATCCTTCAATTACCAACCGATTTTGACAAAAAATATACCATTTGAAAGGTATTTAATTGCAGATGTGCACCATCTGGTATTTTTTTTTTTTTGTAAAATTCATTTAAAGTTACTACTAAAACATATATAAAACTATATTAAGCTTCAAATAAAAAACTAAAATTGTGTTAAGTTGTGAATTGGCTAAACTTGATTAGCATACGTTTACGCTCTTGTAAAAGTATTTATTAACAAATCCAGTTATATATCTTCTGTGTGTTCAACAAATATTTATAATGAAATTTAATGAATTTTATTTCAAAATTTACAACTTAATAAAATATTTATAAATTTTTTATATATATATATAGATTAAAAAAACACTTAGAGGAAAAAACTGAACGAAAAAATAAATTTTCCTGGAATTTGCACTCGAATTTCGAGGGCTGGGCTCTGCTAGTAAATATAAACTCATAATTTACTCACTAACGATGGACAGAGTACAACATTGCAGCGCCGAGCTTCTGGATTTTCATACCGGAAAATAGCCGAAACGTTAAAGTGATCTAAAGCATTGGAAGAGAATGTAATAAAATAGAAGCTCCAGAAAGAAACGTGGGGACGAAAATCAAAAACATTTGTAAAATAAGAACCCCTTTGCATCTTCTAATCAAATCAAAAAGGAAGTTTCTTTGGACGTCCACACTTCCATTAATTCCGAGAAGATAATCAAAATTTAAAAGCAACGAGACCAAGTAAAGTACATTTTGTGTGAAAACGAAATTTTAATAGAATATTACTTTTTGCAAACGAGCAAGTGGCCAGTGTAGAAATGGCGTAATATCCTGTGATCAGATGAGATCAAATCCAACCTTTTTTACTGTGACTGTGGTACTTAACATGTGCGCAGGCCAGTGAAAACAGCTTTCAAAACCGCAACATACAGATAAAACGTAAAACACGGAGGAGGGTCAATTATGGTGTGACGCTCCTTCTCCTAACGAGATATCGGTCCGATATACTGAATTGAGGACACAGTGACAGCAGTGATTTATTGCAATATTTTAAACGAAGTTTTGCTGCCTTATGCTGAGAAATATTTCAGCAAGGAAATAGTTCTCGGATAACACTGAACTTGAATACGATCGAAAACTTGTGGCATGAAGCAAAGGTAGCTTTGAGTGGTAAAAATGCCTCGGGGCCATGTGCCAAAAATTGGTTGGCTCTATACCCAGCCGATTTATGGTTGTTATTCAAAACAACGGATTTAAAGCGAAGTATTGAAGGAACAATATTTAAAAATTATAAATATTTTCAAAATAACTAAAATTTAATATTTTACAAACTCTGCAATATAATTTGGGTTAAATTTTTGGAATATTTTTTCTTCTCCTTTTGTATTGATTTCGAGTAGGAATATAAGCCTGTTAAAAATTAAAAACACTACTCCAAACCAAATAAAAATATTATTTTTCTTTGTATTCTTACGAAAAACCGAAGTATGTCCCTATTTCTTTCACATGACGGTATAAATATGTACTGGCCAGTGGATGTGAGTATCGATAAAGTGTACAATTTTTGATGTGTAAACATCTGTACTCGCAGGAGGGTAAATTTCTATTTCACAATACAATCACAAAAACAGCGTAACATGTGAGCCGTGAGACAAAATCGGTGTGACTTATGATTGTATTGGTGAAAATTTATGATATGTAATAACCTGTTTGAAAGTGAAAAATGAAATATGAAAAATTAAAAATGAAAAATAAAAAATTAAAAATGAAAATTTAATATGAAAAATTTAAAATAAAAAATGAGAAATAAAAAATTAAAAATTAAAAATGAAAAACGAAAAACGAAAAACAAAAAATAAAAAATGAAAAATGAAAAAAGAAAAACGAAAAATAAAAAATAAAAAATAAAAATGAAAAATAAAATATAGAAAAGGAAAAATGAAAAATGAGCAATGAAATATGAAAAATTAAAAATAAAAAATGAAAAATAGAAAATGAAAAATGAAAAAGGAAAATGAAAATTGAAAAATGAAAAATGAAAAATGAAAAATGAAAAATAAAAAATGAACAATGAAATATGAAAAATGAAAAAGAAAAATAAAAAATGAAAAATAAAAAATGAAAAAGGAAAATAAAAAACGAAAAATGAAAAATAAAAAATGACAAATGAAAAATGAAAAAAGAAAAACGAAAAATAAAAAATAAAAAATGAAAAATAAAAAATGAAAAATTAAAAAAGAAAAATTAAAAATGAAAAATGGAATATAAAAAATGAAAAACGAAAAATTAAAAATTAAAAATTAACCAGTTTAAATAATAAATAATAATAAATATTTTTATATTTGTAGAGCCCCTGCAGTTGTTTGCGCTAAGTGATTTTAAAAAGGTGCCATAAAAAATCTTTAATTACTAGAAGTTTACACATCTCTCCTGTGATCGACTCACATCGACTCTCAATAATTTGAGAGAGATTTAATTTTTAATCCAATAATTTCATGTTTTCAATAAGCTTATAACTTTTGAGGTTTGATATTCGGGCAAAAAGTACATCATTATAATGATCGTTTTAGTAACTAATTTCATGCTCGGCTAATTTTCAATTTTTCCAGGAATATAAAACTTAAAATTGTGAAAATCGAATTATCTCCAAAACTTTACTGAATATTTGAGAAAAAATCTACTGCGACATTAGTTCCAAAATTAAATTAAAATTAATACAGAAATACGATTATATGTTCTTGAAATAGGATTATTTAGTATTCTCTTACAAATCCACAATAAATTTTCTAGAAAATCAATCCAAGAAATAATGGTGACATTTAATGTCGTAACTTCTGTATTTTAATACCAAGAAAGATTTTAAGGAAAACAAAACAACTTTCTTTGCATACATATACCCTAAATACTAAGGGCATTCCCACCTTAAGAAGAAAATGCAATACAGGGAATTAAGGAATTCCTCTCTTCAAATTCCCCGAACCAAAAATAAATTCTCCAAAACCTTTTAATAATTTTTAAAAAAAATTCTTTTTGTTCAAAATTTGGAATAAATATTTTAGACATAGTGTTGCGAAATGCTTTCTAATGGAGATATTTGCATTTCAAAAGAACTAAAATTTTTTAGGTATATATAACCCACTGCAACAGCCATGCTGGGGGTTGAGAAATTCCAAGTCGGGGTAAAGTACTAGACCAGGCCAAACTTTTTCTTATCTTTGTATTGGTTTGCTTTGTTTTTCACCTATAAATTAAGAACCATTGATGATTTCTCATTTTAGTCTTCAGCAAATAGTTTCAGCAAGTAAGGTGGACTAATTTCATCGAATGAAATATTCAAATAATTGTCATTATTCTCCCAAACATACTCGCGGCGTATGATTATTATTTATTAGTAGAGTAGAAGAGATGTATATGGGTGAGTGCTTATTTTAATATTAAATCAAACATACATCAGTATTTTTTATTTTATTTTTTTAAATGGATATATTAATAAAAATTATTTATTTAAGCCTTAGCTACAATTTTGTTAAATAATGAAATAAGAAATAATCAATGATTCTTGAGTTAAAGCTGAAAAAGTAAGCAAACAAACATCAAGATATAGAAAAAAATTGGCCTACGAAACGCAAAACCCTTTGGAGGTTTTACTATACTGTTTTAGTCTCCTTCACCCTGACTTGAAATTTCTCAGCCCCCACCCATTAACCCCGAAAATAGTAGGATTCTATGAAACCAAACGATGTAACCTTTGGGCAATGCTCTGTGTGTTGTGCCAAGCTTAATAGACTTTTCAAATACATACAAAATAGTTTGAAAGAATATAAAACAATGAGCAGGCAAATTATCATGGACGCACACTCAATTTTTAAATTTGATGACAGTTGTAAATCACACAAATAATAATGAACACAAGGCTGGGCCGAATTTTACTTTTAAATGGCCGGAGCATCAAAACAGCTGAGTAATATTTACAAGTATATTAAATTTGTTCAATATTTCCAGACATAATTATACTTGGATGTCAAAGCAAGACCATTTAGTACCAAAATGTTTTCTATGTATTAAAAAAAAACTCAACATGGACTTATAAGGAAAGGAAAATAATTACTTATATTTATCGCAAGTTATTCACAAATTTCGAATAAATTTCTAAAACTCGGCCAACTCATGTGTTCGGCCCATACATGTACAAAATGCAAAACATAGTTATTGTGGGCAATGGGGCAGTGATGATGATGGTGCCGACTCTGATGCTGGATGTAATAATAGATTCTATGACTTTTACGTATTCGTAACCACATTTGCATTTTAACTTTGAAACTTTTATTGTCACTGAGATGAAATCATAGAAATATTTTGTATTTGTACATCTTCCATAAATTTATGTGGACGCCAAATTGTTCCATGACAACATAAACACAGGCATACGAGTAGTTATGTAGGTGTGCGTATGTATAAATAAAACATACAACAATTCACTCGTATGTTAGATGTTACTGTATGTACGCTACGATTAGATGATTCTGTATCTATGTACATAGAATGCATCGAAATAATTGCAACCAAGAACAACAACAACAACAAAAAACTAAAAACAATCTCTACATAAAAATAAATAATTAAAATCAAATTTTGATGCAATCAGCATCATCATCATCATCATCGAGTTAAATATAATTGAGTTGATTGTAACGAAACTTGTGTTATTGAGTTTAAAAAATCCTTAAGATCAGCGATGTTAATGATAGAATACAGAAATCAGAGAAATTTGACAGTAACTTCATGTCAGTTAAAAACAACTTAAAAAACTATCGAAAAATTCTACCATTAAGGGTACATTTAAGTATTAAAATAAATCAAATTCCTTGAGCTTGTATGTTACGAAGGGCACTTGATGCACCATAAATTATTCTAAATCAATCAGCAGTAAAGAGGTGGGGTAAATTTTGGTAGTACACAATATGAGGACAGCCACTCTACTACGAGTGGTTTTCTAAAGCCTATACTTAAAGATTCGCAGCAAGCTTATATAGCTATAAACATAGATTTTTAAACTTATATTGAAAATTGGAGCTCGAGTAAATCGAGGAGCTAATTTACTACTTCAGATTATTTTTCATGTTTGAAATATATAGAAAGATAAATACTGTGGTTTTTTAGAATAACACTGTGGAACAAATTCAGGTTAGCAAAAGTTAGGTCGATTCTGAGAGTGAGGGGTGAAAATAGAAGCTAAATTAGAAGACCCGTATCGCGGCGTTTGTTTATGTTAGTTCGAATTTTTTTTAATCGACCTTCGAACTTTGCATTAAAATGCCGATTTTCAGCATATTGTTTATATGGTTTTTTGGTTATAACTCGTCGACTTATTGATATTTTTTCAATCTGTAAAAGCCAAATTATTGCTAGAGACCTGTACAACAATTAAAATTTTTTAAAAAATTGATTTAGAAAATTTTTGTCGTGCTTATGAAGTAAAATGTTGGAAAAATATTTTTTTTCATGCTTTTTGAAAATATTTTCCACAAAACTAAGTCTTTTTTGCTTTCTGTTTGATCTATAATATGCTTCTCAGTTTCTTCAATAAATTTCAAGCAGATAAATCAACTTATGTTGACAAACGTCGTTTTCTTTGAAAAAGAAAACTAACAATGCATCCATCCATGTAGACATAAGTTGTTGTTGCTTGAAAAATGGATTTTTTTTTTCGACAACAAAAAGTTAACGGGACTTAGGATGAGAATATAACAACGCATCAAGAATAATAGTGGCAAAAAATAACAGAAATAAACACACAAGTTTTTATAAGTGGTTATGAACTGAAAAATAATCCAAAATTATTTTGCATTTTTTTCAATAATAACAACGTATGTCGCTATGTGTCGTTTTCTGAGTAAATAATTTTCCAGCGATCAAACGTTGGCTGACATACGTCGTTAGCGCTGCAAATTAATTTAATAGACATTTAAGTTACGTCGTTATTTTAAAAAAAAATTCAGAAATGGTCAATATTTTTTTTTTTTAAATTGAACACATGTAAAGAGCGTTAAAATTAATATATTTGGCATCGTTTACTCAAAACTGACAAAAATGGACATACGCGGTTATTCCAGAAAACCACAGAATGAAACTATGAAGTAAGGAGTGGAATCGAAAATATCTTAACACATGTTTTGCCTCTTAACTTTTTTCGCAAGCATTATTTGAAGGAATAAAAATTGTTTTTGTTAAAGTTATCGTTAACAATTATCTCAATTATTAAGTTTAATGACAACCTTGAAGTATGTGCAAAAGGTACAGCCAATTCAGGTTTCAAGACAGTCCAAAAAGTTCTGGACAGAAACGCTGCAAAAAATTTAAAGGCCAAAAAGAGAGCACAGAAATTGAAGTCATGTTTCATAAAAAAAAATACTCCAGCCGCATAATGGACAATGCAACATACGCACTGTTTGATTTTTCGACCATAACAAAACATGATTATATGATTTATTTCAAATACCAAAAAAATTAAAATAAACACTCACAAATTCCAACTTCAAATGATGGTGGCCAATGAGAGTTTTCCTCCTAAATATACACAAATTACAGTTAACAGAATTTATAATATTAATAGGCTAGGCGATTTATTGTGAGCGATGTTTTGTTCTACCTTTTTATCCCGATTTTGACCAAACGTATATTATTTGAAAGGTATTTATTTTTAGCCGTTTTGGAGATTTACGGATTTTTAAATTTTTTCCTGTATTTTAGTAAATTGAATTTAAAGTTGCTACTAACACATACATAAAATTAAACATATGCTATGTGTGTGTTTATTAAATTTGTCAATGTGTTTGTTAATGAGTTTCTTATCTTCGTCCACAATAATATTAAGCCAAAAAAATTGCACTCGAATTTCGAGCGCTGGAATCTGCTAGTTTATATAATAACGTGAAAATTAATTCAAAAACAAGCTTAATTTGGTATCACCAAAGGAATATTTGGTAACAAGCATCATCACATGGTGCTTCGCCCGATTAATTCAAATACAATTAAGAACCATTAAATAAAATAAAATGTATAAAATGTAAAAAATAATTCCGAACGAAAATTCATAAAAAACTTCTATTGTTCATTACTTTATTTTATCAATCGTAAAGTTGTGAATGTTTAAATGAAGTTCGGTTTAGAAGCTGTGTTCTAACACAAAACTAAAGATTCCTTTATTTGTATAATCTTAATAACTTGCCAGCGTGATTATTAAGGTGTTTTCTTCTAAATTAAAACAGCTCGATGATATTTTGCTTGGAAGATGGCAAAAACTGAAAGAGAGAAAGAGATAGAGATTAAAAACAAATCTTGAAAATGGCCATATCATAAATTAACATGCAAATATTGTTTATATATGGATTCAGAAGCTAAACACAGATATATAAAAAAAATCAACAAATCATGCATTAAACAATGGAAAATGTTTCATAAACAATTTTTATAAATACTTACATACACACACACAAACACACACACTTCCGTGTAAGTATATTACTTTTATGTTTGCGGACAAAGATGATGACAGCCAACATAAAACGATGATGATGACGACTATTGCATGTGCATGTATATGTGTGTATGTGTACATGTGTATGAGGTAAGGTTCGGTCTATAATAAACTAAAAATTTCAATACTAAACATCAACAAATTAAAAAAAGTAAAACAAACAAAAATGTACACAATAACATCAACAACTACAACAAACAGTTTTTTAAAAAGTTCCAAAATATTTGTTCTGCACCAAAAAAAGGCAATTGTACTACATATTTAAGTTCGCCGTATGTATTCATTTATGCAAACTATTTTTCTTATTGTCCTTTTTTATACCGGGTAAGTCTCTAATGATGCAGACGTCGTTGATGCGGGTTACTGGTTGCTGGTGGAGATGAACTATTCTCTGGATAAGCGCCACACATTGGGGGCTTTACTGCAATGATCAGTTGAGTGCAACTTTTTCGCATCGCCCACGTTGAACACGAAAACGTGAATTCTAAGTCGGAGCGATGAAAAAAGAAACATTCAGTAGCGTTAATAAAGTAACAACTTATAAACGCAGGCGCCCATGCTCAACAAATACAACTTGCAAGTTGCAACAAACAACAATAATGCAAATGCTACTGTCTTACATCTTGCTTTGCTACAATGTACATGGATGGCATAACCCTCTCTATTGTTGTTAATATGGACTGATTATTTACAGTGTTGCACAAATGTATTATTATTACTGAACCTTAATCACTACAAATATAAACTTATTCTTTCATTACACAGAAACCCATATTATTGATTAATTCGAACGAAAATGTAATAATGTATCGCATGGTAAAAAAAGAAAAAAAAGGAAAAATGATTATGTGCTCAACGTAACTTAAATGAAAAAAACAAAAATGCATTCAGAATTTTACAATCTGCTAGAATTTCAAGAAATATTGATTGCACGTTTTGTTACTCACTGTTTATGTAGTACATACATACATACATACATACATACATAGTAGCTGTTCTGCATTTATGAACCTCAACAACATCATCGTTTTTTTGTATTATTGTTTAATATCAAGGCGATTCTTTGTTTGGTAAGACTTGTAATGTCTTTACTAAAAGTCTTATAAAATTCCTAATTTCATACTACCCACCAAACCTGTAGCTCACAGTCTGAAGATAATAAAAATGATCCCCCTTCCCGTTAATAATATGTACCAGTAACGATGCACAGTGTCTTTTTTAGAATTGTGGGAGAACACTTTTCATAAGCACGTGGCGGAAGACTTCTCACATGGACCGTATGGTCCGTAGCGATACCACAAGCCTTATTTTTCAACGTTTTTAAAGACAGCGGATTTTGCAACGTCAATTAAATTCTCATACTACAGTTTACCCCGTATACAATAACGAAACATTGGCAATTGCAATTGACGTCAGAAAAAGCGCTATCCTTTCATAATCATACACATATAAAATATTAGTAGGCTAGGCGATTTCTTGTGACTGATGTTTTGTTCTACCGTTCTTTCCCGATTGTGACAAAACATGTATTATTTGAAAGGGATTTCTTTTTATCCGTTTTGCATATTTACAGATTTTTAAATTTTTTACTTCATTTTGAGTAAATTGCATTTTAAGTTGCTACTAACACATACATAAAATTATACAATGCTATGTTTGTGTTTATTATATTTGTTAATGTGTTTGTAATAAAAATGAGTTTGTTTTTTATGTTGATTTGTGAATGGGCTATAATTGATTAGCAATTTTTTAGGGTCTTTATTTAATGAAAAAATAAAATTTCCTAAAATTTGCGGTCGAATTGAGGGCTGGAATCTGCTAGTATTTATTAAACAGCTGACTATATTAATAAATGGTCACATTGTCAACGACAGAAATTGCAGCTGGTATCAATTTTTAAAAAGTTGCCAACAGGTAACAATGAGACGTAAACAAAAATCATTCGGTAGTTTAACAATAGATGGCGTCGATACCCACAATAGTAAAGATCAAATCAACAGTCGATCGGAAGGTGATAAAACATATACATACATCGAATGGTTGAAGAACCAAACAATGTCCAATAGTATAGAGCGAGCGTTTACAACAAAAGAAGAGGTTAAAATTTACACGCGCATTGGGTTAAAAATCCATTTCACAATACAATCATGATAACAGCGTAACATGTAAGACGTAAGACAAAATCGGTGTAACTTATGATTGAATTGGTGAAAAGATTATGATATATAATAACCTTTTTGTCGCTGTTTTCTGCATTATATTTCTTCACTTTTTATAAACATTTAAAATTAATTTCCTCAATCATTTAAAAGTACTATTAACGTTATAATTTATTGAATATAAATAACACAATTATCACTGCATTTAATACTAATGCTAATCAAACATAAATGAAAATAAAAAATAAACGATAGACAGTAAAAAGGAAGTGTTTGGAAATAAAATGAAGGCACAATGCATTGGAAAGTGTTTGGAGACAAAATGAAGGCACGATTTCAATAGGAACTGTTTGGAGATAAAATGAGGGAGCGAATAGCGTTATAAAAAAACGTTTTGAAACATGAGAAATGAAAAATAAAAAATGGAAAATGAAAAATAAAAACTGAAAAATAAAAATGAAAAATGAAAAATAAAAAATTAAAAATTTAAAATAAAAAATTTAAAATAAAAAATAAAAATAAAAAATTTAAAATAAAAAATAAAAAATGAAAAATGAAAAATGAAAAATGAAAAATGAAAAATGAAAAATGAAAAATGAAATATGAAAAATGAAAAATGAAAAATGAAAAACGAAAAACGAAAAATGAAAAATAAAACATTAAAAATGAAGAATGAAAAAAAAAAATTATAAATAAAAAATCAAAAATAAAAAATTAAAAATGTAAAACAAAAAATGAAAAATGAAAAATAAAAAATGAAAAATTAAAAATAAAAAATTAAAAATAAAAAATAAAAATAAAAAATTGAAAATGAAAACTGAAAAATGAAAAATGAAAAATTAAAAATGAAATATGAAATATGAAAAATGAAAAATTAAAAATGAAAAATAAAAAATGAAAAATGAAAAATTGAAAACGAAAAACGAAAAATTAAAAATTGACCAGTTGAAATAATAAACAATAAAGATTTTTATATTATACTATAAGTGATACAACCTATCAAAGCATTCCCCCGAAAATTGAAGCTTGGAGGAACTATTACTCGACAAAAAACAGAAACTAAAAAAAAAATTCCAAAAAAAAAAATTTTTTTTTACTGCCCTTAATTGACCTTATTTACAGATGACTCATATAAAAAACTAAATCATTCCGATTAAAATTGTGCTCTGGGCGAACAACCAGTCGAAATAGATCAGCCACTTTCTATACAAATGTGTGGAAATTTGCTCTTATTTCAAGTTTGATGAAACTAAAAAAAAATAATTCCAACACGAAATGCTAAAATTTTTTACTATTTGTAATTGCAAATATATCGATATAATCTTCTTAAAATTCCAAAGTATTCCAACAATAATTGTGCTGTTGTCTAACTAAAGGGTGGTTTTTTAAGAGCTACAGGAAAGTTTTCCAAAAAAAAAACACATAAAATTCAGAAAAATGCATGAAATCTTTATTTGAATCGATAGTACGGTCCATATAATTTAATATTTGAAGATTATTTCATGCAAATGTTGACTGCGCCTCAAATGGTGCATCCGCTTAGTCCAATTTTGGCATACTCTTTCCAACATTTCGGCCGGTATCTCACGAATAAATGCTTCAATGTTGTCTTCCAATGCGTCAATTGAAGCGGGATTGTCTGTATAGACATGAGCTTTAACAAAGCCCCACAAAAAACAGTCTAAAGGCGTTAAATCGCATGATCTAGGCGGCCAATTGACCGGTCCCGAACGTGAAATAAAATGTTCACCGAACTCGCCTCTCAATAAGTCCATTGTTGCGCGTGCTGTGTGGCATGTAGCACCGTCTTGTTGAATCCACATGTCATGCAAGTCAAGCTCTTGCATTTTGGGTAAAAAAGTTGGATATCATCTCTCGGTAGCGCTCACCATTCACAGTTACGTTACGATTCGCATCATCTTTGAAGAAGTACGGTCCAATGATGCCACCAGCCCATAAACCGCACCAAACTGTGACTTTATCTGGGTGCATTGGTAGATCTTCCAATGCTTCTGGCTAATATTCACTCCAAAATCGACAATTCTGCTTATTTGCATACCCATTGAGCCAAAAATGAGCTTCGTCGCTGAACACAATTTTTCGGTAAATAAGAGCACGCATTTTGATAATAAAATTCAATAACTTGCAAGTGTTGTTCGTTTGTAAGACGATTCATGGTTAAATTATAGACCAAACTGAAGATGTTTGACAATGCAACAAAACACGAAACGTGCATCAGCTGTTTAAACCAGTGTTGCCAATAAGATAATAGCTAAAAAATCACCCTTTACTACTCGAAATAGCTCGACCACTTTCCATACAAATGTATGAAAACAATCACTCCATGGAAGTTTGACATTATTTTAGAAGATATTTTCCAAAAGTACATGGCTAAAATTAACACATATTGTAGTCCCTCATATCAACAGATTATTTTCCTAAATTATTGGAGAACTCGGATGAAAGGTGTGGGGTGGGCGAACTACTACTCGAAAAAGTTCAGTAATGAAAAAGACAAAATTAAAAAAAAAAAATTATGTTTATTTTTTCAACAATTGCAACTGACTCATTTAAATTTGTAAGCCATTCAGACTAATATTGTGCTATGTGTAACCTTCTATTCCAAAAATATCATTCAGTTTGCATACAAATATATGAAAAAATGCACTTCATGCAAGTTTGAGATCGATTTACAAAAAATATTTAAGGCACACATGGTACAAATTTATAAAATGCAGAGGACATTACCTACTTACAATTTCAAAGACTTTCGGTAATAATTGTGCTGTTGACGACTTACTACTCGAAAAAGATCAGCCACTTTCTATACAAATGTGTGAAAATTTGCTCTTATCCTCCACGAATTTTTAAAAATTTGTATGTTTTGAAGTTATAGATTTCAGGCCATTATATGCTTAACTATTCCAGGGAAAATTGTGGAGGCGACGAACTTATATAAAAAAAAACAGCCACTTTCAAATCAATTCACCGAAAAACATCAGTCATTTTCAATACAAATGTACGAAATTATGCATTTGAGTGGAAAGGGGATAATCTTTTTCAAGTAGTAGTTAGTCCATGCCATAGTTTTTATCAAAATGTTTTAATATTACAGGAGCGTAATCTATCAGTGTAACTGACTTCAAAATATATAAAATCATACCATGTATTTTGGGAACATTTTTTTTTAATGAAGTCAAACATCTATAAAATGAATATTTTTACACATTTGTATGGAAAGGCGTGGAGCTTCTTCGAGTAGTAGTCTGCCCAAGCCAGTAGGACAGTCTGATTCAAGTTAAATTTAAGGGTTATATTCGTGTTACTTGTACGATTCCAAAAAGTATAAATTTATTATATCAAATACTTATAGCTATCTTTTTACATGGTTTCACACATGAAAAAAATTAATCTTTACTACTCATGCAACTCGTTAAGCTCGAGTAGCTCATTTACTACTCGAGTAGCTCGAGTACTCGAGCTTGACCGTAGGCTCTGATAATTAGTTTATATTTGATGCAATACTATTTAGTTATATCCCAAACAATGTATATACAAATTTATTTATATATATTAAGCTGTTAACGATGATAGTTAAATTAAATATATAAAAAACAGTAAACACCCCTAAGCAAGGCCACAGCCTTCCTGTGATAGATTAGCATAGCCAATCGCATATTCAATGGATTTACACTTACAATATTGGAATTTCCTTCGACACCAGGTTTTTTAAGTTTATCTGCTTTAGTATTTAGCAATACTATCAATCGAAGAACAATATTTCTGATGAGTATCGGCCTACATTGTTGCTAGTTGTTATGGTTTATTTTTTATTTTTTTTATTTTTTTTTTATTTTTTTCCCACAAGTAATTTTCAATCGGTTTAACTAATTAACTAAAAATAAAGATATATTTTTATTCTGTCCTACTGAAATGCAATTATGTTACACTGTGCAACGAACATCTTACATTCGTTTGTTCGATTGTTTTTTTTTAATACTATGAACTCATTTTTCCCCTTAGTCGGGTTTAATAAATATGTTTAAGGAAATGTAATGTTTGGTAATTGTTTTATGATCGTTACTTTGTGCTGCTGTTGCTTTTGTTTTTAAATAACGTCTACTTTGAATAACGTCTTACACTTGTAAAAAAAACAATGCAAGAAAATAACAAATTTCGTCATACTGTTTTTAGCTCGATTTCAAACAGACAAAGAAAATATATATTTTGTTTTCTGCAAGTGTAGGTTCATATGAAATGAACTTTGTCAGAATTTGTAAATAACCCAGCAAAACAATTCGTTATCAACTAATGGAATGAAAATTCCCAAATTATAACTGGAGGCATTTGGTATGTTATTCTTAGGCTGACGAGGATTTAAAAAAATATTCATACTCTTACTTACGAATTAGTAATATTAGTGTAATGTGTGTTGTAATTAGAAATAAGGCAAAATAATGAAATGTCAACAACAATTGTTGTTGGTACATGTTTATGTAGCTACTTAGATATTAAATAAAATTTTTCAAAAGGAAGTACTGCGCAATGGACCTTCACTATCAAATCAAAATGATCTTTGATTTTTTTGCGGTATTTATATTGTTCGGTAATGTGTTTGTGTCTACTTGGTGCATGCATTAGGGTAGTTCAAATTTTTTATTAAATTACTTTATATATACAAGTCGGGCGGGGTGAGATGCGATTAGTTAAGTTTTTGAGTAAATGCATTATTTTGTATTCAGTTTCCTTATCCGATAGTTGGTATTTGCAAACTCCGACGACATCCAACAATTAGGAACCCCCTACTACTTGTATTTGAACATGTATGAAATCACATTGTGAAATTGACTATTTACGTATTCAAATTAACCATTTTATAGTGGTTAACATAAATAGTTTACATATTTGGATAAAAATTGAAACGAATAGTAAAATTAAGTAATAAGTACATTCAAACGGATTTAATGAGGTGTACTACTATCTGACAATAAACACTTTATAAATGAAAACATTTTATAAAATGGGGAATTCGGAAACAGGTCAACACATGGTAATAGCTTTGACAGGTGCCAGATGTTTGCAGTATTTGCACTCACTTTTTTAAGTTGATCACAAAATTAAATATAAAAAAAAAGCTAAATAATTTATCACAAACATTGGATGGCGTGGCGGCCATTTGTAGAATTTTTGAAAAGTAGAAAGTGGGAGTCATGCCGAAACTTTCGCTGTTGCGCAACAAGCCATTTATGTTGGTTTTTTCTAATTCATACATAATGAAAATGTTTTCTCTATAATATTAATAGGCAGGGCGAATTCTTGTGACTGATTTTACGGTTTTAGTTATCAACCGATTTTGATAAAAAATATATCATTTGAAAGGTATTTCTTTGCAGCTGTCCACCATAGTACAGATCTGCACCGTCTGGTACATTTTTTTTTTTTGAGTAATAATTATCTAAAGTTACTAATAACACATACATGAAACACATACTGTGTGTGTATTTATTATTAATACCAAAATCCCAGTGTTGAATTGTGAATTGGATATAATTTATTAGCATACCTTTAGGCCCTTCTAAAATTATTTATTAAATAAACCTATTTTTATATATCTTCTGTATGTTCGACAAAAATTTATAATTAAACGTAATGAATTTTATATAAATATTGATAATTTTTTTTACATACATAGATTAAAAAAACTTTGAAAGAAAAAAGTTGAATGAAAAAATAAAATTTCCAAAAATTTTCACTCGAATTTCAAAGATGTCGTTTTGTATCGTTTTGTAATTTGTGCATGTCATAGAAAAAATGGAAGGGCCGCCAACTCATCACTAGCGAAGCGCAGTTCTCATGAACTTGAATGCCACCGGAGTGGGTGTAGATTCTTCAGACTCTGACTCATAATCTACTTGGGCCACCCGATGAAAAATTAACAAAAATAATTCAATCCATTCGACTATAATGAATTTCTAGTTACAGTAACCACTACAGTAACCACTTATAAAGGCGACATTCGTGACAATGTTGCTAGCAGTGTCAGCAACAGCTTGACTGTAATGATGCTGAATTTAACTGACTTTAGATTAAGTTCAACATCAGGTCACACATTTTGCACTTCGGATTTTATATATAAAAACCAAACACAAAATAATTCCCTTTCTGAATCAATATTTTGAATCCCAAAGAGTTGACTGAATAGAGAAATAGTGAATTCTTCATCATTCACGTCATACAACTTCCGAAGGCCACTTCGTTGAGGTTTCGCATCGCAGCACTCTCTAGCGAATAAATCAACGCACATTCCGTGCATTGAAGGGCAACGGAAATATATTCCCGACCTCTCACTTCACACCCTAACAAGTACGAAGTGAAAATATTTACAGCTCTCGGCAATTCGAATCACTAAACCATTTCGGCGTACTATTCGTACTCTATACTTCAAAGTGTTTCAGTTCTAACCATGAAACTATACCGGCTTCCATTTTCGAACCGTCTGCATACACTGAGATCGTAGCCCTGTCTTTGACAGAGCCTGCGGCTCAGTCTTCCCTAAGTGGTATTTGAACTGTAAAATTATCCCTAAAGTTCAACGATCCAAATACCGACACGGAAAACTGGGCCGTAGACTTTGTCACAGACAGGTCTGCTATCTCAGTGCATACACACGGTTTCAATATGGAAGTCAGTATAGGGTCAGGGGTCTACCCTGAACAACTTGACATATCTCGGCGAATCCCTGACAAATGTAGCGATTTTCAGGACGAGATTCACGCAATTCTCATAGCAACGAAAATAATTCTGGAGCGGGGTATGGATTCAACAACCATTAATATTTTCGGGGACAGTCAAAGCTGAGAAATCGAGGACCGTTAGATCGAACTGTGTAAGGGAATATATCAGGTCCCTTGACCAAATCCGGCAACACAATGTGAGCCTGATATGGGTTCTAGGAGATAGTGGGGTCAAAGAAAACAAACTGGCTGACAAGCGCGTGAGGAAGGGCCCAGATTATTTGGGCAGGACGATGTACACTGATCCCTCTATCCAAGCTGTCGAATCTAATTGAAAAGGCAGCTGATCATGAATCAAGGATAACTGACCTCTTGCAGAATATCCGAGATCCTATGGCCCTTGCTTAATCCAAGGAGAACGAAAGGCCGGCTTGGTTTTGGTAAAAGGACAATCAGCCTACTTATAGGATGGCCGAACGCATAGGTGTGAGCTCACTTCTGTAGGAGCTGTATGGATGTGGATGGGGAGAATTTAGTGCAAAATGTGCTGTGTGAATGTCCAGGACTGAAGAAGCAGTGCCTTAGATATCTAGGGCATGAAGTCCTTGCGGACTTCTTGAGGGAATCTGCCTGGTTCAGGAGGGACTCATAGCGGACGACAGAGCTCTTTCTCACTATTCTTTTCTTCTCTTTTCCATACTCCTTACATTATCTATCTGTACTTTTATAACCTCCTCTCCTATCTCTACTTTTTGTCATTTTCTAAAGGGTATCACAATGGCTCATATGGCCTCCGAGTGTATTCGTCTTCGGGTAAAATGGTAAAGAATAATGCTCGTTCTGCTATCTTAACTTTTATAATGAATGACCAAATATTCACTGACGAATATACACCAACACTATATCCCGTTTCTTCCTTCCCAAAACCTATTTCCCTGATATCAACACAATGCACTACATTGGTAAGCGCATTCCCTGAGTGCTGCTCTATAGTAAAAAAAAGAAACCTTTCTGATTAAAATGTTTAGAAAGTAGTTATGAAAATATATGCTTTTCTTAGAAAATGTATGTGTTCTTCTCTACCACAAATGCAAATACTTAAATTTTTAAGTAATAAGTCTATTTTTTTTTTATTGATTTTATACATCCCGGGTTTTATACTTTATTAAATTCCCAGGTCATTTAGCAAAATTCAATGAGTTTTAAAATTTCATTTTAATCATTGCCATTGTGAAAGGCAAAAAGTTTTTTTTCTCTGTTTGTTGTTTGTTTGTAAATATGCATGTATTTGTTTGTACAAATAACTAATTTGCATATAATCGTGAGGAATATTTAATAAGAAATATGAACAGTCATATTGTTTTGTTTGTGGGCATTTTATAAATACCTTTTCATTAAAGCCAATTAAAACGTGAGATGCCACAACTTAAATTGGTTTGACATCTAAAAATATTAACAAGGAGCGCTTCTGTGTTAAATGCAGACATAAGTAAAAAAATTATTTAATTTCAAAACGATTAAATTTTTCCAAAATGGAGTCTTCAATATCTCATAAAATTAAAAGAAAAATAACTTGGTAATTACAATGTATCTGTTTTCTCGGTGTGGATTTGAAAATATACAAAACTATCTTAATGTTGCATGAAAATATATATTTTAATTGTTTAAAAGTTCAAAAGTTATGACTCGTAGTAACATGATATTTTCTTATTTCATTTATTTTAAATTTATACACAACATAACACAAAATTTAAGAGTATAAAAAAAATTTTAAACAACACAGCTTAAAAACTAATAGTTGTTATAAACAAAACGGCGCTGGAAAATTGACTAAAAAGTATAAAATAATCTTTCCAAACTCGATTCGAAGGATTTTAAAGTAGGAATGATGAAAAATATTTATTATGAGCATGCACAGAAGGTACAAAAAACAAAACTCGGCCTATAGTAAATAATTACCTAAATATAAAATGTAAGCAAATAACTGACCTAGATCATGTTATGACACTCGCTACGAATTGATTCAAAAGGTACCACTAATAGATGCAAGCAAAAGATTTGGATGTTAATGGGACAAGTTGAACATTTTTGAGATTAGAATAATTATATGATCAATTAAATTTATTGTAAAACAACAACTTCAGTTATTTTACAAAACCAACCAATTACATTCCGATTGTCTCCAAATTACATTTGAGCTTGTAATCTGTGAACAATTTCCCGAGATTAGTACTAACAAGAGAATTCAAGTATTTTCTAAGTAGCGGGAATATTTGTTGTTAACTCATTTGGTTGCCTTTGAACCGATCTGAAATTCCATTGACAATCATTACATGCAGACGTCAATAATTGTACATACGAACGATTGTATGTACCCACACTGAAAGCAACATACACCCTTTCAATGTATCTATGTATGTATATAAGTAAATTCATTCACACCCTCAACCGATACCTTGCTTTGGTACGTCTACATATGTACATTGTACAATCATACCAACATATGCAGATTTAAACCACCATCGAACATGAAAGAAACAGGCTCCAATTTCCGAAAAAAAATATATAAAATCACTGTCTATTTTGTTGGTTTTCAATTTTTATTCATTTTTTTATGAATTTGCAAAAAAAAAAATAAGTTAATATTTTGTCCGCATCACGGGAAAGAAAATAAAAGCAAGAAACTATCTATTATTCATCCATCCACTCAACCGTACGTGCACTTATAGATGACATGAGGTATTAGGAGGCTAGCTTGGGGTAAACAACGTTTACTCATATCTCGATGATGACATCGACAGCGTTTAGTGCTGCTGGTGCTGTTGTCATGGTACTCGCTCCACATTTCTTATTGACAAACCCTTCTCCACAGCATTGGACAATTACATTATGTAGCACACAGTTAAAATTTGTTTCTATTGTAAATAATTTGCACCAGCAGCAGGAAATATGTGCTCTTTTATTTATACATACATATATTTGTATTTATTTATTTTGTTGTCTTGGTATTTAAAATATTTTTTTGGATTGTATAATTTGAATACAAGTTATGAATATAACATATCAGTTTGAACTTCGGAAATTCGGAATTCAGATTGCGCTTTTAACTTAAAAATCTCTGGCTATTTCTTCAAATATACCAGCTTAAAGGGTTGTTTTTTAACGATAAAGGTTTTTGTTTCCTATAAAACAATTTTTTCCACAGATATGAGTTTATCCATAATGGAAGTGTATGATAACACCAACCCTCTTTGTTGGACTTAATTACCCTCCGACCTGGATAATCATTTATTCATATATTTTTTATTTTTTTATTTTAGGTATTCTGTTTATTTTGTTTTACTTTGCTTTATTTTATTTTATTTTAATATACTGTACAACACAAAAAAAATTACAAGGTCCGGCCTATAAGAATCTATAATAATAAGAGGCTAGGCGATTTCTTGTGACCGATGTTTTGTTCTACCGTTTTATCCCGATTTTGACCAAACGTATGCTATTTGAGAGGTATTTCTTTCTAGCCGTTTTGCAGATTTACAGATTTTTAAATTTTTCCTTTATTTTGAGTAAATTGCAATTCAATTTGCTACTAACACATACATA